>JABXJD010000003.1:3712500-4442500 GCA_013375575.1 Percina caprodes | reverse complement strand
ATTTAATAAATTGTACTAAATGAAAGCGGTGGGAGGCGCCGCAATGTTCACAAATCCGGCCTGCCTGGGTGTGGTGCTCCTGATAGGCCGGTCTCTCATTGATGTCCCGGCTACTCCTCTCTGTTGTCCGGGGAAGACTGGACCGGACAGTCGCTGTGCAGAGGTGGAAGTAGTAACCTACTCAGATCATGTAAAAGTAGCATGTTTCACGTTGCACACGCACAACTGCACAACAATTACAGACAAGTCCATCGTAAATCTTAAATCTTAGTCTCAACAATGCTCGTTCCGTATAAAAAATAAAATTACGCCAGTAAGAAAGTCTAAGACATGAAATAGTGCACGTTTAAATATAGGGATAATATGTCATAAATAAAAGAAAATAATAAAAATGTGTCTAATATAAATGTGTCTTAGACAAATGTACAATATTTGCAAAATGAATAAACTAAATATTAAGTTATGTAGGCCTATACACACACAGAGTGGTAAACAGGTTGCATGTGATGCCCCTCCCCTTCTGCTCTCTATGGGAGATGTGGAAATGTGAGACTAGTATTTGTATGACCAGCACTGAACACAAGATGTTACCTTTACAGTATTATTAAACACACAGGCTTTATCTTCATATTAAATTAATCAAATACAGTAAATAAAACAAATATAGGTTTGCCATGGTGTCATATTGGACTTTAAAGGGAGCCACTTGAAGTGTGTGTTAATTCCTACATGCTGTTATTTAAATTTGTTAATTTTATTTTTCAGACAGTAACGAACTGTGTTGTGGTTTCTCTTGGCCCAGCCTTTTGTGAGAGAAATAAAAACCATTCAGATTTCATAATCATATGGTGTTGTTGGTGTCATCCCTCTTTTTTCCACACAGATGGGGTTTACAACCACCCAGTAGTGTTTTTTGGCACGGGCGAAGTGGGCAGCCGCCTGGGGCAGCATGTTTTCATGACACATGGGGGACAGCACGATCACTTCCTCCACGAAAAAATCCTCAAAGCGGTTTTCTACTCTATTATCTGTCATTTCACCGTGTGGGGAATTGGCTCGAAGGGGGTCTTGCACTGGGTGTAATTCAATGTAGAACCTCCACTGCAGCCACCTGAACATCTGACTCTAGAGTTCAACATCTGCTCTAGGTCCAGCTCCAGGTCTAGCTCATGTTTTGAGGTATTTATAAACCTAAACACCTAAGCCGTTGTCAGTTATAGTTGTTAAAACGTTAGCAATATTTCTCCGTATTGTCTTGCTAAAATAAACAACATATTTTGTGTGCAGTTGCTGACTCCATTAATTATATGACAACAGTTTCACACAGGTCAAAGATTTTTATTTTAATGAACACATAACATCACCAATAAACAGAGCTGGATATGAAATAGAAAATGCTTTCACTGCTTTCAGTATTAATATATGCCTCGATGCAAGACCTACTATTTGAATTTCCTTTTTTTTGTGATTGGGGAGAGTTTACTCACGTGGATTTTCAAAAACATTTTTCCCAGCTGCTAATCCTTCTTTTTATTCGCTTGAAAACTTACTTTTAAATAGAAAAGGCAGATTCAGACCTCATTGTAAACCTTGGACTGACTTTGAGAAGAAAAGGGAAACATAAGTACCGGCAAGAAATGAGAGAAGATGAAAAACATTTTTTAAAAGGCGCACACACACACACACACACACACACACACAAAAAAGCACTACTCACATTCACATACAAAGCATCCAGCTCCCTTTTTGAGGTGAAGATATTGTAAGGGTAACGGCTTGTTGCAGTGTAGTAAAATATTTCAGCTGCAGCTGTGTCAGAAGTATTTCCACTAATCTCCTGATTTGGGATTCTTTGAGTGTGAAACTAAATATCTGTGTCTGAGACCTGTCACACAGCTCTGCATCACAGGATGATCAAAACCCTCTTTGGCAAGCTTTTGTATTGTCTGAGAGAAGGGGCTCTTTTGAGAAACGAGGGATGGGGCAAGAAGAGGTTGGCTGGTGGTGGCTGTGGAGGGAGGGCTTGGAGGAAGAGGAGTACAGAGAGTTGGAAACAGGGTTAATCCCACATTGTCATTTTCCTAACTCCTTAGCCACAGACTGCGAGCTTCCCCGTAATGAAGGCCATTTCCAAGGATTTGCACCTGGCAGAGACGCCAAATTCTGCAGTAATTACTGATACAGATACGATTCCTCCTACTTTTAGCCTTCACTGCGGGTTATAAATAGTAATCCCTGGTCATTCTGCAGAACTGTAAACCTTTGGAAAATGCAGCATCTTCATCTTACTGTTACAGAACAACCGCTTCCTCTCTGCCTTTGTGCATCAATGTCAACAAACAGAGAGGCTTATTTGTTTCAACTTATTCCATGATCTATTTGTTTAATTGGTAATGACTTGCCTGAGGAGATTAAATAACAATGCAGCCTCTTTGTTATTCAATAAATAAAGTAAACCTGAGCGAAGACACTCAAAGATCTTTGCACGAAAGCTTTTAAGCTGTCCCTTAATTCATTTCAAAACAAAGTGCAGGAACAACGGCTGGAGTGAAGGGAAAAAGCTATTATTATGTTGAGTCAAAATGCTTGTCAACAAGTACCGGCAAGAAGAGATTAAACAAATAATAGGAATATGCTTACCGTTGGAACCGCATTATTTCATACTGGGTATTACACCTGACGGTGTCACAGACAAGAATACAATACATTTATTGGAGATTCTACTCCTAATAGCAAAGAAGATGATCACAGGCCCCGTCCCTCAAACAGTAGAGCAATGGAAAGAAAGGATTAAAAATGTCTATTTAATGGAAACAATCACAGCAAGACTTCAGTTACGAATTGACTCTTTTCTAATCAAATGGTCTCCAGTCATACAGAATTAATCAAGTCTGCGACCAAAAAGGAGCTGTTAACCTTCTTTTTAAGATTCGCTTGACTGGAATCCATGTACAATGGGAACAAGTATCTTGGAACTGGGCCTGGAGTTAAATGATAACTCATCATTGTCATAATTCTGAGAAAAATGTCTTGTCATAACCTGTATATGCTTTATATCATTTGTTGTAATCTGTATATGATCTCTGGAATAAAGAAAAGAAAAAGTTCACCAACAAAAAATGCTGATCAGAGATAAACTAAATCTTTTTATTGGACAATATTTATGTTGATCACCACAATTGCTTTCCTAGGAGTTAACGTCATTGTGCATGCCCAGGCATGATGATTGAGTCCAAATCTCTTTCCCCTTCCTTCTTCTTCCCACTTTATCTTACAAATATGTTTTTTTTTACCGCATTGTGATGCATAATTGATTGATGCATAATGAGTAATGATGTCATTAAAGGTGACACAGAATTCTGAGAACAAGTTATTGTTCTTACTTTTTTTTTGCTTTGTTGCTTTTTTGTCGAGACACTATTTCTTACACCGTAATAATGTATTACGTTTAGTGTGTGTGTTCTTGGTTTGGCAGCTTTCTAGAAACAGATCACATGATCTTAATTACCTTATCCTGCTGGAATTGTTATTCCTGTCAACTTCTCCCAACCAACACCACCACTTTTTAGAGTAAAAGCTGATCTGCCAATTTGTACTCTAAAACAAAGGAAAATACTCCATGTTTAACCATGTTTCTGTCACAATTGAAAATAAATCCATTTGAGAATCATTACACAACAAAGAGATTAATTGAATTTGTAGATGTTTTGTTTTTCCATATGTAGCTTTCTCAGTTTCAATGGCTTTGACACTGACAACTGGCGACATGTCATCAGCTTCATTTTGTGTTATAATTTTTGTCATTTGCCATCATCTTGTATTGCCACCATAAATAATGACAGTAATGATTCATACAGTGAACCCACTTGAACAACATACAGTGTTTGATGAAAAGGCTGAAGCTATTAGACCGAGCTCGATGACCTGCAGTGTGACACGGGTGGGTGTGTGGTAATTCACAGTGCTTATAATTGAACTGTGGAAATAGGCGATAGAAAATAATAGCCAGTGAGTGGCAAAATAACTTTTGTTCCTTCTCAGGTGTTTAGAATGAAAATGAACCATAATGTATTGAATACATTTTCATTTCATTAATAAATAATAAAAGAGCATTACAAGACATTTCTGATTCAAGAAAGTTAATTTGGAGGATAAAAGCCAAACAACATTAGCATTTTTAGCCTGAGGTTCTAGATATGCATTGTATGAAAAACTAGTAATGAGAAAGTAGATGGAAAACAATAATATAACGCAGTCTCATGTTACACAGAGCCTGCAGGATTGTCAAAGCTCTACTGTGTCCATGAAAAAGATAATCAGTGATACTTTCCTAAATAGGAATATATAATGTGCACAGTCCTCCGTCTATAATCTCTTTCTGTATAATGATGTTAGACAGCAATACATTTAGCCTAAATTTGACTACAGTTCTGTTTTAATTAGAGAACGTTAGTTATAAACATGATTATGTTATGATTGGAAATGGTGAACACTGATGATGGCTTCTAGCCGAAAGGCGTTACATTAAACAAGAAGATAACTTATCTGTGAGTGACGTAGTTTTTAGTTTTCTTTGATCCTGTCACTGTCTAAGATTTGACGCCTTGCTGGACACTTTTCATTATATCTTTCATAATTCAAACAATGTTTGGCTGGAAGTTTTCATTCTTTCATTTTTTTTTACTGTTGCTAGCGCATTTGCTGCTCATGATCTAACCATAGTCCTGAAGCAAGAATGACATTATGAATTCACAAGGATATGTTCCATGTGCGATTTCTGTATGATGTAGGCCATTCTATGTCGTGCAGTTTGTAAACGCCTTCTCTTGGTTCATGTTTAGTTGCCACTTTGTGCAAAAAAAGTGGTTAATTTTATAACCGTGCTGTGCAGTGCCAAAGTTGCTGGTTTCTGCTGGTGCAAATATATTTTAATCTGAATAGGTTAAAACTGACAGGGTTTTGTCTACATTGTTGTATACCAACCTTTTAGACTGAGCGTTGTTGGTTGAGCATGTTGACATTACTGCTATTGCCGTTGTAATGCAGTGTGTGTTGGAAGGGTACACTGTTGCTGTTTTTTTTAAGTTTGTCTTTTTGAAAATGGCCCACTCACTTTTGTACTGGCCCGCCCAAAATACTATTTCTGCCTACGCCCCTGCCGTGAGTATTTGTTTTCTTTACTATTTTTTTTTTAATCTGAGTTTTATGTTGGCCTGCCCTGGTTGTCCCTGCTGTTTTCTTTTTCCCTCACTCTCCCTCCTGCTGAAGCCAGCTGACCACGCACACCTGAGTCTCATCCACAATCACCTGCTCCCGCCGCTCACACCTGTCTTCCATCTCCAATCATCAACAGTTTATCAACCTCGGCTCTTCAACCCTTCACTTCTGTCACACTGGTGAAACTCGTTACAAGCCTAGTAGCCTGTGAGCATTTTGGATCTCTGCGTTTCATGTTACGTACCTCCTTTTTGTGTTCACCCCCTGCAGTTATCGTCTCCTCTCCTGTTTCTGTCTCCGGTCAGCTAGCTTCTCCTCTCGGTCCTCCTCCCAAGGCACCCTGCTCCACCTGTCTCTGCTCCCAGCTCCCGTGTCTTGTCCCCCGCTCCACGCTCTCCCGCGCTTCCCAGAGTATCCTCACTCTGTGAGACTTCCCCAGCTTCCTGTCTCCTGCGTTTGGGGCCCTGGTGTTGTTCTCCCAACTTCCCTTTTCCCTATTTAAATAAATCCTTTTATTTTTGGTGAGCCGTTGCGTTTGAGACCTTCTGTTCATATCGTAACAGAGTATGCATGAGAGTAACAGCTGTTCAAAGTATCCACTGCAGAACTTATGAGTAGTGGCATGTGTGACTAGGTAAAACAGATATTTTCAGGTTTTACAGTATTTTCACAAGACAGATTGTTATCAAAGCCATAACACACACACAGCAGGCATATCATTTATTTACCCATTACAGTCTGCATACCCATTTGGAATCTGTTCAGCCTGCCAGATAAAAAACCTGTTTTTAATGCAGTACACATTTGAAAAAGAAAATGTTTTCCAGCATGCTGACCATGTAGCAACACCTCTGAGATTTGTCTGACTTACATCTGAAGTGAAAGTGACTTGTTTGGGTGAAACACTTAATTTGTCGGTAGCGTCATTAAAGTGTTTAATAAGCAGGGCATTTTCGCACTTAAAGATGAAATATGCAGTACATATGTGACACCTATTAAAGCACAGAGGAGTAATTGTTGTTATTTCATCCTAGATGAAATAGAGCTTAGGGTGAGGGAAGTTGCTGAGGTGGTGCTGATGGTATTTATGGTCTGTGAATATGTACTATTGTCATGTTAATGTGGTCGGACGCTTCTGATGATCCTCAAAGCGGGGTTATATTGTATTGCAGCTCCACGACTCTGCTGAATTCACATTTCTCACGAGGGCAGAATGTGAGGATTACTAAACTGCATCTAAAATCAACGTGCGGGGAAAGTCTTGGTCGTATCAGCATTAATACTTTGGGCACTGAATAAGTAAAGCACATGTGTTTGCAATCTCTCTTCAGGAAGGGATGTATTTAAGAAGTGGGGTTGACCTTTTACTGCTTGTACACGTAGAGCGTTGCTTTAATGTGTGTAATGACCTACACAGCAGAATTATTTTTCGCAAACATAGGTAAAATCTGATGCATCCATATTCAATTGCTTGGCCCTTAAGCCTTCCATGCTTTAGGCTTATTATCAGCATGGGAAACATGCTGTACTTTAAATGCAATTACAGCTTACAAAAATTAAATAGTATTGAATATGACTTTGTCACGCCATGAAAATGAACATACATTGGGCATCATAAGCAAGCAGCTCACTGCCATGAGAAACAAACTTGTATTTGAAAGTTTTTCAACAATAGTGACGTGTCACTTACTCATCGACGCTGTGAAGTCACTCCAACTTTCTCACGCTGACTGTAAGGTGACTCAGAGGAAATTGCAAAGCACTACCGTGCTTTGTATTCAATCAGTAAATCTGCAGTTTGGATTGGAGCGAAATATGAGACCTGCTGTTGCTGGACAATTGCTGAAAGGATTTGATCATCTCAAATTACAATAAATGTAAATAATGCAGCTCAACAGGTGGTGAGATTGTGCAACACACGGATGCCCTTGCACTGTGGACAAAGGAGGGGAAGAATGCCAGGGATGAATAACATTGGCTGTGTCTTTCATTGATTTCCACTGAAAGCAAAGACTGAAGGGAGGACTCCTGGAGGTTTTCACTGAAAAGCCTTTTTCAATCCTAATCCTGAGAAGGCGCAGCCTCACTGTAGGCTACCGTATTTTGTAAAGAGCAAGTCACATGGCTTGATTTGAATATTTTGGTCTTCTTGGTAAATTATCTCTATTCCGAGCTATTGCCAGAAAAGTCCCTGCAATATTAAAGCAATGTCCTTGCTGTATAACACATTATCATATCACAATATTTTTCTATTCTCCACTTTAGTTCAATTGTGTCTTTGGCCAAATGTAGCTGTGTGGTAGTACACGTCAGTCCATGAAGTGTCACACCTGGATCACCTGCTTCCTCACTTCCTCTCCACATATCACTCATACCAGCATCGTTATGTCCGTCAAATGCCATAACATTACAACAACGTGAGTCACAGGGGGGAGTGGTCCTGCAGGCGTACTGTAGGCGTGGGCTTCAACAGCTGACACTAACCTGGAGGACAGTCTGGCTCGGAAGCAGAGCACAGAGGAGGCGCTCCGACGAAGTTGTGCGCTCGGAAGAGACCACGGAGACTGTGCACAGCCGGAACATAAACCCGCAGTTTCGGAAGTACTGGTGCTGTGAACAGAGAGTTCAACGTTGCACGAAATGAAATCTTCGTCGAGTCGAGGAGTATAGTTAGAAAGGTAAGAAATCGGCGGCACTTCATGGATTTCTTTGTCCAGAGCGAGGTAGCAAAGTAGACAAACTAATGTCACATTAAAGATACCATAGTCAAGGCCATATTATAAAAAGAAAAATTACAGTATGCGTAAAACATGCGATTATTCAGTGCGCACTCACAATTTCTAGTTTATGTCTGTTTTAGCTGTCATCCAGCCTTTAAATAAACAATATTCACCACACCTGCTTATCTGTATCCCGTAGTTACATATCTCCGAGCTCAGATTCAGTGTTTAAGTATTTCCTTATTATTCATTAAATATTAACAATAGCCTCTTGCATCATTTTACGAACACTCTTTATGGATTATAAAGCAGTAGTTAAAGAGATATATATACCAGATGAACTTAGTTTTTCTAGGCTGCATTTTTTAATGCAAAATACAGTTTTTCAAGGTGATCTGTTTTTATGCCATGGTGCTTTGAATATATTGTATTAGCTGAATAATGATACTGATGATGATACTGAAATATGGTTGTTTTAAGGACATAATAATAATAATAAATAGTAATAAACACTAACAGCCAACCGTACTGATACATGTTTTTCCTTTTTAAAACGTTGATTATTTATGGTTTGTTGCCTTACATATATTACCGGGTGGAGTTTAAAGTTTAATCACCTCAATAGTCATAAATGAAACCATGCAAATATTGCTCCCCTCATAAAACTGTGACAATGATATTTATAACCTACGTGGGATGGATTGTGTAAAGGTACTTTCCAGAGGTGTTTTTGTCTCTCTGCCAGATGTTCGCCAGGTATCTTCTAATAACAGCTGTTTTCTTCCCTTGCAGTTACTGCTCCTGGCAGAGAAGAGACAGTTATTTTTGCTTTTCAGTTGGACCATTGTGCTCAGGTAGCTGCTTTTTCAATGTGGGATACAGTTTTGGTGCTTTTGCCAGGCTGAAATCTTCCAGGGTCAGGACCTCCCTCATGGCAGCCGTGCTCCTCGGGCTGCTGCTTTTTGCAATGCAGTCTCCCCCTGTCCCCTCCTGGCCCATGGCTCACGAGGGGTCACCTCCCACTTTATCGCCCACCGACAATGACGAGACCACCAGCCACCCAAACGGGACCTTCCAACAGCTTCCTCAGATTATAATTATTGGCGTGAGGAAGGGTGGAACGCGGGCTCTGATAGAGATGCTCAGTCTGCACAGTGCAGTGGCGGCGGCTCAGAACGAGGTGCACTTCTTTGACTGGGAGAGTCACTTTCAGAAGGGCTTGCCTTGGTATCTCAGCCAGATGCCCTACGCCTTCCCAGACCAGCTGACGGTTGAGAAGACGCCGGCCTACTTCACCTCCAGTAAAGTCCCCAAACGCATTTATCAGATGAACCCTGACATCAAACTGCTGCTCATCCTCAGAGACCCCACGGGGCGGGTGCTGTCGGACTACACCCAGGTCTTTTACAACCGTCTCCAGAAGCACAAGCGCTACCAGCCCATTGAGTCCATTCTGGTGAAGGACGGTGAGATCAACCTGGGATACAAGGCTCTCAATCGCAGCCTGTACTATGTTCACATGCAGAACTGGCTGCAATACTTCCCACTGGAGAGCATTCACATGGTGGACGGGGATGAGTTGATCAGGGACCCCTTCCTTGAGATGAAAAAGGTGGAACGATTTTTAAAGCTGGAACCCCAGATAAACGCTTCAAATTTTTACTTCAATAAAACTAAAGGATTCTACTGTTTAAGAGACCACGGGCGAGAACGGTGTTTACATGATTCAAAAGGCAGGGCTCACCCTCATGTGGCGCCTGCCATCCTGCAAAAACTCTACCAGTTCTTTCACGAACCCAACAAAAAGTTCTTTGAGCTGGTGGGCCGACCATTCAACTGGAAATGAACGTCTGAATCTCAGTAGATTGGCATAGAGTTGCTTGGGGATAATCTGTTTTCGTCATTAACAATGTAGATGAAGAGACAAAGCTAATGTAAATTTAAACTAAATCTATTTTTGTACTACTAGTCTACATTTGTTACACGAGTATGATTGAGCCAAATATCAGGGCAGACTGGAGTTCATGACATACTTTGTTAATCGCATGTCTTATTTCTTTTCATTGTCAAACATATGCATTTCTTTTGAAACACTCACTACTGTTTAGCTCGACTGATCAAAAACTTATAATGATATTTAGGCTGTGCCAGTTCATGTGTTATATAAAGATAAGTACCAGGCAGTTTAATATTGTCATACCTTCATGTTTCGCTTCATATAATATGGCATTATTAACGTCTAACTGCATTTAGAGCTCTAAAGGACCTTTACCTGCTGCTATGATTTTGTCACTTTCAGACACGAGCCGTTACTCAAATGTTTCTTCATGTAAGAGTTATGTATATCAATTTTCTGCACACATCATATATTTGTTGATAATCACAGTGTACTGTAAATACTTTTTTCCCAAAACAGGAAGAATTAATACCATAATAAAGATATATTTTATTTTTAGCATGTCTGATGCTTTTTCTTCCTTTTTGGTTTATATCTTCAGATCTTAACAATTGAAGAGGATGACTCGAGTCCACTCCGGTGTCTGTGTATAGGCTGTACCTATCTCCGTGGATTATTGGATCACACTGTTTTCTGAGTGCATTTATTGACAGGTTGATTTGAACATACAGTTGGTGCTGTATGTGAAATGCACATACATCAATGATGCAACTGTCTCGGATTTCTTGTTTGGTCAACCTCTGTCAGTTTGTAGACTACAATGTTATACAGTGGTTTCTATGAAACAAATAGTTGTGCTGTTGCCTTAAATTGTCACGGTTTTTTTACACAGTTGCTGGAGTAACTTTTAGTATGATAAATTAGTATAAGAGAATTAAGAGTGGGTAGATACTGTAGGTAAACTCAGATTCAAGCCCAAGCCCAACCATGAGAAATCAAAAGATGAAGTTGTTTATGCCCAAGGGGGAGATCTTCATACTTAGTTTTTTAGAGAGCCAAGGGATTATTTACTCAAATCTTATTGCTACTTTGAAAACATCAGCAGCACCGTCTCAAAGACATTAAGCTCCAAAAAACCAACAGTAGCTGTTTCATAGTTGAATGTGGCCTAGATTTACTCAGGGCTTACTGGGACTCTGCAGACAGGATCTTAACCTCATTGCTCCTTAAATGAAGACCAAAGCAATATTTCTTTCTGTCCCTCTGTTTCTTTTCCCCCCTCAGAGAGCAGGAATACTAGTCCCTGATCTGCCTGCAGTTAACATGTTTTTTTTTATTGATAGTGTTGAGTAGTCTATCAACGGCTATCAACAGAACAGGTTTGGCTGCAGGCGTAGGGAAGAAGGGAGTAGACAGTAAAAAGAAAATGTGGAGTGTGGAGGCTGATCTTTGCTGTAAGATTATCAGACAGCTGCTTGGATCATTTGGCATGTTCTGCTTTTACAGTTGCTTTCAGTCTTCTTCAAATCAAGAATACATCAGGCAGTGTTGCTGTCATGTTTCTCAGGGTCAAACCCGGACTTGTGCAATTTCCAGATAAACCTGTTTTTTATCTCAACACCGCAGACTGCAAAACTACTTATTTAAGAACAAGAGGGGGAAAACAACGTGTGGAAATAATATGCTTTAGCACTAGTGCTTGAAAGAACTAAGCACATTTTCTTGACTACAATTTTGGTTTCCAAGTTCTGCTTCCATATTATATTATTAACAAAAATCAATGTTTAGTAAAGACCCCTTGCCATGTCTATAAGTTTTCAGTTCCACCAAAGAGACTCCTTTAAGCTTCTGAAACACTTTCATTTGATTAACTGTTACAGGCCCAAAAAGGTAAAATTGTGTAGTAGAAGATTAGATTAGATTAGATTATACTTTATTTATCCCACAATGGGGAAATTTCCTTATTACAGCAGCAGCATTTTCTTCTATAAAGTAAGTTAGTACGGTAAGTAAAGGACCTGAACACTGTGTTTTTTGGGCTTTTTTGTTTAAAATAGCTGCCTGCTGCGGCTAGTAGTGAGTGGCAGCTGTTTTAAACAAGTATAAACAACTACATTTGTGAAGCAAGAAAGATTTAAATGCCATGAAACCAAAACAAGCTGAAAGCTGCGAGACGCTAAAAAGAGGATCTGAAAAGTCTGGTGGTAATCCTCTGTGAGTTCGTCACTACAACCTAAAAACATTGATTATTCAGCTTAAGGAACAAGTGGGGGGATAAAGAAGTATTTCCTATAAAACTTTAGCTCAAGCTTGTGCAGGTGCTTCTAGATGAAGCTTTCCAAATCCTTTCAGCTGAAATTACTTTCAGCACAGATACATCCTCTCTCCGCTCTCCCTGTTTCCGTCTCAAATTTTCTGTCTGATTCTGTGCTCTACTTACACACTACTCCACATCAGAGAAGCATCTATTAGGAGTTCATGAACGCCCCATTAGTCTAGTCAGCTGTGCAGCCCTCTAAAGTTTTACAGGCACAGATTTCCCTAAACATCATCTAATTAATCTAAGCCACGTAATTAATTTGCCTCCCTGTCCCACATGCAGTAAGAGTGGCAACCCAGGGCTACAACAGGATTAATGGCCTTGCCCTCCTCCTGGTTGCCTTCCTCCCTCCTTACATCCACCTTAGTTGTTACACTTTTTGCTGTGGAACTTTTCTGGACTAACTTGGAGCCAGCCTGCCACCCCCACCTCTCTCCCTATTGCCATCCCACACCCGTTGTTCTTTAAGGGCGCAGTTTCCCTTCAAAGCACAATCAGCCAATCTGGTTGTTTTTCAAAGGGTGACGTGATCTGATGGAGCGCAGACCCGTCTACGGTCACCAGGGCTGCAGCTTGCTTTAATTGGAATAGATTGTTTGTCCGCTCAATGTGTGAAGCCCGGCAGAAATAACACATGCACCCACCCTCTCTCTTTTTTTGCATACAAACACAGTAATGGGATTGCACACACACACACACACACACACACACACACACACACACACACACACACACACACACACATAGCCTTTACATTTGACTCACGGAGCTAAGCTTCTAAATTTCCTCAAGATATACTGTATAACTCCCAGAGTTACTCTTGTTCTAAAGGTATTTCCAAAATCCTCAAGGACTGCATTTAACATCTGGATGAAAAAATGTTTTTTGATTGCTAAATGACACTGGTCACAACTTAAGTCACATGTGCTCTAACTTTAACAGTCTGCACTACCAACAGTCACCTCAAAACGGTTCACATCAGCTGCAAAACTCATTCCAAGCAACAAAACTCTTAACACATATCTCAAAACAGGCTCAGTGCAGCCAAACACTATGAACAATCGTCATCTTGATAACACACACACATTTCACTGAGAGTCACTTCAAACACACACAGAAAATACAAAACACTTCAGTATAATTTAAGTGACTTTATACTAATCAATACTTTCTATGACAAAAGAGTAAAATAATTTTCTTTGCATAGAATGAATGAAAATCCTCAGTTTGCTTGTCACTTCTACGTCACCGGATCGTTGGTCTGATTGGTTGAAGGACTATCCAGAGTCACTTGAACTATGCCCTTTGCTCACTCTTCTTGTGCAGAGAAAATACAGAAAACAAATTGCCAGACATACAGCACATCTATATTTCTAATTTGTTTGGATTTGCTTTTGTTACTGTAAATAATTTTTGTCCTTACAGGTTTACATGGTCTGACTGCTCACAGTGCACTGAATACCACTCCAGATATCACCCACTGTTATAAAAGCAAAACCCTGAAAACAATAGATCCCCATTGTACTGAATTTGCAGTAAGCTTTTATTCAGCATCAACATTCATTCCAAGCCAAGATAACACTGCTTCATTATGAAGCAGCCAACCTTGAGACCAGGGCATATCAGATGAATAAAAAGATTTTCACAAACCTGTACATCTTATCTGCAGCCTTGGCTTTGATGCCTCCTAGTCCCAAAAACCAGACAAAAGTGAATCGAAGAATCAATTAATCAAAGTGTTGGTTTCTGTCAATTGGACTTGTTTGAATAACGTGATTGTGAGCAGATTTAGTCCTTTTTGCCTTTATTTAGAGGTACATTTCGGAGAACATCTAAAGGCTTTGGACTCTGACTGAAGGTGTGTCTAATAATGCTGTAATTGTTGTCCATTCATTACCATTTCAACATAAAAAAATAATGGAGGACAGGCTAGCTCAATCTCATTTACATATTTGAAAGGTATTTGAACCTTCATCTAAGGTAATTGTTTCCCCACAGGGTTTATGTTAATGCTTCATTCATGTTCATTGAGCTGTGTAGTTTCCACAAAGCTTAGTCACTGTTGCTACCGGCTGTCAATTGTACCACTTGAATTCATTCATATTTTTTTTAATTATGGGTTCTTCATTTCAGACAGAGCTAGATAATATAAAGTTCTCATTTCTAGCTAGTGACCGTTAATTTTGCTACACTCTCAAATTTGTAGGAAGACGTTGTTTTTACCTTAAACATTGCAATCTCCACAGTGGCTGAATGTATTTTTACCATTCAAACTGCATTTGCAAAGTCCATCTCCCTTTAGTGCAATTTGATCAGCAGTTATTTGGCAGTTATTTATACAGGACAGCTCAAGACATGAAAAGGAAAAAGAGAGAGGAAATGACAATATGTCACAAAAAGTTAGATTTCATTTCCACCATTTACACTTTCAAAATAACAGAAAACAAAAAAAAATGGCGTCTGCAAAAGTTTGGCCCCATGCAGAGTTTCTAGCATGCACCGCCCCCTTTGGAAAGCTGAGACCTGACAGTGTCATGGATTGTTCTCAATCATCATCTGGAAAGACCCGGTGATGTCAATCTTAAGGTTTTAAATGCCCAAACTCATCTGACCTTGCCCCAACAATCAGCACCATGGCTTCTTCTAAGCAGATATCTAGAAAACTGAAACTGAAAATAGTTGACACTCACAAAGCAGGAGAAGGCTATAAGAAGATAGCAAAACGTTTTCAGATGCCAATATCCTCTGTTCGGAATGTAATTAAGAAATGGCCGTCATCAGGAACAGTGGAAGTTAAAGCAAGATCTGGAAGACCAAGAAAAATATCAGACAGAACAGGATTGTGAGAAAAGCAAGTCCAAACTCACGTTTGACTGCACGATCCATCCAGAAAGACCTGCAGACACTGGAGTTGTGCTACACCGTTCCACTATACAGAGATACTTGTACAAATATGGTCTTCATGGAAGAGTCATCAGAAGAAAACCTCTTCTAGGTCCTCACCACAAAAATCAGCGTTTGAAGTTTGCAAATGAACATATAGACAAGCCTGATGCATCGTGGGAACACGTTCTGTGGACCGATGAGGTCTTTGGCCGCAATGAGCAAAGGTACTTTTGGATAAGAAAGGGCACAGAATTTAATGAAAAGAACCTCTGTCCAGCTGTTAAGCATGGAGGTGAATCAATCATGCTTTGGGGTTGTATTGCAGCCAGTGGCACAGGGAACATTTGACAAGTAGAAGGAAAAATGGATTCAATCAAATTTCAGAAAAGTTTGGACGCTAATTTGATGTCATCTGTGAAAAAGCTGAAGTTAAAGAGAGGACTTCTACAAATGGATAATGATCCTAAACACACCACAAAATCCACGGTGGATTACATCAAGAGGCGTAAACTGAAGATTTTGCCATGGCCTTCACAATCTCCTGATCTCAACATAATTGAAAATCTATGGATAGACCTTAAAAGAACAGTGTGTGACAGACAGCCCAGTAAGTAAGAATGGGCAAAGATACCTCAAACTAGAATTTAAAGACTCTTGGCTGGCTACAAGAAGCATTTCCAAGCTGTGATACTTGCCAAAGGGGGCAGTACAAGGTATTAACTCGGCAGGGTGCGCAAACTTTTGCAGACGCCATTGTTTTGTTTTCTGTTATTTTGATAGTGTAAATGATGGAAATAAAATCTAACTTTTTGTGACATATTATACGAATGTCTAATCTGTCATTTGATGCCTTTTGGAGATTTTTCCATCTTTTCTTGGCTTCTTTATGCACATTAATACAAATTTTTACCTGGAGTGCCCAAACTTTCGAGCCCCACTGTCTATCAAGAATATAGGATGATGGGAAAATAGACATGGCAATGCTGACATGTACAAAGGTACATAGTTTGTTTAGCCATTTTAATGTGGAAATGTTACACATTATACATTCAACCTCATGAGCATTTCCGTTGAAAAAAGAAAACTCTCAACCCTTCAAAAATTCTTGGTCCTTCAGCTGTCAAGAAATGTGAATGATTTTAAAACCCTTCCCGTTTTCCTTGCACACACAGAAAGCGATTATGGCAGAATGGCATTACAGTGAATACATTAAATCAATTAAATAAATACCACAGCATATGACTTAAAGTTATGATTCTCTCACAGGCGATCACACAAATCATCAATTTCCCTCCATGCTAATTATATCTGGGCATTTTCATTTTGCAGCTTGACATTACAACAAATATTATTTAAGATATTAAATCAGAAAATGCGGTTTTACCTCAGAGTGAGCTACTTCCTCAAGCCTGTTTACCCTTTCAGAGCTAATGGAACATAAACAAATGTCATTAGTAAAAAGGCTAAAGGAGGGACGGCCAGAGCTGTAATTTATGATACATGTGCACATATTTGCCATCATTCCTTCATCTTGGCCCGGTTCTACATGTGATGCTGCTGTGCGATCAGCACATGTTGTTGCTGTGCTCTGTTATCAGTCATTTCCTGGCACGGTCTCCCCTGGCAGAGGAATAAGCCTCCATGGCCAATGATAACTCCCTCTGCTAACAGACACCTCTGCATGGGTGAAGCATGACTGGGCCCACAGATAGCCCTCACTCCCTCTGTGAGAAAGTGTGTGAGGACTTGCCTTGTGTTTTTCTGTGCTCATATACATTTGCATGCTTGTGTGTGCGCACATGTTACAATCTGAAAGTGTCCATGCAAGCACATGTATGTGTTGATTATGCATGTGTGTGTTTCCATAGGCAGCAGTGATCCATGGATGGATTTTGATAGAGAGCAGGATTTTCAGGCTCCAGGCCAAAGAGTGAAACCTCCAATAGCTCTAAATGGGTTCTTTTACTTGTATATATATATATATATATATATATATATATATATATATATATATATATATATATATATATATATATATATATATATATAATCAAATAGTCCCATTTGACGTCACCGCTGAGCTTATTTGGACGCTTATTGCAGTATTACTCTGCTTGTAAGAAAACATGTTCTCTGTGTTCATACTGCATATGGTTCAAATCAAAGCTAAATATGTCATGCGAGATCACTCAAGCATCACATTACAACATAACTGAATTTGTGTGTGGGTGGTTGTGGTTGTGTGTGTGTGTGTGTGTGTTATCTTGATTAAAACAAGTAGAGCTGCTCATATTAAACCATGTGTTGCTTTGTCCCATGGTAGTGGTGTCATACTGCTGAACACACTCCTGTTCCAGGTCAATGGAAAGCAAAACACACATAAATGATATTCTAATTAAACTGTGGGCATGTTGACAGAGGAGAGACCAGAGGGCTGGCCAGGGATGCACAGCTCCTCCCTGGTGTTTCCAATTTGAATACTGGATCAATACATTTGAATATTTAATAATTAATACATTAATAACAATATGTACCTCAAAGTAATCATTAATAATTTACAGCTTATTATTGCCAAGCCAGTTTATAAACAGGCCCCTGCATGTTGAGCCTGAATTTCAGAGGATTATAGAAATGATGTTGAATACATGAAAGAAATGTTGCTTTACAAATGACTGATTTGATTTGACATTAAGCACACTTCAAATATTTCTCTGTTTAATCTCCTCATAACACTCCAGTACCACTTATCACAGGACTCCTCCAAGTCAAACCACACTGTTGACTACACTTTTTTTCTTGTCTAAAGCATTTCACATGCGTATCTTATATCCCCAAATGTCAACCCAAGAAAATAGAAAACAGGTGGTAAGTGTGCTTCCTGCGTAAAGACAAAATTACATTCAATCAGTGTACCCAGGGAGAGAAAATTTCCTTCTGCCGTATGCCAAGTTCTGCAAATAAAGAGAGGAAAATCAATTGGCTGTTTCATGATTGACCAAATTCCTTCACCCACGAGTCTTGAAATCCAATGACCTGCACGGCTGACATATTGCTTCTCACCGGAAGAATGATAATACAATCTTTTCACTAATTGAAACATGGTCATTTAAAGTCCCTTCTTATTCTGTGGAGCAGCTTGTGTTCCCTTTTGTATTGTGAATAGCTCCGAAGTCACTGCCATGAATTTATTTGTATCTTGTTTTTGTTTTTCTGAAACTTTGTTGGTTTTATACTCTTGAAGAAACCTTTTAAACCATTTTTTATATAGTTTATAGTTCAAAAACCTGAGCTGTTGAGAAAAAAAACTACATTTGTTTTAGTTGGTAAGTTTCATTTTACTAGATGATCCAGATGTGGACACTCTAATTTGAAAACATGACTGTATTCAACTTAAATAAGAATATACTGAACATAAGAATATGATCATAAGAATTTATTGATCAAACTGATGTCTGACTCATCAAATGCCTCTGTTGCTCTTAGCTCCAGACTTGACAGATTTCTCACCACAGCAGACATGAAACACTGGCAACATCTTTGTTGTGCCTGTTGTAAGTCAGGGATTTTGACCCAGCACGCTTGTTCCTCATAAAATTCAGAGTCACAAATCAACCAGCGGGATTTAATCAGATATTTCAACCGCTGACCTTGGTCACAGAACATAAAGGCAGTACATCAACAACATGAATACAAAATGTGTCTCAGATCGAGAGAAGCATATGCAGCATCTGTGTAGGATATTCCACATCACAGAATCTCTCTATTTCTTACATTCCCTCTGAAGTCAGAAGAGGAATATTGGCCAACAACAGAAGCTGAAACCTTGGCTTGCCGTCCTTCAATCTCGCAGATCAAACGTACTTACCAACAATCCTGAGGAGCCTTACAGAACACTTTCTCACACATCTGTCAACGTTTTCAGGTGCTCCACTGCCTCTCCCTTCCCCAACAAGAACAAGTTTGAGCAATAAAAAGTCCCCCAAGGAGGAGAATGGAGAAAAGAAGGAGAGCGGACATTGATCTGGCTGTGTAACATGGTGCAGTTTGCCAGAGGTCAATGGAATTCCATCAGCTTTTTCCCCTGTTTGGTCAATATCCATCTGAAAAGGCTTTGCAGACATTGTCTTCCGTTGTCCACTTGTATTGATGTTCAGTCGGACACTTTCTGTGAGAGGACAGTATGCAACAGGAGAGGTTAAATAAATAAAAAGTATAAAAAACTGGCCTTAGTGTAGTAATATCTGATCTAATAACTACTTATCAACTATTTGCTAAATTCCGAAATACCACCATGATCATTTCAATTACTAAAAGACTAAGCACGGGTGCCCGGAGAGCTCTTTACTCCTTGATGCAGCGGGCCGGGGTTTGACTCTGACCTGCGGCCCCTTGCTGCATGTCGTTTCCTCTCTCTCCCCTTTCATTTCTTCAGCTGTAATAATAAGCACACAATAAAGCATTAGTCCTGTGTTAAAGCTGTAAAGTGCAGATAAAGGAAGATATTAACTCTGACAGCACAACTTCAATACTTTGCAGTTGTTTATCGTTGCTCCCTCTAGTGGTTTCTTGAGTCCCCTTGGACTTAAGGGTAAACATATACCGTATGTCATTGATAATATAATTTGCAATGGAAGAAGTCTTCAGATCATTTAATGGAGTGATCATATTAAAAAATATACCTTTGCAAGTCCTGCATTCAGCAACAAGTAGCCCACTTCTACATGTAAAAGTACTCATTATGCAACAGAATGTGTTTTATTATGTTATATTATTGGAGTATTATTACTGGTGGAAATGGTTGGGCAATATATGAAGTATCTCTACATTTAAAATCCATTATACTGCAAGCAAGGCTGCAAATTATTAGGCTGGACTTTATGGTAAAACTAAATTCCCACTTTTTTTGTATCAACATTTATGACGTGTATTTTGATCATTCACGTATTTATTTCACCAGATAAACCACACCAAAAACTGATTTGGTTTATGACTGGTTATTTATCTGTATACTGTTTCTCACTGTTTCTCAGTTGAAAGAGTTTACTACATTGTGATATATACAAATATATGACATAAAATTGTAATGAAAGAATATTGTATTCATATCATCCTCCCCTACTGATGCATACATGTGTGAAAAGCATTTCGATGGTATAACTGACCTGTAACTACTTTATTTAAATGCATCATGTTTTATACTGTGAACTGTTCATAAAATCCTAATCTGCAAATTAACTAACTTTACCTGTTGGATAAATGTAGTTGAAACAGTACCCTCTAAAATGTAGTAAAGAAGCATGAAATGGAAAACACTCAAGTAAAGTAGAAGTATCTCAAAATTGTACTTAAACTACTTGAGTAAACGTATTTAGTTACTTTTCACCACTAGTTATTTGAAAATAACTTGGTAGCTTGATGTCAGTCTGTCAAACAGTGAACTATATAATATACATATTCTTCTTTTTGTTTATTGGATAAATAATACTATCAAGCAAAGAGACATAGCAAAGGATTTTTCCAAATTTCCAGTCAGCAGGATTCGGTTTTAAATCTCCAGCCTCAAATTTAAAGGTGGTTCTCATAGTTCAACTCAGAGTCAATGAGACTGTTTTGCATATTACCTTGGCAACTGCCTTTTTTATCATTAGACTCCTGTTCAGAATTTCCTTAATAGTTGTTTCATTCTCACCCTACATTTGGTATGGAAATGTGACTCCTCCCTGCTTTGACAAAATGAGGCTTTCAGCAGAAAGGATTTTGTTTCTAACTCAAAAACAAGACCTGCATTAACATTTCAAGGAGCTGGGAAAAAGATATTCTAAACATCTTCCCAGTAGACATCTGACAATAGATGTCTGCTTTTATTGGATACGGCATTTCAGCCATGCTGATTTCAATCGTAATATGATGCACTCTATTGCTTTGATATTTCTCAGCTTTTTTGTGTCATAAAATTCAACTTTTGAATTTAATGGCACACACTGCAATTGTTTGATTTTCATATTTAGAGAGAAAAACACCACACAAACAAACCCTCATCTTGCAAAAAGCAGATTGCCATGTGGCTGCATGTAAAAGATATTTACATTTCCATCTCTGCAGGTTAAATGAAACCTGTAACTCGCATAAACAGACTTCTAAAAAAACTCAATGTTGTATTTACGTTATTGCTGTCATAGGAGGTCACTGTGGCTTTTATTTATTTTTTTATTTTTTTGAAGAGCAGATGACAAGAAGCGGAGCTGTGGTGCTGTTGGTGTGTGATAGCAGGGTGTGGGGGCTCCAGGGGGTGCATTAGCCGCTGTCTGGCGTCTGAGAGGGTGAAGGGGAAGTGGGAGAGAGGCTTAATGTCTGTCTACTTCTATTTCCCTCTTAATTTCACACACTGTTGAGTCAGCCTATTGACTGACTGCTTATGGTGATGCTGGCGGTCCACCAACACTGCAGAGGAGGCAGTGCATATAACTCCTCACTGCTCCATTTCACCATGTAGGACCTCCACTTATTTAATAAGGCCCATTCTCATCCATCTGAGTGTGTGTGTGTAACCTGCCTCCTACATGGGAGTGTGTGTGTGTGTGTGTGTGTGTGTGTGTGTGTGTGTGTGTGTGTGTGTGTGCACTTACCAGGTTATGGGCATCCCCGCAAGACTGTGTGCATCTTTGTGTGAGAGACGATAAAAGAGTGATTCTACATGCACTCTGAAGGCTCTTAGCACCTTTGTGTCCCATATGTGCTCAGCCTTTAAATCAATACTCCTTCACTCTCTTTTTCCCTCAAGTTCCTAAAACTTTTTAGATTTCACTCAGAAAGTGACCAGTACAGAAAAAACCTAAACACAGAAACTGTCCTCTAAATAAGTCTCATAATCTAAAAATAAAAAGATTTAAAATGTTCAGGCTCAGACAGTCTAGGTAGCTGGATGATGGGTTCAGTAAAGGTTGCTGTGTGTGAATCATTATTCAAAGGGAAATTCCTGTCATTTTTAGCTTGTGTCTTTTTCTCATAATTTTGCCCGTTCTGATTTAAGCTAACTTTGAACTCACCACCACCATTGTAGGGTTTCAGGAAACTCCAGCAAAATGACACTTGTTTTCCAACCAAATTCCACTATTCTACATGTTTGGGATGACATTGGCAAAGAACTGACTTCAGTGTTTTATAATGTCCGGGTAAGCTAGTTTCACTGATGTAGCCAAAAAGCTGTCATGGTTAAAATGAAGCGATCATGATGTGAGAGGAACGTTTGACTGACTGAGGTTTCCAGGTAGACCTTTCTGGCATAATAGAAAAGCCTTTTATAGTTAAATGCTCATAGCAACTGTTTGAAATTAAGACTTGTGGTCAGTGACCAGATAATATAATCAGACAGGTCAGGCACAGCTTTTTTTCTATCCACTGCTTGTAAATTCTAGACCTGAAATACCAAAACCTCCCTCAAAATCTCTCTGTCTTTGAGGCCAATCATCTTCCTGTGTGTGTTTATGCGGGTGGGTGTGTGTGTGCACACACAACAACAAAAGTACAAAGAGTGGATTAAAAGTAAGTTTATCTGCGCTGATGTACGCTGCAAACATTGACATTGACTACCTCACCAGATACAATAGTAACCAATCATTACGTCTAAGGAGCGCATCAATAACTAACGACATTATTTTGTTGGGTTACAGGTAAAAAAAAAAAAAAAATAATCCACATTTACGACTAGCACATCAACTGTGTTGTATTTCCCCACAGTGTAGGAGCTGGTTCTGGATGCTATCAGAATTCAAACAGTGCTGTTCTGCTCTTTATTAGATTTGGGGTAGTTAACAACATCAAGCCAGCGTTACCCATGAGAGACATAACGCACTTGCACTTTGTACAGTAGCCAGCAAGTGCATATTTAACTTATTTTACAAGATTCTTGTTGAAAAACAAGCTAGTCAGCTGGAAACATTAAAAGGTCAGCAGCAGATGTGGTTTTCAACCTACTCATAGAGGTAACTTTAGTTTTATTACCTAGCTAGCTATATAGCCTGTAAAATCAGCTATATACAGCTGTCGTTAAAGCTATCAAAATCAAAATTGTTTTCCTTATAGGACTATAGAATAAATAAATCTCTCATTTGCTACTACTTCTCTATACATGCATTTTCAGCAACTTGCAGCCTCACACATCTAAACAAAACAGCGTGTGCAGAATAACAGTAAACCAGTTTGGTTGCCCCTAAAGTAGTCTCCACTAAACAAGACCCTCCTCCAAAGTGCGATGGAGGAGAGTCTGGCTACTCCACATAGCATTTGGGGATGGGAGGAAAACGTGCTCTGGTTTATTGGCATTTCTTTAATCCAATCACAATCATCTGGGGCAGTGCTAAACACTGGAGAAAAGCCGTGATGCTGGTGCAAAATTGGCTCAGAAGGAACTTGATTTGGTGGAACAGAGATATGAGAAAATATTAACCACAGTCCTCCTAAATTAGTTTAAAAGGTCAACACAAAGGAAGCCCATGGCAACGGATATCTGGCCTAAATGAATGAAATCCGGCGGATTTTACTGCAGGAACGGAGAAATACCGGAAGTGGAACGTCAAGGATATAGACTACCCCTAAAGATCCCTAAGCAGCTAGCTACAATAGCTAATCCAGAGGGCTAATTTCTGTGCACTTTTTGTCTGACTTAGAAAAAAATCATTTGAAAATATTAAACTGAAGTTCAGTTTGGAAAGCTTGTTATTAAAGTGGCTTGAGTTGCTTCCCCAGATAAATATTGTTGTATGTTTTGTCAGACTTGCGTTTCCTGAATCTCCACATTATGACAATAAGACCCAAGTTGAAAAATACCAGTTCCCTAAAGCACAGTCACCATAGATGTCAACAGAACAGAAAGTACATGCAAAACTGGTCACCACAGGGCCATAATGTTTTAAAAAATTGGCTTCTTCGAATGCCATGAATCTTATCTCCTTCAATTTGCAAGCTAATCTTTTAGGAAAGTTGCTTGAACAATTCTAGGGAAGAAGATTCAATAAAACCTGTCAGACAGTAAATCAGGTCTGTCTGCAGTGGAGCAGCAACATATACTGAAATTGGTCTTCTTTTCTAGGTCACAGGAATGAATAAGGTAAATCACCAACTTGTAATCTGGCTGCTGTCACCTTGTTCCACGACTAAAGGCTTCTTATCAGCGGCGACAGTGCCGGAGCCATTTTGTTTGCAGGGTGTAAATAACGTTACATTGGTCATGGAGCGAGATAAGGTGTTTCATGAAATGTGAGCCACTTTAACAGATTTTGACAAGAAGCTGATATTCTGATATTCCATGGAGTTAATTTGGTTCCAGGGAGGAAAACATAGGAAATGAGATATGGGAATATGTGCAGAAGCTGAGAAATATCAAAATGGGACTGTGCGTTTTCCCTGATGACAATGGTGTTGTTAATATTGTATTGATGTGTGAACAGCAGGTCTTCATTTTTTTTCTTCTTTACATGGTAATCTGTGTAATTTAATGAGACTGTTAAAGAGAGAATTGAAGAATGAAGAAGAGAACCTACAGATTTCACACGTTTGGAGGAACAGTTCCCTCGGTAGCACATTCCCTGTGTTTGTCCACGCTGCTCTCTCCATAATAAACCCCTGGTGTTACAGTCTCTGTGAAGGAAGCTTCTAGCAATAGGCTTCTTTAACGAGAGAGAAAGCCACGTCTGCCCCCGTGATTTGTTATTCAGTGAACCACATCTCTGGAGAAATGGATTTACTGGCGTGCCCTCTGCAGAGGAATAGAGGTCGGCCCCTACCTTGGAGATGCCAATTGCAGCTCGATGCAATTGTTAATACGCAGCTTTGAGAAAAGCGGGCAGAAAAACATTCATACCCATTTGGAATTCCAGTGATGAAGAGAGATGAAAAGAGAAGGGTAGAAGGATTAGGAGGGCAGAGGCAGAGCCGGTCTTGTGCTTTCTTTCTTTCTAAGGGGTGCACCACTGTTTCTTACACTTGCTGCTACAACCTTCTGCTGTTTAGGGGAGCAGCTGCAGTCAACCTGCACACATTTCTGTTTGCTCCCACAGCTTGGATAAAAGTGTCACCTTTGACCCTAAGAATATGTGAGGCCTTACAGTTATGAGACATGTTGTGTTTGACACCTGGCAGTGCTTCACATTTATTTGCATACTAGTACATGTGATGCATGTTATTGAACATTAAAGCAATAGTTTGACTACTAAACTAAAGAGCAGAGGCCCCAAGATTGTAATGGCACTGAGAGTTCAGTGTTTATTTTAACACGTTGCTATGTATGCTTCAGATATAATGCAAACCAGACGTTTTTTTAGGTCTATAGACATGGCTCCCACAACATTACCCTTGTCCAACTTACTCTTGATGTTCTCGGTAAGGTAGAAATTAACCATTTCTGTAGAGTAGCCTGGTCTGAATCCAAACTGTTTGTAGTTGTAACTTTTATTTATCAAGTGCAAGACACAGACATAAAGTGCATACAGGAATACAATGTATACATTTTTTTTATAAACTTAAATGAACAACAACACCCTCCCTAAAAAACTTTTTTTAAAGAGTTTTTTTGGGGTCATTTCCACTTTTAATGGATAGGACAGCTGAGATATGAAAGGGGAAACCGTTACAGGTCGGACTCGAACCCTAGAACTTCTGTGTCGAGGAATAAACCTCTACATATGTGCACCCGTGCTACCAACTGTGCATACCTGGCCACGCCAACCTTTTTTTTAAATGTAAGTAGCTAGCACTAGCTCCAAAAGTCCCCAGATGATTTTATACATTCATATTGCATAATCCTCCCTCTTAAAACAAGCAGAAATAAGAAAAGGAGCACACTGATGTCTCAGTTTGATGTAATAATTTCATTGCCTTGCTCAGAGCTGTTTCCAATATGTGGGACAGAGTTTTGCATGGAAAACTTCACTGTGCTGTCAGCTTCAAAAACTTGTTCTTTCTTAGCTTGTCATGTGCAGATGAAGCCATTGCAGCTCCGCCAATGTTTTTTTCATATGATTGTTGCACTGTTGCTGCACTTTTCCTTCTGTCCCAAGAGGGACAGTTTGGGAACTCATGAAGTATTAATCTAGGAGAGATGGCAGGTGCAGGAAGTTAACGTTTCTCAAATCGTATGAACGAATTGTTGTTTTCGGACAAAGAAACATTCCATTTTAATTTCAGCATGTTTATAATATAATACATGCTGAAATTTTTATATTTTATATAATATTCAGTGTTAGCGGATGTGACACAGATTTATTTTTCAGAGACTGTATCTGTGGTGCACATTTAGCATCTCCTCACTCTCTTTTTCTGTTTTGGCCCATACATTTTCCCTCCCTCCCACTTCTCCTCTGTATACTGAAGTATTGCCCTCGAGAAAATGGTGGCTTAAAGCTATATCTTGATCGATCTCATTGTTTGCTGCCCTCAACGTGTTTCCAATCCTCAGTGACAGAAAGTTGTATTCTCTCTGTACTGTATGTTACCAAAATAGCCTTGAGACATTCATTAATCAAGCTGGATGGTTGGTAGATTTTGTTTTTTTAAGATTCTTTTTTTGGGCATTTTAGGCCTTTATTTGTATAGGGCAGTCAAAGACATGAAGGAGGAGAGAGAGATGAAGAACAACATGCAGCAAAGGGCTGCAGGTAGGAGTCAAACCTGAAGCCGCTGCATCGAGGAGTACACCTCTATACATGGGTGCGCGCTCTACAAGGTGAGCTACCTAGGCGCCCGACTTCAGACGTTTTACATGTCCTGTTACAGGCCCTGATGCTCCTACTGAAGCAGAGCTTTCTTTGTCTACTAGGAGTGCTATATCATATTATGGTATATCAGTTAATTATTTTTAACATTTGCATTTAAGGAATAGTTTTGGAAAATACACTTATACACTGTAAACATATAGATGGATAGCTTAGCATAAATACTGGAAACAGCTAGCCTGGCTTTTTCCTAAGGTAAAAATATCCACTTACCAGCAAAGTGTAATTATTACACTTTGAATAAATTAAACAGTGCTTTGGTTGTTGGCAGATGGATTTGCTGGCTAGCTGTTTCCCTCATTTCCAGTCATTTTGTTGAACTATAAGATCAATAATTTTCTCATCTAACTGATTTTCTATTGTCCTATAACTGGTAACCACGTAATATTTGTTTTTAGGAAGATAAATGCAGAACTTGATTTTGTGTTGCCCTTTTTGTTGTAAAGTATTAAACAGCTAAGTTAGTCAGTTACTTTGGGACATGAAAAGAAAAGAGCCTCATCAGGATAAACCTGGGGCGTGTAGCATATCTTTTGTCATATTAGAAATGTTATCAGAAATTTTGCACAGAAACAGTAGTTAATTAAAAGTATGCATAAATATATAAATGCCATAATTGATGATTGTTTTTCATTCATATATATCTTTGTAATATTTTTCATAGAGCTTGTATTTTAATATGTAGTTGTCTTGTAATCCTGTGTGGGAAGGGTTTAGTGTTTGGCATGAAATTGAAATTAAAAGTAAAGAACTGATTTAAGTCTTTTATCATCTCCAGGTAGCCTAAGCCAGTTTCACTCATGTAGCTAAAAAGCTGTCATGGCTAAAATGAAGCGATCATGATGTGAGAGGAACGTTTGACTGACTGAGGTTTCCAGGTAGACCTTTTGGGCATAAAAGAAAAGCCTTTCATAATTACAAGCCCAAAGCGACTGTTTGAAATTAAGACTTGTGGTCAGTGACCTGATAATATAATCAGACAGGTCAGTCACAGCTTTTTTCCATTCTCAGCTACCACAAGTGGCCTCGGTGAACAAAAACACTGCAACCTTTCCAATCTAGGAGCACTAGACCTGAAATACCAAACCTGCCTCAAATTCTCTCTGTCTTTGAGGCCAGCCATCTATGTGTGTGTGTGTGTGTGTGTGTGTGTGTGTGTGTGTGTGTGTGTGTGTGTGTGTGTGTGTGTGTGTGTGCGTGCGTGCGTGCGTGCGTGCGTGTGTTACTCAGGGGAAGGAAAGCCTCATCTGGCAACAGGAGTTGGTCTTTACTTAAAGGTGAAGGAGTCTCACAGCTGCTCTGTTTCAAAGACGATTTACACAAAGTTACTGGACAAAAATGTCTTATTAAAACATTTTGTTTCAGTACTGCATCACTTGGGACCATCATTGTTTTCTTCACACACCGAGACAGCAATTAAAGCACAGAAAAAGTACTACTGAGATTACTTTTAACCACAGACATGGCACACTCTTCTTCCATGATTGTGTTCTGCAAAATGTCTCTAGCTTTTTTGCATTTGTTTATTGAGAAAAAAACATCCTTAATTATATTTTCCTATCTTAGCTACCCCACAGTACCTTCTTTATAACAGAATCCGATAATTCCACCTCATCATCGTCATTAAAATGTTGCAGAACACATTCACTGAGTAAACCAGGGAATTAAAGATGTATGATCACTGGCACCACCAAGTGGTGACTGCAAAAAATAAAAACATCTCATTTACTACACGTGGGGAGTCAGTGAAGTTGACACAATAACTTGTATTACTTTAATATTGTAAACTAAACAAGCAGTGGTTCAGGTGGTTAGGAGCCAAACTAACCTATAACTCATATAGTCACAGTCACAAATAAATGTATTATTCAGTTTCCACAGCAGTTAGTGAGACATTTTGAACAACATCATGAAAAGTTATCTACGGATACAGAATGGTTTCCTCTGAAACTTCCTCTGTATACTACAACAGCCCACAAACAATCTTGCTGCATACAGTACAAGTATAAAAAGCAAGAAGAAAAAATCTAGATAAACAAGCAAGATAAGAACGCATTAGATCACCACGCTGTTCACAGCATCAGCCTCCACCACAGGTTACGAAAGAAAACCACAGCTCAGAAAGTTAAATATAGCTCATTACTATTGATGCAGTTCTACCCAAACCTTCTTTAGTTGAACTAAGTGAAGATGATTTGAATAAAACAAACAGGAAAAGCATGTTGCTCTCGGTTTCTCAGAAACACACATCTTCCTTTAGAGGAGACTTTATTAGGTAGCTGATTACTGAATCTTTTATTTAACAGATGGTAATCATCTTTAATGTTTTTATTATAAACAAATACCACAAAATGCCAACAATGAATTGATCCAACTGTATTGAGTATAAGTAGTATTGGTTGTATTAGTAGTATTGGGGGTGGCAGTAGCTCAGTCCGTTGGGAAACGGAGGATAAATGGTTCAAGTCTCCGTATGAACCAAAGTATGGAGTGTGGATTGGTAGCTGGAGAGCTGCCACTTCACCTCCAGGGTGCTGCCAAGTGCTCTTAAGCAAGGCACCATTCCCCCTTAACTGCTCAGGGCGCTGGTCCAGCTGGCAGCCCACTCACTCTGACATCTACCATTTGCACATGAATAGGACCTGAGCATGTGTGTGTATTTCAGGCCTGTGTGTAGTGATTACTAACAAACAGAGTGTAAATTGTAATTTCCCCACTGGGGATCAATGAAAAAGTATAGAATTAAATTAATACATTTAAATTAAATTGACTGAATCAATTATTGACTGTGTATCTAACTCCTCCGTACCATAGAGCTAAAAAACTATTAAAAACACATCAATGATGTTTTTTTAATAACGTAATATAAAGTAAAACCCACATTTACTGTCCAGCTGCCATAAATACTCAATGGTGTGCCAAACATCTGTTATTCCACAGCTGAAAATAGTCCCCAAAACCCCAACAAATGCACTTTTAACTGCTGTTTAAGTAACATGCTAAAAACTACAATGCCTAGTTATTATGCCTTATTTAAACAGGTAGTCTAATTTAAATTCCCATCTTTTTGTGTATAGTTAACATACTTAAACCTATATAAAAACATTGGATAAAGAAGCACAATTTAAACATAATTAACAAACACAATGGACAACAATAAAACAAAAACAGTTCCAAGTTGCAGATTTGAATATCATGTTTAAACTTTATTATACTACGTTTTTTTTGTATGCCTTTTTATTTGTAAAGAGTATTTTAAACATTTTTATTTTACCAAGTTTGAACTCTACTTACCTAAATATGTCATCTGATTTCTTCATAGAAAAAGTGGTTTTACTATTTTTTTTTGTCTTCTCTGTACATGCAACATCTTTTGCATGTTTGTCCGTCCTGGGTTAGGTTAGTGTTACGGTGTTAGGGTTTCTACTCTGCTGCTTTTTGGAAGTTTTTCTTTATCTGAATCAATTGCTTAATATATTGTGTCATATGTCGTACAGACTGTGACCTTAGATTGTGAATTTGGATTGTATGAATAAAACACACTTTACTTGGCTTGACTCAGATTGGATATGTGGTACAAGGTTAAAAAAAAAAACATTAAGTGTACAGGAGTAGGGTTTGAAAAAGCCTCAACCTGGCAATAACCTGTGTGTGAAGGTTTTTCTATAAGTTATTTTACTTGATAGTATTATTATATCCTCACATTACCAGTATTTCAAGCATGGGGGCATTCTCAGTATATTGTCATTAAAGGTTATGCATGGATGGCACATCTCCTATTAGTGTTAAACGTTATTCCCTAATTGCAGCTGTGGATCTCAGTCTGCAGAGGATCTCATGATGGTTTTCACACTAGGGACAGGATCAAGTCATTACAGGCATAGTGCAGTCAATTAACTTCCATTCTCTGTCTTGTTGTGTCCTTTAAACCACTTCAACCTCATGTGTTGGACTCGGGCATAATACTTTCAGATCATGGATTATATGAATGGAGTGGCTGTCTAGCTCAAGCACTGCAGGAAATGAGGATGAAATAGGCTGCACCTGCTTGAAGTTAATGGGGATGGATTGTGTCCAGGGTGATATAGAGCCACATTTACTGGAGGCTGCAGCTGCAGTGAGGACCTGAACTGTGAGCCTGCTGAACTATAGCAGCACGGGGAGACTGATGCCTGCTCTCCCAACAGGCTATTACACATGTGACCGGACCAGAGGTGGCACGGAAAGTAAAGACCAGGATTCAATGGTCGACAGGTTGCAGTAATTAGACTTGACCATGCTTCTCATCCATTATTCCTGGTCCCACTGTTGCTCATTTGGAATTGCCAGAGAATTGCCTTGCTTCCACCTAGCATAGCCTAGTGTGTGTGTGTGTGTGTGTGTATGTGTGTGTGTGTTTGCTAGCATGGATACAGTATTATAGCCCAAGATACAGACCCTATGCCGGACCCTATGCCAGAGTCCCTTCGCCGGACCTACGCCTTAGCACTATGTAAAACTCTCAAAAAATGTACCTACATGTCACAGTGACGCATGTTGTTCGGCTGTGGCTTGGCAACGTTGCATTTCCTTCTACTCATTTCCGGATTCTCCTTCTCCATAAACAACATTAAATCAAGGAGAGGGTTAACTTTTCCAGCTACAGATTTCCAACAGTGGTTAGAAAGCACAGGGGAGACTCTTTGTTTCTTTCTATCGGTACTCATTACAAAGCTAATCACCGTCACTCTTTCACTCGCTCTACCACACACTCCCCACACACACACACACATGCTGGCTAGCTATTGTCTTAAAGAGATCGATGCACACACCAACACACACTAAATATAAACATCAAGTCACTGACGTAGTCTACTGCCAAAGCTCTGCGTGGAGCCTCTGCAGAACCATAAATCACGCTTTAGTCTCAGCATTTTAGGAAAATTAAGTTGTTGTTGAATACAGTAACAGCAGTTGTGTACTGTAATGCAATAGCCTGACCATCGGGAGTAATGAGGGTCCAGTGTCTTGCTTAAGAACATTTTGACATGAGGAACCAAGGATTGAACCACCAACCCTACAATTAGTGGATGACCTACTCTATTGCTGAGCCTAAGTTGGCATCTTACTCCTTTTTACATTTAGTTATGTTCAGTATTATTTTTTATTTACCAATGGTGCATTAAAGTGTTTCAGCGTCCAAATACCTCTCTGTTTGTTTTAAATGTAGAAAAAAAAATCTTGTGTTTCTTTTTGAGTATTAGCACTGTAATGTAATGTAGAGTGTAGCCTCCACCTTACAGAACATTTGAACTAAACCGAACAAATAAAGTCTTTCATGTTCTTATTTAAATTGTATTAATTGCATTTATATATGTGCATTTACATATAATTCAGCAGGAAGGTCTAAAAGCAGCCTTCTCCACATTCTGGTGGAGACATGTTGATCTTAAAGTAATCCAATTAAAATACAGTAAGTCTCAAAATACTTAAATCAGTCTATAAAATACCCAACATGTATTAGTTTTTAGGTTGTAGAATGAAACTGCTCCCATGTTGCTAAACCCCCCAAATTCCCAGAATAAATAAAAAGAACATGATCTCAGTGTCCTCAGTTTTAACTGTGGTACTAACTTCTCAAATACCCACACACATTATTGCAGATAACTAATAGAATACATTAAGAAGAGACTTATGTGTTGCTATTAATTCAATAAGAGAAAATTAATAAGACAAATTGAGAGCAAAGCAAGTGTTCTACACTGCAATTGAAAAGTAGCCTTTGTAAAAAGAAGAACCAGACAAATGTCTAATTTTATGGCTCATAACATGATTATTAAGTAAATAATACTGTTTACTTGTTGTTTTATTTAAACAGAAAACACATGCTGATGGTATCTGTGTTTCTCACCACAGGCAGACGTAGCATGGATGAGAGCTGTACAGCTGTTTGCCGGGGTGCACCCCATTCATAGGAAATGAATGCATGAGGTACAATTCTTGGAATATAAGAAGTTTTAATCAGTTGGACTATTTGTTGCATTTATGCATATTTAATACAAACTGTTCAGGAAATGATATCCAAAATGTTTTTGTTTTTGTGTTTTATTCATTTATTTCAGATGATAAATCTGAACAAACAACAAAATCTTAAAAATACCTGCAACAAATTATGTTGAGTCCTAAACTTCGTAACATGCCTATACATACAACCAGCTGATTCATCAATAAATGTTATTTCACAAGATATGACAACACATAATTATGTATGTCTTTAAATTTCCTAGAGAGTGATGTTGGTAGAAATTAAATGAGATTCCAGTAAATCTTTCATTCATTATATGTCTTTATGTCATGATGAGAGAAGCCCTGAGGCTGCTGAAACATTTCTTAAGTTACTGTGTGAGGAAGTGCCGTGGCGTGACATGGTTACACCACAGATACATTCTGGGATAGGAGAGAAAAAAACACTTTGGCTTGTTTGCATTTCTTTAAACCAATCACAATTGTCTGGTGGTCGGTGCTAAGCTCTGAAATAATAAAAAATAAGCAGGTCTGCCTCATTGCACAATCAAAATCTTCTTAAAAGCTCGCCATTTTCAGTATGTAGCTTCCTCAAAGGAATGTCATTTCCCATTGCGAAGGGGTTTCTGAGAACGGAAGCAGAGGGGAAAAGCCTGACATAATACACCTGGACAATGAATAAATGTATCAAAAGTCTGATATTTCGAACTTTGTGAACTTTGTTTTGTCACTTTTCCTTTAAAATTTAGAATACTTTCTTTAAGTTTATCATTTTTTGGAGTCCTTGTTGTTAATGACCCTATTATGCAAAAAAACAACAACACAAGTTTAAGTATACTTTATTTATTTTGTTCAATACTTTATGATTAAATACATGCACAACTAATGACATTCCCATCAGTCTCAGCTGTAGTTTCTTTTTAGTGCTAAATCACAAATGTTAGCATGCTAACACGCTAAATTAAAACGGTGAACATGGTAAACATTACACTTGCTTAACATCAGTATGTTAGCATTGTTATTGTGAGCATGTTGTGAACATGTAAGCAGGCACAGCTGTGTACAGCCTCACAGCTGCTAGCATAGGATGTGGAAGTCATGCAAAACACATTTGTTACTCTGCATGCAAAACACATCTCCAGCATATGAGTCTTTTAGTGGATGCACATTGGGTGATGATATCAACGTTAACGAGACAGTAAACACCTCCATGAGTGAAATAATATCTTGGGCTGCTGATGATTTGAATGTGCCTTCTGAGTGGGAAGCGCAGCTCCAAGCCTGCTAACAAACAGCTCTCAGCTCATTAGCCTGGGCTTCACTCACTCAGACACACATCTTCCTGAGACTACACACCACAGCAGGGAAATGACTGGGATAAATAAGGAATAATCAAGGAATCGGTCAGGCTGCGAGTTGACCTAAATATGGGGCTCCGTGCTGTCATGGAGGCTCTGCAAACACACTGCTACCATATAATGAATGGAGCAGTGTATGGAGAGGACTGTGAGAGACTAGAGTACGATTACACTAATGCTCAGGGAGAAGGAAGACTCTTTTGTACCTGAGTTCATGCTGAGACTTGTTTCAGTAAAACTTTTGCATGCTGTGATGACCCACAGGCTATTTTTGGAGCAGCATTATTTGCCAACAATATAATAGCAGTTAGGAGGCACTTATGGTTGAATGCAGAGGACTGGTCTCAGAAATAAAACATCCTCTTCCTCTGAATATTCACAATAAGCGGACTCAGTTTCTATGCAGCTAACATGAAAGACATCTAGTTCAGAGAAACAAAGAACAATATTGATGTAGAAAACAATGTCAGCATGACCCTTCAAACTGCAGTACCCTAACACTGACCAGGCAATTCAAAATAATACTTTTCCTCTTTCAAGGTGTAATTATAATGAATAACTTGATGTTTAAATACATTCAAATGGCAAAATTTGTCATTTTTGAAATTCTTGACAATCGGAAAGTGTTCTCATGTGGCCAGACATCATTTATATGCTTCCTCTGCTAATAAAAAAAACCAAACCTCCCCATTGTTATTTAAAGCTGATGGACCACGGCTCATCACAAAGTTCACAAAGCCATGACACATTGCTGCAGTATCAGATCAGGTATCTTCCTTCATGAGGATAATATTTCATGTACAGGACATTCGTTTTCTAGTCAACTTCAGCGGTGAGCCGCCGCCGCCGGTCTTTATCCATCCATCATGTCCTGACCTTCAGCTCTGTGGCCTGACGGCTGCCCGGGGCACAGGCAGAGTGACTAATGTCGTCTCAGCCGCCACCTCCCCACACCAAAGGCCCCTGATATCCATCCAGTATTATCCGACCCTAGCGTCTACAGATTTCTATCACTGCTCCCAGCTTTAATTATTCACGCTGCTGAATCACACTCTCACCAGAGATAGCCAGACTGGCCAGACCGCCTGCTTTCTCCCTTTCTCTGATGGTATCTATTTGGCTGTATGACACTATCTCAGCTTTCTCTTTTAAACTGTAAATTAGAAAATGCAACGGGTGTGTTTGCCAGTGACCAAGTTTACCTACAGTATACAGTAACTAAGCCAAGACCGTTCCCGCCAGAAATTCCATCAGATGACACTCTTTTCGGCCGGATGTCCATTACTTTTTGCTTTCTTTGTGTTGGAATTTGAAACTCCGATAGATTTATGAGGACTATGGTTAACTGCTCCTCAGATCTCTGCAGGGTAAATCCAGACAGCTAGCTAGACTATCTGTCCAATCTGAGTTTTCTGTTGCACGACTCAAACAACTTTTGAACGTACACATTTTTCTGGACTGCCGCAGGTCACGTGATTCCAGCGGACTGCATTCAGTCTCACTGTTGGCAACGTGATAGGGATGGCTATAGCATTGAAATCAACGGGGGCGGGTGGGAGCGGGAAGGAGTCAGAAGATTTGCGAGGCATTTTGTTTTAGAAAAAGAAATATGAAACTACAAAGTGTCATTAGGGGAATTTAAGGCTATAATAGGCCTATGTGTGGTTAACTCAACTGCAAAATGCAGTGATAGATTGCTATCTTTTGTTCATCTGAATTCCTGTCAGGTCTACCCGGCAACACTGAAACTCAACTCAAACTATGTTGTTGCTACGCTACATGGGGAAACAAAGTGGTGTGATAGCCGACTGTTTAAAAGCATGGAGCTTAATTCTAGTTGGGTAGTAGTTGGATGAGTCGAGTCCATTCATGAAGTGGATGGAATAACACATGGAAAAAGGTGCGCAATTTGGGAGTTTTTCTCTCAGGATGTCGCAGGACAGGATTTTTTTGTTGGGCAGTCACGTGATCGGGACATGCCGGGAGTATTTTCATGGGCTTGAGATGGGATGGGAGCTACAATTGATTCCTGTGTCACCCTCTAGTACACATGTTCCACCAAAACAAGTTCCTTCCTGAGGCTATTCTGCAGGGGCACCATACCTCTGGCCAGCGGATAGCTCCGCCCAAGACGATTGTGATTGGTTTAAAGAAATGTCAATAATTTATTTTTTTCAAGTCTGTGAATTCCTCCAAAGCACCTGCACAGAAGAATTGTTAGATGTGCAAATTATTTCTTCAAAAATTCTTTTGAGACAAAAAGAAATTACTCCCTACCCTAACCAAGTTGGTGCTCCCCAACAGTCACACAATGTCAATGACCAGGTAAGGAATCCTACAGAAGTATATAAAAGATAATTTGTTAAAAGTTAGGTCATTCTTTTATAAGAAACATTAGCCCACATTTACCTTCACTTTGCGGTTCTTCTGTGTATAGCAGGCCTTCCTGATACTGACTATGTCTGCAGCTGTTCATACATGATAATCTTGTACTTGATGTGATTTATGACTATAACATGCATCCGTCCTGTGGCGCTGGAATTACATGACTTTAACTTCAGTGAATACATGAAAGACTTGGGTTTTATTAACCTACGAAAATCCTAAAATTTCGGTCACATGCACACACCACACCAATATTCAACCTCTGTGTTCCTCACCCCCCAGGCTGGGACTCTGGATCCTATTTCTTAGTGACAGGTCCAGGACAGAGGAGGGGAGGTTGGTTCATATTTTGGCTGCTGAGAGGAGGACGAGGGGGGGGGGTTGAGGACACAGGATGAGCTGCCAGATTGACAGGCTGATGGGGCTGTCGCTGGGGGCCAAGGTGTAGAGATGTTCGGGGAGTTTGCGTTTGTGGCTCAAAAGATAAGCATCAGTGAGAATATGAGAGGCTAGATGGTAATCTTTCACAGGAAGTCAGGCTATACCGTTGCAAAAGAAACCACAGGAGAGAGACTGACCTTGTGCGCCTGTTCTCTGCTGCATTGCTTTTCAGAGGAGGCCAGGCCTCCAAGCCGCTGCAGACAGGAAGACACTCCGTCATAGTACTGCCCTGCTTCAAAAGAAAGGCAAGTCAGCTAGAGAGTTTATTTGCTGATCATAGAGAAGTCACCCTAAACCTTTGTATGATCGCTGCACCATTAGCAGCATTAATAACCAAAATTTCAATCTATAGTTTAGGAGCTGTTGCTTAACATCAATCCCCAACATTTTCAGCTTTAATGCAAACTTATGTTTAGCTGAAAGATGGTAAATTGTTCAGAAGAGCTGAGGTGATAATTCTGTGCATACAGTGGTGTGAAAAAGTGTTTGCCCCCTTCCTCATTTCCTGTTCCTTTGCATGTTTGTCACACTTAAGTGTTTCGGAACATCAAACCAATTTAAACAATAGTCAAGGACAACACAAGTAAACACAAAATGCAATTTGTAAATGAAGGTGTTTATTATTAAAGGTGAAAAAAAATCCAAACCATCATGGCCCTGTGTGAAAAAGTGATTGCCCCCTTGTTAAAACATACTATAACTGTGGTTGTCCACACCTGAGTTCAATTTCTCTAGCCACACCCAGGCCTGATTATTGCCACACCTGTTCACAATCAAGGCATCACTTAAATAGGAGCTGCTTGACACAGTAAGGTCCACCAGAAGATCCTTAAAAGCTACACATCATGCCGAGACCCAAAGAAATTCAGGAACAATTGAGAAAGAAAGTAATTGAGATCTATCAGTCTGGAAAGGGTTATAAAGCCATTTCCAAAGCTTTGGGAATCCAGCGAACCACAGTGAGAGCCATTATCCACAAATGGCGAAGACATGGAACAGTGGTGAACCTTCCCAGGAGTGGCCGGCCGCCCAAAATTACCCCAAGAGCGCAGCGACGACTCATCCAAGAGGTCACAAAAGACCCCACAACAACGTCCAAAGAACTGCAGGCCTCACTTGCCTCAGTTAAGGTCAGCGTTCATGCCTCCACCATCAGGAAAAGACTGGGCAAAAATGGCCTGCATGGCAGAGTTCCAAGGAGAAAACCACTGCTGAGCAAAAAGAACATCAAAGCTCGTCTCAATTTCTCCACAACACATCTTGATGATCCCCAAGACTTTTGGGACAACATTCTGTGGGCCGATGAGACAAAAGTGGAACTCTTTGGAAGGTGTGTGTCCAAGTATATCTGGCGTAGAAGGAACACTGCATTTCATAAAAAGAACATTATACCAACAGTAAAATATGGTGGTGGTAGTGTGATGGTCTGGGGCTGTTTTGCTGCTTCAGGACCTGGAAGACTTGCTGTGATAAAAGGAACTATGAATTCTGCTGTCTACCAAGAGATCCTGAAGGAGAATGTCCGACCATCTGTTCGTGTACTCAAGCTGAAATGAACTTGGGTTCTGCAGCAGGACAATGATCCTAAACACACCAGCAAGTCCACCACCGAATGGCTGAAGAAAAACAAAATGAAGACTTTGGAGTGATTACCTAAAATGATTACCTAAACTATCTCACAGTTTACCAACTAACTTCCTGGTTCAACATTGACCTAGAGTGTTTGCCATAATTGTGTGCAGTTATGGTTCTCCTGTGCGATGAGGGATTTTTAGCATCAGCACAGGTGCACTCACTTTTAGTTAAACCTCCAAATAAAGTGGTAGATAAACTCTTGGCTAGCTTACAACAACTACATGCTCATGTTTTTAGCCCTGTTGGACCAATTTCTTACTTTGTTTTTATTTTTATTAGAAATTTCAGCATTAAATGTTGACCACAATGTTATCACCACCAATATAACCAATGGCTGGAGCTACGTGTAAAAACCTGACCCAAAAAGGTATTCTCTTCCTCTAGGGTTGTAACCGTGTGTAACCGAGTGTTGCACATATTATTTGAGGTCACAGTTTTTTTAACTTTAGAGAATGAGGCTTTTAGGCAGAATATCACCCATATACTATCCTGGGTGAGCAGCAAGGTTTTTAAATAAGACTGAGTAATGCTCCTATATCTCTAACTACTGTCAGCGTGCCCTGTTCACGGGCCAATAAAACCCAGCTGCATGACCGATGTTGAAATATTCCCAACATGATTCAGCAGATTGTTCTGCCTCATTTTAGTTATTTTATACTAACAATTAATAGCTTAAATCTAATGCATCTCAATTTCAATTGCATAAAACTGCATAAAAACATCATGCTGATGTGCATGAAAAAAGACTCTTGAGGCTGTAGCCGTGTTTGGTTCCTTGTCTAGTATCTGTCTGTGTATATGTCTGTTTCTGCGTATGTTGTTTATGTCTCCCTCCCATCTTTCCTCTTAATGTTGTATTTTATTTTTATTTTTGATTTCTGGCTCTGGGATGCGTTCTCTGTCTCAGTGTGTTGTTTGTAATTGTTTGTTGCTGTTTAATTTTTCAAAATAAATCAAAAAAACATCATGCTGATATTAACTGGGCATTTCAATTAATGCATGTGTTGATTGATTGATTGACTATATGAATACATTTTGATAAATGTGCTGAAGATGTGACCTTGATGTTATACTTACCAAAGTATTACCTAAGTGACAGTAGACTCTTCATTAAGTGTTTATTCAATAAACTGAAAATATTACACTCAAGTGAAATATCACTTTAAAGGTTAAGCTTAAATAAGATAGGCCTGCTATCACAAATTGTAATTTGGGTTTACCTTCTTGTTTGATATAAAAATGAAGCCAGATGATGATCTGAGAGTAAATGTCACCCTGCTTCCTTTTGCACTTTGCAGAGCAGAAGATGTTGTTGAAATGTCGCCATGTTACTGCTCAAATTAAGAGAAATAGCTGAAGCATTGGCAGATTCCTTTGAACCTGATTTACTGAAAAATGGTTTGAGACTGCTTTTCAGATATAGTTTTCACATACACATTTTCATTTAGAAATTCTGTTTGCAAAATGTAAATGTTGTCAACACTGCAGCACTGCGAAACACTCAGAAAAGCTAATATTGGAAACATCAAGGTTGAGGCTCTTGATTAAACCCTCAATGACTTTTCATATATATTATTAGGATGATGCAGAATTAGTTGTAAAGAAACGTTATTAAAAAAAAATGTTTCCGCAAAATATTTGAAATCAGAGCGACGATGCAGAAGAAGAAGCCCTCCGTAAACAAGACCTCAGGTTATAGGCCAGTTATTCACCACACAGGAAGTCATTTTGGGTTACTGCAGTGGGCTGCCTAACTCCAACAGTCAGACTTTAAGCAGCCTGGGTGTTTTCTGTATGTCTGAGCGAGGGAAATGAAAACTGCAGACTATCTATTTCTGTAACCGAATGCAATTAACCATATTTTCTGGACACCCACTGATGCAGGTGTGCGCTTGTTGTACAAGTTTTCAGAAAAGGTAAGTAACTGCTGTATTTGTCAATGTGTGAAAAGCATCAAAAAGCTAGTCCGTATTAAAAATAGATGCAAAAGACAAGTACGTAAATGTAAAAAGATAAGCACTGAAATGCAATATTTTCTGCTAGAGTTGAAAATTCTGCTTTGATTAAAATTCAGCTTGTATAGTAATCGTCATATTTTTGTGTGAATTTGGTATTGGGGGGCACATATAGTCACAATGCTATGAATAAGTCTGACTATGCAAAAAAAGTAAAACTGATACATTTAAAGGTATTTATGTTCACTCTAAATGATAGACATCCTCACTGCCAGAATTACATGTAGTGATAGTGATATAATGTATGTTTGCGTTACAGCAAATGGACTTGGAAAAACCTCTAAGAAATCTTTTCATCTTTTTTACCAAAGTTGTAAAATCCAAAACCTCATGTGAAGTTAAATAAATATGTGTACTTTATTTATTTTCTTTCTCAATGTGGGTACATACAAATGTAAAATATAAACAGGTAAATAAGGATTTGTATTCATACAAACCTATTAACCTTAATTCAGTCCGAGAAGCACTTAACATAGAGACATCAAAATACACTCAAAATACACTTATTGTCATTTAATATTAGAACAAATCTGGTACTAACTTTAAAAAGAATACATGCGTGCATATTAACTGCCACAAAACAAACTAGCATATGATTAATTTAACATATAAATATCAACACCAGTGACAATTATATCAACAACAGTGAGTGGCAATTTACAACAATTTACATTGTGTCCCAGTTTGATCCCTGTTGATATTGTTTTGCTCGTCATACTGAGCTCTTTCTCGCTCTCTGCAGTTGATATTTTCTTGATGCCCGTAGCAAAGCCAGGTCAAAAAATCCTTAAGTAGTCTGGTGCTTTGAGTTGCCACAAATCCTCTGCACCCAATTTCTATGGGGCAGAAGTTCCCTTTCTAGACTAACTGCTCAACCTCAGACGCTGGCACCAAGAACTTAATCTCTTTCCTTTTCATACGTCTCATCCAACACCACTTCCCATGGCCCAGTAAGCTCTGCAAAATAGACAGACAGCCCCGCTGAGTGTTGGACCACACTGTCAAATCCAATACTGAGTTTGATTCTCCATTTTGGGACTGTGAGTTGGTAGCCTGTAATGTCCCCTGGCATATTCACAATCCTCACTTCTATTTTAGGTAGGTTTCCTTCCTGCTTCCTGTTTTGTTTTCCTTCACAGCCAAAATGATTGAAAGAAAAATAAAACTGTCAATCAAAGAGTGATTGATTGGTCCTGACCCAGTGGCTCTCTTCCTCTTCTTGCTTCTCTCCCTGGAAACATGATTTTAAAATACCATACAAATCATATGGAGGATACGTGATAAAAACCCACGTGTAAGTCTCAGCTTTCTTTTCACCATTCAAACTCAAATCATATTCCTGACACTGTGGAGCACTACAAGTCTGGCCCTTTGTTTGCACTATCCAAAAACAAAGCAACACAAGGTTAAAAAGTGCATATATATTTCGTGTTGTAGACCATTTGCACATATCAAGCCAAATTGGGCAGGTGTTGACTAAAGAGGCAAGGCAGCTTTATTTGTATAGAACATTTCAGCAACAGGGCAATTCAAAGTGCTTTACACAAAATCAGTTAAAAGAAAATAAAACCGATAAAACACAGAAGAAACAGTTGAAAAATAAAAACAGATAAAACACAAGAATAAAAGTTACAGTGCAGTATAAGAGATTAAACAGTAAAGAAATGAACATCATTTAAAGAAAGGCAACATCAAAAAGAAAGGTCTTCAGCATTGATTTAAAAGAACTGAGAGTAGCAGCGGATCTGCAGTTTTCTGGGAGTTTATTCCAGATATGAGGAGCATAGAAACTGAAAGCTGCTTCCCCCTGTTTAGTTCTGACTCTAGGACAGACAGTAGACCTGCCCCAGATTACCTTAGAGGTCTGGGGGGGTCATAGTATACTAGCAGATCAGAAATGTATTTAGGCCCTAAACCGTTTAGTGATTTATAAACTAGCAAAAGAACTTTGAAATCAATTCTTTGGGGCACAGGAAGCCAGTGTAAGGACTTCAGAACTGGAGTGATGTGATCCAGTCTCTTGGTCTTAGTGAGGACTCGAGCAGCAGCGTCAACATTGTTGAGCGCAGACTTTTAATCTTTCCTCTTTTGCTCCAAAAACAACCACCTCAGTTTTTCCCTCATTTAATTTCAGAAAGTTCTGGCACATCCAGCCGTTAATTTGTTCAATACACTTAGTCAGTTTTTGTATTGGACTATAGTCCCCTGGCGATAAGGTTATGTAAATTTGTGTGTCATCCGCATAACTATGGTAACTTATTTTGTTGTTTTCCATAATCTGAGCCAGTGGAAGCATGTAGATGTTAAACAGAAGAGGCCCCAGAATGGAGCCTTGGGGAACTCCACACGTCATATTTGTACGTTCAGATGTATAATTACCTATTGACACAAAGTAATCCCTATTCTGTAAGTAGGATTCAAACCAGTTTAGTACTGAGCCAGAGAGACCAACCCAGTTTTCCAATCGGTCTAGTAATATGTCGTGGTCAACCGTGTCAAATGCAGCACTGAGATCAAGTAATACTAAGACTGAAATTTTGCCATTATCTGTGTTAAGGTGGATGTCATTAAAGACCTTAACGAGAGCCGTCTCAGTGCTGTGGTGTGGTCGGAAACCCGACTGAAAGGTATCAAAACTGTTGTTTAGTGACAAGAAATAAAGTTGTTGAAAAACTGATGATTTTACTTAAGAACGGAAGGTTTGATATTGGCCTATAGTTGCTCATTAGGGATGTGTCTAGATTGTTCTTTTTTAAGAGTGGCTTGATTACTGCAGTTTTCAGGGCCTGAAAGAAGAAGAGATGTGTTCACAATCTGTAGAAGATCAGAAGACAAACAATTCAAGACATTTTTGAAAACACCCGTTGGTAGAATATCAAGGCAACAGGAGGAGGTTTTCAGATGTTGTATAATGTCCTCCAGGTTTTTATGGTTGATCGCATGAAACTCAGTCATATTTGAACTAGTTCTGCTTGAACACTGTGACAACACACATCCTGGACTTGATATGGAGGCACTAACTGTTTGTCTAATCTTTTGAATTTTGTCTTTGAAGAAGGAGGCAAAGTCATTGCAGGCCTTGGTAGATAAAAGTTCAGATGCTACTGGTACTGGAGGGTTTGTTAACCTATCGACAGTAGCAAACAAAGCACGTGAATTATTATTGTTTCTAGAGATAATATCAGAGAAAAAAATTTCGTTTTCTTCACTTGACTGATGGGTTTAAGATAAATATTTTGAAGATAAAATAATGAAAGCAGCACTGCTCCCCTTACTCACAGAGAGATTATCTGAGATTAATCCTGGGACACTTATACTATTATGCTAGGAAAAATTAAGTGCAGCATCTGATACTGTTCCTCTGTGAGCATATTACAATTTGTTATTGTTTTATTGTTAAAACATTTTTTTTACAGAATACAAAACATACAACTCACAACATGAACACCCCCCACCTTCGTCATCAGCACCCACCCAGACAAAAATTCTGAAAAGATGATACAGTAACCACAATCCACAAAACTATTCAACAGGATAGCAACAAAAAAGACAATAAACCATAAACCGAATAAACATGTATAAATGACAAATCCATACGCCTATCATACACGTCTCCCCAGCACAAAGCTTCCTAGGAGTCCTCCAGAAAATTCAGTTACTTTCCCCATTTTCTTGTATAGACATCCAATCTGGCAAATCATTTATACGAAATTTTTTCAAACACCCACACTCACAGGCCTACTCCTGGATTGACGGCACCCCTTCATTCCTCCATCCTCTTAAAATAATCTCTCTCTATCATTAAAGTAGTCTGGACCCAGCTTCTCATGTGTTTATCCATCCCGCTTAGGATTGACCAATCTCCCAGCACAAATGATCTTGGGCTGAATGGAACCTGGGTCCCTGAAATAGATCATCATGCATCCCAGACCAAAATCCCTGGACCTTATCACAGGACAATAGGACATGAAGTAATTGGCCGTCCTCTGTCTTACATTTCCAACAACTTGGTGTGTCTTTCAGACCAATTCTAAACGATCTGGAGGGAGTCCAATAGAAGCAATGCATAAACTCACATCACATGACATAGTTTTAATGTTCCTACAGATTCTGTCCCACTACGCATCATCCAGTGTATTACTCAGATCCCATTCCCATGTCTTTTTGAAGGCTGTCCAGGCTCCCAGGTTCTGTATAAGCATAGAATAATACCCAGAAGCCTCATGATCTTTTCCAAATTTCAACAACATCTTATGTAAACATTGTGGTGCCTTCGGAAGAACTGGATCCAAAATAACAGATGGTGAAGTTGCAACTATTTTAAAAAGTTGAGAGCTAGGGATTGCAAATTGCTGTACCACATCCTCAAAGGATTTCAATATGCCACGGAGATAGAGTTCCCCCGGTGTGACAATTGTATCATATTTTTTAAAATAGAGTCCGCAATTCTCGACAAAGATCGTTAACATTCAAACTCAGCACCCAAACAAATACACCCCTTCTGTCAGTGCAATACAGTACGTCCCATACAGTAATTTGCTGCCACAGCAGCATATTTTCTACACTATGCTGATGACACCTGACTCTCTCTTGACAGAGCAAAACAAATTATATAAATTAACTCTGCTCTGTTGAAGCAAAACAACTATGTGATGTAATTTTTGGTGAACAGCAGCCATTGTAACTACAAGTGACAACTACGAGATAGAGGTGCTCAGTAATGTCAGTTGCAGCTATTTCTCTCCAAACATTAGCTAACAATAGCAACCTCAAGCTACTTTTCATTCAGGACAAACTGAGGCTGTAGTTGAAAAACCTCTGAATGTACTGACTGAGCAAGGATGTATAATTTGTTTATGAAACAAGCTTTTACTTTGAAAGAGGAACCTTGTGTTACTTTGTCTTTCAACAGTTGTACAACGTATCACTTTACTGAGTACAGAGTGATAAATATGTCAAAACAGTTCATATTAGACAATAAATACTTCACCGCAAATCAAACAAAACAATCCTTGTATCTTTAGTGATGGTCTTTGCCACTATAATTATATTATTATTATTATTATTATTAGCATTATATTTGTTTTATCCAAAGTTGTAAAAACAAAAGCTTACACTAAACAGAAATCATTATTAACCTGTTGTTTATATTGTATTTGAAATAAAATATAAACAGGTAAATAAGGACTTTTTGAATCATTAACCTAAATTCAGGCTGAGAGGCAGTTAACATAGAGACATAAATTTAAGTAAATTAGAATGACTGACTAATCCTGGAGGCTAGTGGGATGTTGTAAAGATGAACACATTATATACATTTTTGTATTCATATGTTTCTATGTTTAAGAAACATTTGTCCTTTTGTGTAAAAAATTATAAATCTGTCAATATTAAAAAAAGTGTTCCACAATAAATTCAGCTGTAGTTTACAGAACAGCGAGGGGCCACAAACAGCTGTGTTTAGTTGCGTATAAAGACCTTGTTCTTCTGCATGTGTAAGTGTTGAGGAAGAAAAGTCCAAGGACAAATTGTGTTGGAAGGCCACATTCTTCACCAAACTAATGATGTTTTTTTTTATTTCTGTTTCAGCCCCTTGTTAGCTGCAGATAGAGAGAGGGAACAGCCATGAGTCTGCTGCTGTGATAATGGTGAGTTATAGCGCCCATATCCACAGCGTTTCCCCAGTGGTTCCACGTGAATTTTCCGTGGGGAAGCTTTGGGAGTTTGCAGCCCCTTGTGTAATTACCTTTTAGCACACAAATGATGAAGAAGTGAGATTCTGTTCTGTCATTGTTAGTTCACAGCAAGAACAACACAGATCAGACCAGGATTATGATTCATAACTATTGTTTTGGTTGGAATTTTATGATTAAATTATGAAATAATATTTCAATTTATTTAGTCATATTTATTAAGAGAATAATCATCTCTCAAATTCACAAAAGCCCATTAGGTTGATGATATGTTAATATCACTTAAGTCTTGTTTTGTCTTTTGAAAATTAAAGTTGTTTTTAACTACATATAATGATTATGAATACTACCTGCAAATGGGCTGTAGACAGGGAACTAGCATTGATGACATCAGTGAAACCTTAATGCTCATCTATGCGCGCGCACTGTGGAACAGACTGTTTTTAGTCACACTGTTTTTTGGAAACTTACAATCACTTTCATTTGCTTTTGAAGATGTACTTTCTTTCCATTGTTGGCTCATGTTGCTTTTCCGAAATGCAGCATGGAGCAATGACACAAAATGTAAAGTGTTTTCTTTGATATCACGTTTCTGGATTTAGGCTCCCTCACATCGACTTCAAAATCACATGAAGTCCTTTTAGGTCACTTTCACTCTCTCTGTCTTCAGCAAGAAGCATACTAATCAGAAATGTTATAAATTTATAAATGTAGTAGTAAGGAAGAGTCTGTACTGGGTTAAAAATAATAATGAAAAAGGTTTCCTTGCAGGATGATGACAGCTTTCGTTAAAGCTGTTGATGTTAGAAAGTGGTCCTGTATGGCAAGTTATAAATGGCCTTTGCTGAGATTTAAACATCATATATTATATCATAAGAAATTCACCTAAAACCTAACACAGTACTTAAAATGCAAAATTCACAATGACACTTTCACCAATAAGAACATTTACATTATATAAAATAATAAATAAGTAAGGATTAATACAGTCACTGGCTTTAGTGAAAAAAAAGAGGATGAAACTAAAATACAATCAAAATACAGTTGCATGCATAGGACTGAGTATGGCATAAATAACTCACAATAACATTAGTTTACGTCCTTCACCTTAGCCTTACACTTCTAATGCCTCTTCAATGTCCAGAAATATCTCCCAAGTATTAACTGTGTCAACCAACAACCAAAAGAGTGGCAACTTTAAGGGTCTATAGGAGGAAAGATATCCATAAAACAAAGCCCACCACCGACCTCTAAAAGTTTTGAATTTCAACACATTCCCACAAATAATGATACAAAGTGCCTCGGTGTGTATTGCACTTTTTACATACGTCAGGAATATTAGGATAAAATGTATTCAGTTTTACAGGGTTAATAAGGTTTTTTTTGGGCCTTTGCACATATTGGACCCTTATCAACGTCTAAAATGTCCTCTTATAAGTCTTGAATCAGCTCCTGTCTCTTACTCTTGTACTTACATTTTAATGGGCCTATTTATTATACAATTTCAGCCAATTAAGTAAAGTTGTATTAGACTGAAAGTTTTACATTCAAAATCATGATGTAAAAATGTTGACATTGCTCAGCGCTAAAAGGTACATTGAGTCAATCTTGTCCAACCACCTCTTGCAATATAAGAACAAATTATTGTGCTTTGTTAAGAAAAGACATTTCCCCCATTTGTGCACATACACAGCCAAACAAGTGGTTATTGTAGGAATCATTGTCTTTCAAAATAAACTCTCAGAGTTCATCATTACTTGTGAAAACTGGGAAAGGAAACTGGGCTTCCATAGAAAGACATTTCCTGCTTTTGGTGACATAGTTGTGGTGATACCGCACATGCCGTCTTCATTACAAAACAACTGGTTCTGATGTGAAACACAATGCGTTTTCAATTTGAATGAGAGACGCTGGTTTGATTGACCATGACTGTTGCACCCACCTATAATATATTCATCCTAATCTCAACCATTTTTTTCAGCTTTGCACATGTGCACAATAATACACAGTCACAATGCACTTTGTATCATGTGCCAATAATTCACAGAAATAGACTATGTTTAGTATTTAAAAGACACTGTCACTTTTTTCTGAATAAATGTGTGCGTGTTGTGTGTGTGTGACTGCAAAGAGTGAAGCTTTAAAAAGGAAATCCCTTTAGAAACAAGCAGTGGGTTATGTTGCAACACCATAATAGCTTCCTGTGCTTATCAGTGTTGTATACATTACGTGTATAGGGTCTAACTACTACTACTACTACTACTACACTTTTACTGTATGTTACTCTATGAAGCAACAAGACTTAAAGGCAGATTAATATATTCTAAATCAATGCAGAATGAGATCAAAAGCAGTCTTTCTTGTCTTAAATCTTAGTGACACACACACAATTTTCCAAGAGCTCAGTGTTAAAAGATGAAGTTTGTCTATTGCATACTTAGTATCTCCACTCGGAAGAAACTGCAATTTTCTCTCCACAGGATCGCAACAGGACAGACAGGAAGAGAAATCAAAGATGCAGTAACTATAAGAGCGTCGTGGAGCCTCAGTACGACGTGGTGGGTGACCAGGAGGAAGTGCCGCATGTGCGCATACTTCCTGCAAGACCCATACATGACGAGAGAGAGTATGCAGGTAGAGAAGAAAACAATGACAGTTCATTTACATTGACAGAAACTTCTTTTTTATTGTTTTCAACTGGGTTTTTCTTCATTTTGTCATCACAAATGTCTAGATTAAGTTTTGTTCCTGTTTTGTAACCTAGTTAGTAACAGTTCTGTCGGTCGTTCAGTGGGCTGAGAATGAGTAATTCTGTCCGTCTGTAGGAGGGAATTTGACCTTTAATATTTGTTCCCTGTCTTGTCTTACTTTTAATATTCATGCTTGTCTTAAATGTATAAAAAAAAATATAGCAATTGAAATAGATAAAGAGTTCTTAAACCTCTCTCCAAAAATTAATTCTAAGTCCCTAACTTTAATTTGTAAGAAGTCTTGTGTCTATGTGTTGACACACTGGGGGTGAGTTTGTTTCACCCTGCTTCACAGAAAAGATCTGGTAAACATAATTTTTGTTAAAGAATTTTTGGCATTTAATTGATAGGACAGCTTAGACATGAAAGGGGGAGAAAAAGGGGGAATGACATGCAGCAAAGGGCTGCAGATTGGAATTCAAACCATGGCTGCAGCGGCAGGGAATGAGCCTCTGTACATAGGGTGCACGCTCTACCAGATGAGCTAAAACAGCTCCACCACAAAAAACTGTGGTGAGAATGAAAGCATTGTGTAGCTAAGAGAGAGAGAGAGCAAGAGAGAGACAGCTCCTGCTGAGTGAGCATGATCTGCCAGTGGGTCTCCAGGGCCATCTGTTGGCTGAGTCAGACAGCGGGAGATTACAATTATCCAGGAGCCAAAGGCGGTGAGAGGGAAGCATGTAGTGTGAATAGACTCCCTTTACTCTCCTGCATGAATTTGGCTCACAGCCACAGGCCTCACAGCTGCATGTCTACAACTTTATACTGAATGTGGCTTTTTAATTTGTTCACACTTGGAGTGTTCTCCCTCTGTAATCAATGCAGTCTGCTGCTGCTTGTGCAGTGTACTGCTGGGACTTAAGTAACAACAATGATACAAACTCATGGAGTGTTTTAACTGTCAACAAACACTGAAGCTACAGAGACAACTGAAACTACTTTCATTGCTGCCACTGTCTTTTACTTTCAAGACAGGGATATTCCAAGGTCATCATCATTCTCCACTGTAAGCTTTCTGTTTTCTTTTTTTCATTAGTGCTCCATTACAACTGTACTGCTGTACGTTTCTGCTTATACTTTATATGCTCTTCACTTTTTCAGGGTAATTCCAACATCCTCTCAGGAGAAATCGCATTTACTTCAGGTAAAGTGACAAAACTCTGCATCATTATTCTGAATTTTGATTATTGTGGTAAAGATAATCTGGGGAAGTCTTAATTGGCTTAATTGGTCAAGCATGATACTAAAAACACTAAAAACAGACCAAACCCTCTGCTGCAGAGCTTTGTAAGTCTCTTTGAGCTCATTTTATTGTTTTTACAACACATTTTCTGCATGGGTCGGTCTTTTCAACCTTCATAGACTGTTTCCAGCTCTGGTAAATCCCCTGTACACTACTAGATGCAGGCAGCTAAGTTAGCAACTAGCTATTGCAGATGTAAATTAGCCTCCAGGCTAATTCTGGCACATTTTATATATATTTTTAAATTTATTATTAGTGTGCATTGTCCCTGATAAAAAAAAACCTAAAATAATAAATAAAATAATAATAAGTGGTGTGGTTAAAAACCCAGATATTTGTCTCATTTCAAATCAAATGTTTTTTTATAGCATTAAATGTAATTTATATAATGCATATAACATAGCTAATGGCTTTCAAGTCAGTGGCATTACTTTTTACGTTTTAGTTTAAAGAGCCCCTATTATGCTTTTTTTGGATTTTCCCTGTCTTTTAGTGTTTTACATAGTTATATGTGTACATGTAATAGACGTATAAAGTACAAAAACACCATTTCATTTAAAGACAGCACTTTTCCTCAACTGCCCAAAAACAAATCGTCCGCATTCCTGTTTAAAATTCCTCAATTAATCATGTCACTGATTGATAACGCCAGCCCTGTCTGGTGGTACAGTAGGTGCTGCCTGAGCAAGCACAGGCTGCCCAGTGGCTTGTTTGAATTTGGCTGACCAATCAGAGCAGACAACGCTTTTTGGGAAGGCGGTCAAAGAGCTCAAAGAGAGAGTTTTATGCAGAGGAGCTGCATCAATGGGCAGTATGAGAAACATATGTTTCTGAACACCTATAAGACCCCAAGGGTACAAATATGATGCCGAAGAGGAGTATAACAGGGGCATTTTAAAGTAAAGCGTAACTACAGCCTTGCAGTTTACTAAAACATGTCAAATACCACGAGTACCAGAATCCTATGATTGTACTTAAGAGCACTACTTTAGTAAATGTACACTATACATAATTATTTTTGCATTTTGTGTATCTTAAACACAGCACCTTCTATAAATAGAGACCTGAAACCAGGCAGAAGAAGGGCCAAATTAGGTAACTACTTTACTTTACTTTCACCACCCTCTGGCCTCAGAAGCACCCCACGTATTCACATGTTGCTCTTACAGATAAGAGGGTCACACCTGTGCCGCCCGCAGAACAGGTAAACACCTGTGCCATATACATATATCGTTGACTCTGTTTTTGTGTCAATAAACTGTGCTAATTGCAACTTATAAAATAGCTGATGACTTTTCTCTCTTTTTAATCACAGCTCTCACACAGGTAATGTTCTCAATACTATTCACTATTCAAAAATTGGTTAATTTTTGGGGTTAAATTGGTTATGAATGGACTTACAGCTAAGGTCTGTGTACTTCCAGGCGCTCTCCACCACCTCCACCATTGACCTCGGAGTTAGTCAAACACTTGCCCGAGCTGACTCTACAAGAACCCTGCAGAAGAAAGTGAGTGAATTACTGTTGTAGCAGAGCACATAGAAGGTGGACCGACCATTGTCTGTTGTTGTCTTATTTTGCCGTAGTTGGCTTTAACCCTATGTGACCCTTTGCTCTGTGAGTGAATGGTGGTAAGTGAAAGGAGGCCCTTCTTAGTTTACAGTTTGCACGGTGGGGCAGTAACGCCATCTGTTGGTTAGAAGAATAATAACAGAAAAGATTTGAGGCTTTCTGAGATGAAGCATGTTGTTGTTGTTGTTATGTTTAAATAATGCCCCTTTTTTATTTCAGTGGACAGAAAGCAACTAAAAACGTAAGTAGACGCAAGCATACAGCATTATTTCATAGAAATAACATTTCAGATTTCAGCTATTTTTGTTATAATTTTGTAAATTATATTTTATTCTACACAATTGAACTTGTAACCTGACTAGAAACACTTTTAAATCTAATTGTCTTTTTAATACTTCTAATAGGCAGACTTCAGTTCACTTACCACAGGTAAGAGCTAGATACGTGTGAATGTATTTTTAATTGGGAACAGCTATACTGTTTTAATTATGTTGAATGTGTTTTTAGGTCTACAGAGAGCTGGAAGTGTTTTATCACTTCACACCAATCACAGACATTCTCTGGATTTGGAAACTCATAATTTTGAAACAAGGTGTGAATTAAATTTTTCGAGTATATCAGGGCAATTATTTCATGTTATGTCATGTGACGATTTACTCTTTATTCTTTTATTTAGGTCACAACAATATCTAGGTAAGTAATGTTATAGGTCATCTGTATCATTACACAGTTATTGATTAAACAAGTCAACATGTCAACAACAACAACAACAACAATGTCTATTTAAAGAAAGGGTGCCATCAAAACGTCATCACCATGAGTGGCCTCAAACTAAAGAAGACTTTGACCAACATGACTTTGTTCCAATGGAAAAGCCTAAACAGGTATACTTAAAAAGTCTATAGGTGTAAAGTCATTATTCACTGAATCCTAGAATATTCATATTCAAGTAACTAAGTACATTTACTGAAGTACAATTTTGAGATACTTATAATTAAGTATTTCCATTTTTGTTACTTTATACTTCGGCTACACTATATTTTGGAAGCAAACTTTGTACTTTTTTTTTACCTTGCCACATGTATTTAACAGCTTTAGTTATGCGTTACTTTGCATATTTATTATTAATAAAAAAATACGAATTCATGAATAAATGGTTTGATTTGAAATGGTTTATCTGTTCAGCAATATATGAGGTAATTAAAATTAGCCTCACCTTAAGCTGCAACATTAAGTTATGTACACATTAATTCATCACTATTTATAATCTTGTAATATTATAACCTAAAGTCTGTTTGATTCGGAAATGGACCATTCTGCATAATGAGTACTTTTTTGTAAGATTTGGTAATATTTTGAACATAGAACTTTTACTTGTAACTGAGTATTTCACACTGTATTATTGCTAAATTTACTCAAGTAAAAGATGTGAATACTTCTTCCACCTGTGATAATATTTGGCAGACCTGTGAAGAAGACTGGTACATTGGGGCTTGTACTCGAGCAGATGCTGAGCATGCCTTACACCTGGTGAACAAGGTACTGCGTCTCTTATAATATGAAAACAATAAATATAACTAATAGCCTATAATATGTCTGAAGCTAAACTTCTTATGTCTCTACTTTAGGACGGGGCGTTTTTGGTACGAGACTGCTCCATCAACACCAACAGTGAGCCCTTGGTGTTGGCTGTGTATCACGAAAAGAAGGTTTACAATATAAAAATCCGGTTCATCAAGAGCACCGACAAGTATGCCCTGGGGACGGGACAACGATCAAATGATGTAAGTGGACAAATTAAAAAAAAATAGTTCAACGAGCACTCTCTTCATTCATTATATTTACTGAAGCTCACAGCTTATCTCTCCTCAGATGTTTGACTCTGTGGCAGACATCGTCAAGTTTCACTCTATATTCCCAATAATACTCGTCAGTGGGAGAAATACTCCCGGAAGCAAATGTCCAGAAAACTGTGTGCTGACTTGTCCAGTAACAAAAAGGGATGTTGACCAGCTGCTGCAATAACACATAAACCATTACAGCAAAGATCATCTGTTCCATCCCATCTGGGTCCTCACATTAATATGTATGTTACCTACAGTACGTGACCCAAAACATCTAATAATGTTAACCATGAGCATGTTCGTAAAAAGATGAGTGTGTATACCAAATGTGTATGCTTGTGTCAATAAGAAAACTGTTCCATCTAAGTCTGCAACTAAAGATTATTTTCAAGATCAATACATCTGATGATTCATTTCTTGTTTAGTGTGCCCACATTCCAAAAAAACTGAGATAATGACTTTACAATGATACAAAATAAAGCAAACTGCAAACTCTCATATGAGAAGCTGGAAGCAGAGAATAATTATCATGTTTTGTTGATAACTTTTCATTTTTTAATCATAACCAGAATAGTTAACAGTTCATTTTTCTAACCCTTTGTTGTGTATCATCCTCTCTCTCTCTCTCTCTCTCTAGTAGATATACTGTACATATTGTCTGTCATGACCCAGCTCATTAGCCGTGAAAAACGACTGGGTTACAGTGTTTTCAACTAAGCCATACCATTTATTAAATGCACATACAGGAATAGGATATATTGTTGTATTGGCAGATGGTTGTGTGGTTAGATGATGAGTGAAAAGTGTACAGCATAAAAGAAATGTGGTGCCAGGAGAATGGAGAGAGAGAGAGAGAGAGAGAGAGAGAGAGAGAGAGAGAGAGAGAGAGAGAGAGAGAGAGTGAGAGAGAGAGCGAGAGCGAGAGAGAGCAGGTTAAAGACCTGGGAGACTGACCAGGTGCTTTTTTGCACCTGCAACAATACAGACAACAGGAAACAAACAAATATAGAGATATACACATATTAGGGCTCTGCAATTAATCAAAATTGTAATCGCGTTTATGATTTTGGCTCCTAATGATCACATAAAGAGAATACTGGAGAAAAACAAGTATTTTGCAAATAAAGTTTTGCAAGTAAACTCTTATTTTGTCTTGTGTTTTAAATGAAAAGGTGTTTTCACAGTTGATTTTTCAGTTTTTTGAAGTTCAATAATTAATAAAACATCTGGGTGCCTGGTTAGCTCACCTGGTGGAGCAGGTGCTCCATGTATAAAGGTTTGCTCCTTGATGCAACAGCCGTTGGTTCAACTCTGACCTGCATTTTTTAGCTGCATGTCATTCCCTCTTTCTCTCTCCCCTTTCAAGTCCAAGCTGTCCTATAGAAATAAAGGCCTAAAAAATGCCCCAAAAATATAATTAAAAAATAATTCAAAAGTCAAACAGGATTTTAGTATTGACCAAAATATTTCCCTAATTTCCCTAATCAAGCAGCAATAACACATACTGTATATTCTAGAAAAATGTTTTTCGAAATTTCTAAAAGTATCAGCAACAACTCATTATTCTCCAGCCTTTTACAACCTTGCATCCCTTTGAGGCCACTCAGGTCAGCTGAACAGTTGCTCCTTGTGTTCCCAAGATCAAGGCTGAAGCACAGGGGAGACTTTTTAGTTGTAGCCCCCAAACTCTGGAATGAGTTGCCTCCATGGACGTATTTTAGGGTCGCCTCTGGATGTCAGGCTGGCCCATACACTGCCTGTTTTTAAATCCTGTCTTAAAACACATCATTTTGTCAGGCTATTAACACACTATGATAGTTGTGTTAGAAAAAACTAACACGTGTTCTTTGATTTGATGAGGAAGGAGAGAGGCTAGAGTTCCAATGGAGAATTAACAAAAGGTTAATGAAACAGCATTATGAAAATAATACGACAAAGACAATAAGACACAAAACATAACACTGCAGCTGACAGCGGAATGCACAATGTTCCCTCTTCAGAGACCTATCGAATAGCTTTGAATCATTGTAAGTTTCTAAATTATATTCTCTGCACCTGGGGACGGTTCCTTTTTCACCTGGTGCATTTAAACCCATTCTCATTGGTCCACCGTTGGCATGATGACGTGTAGGACATGTCTTGTTGGCTTTTTTGCTGTCCAATGAGGAAGGACATGGCTCTAAACTCTGCCCCTTTGGGGTCGTTTTCGGTCATAGATCAAAAGGTTCTATCATTTAAATGAGAAACTCTCACAAAAATACAGGAATCGACATTCCATTATCTTAGCCAGACACCAGGGTGTTGGAGACAGAAGGTTACTTCCTGTTGTGAAGCAAAAGGCTTCTTTCTATGTGTTAAATGCCAGACTTGATCAACAACTTTTAGAAGGTTGGAATGCTAATTAAGGCTAGATCAGTATTGAATCAACCTGGCAGCAGAGTAGGCTACTAGCAGACTAGCATTAGGCAAAAGCAGCCACTTAATTAAATCAGAAGCTACCAAAAAGTTGTTGTTCAGGTAAAGACCAATGGGAACTTAAATCATTCAACAGTTGTTCAAATCAACAGTTGCCTGTCTATTGTGGAAGACTGCATTCATTCACCGCTCTCTCTTTTTCCTAAACTGATCAGCTGATTCGGGGCGTTCACACTTCTATTACACCAACAGAATTGGCGATGAATTCCACGAGCCAATCACAGCATTGCATCCCTACTTTAAATCTGTTCATCTTCCTTCCTCCACCCTATTCACCTCCAGCATAGTCATCCACGGCACCCCCTGGGTCCTCCTCCAGAAGACCTGTGCTCCTGTGCTTCCATCCAGTCTTCAGTCCCCTTCACCACCCTAGACTCCATTGGGGGATTTTTCCTGCCCACTCGTGGCTTCTCAACTCCCTTATAAAATTATTTTCGTAGCAATGGAGTCTAATTGCCAAGGATTCATATTTGATGAATAAACCTTTTGCATATTTGCATCTGATTGGAGTACTGTTACAACTACCCCCCGTAGTGGAGCAGGTTGTAACAATGGAAATCCTTGTGTTTGACATCATTTCATTAATTGTTATACAGTTGGATATAAAAAAAAAAGTGCTATTTGTAGTAGATAAAAAGTTAAATTTTGTCAAAATTTAATAGGACACACCAAAAGAGTCATGGAGTTATGAAGCTTAAAGCAAGTTTAACCATTCATTCTCTGTCTGTGTTCAATCTGAACTAATAGTCAAATCAAATCTTGCCACGAGCTCTCTTAGCCAATTATATCCATATTCCCCCTTAATATAGCTACTACATCACAAAAAGGGTCTAATTGCCAAATATTCTTCTCTAAATCTTTTTAAACTTGATCTTGAATTACAAACTGATTGTTCACTTTAAATTAAGTCTTTCCTGATTGAAATAGGTGCTGAGAAAAATGCTGTTAAACAAAAGGGAACAGGCCATAAAAACTGGGATCATGTTTTAATAGAAAAAAAGGAGTTACACAATTGTCATTATAAAAGCATGGGACATGATAATGAACATTGAGAAGGTAGTAGCAATAGCAGGAGCATGAGTAATTCTAACACAAATGAGTGAATGAAAGACAAAGCAAAGCATTCAGAAAGAACCGTCACTCCCTTACACACCTTTAAAACAAATAATACAGCACGGCAGCTTCAGACACTGCAGTGTTAGGAAAGTAAAGCACAACATAACTTCTTTTGAATGATAACCATTCCTTACTGAGTACAAACACCAGTTATTGCACGTTATATTTATAGGTATATACATGATAAAATCTGTGTGTGATCAAAATATATACAAAGACTGGGCAACCGAAACCTATTAAATAATAGGTCTAGCACCTCATACATCATGGTTACATTATAAACAAGAACACAAAAATCTTGTAATCCTGTCTTAAGAAGAGAAACAGATCAGCAAAGTATCAGAAAAGAAGGTTGTTTGTGTCCTTTTGATGGTTTTTGAAAAAACTATACAAGTTTTAGCAGGTTCTCTAGAATCACAACATACAGTATTTACACCAAAAAAAACACAAGTATGTACTTGTAAAATGTGGCGTACATGTCAAATACATATATTATATTATGTGGCTTTCTGTTACAGTAATGAACCAGTTTTGGCTGATATTATCATCTCCATTTTCCACAACTGTTTAAGACGCTAGAAAGAGGCTTTACATGAAAACTGTCATTTAAAAAAAAAAACATATGGCACACAGAGTAACAAAGATCCAAGATGGCATTAACACTTGGTTCTGGGACTGTTCCCTTACATAAGTTAATAACAAAATATCTGGGATGAATAACATTTAATCGTGATGAAACAAACCTCTGATGTGGTAAGAATAAAAAACTAATATCAAATCGAGGACAACATAAGACTGAACAAATAAATAGAAATACAGAATGATTCTTTAAGACTTTAAAGGGGCTGTACGCCAAATACTGAATAAACTGTGTGCTGGGATTGCCTCCACATGGCTCACACGGACCGTTTACCAATACGTGAAATACCCATGTTTTTTTTTTGTTTACGGCCACATGTAGGCTGTTACATAGCACTGTATTAATGTTCTGAATATTGAGTACAGCTCCTTTAACTTCACCATTCTAATCCATCTGGACTATAAGGAATAGTGGAAATTGTAGCTGTTGGCTAAATTTAACTGTGCATTCAGGCACTCCTCGTCAACTGGCAAAGTAAAAAAAAAAAAAAAACATTTAAAGCTATAGTGCGTAGTTTCTGTGGCCCCCTTTTGAGGAATTCAAAGTAGGCTAATGACAATAAAACTGTCAGCGGGTCCACTTGGTATAAACTAGAGGGGGACACAGGAACAAATCCCATCCCACGAAAATACTCCCGTCATATCCCGATCAAGTGACTGAAGAAAAATCCTGTCCTGCAAAATCCCAAGAGAAGACTCCTGAATGCCTTCCTGCTCCCATTTTGTTCCCTATGTCGTCTAAAGTTATCAGACTCTGTTGCCCTCCTGTAGCATGTTTGGTTAATCATGGTCAAATCACTGAGGTTGCCTTGGAAATTTAGGCTGCACTATACATGCATTACCTGCAGGCCTAGGCGATTTCATTACGTAATTCCTAACGGAGATCTTCTCACACTCAAAACACATTTATGTGATGTAATGTCTCGCAATCTTTTGGCACACACAGCATTGCAGCATCATTTTAAAATTTAATCTCTGACTCCGTCCCGCCCGCTCCCATTAATTTCTATGCTCTATCCCGTCCCTATCACGTTACCAAGAGTGATATTGACTCCCGTACCGCGGGACTCCCACGGGAATACCTTGACCCCATGGTAGAAATCGTCACCCTCTAATACAAGCCTCCCATGATTAATATCAAAAGGTTACGCACTAAAGATTTAGGTTTTTCACCGAAAATGGCTGGCAAAGTGGTAAATACAGGTAAGAAACTGGGGCACATTCCAAGTTTACAGAACAACTGTGACATTTCCTTTCACACAACACATTAAGGACGACTTTGGTACACATAACGTCCGTTTTTCTGCAGCACTCTGTGATTTACAACACCTTCAAACTAGTAAAAAGAACAAACAGTGGCGTGCATGCCCAGTTTCCATTATTTACACTTGCATCCTCCTTTTCATTGGTCCAGTTCATTTGATGAATTTACCAGTGACTGCTGACCATCTGATAAATATGACATGGTTATGCGATATTTACCAAATCTAAGAGTTGCAAAGAGTGCTTAAATGCACCACGACACTACTGCCCGATACCGAGTGCAGCACAAGACACTGGCTGTGACTTCTACAAAAGCCACATTGCTAAGGCCAAGTTTAGAGGATTTTGAAATGGGACGTGTCTTATTGACCACTTTTAAAGGCAGTGTTGACATTTTTATTTTTGGGATGCAGCTCCTGAATTGGGATGCAGCATAAAAACAACTAACCCAACAAAGAAGCAAAACATTTTGAAGGCTTGCAAGTGATCCGTCTACATATAATCACTGGAAATTAACGTTTTGTTGCCTGTTGACTTTTCTGAGTAAAACGTCGTCATTGTATATTGTTTGTTTTAAATATTGAAAGTGAGCTTTCACCCATAATCAACAACATCTAACTTTCAAATACATGTCATCACAAACCAAACATTTCCTTATTACTTAATATCCACCACGGGGTTTTCCATCATTACAACTGGGAGCCGTGCATGTTACATGTATTTATTCATGACACTGATTATACTCTACACAAAGATTTGATACTCTCAGCTGTACTTTCCCTAGTTCAGGTTGTATCTTAGAGGAGCCAGATGAACAGCAAATTATTACTGATGCAAACAAAAAAATAAATACAGTATGTTATTCTTTTTAAGTAAACAGCATGCATTAATGCCTCAACTGACAGATTTAATGGTTTCTCAAACGTCTTTAGAACAGTTATCTAACATCTGTGTATTACTGACTGCAATCTACTACAGCAGATGGTCCATGTTCCCTTTCATTGCACTTAAACATTACATATCCCATACCTATATTAACATTATGTATGCCACAATGTTCACTGATAATCAGATGTCCACTCTTTTTAAATGGTGTGTCCCCATAGAGAAAATAACGTTAAGTCAACATCTTCCCATTGTAATACTACTTATTTTCTCATAAATGTACACTTCTGTCCACTGACACATTGTCTGATAAATTCATGGAAAGACTCCAACAGTGCACCCCATCACCTCATACTTCTGCCCCATCACTTTGCTCAGCCTCATTTTTAAGATTTGGCACTTTGGAGCTCCATTAGAGGCTCCTGTGTCTGCTAAAGCGTCTGCTCTCGCTCCCTGAATAGAGGCCCGAGGCTTTGGGTGATTAAGCACCACCACAGGCTGGTTGGGGCCTGGCCGTTTCACCAGTTGGTCCACCTTCAGTGGCAGCGGGTAAATAACTGTGCAATCTGTTAGTCTGCCCACAGGTATCTGAGTCTTGTACTTGGATATTCTAAGTTTCAGTCCCTTCTTGGTTCTCTTCCACACGCCTACTTGCACCCTTTTCAGAGAGACAGTCAGGAACTTTGAGATGTCGTTCTCACTTCTTGCCATTTGCCGTAGAGGCTCTGCAGTCTCAGGAGCATTTACATGTGCAGCAATTTTGGAAACCGATTCCTCATCTGTTGAAGATTGTGAAGCAGGAGTGTGACGGCGGTTCTTATTGTCTGTTGGCGTCGTGCTGTTTTTTTCCTCCTTGATATGGACATGGTTGTGGGTCAGTGCAGGAGGCTGTTGAATACTCTTATCCTGCTCCTCTACTTTGACGGACTCACTGGTCCTCTCTGTCAATAAAAGCTTGCGGATGATGGATCCATCCTTTGTGGCCGCCTGAGCACAGAAACCCGCCTCCTTCCCCTGCTCTGTGCCGTTCATCTTGATGTGATCTTGAGTTGCACTACCAGAACTGTTACTTTTATTCATCACTATACCACGCAGAGCCATAACCAGTGGCTGCATGGAGCCTTGGACATCCTCGGGTTGTTGACTTAATGAAAATACAGAAGAGATGATGGGAAAACCCTCGGGCTCTAACGTGTCTCCTTCTCCGGCTCTCTCATTGGATCTTACTTCCTGTGTCCAAGTGGGGATCTTTGAATTTGTGCGGTTGGAAAGCACTTGTGTCTTGACCGATGACGGCTCATTTAGAGTCCTGGGCATTGAAGAAGATGGATATGCAACATTATCCTTACAAACTAAAGTTGTTGGAGGTCTAACTTGGGCCGTTGTAGCTAAGAGAACACTCAAGGAAGGAGAAGTTGATTTTTGCTGGTTCGAGCCCACTGCCTCTTTCTTCTTTTTTAAAGAAATGGTGTTCTTGAGGAGCATCTCCCCAGGTTCCTGCTTAACAGCCACCGACACATCTTGAGAAATGATTTTTATGTCACTTGCCCTTCTGGGTGGGACACTCTTGGAATGCTCTGGAATTAAATTATTTCTCTTATCCATTGCTCTCTGAGAAACACATGCTCCCATGTTCTCTGGCTGCAGGGTGTGAGTCAACCTGTTGACAACCGTGTTTGAGATAACAGAAGGCAGAGCTGCACTGTGGTTGACGGGCTCCCTCTGTGTAACTTTGATCCCACTATTTCCTTCTATTACAGGATTGAGGATGCTTTTGGAAACCTTGTTTGGGATGACTGTGTGACATTCCAAGTTGATTATTTCTTGTGATGTTCTTTTCAATCCACTTTTTTCCTTGCTTACTTGATTCGGGAGGTTTTTGGAAATATTGACTGGGACAACTGCAGGACGCTCCACGTTCACAGTCTTTGTGTCACACTGTTTCCTGTTAACTGTGCACATTCCCATACTCATAGACTTCACTGTGTTTGGATGATTTAATGCAGATAAGAATGGCTTTCCCAGTGTAGTGTTTTGAGAGACTGTGGTCCTTGTGTCTTTAATCACAGACTTGTTTTCTTGTTGAGAGACAAGCCTCAGCTTTAGCTCCTTTGTCCCATTAACAGTTTTTACCTCAACAAGCTCAACCAAACAGCCAGCAGGGATCGTTACTTCCTCTGGAAGGGAAACCGTCAGAGCCCTGTTGTGCTGAATGAGTCCATTAAAAGGGGTCAAAAGCTCTGCATTACCATTTGTGGCATTTGATACATTTGTTTCCAGTGTTTTTCCTCTCTGTTCATCTTTACCCAGTCTGACTGCAGATGCACTCAAGGCAGGTACTGCTACTCGAACAGTTGGTCGAAGCGGCGATGGATCAGCGGTGGGCACACTTGATAATGCACTGGACACAGAAACATGTTGAGTTTTTGTCGTGCCAGGGTCACCAGGTCCTTTACTAACGCTTGTACTATGCAAACGCTCGATGTGCTTCACAAGGCACAGCCTCCTCATATAGCCCTGTCCACAGTGAGGACATTTAAAGGGATACTTTGAATTGTGTTGCTTCAGGTGAGCGTTTAACTCTGCCTCACTGAATGAGACTTTGTTGCAATAAAAACAGTAAAACCTGGTTGTCCCCCTATGCTCAATCATATGCTTCTTGAACAACGCAGCATCTGTAGAAGCAAATCCACATTTCTGACAACACCTCACATTTGAAGTGTTCAGAACACGATCCAGAACCAAATTGGGATGCCCACCGTTCACAGACGTCAGCATGCTTTGATAGCTGACAGGATTCATGTTGACCGGTGAGGTCCGCTGGTCATCTGGCTGCAGGTATTATTGGGTCACACTAATTCAATGGCTGCGATCATACAGTGGAGTTACGAGTCAGAGAAGAGGTAATAGTCAACTGACACGTGAGACGGCTTCTCACTGTAAAAAGCAGAGGAGAAAAAACAGTTAAATCACTGAATGAACCTTACAGTGCTTACATTAACACAAGGCCCACAGAGCCCCTCCCCCTCTCTCTCACACACACACACACAGTTTTTTTTTTTTTACGTCTGCAGCAATTTGCTCTACAGACAGCGGATTGCAAGCAGAAGAGACAAATGGGTTCACTAAATTCAATGTAAGCAGTCATCTCGATGTACATCTTCCTGCTGCGGTCTTCCTTTGAACACAAGGAAAAGGCCCGTTACCTGACCACAACAAGGGGGGTCGCAAAGGCGACGGCCCGCATTTCAACTGTTTTTATTCGCGACAGAGTCTATTTCCACATACATACCGTATAAAAGTGTTGTTTTATTATCCGTTATATGTTTTTAAATGAATAATTCCTGTCTGTGGACGGTATATTATCGCTTGTCAAGGCGGCCAACCGAGCCGCTTTGCTTTAGCTTGTCGTAGCTCACGTTAGCCGACACTATTCCGGAAATGGGTTGTTGTCGCCTTCAAAATAACAGCATTGTAGACAAATGAGCATTACTAATAATGAACCATAATAAAATAGCCTACATAGGGGGAAATTCTCGAAATCATGATTTATTTGTATGTTACAAGAACGACCTTTTGGTGCATACTGTTATGCAGTGGTGGAATTTATAGTTTGATAGATAGATTGACTCTATTGTTCACCTCTGTGGTCTTTGGCTTTTTCTTAGTAAGCTACAGCACATGGGCTGCAATACACGTTACACAAGATAACATTAAAACATACAATTACGGTATACAATACACAATAGTGCAAATGGGCAGGTAGCAGCAACTAATCCATATACATATTAAAAGAGAGAACATCTTAATCTACCTAAATACATACATTTACTCAAGTAGCCTGCTATAAGGTTGCTTGTTTTTCGCTTTACTACTACATACTATTATACTTTTTACTCCACTACATTTGTTGGATATTTTCAGTTACTAGTTACTTTGCAGATTCAGATTATTCATACAGAATAAAAATCAACTAATAAATGAAGATATGTCAAGATACCCAGCAATATATACGTATTTTCACAACAGACCTTTGTGAAGTAATATAGGTAATTTTCACAGAAGACATTTGTTTTTTTCACAGTAGGAAAAGCACAGGTTTAAATAATTACATTAAAGATGGCTGAATTCTATTTATCTGCTTTGATTTCAGGTTCCTCTCATCGTACGCTGGCTCACTGTCACGCTCACTGGACACTTGAATCATGACTATATGATCTTCCTACAATATCAATTCAAAATGTCTGCTGTGGAAAAAAAAAACTATTCAAATTAGCCCCACTATTACTATTACCAGCAGTTACTTAAAGTGATTTACACATATGATAATGAAATTGGCAGTTTTCAAATAAATAAATACTTAAGTAGGCTATATTTACCTGAGTAAGCTTTTTGAATGCACGAATTTAAGTTATAACAGAGTATTTTCACATTGTGGTATTGCTACTTTTACAGTAGTAAAATATATGAATACTTCCACCACTAGCAGAGTGAAGCAAGCAATTATTTTGAAAGTTGTAACCGGAAGTTCACGTTTCTATTGTTTTTCTTTACAGCTGAAAGATGGGTGTAGTGTAGTTGCTATTCCTGAAGAAAACCACGCAAACCTCCTTCATACCCTGCATAGGATTCCCTGTTTTTTTTTTTTTTAACACTAGTTTCTAAATCTGCTACAAAACACATAACGCTTTGATTTGTCATATCTACGTTATCATCACCCCTTAACAACTTTCTATATGGCAATAAGCCTACACATGTTAAACTCGTAAGTGCCGTTTTATTATGAAATCGCCGAACACAACGTTTATAGCCTATTTGTTTATAGAGACAATCGGGAATGATGTCGTCGCACGCAGGCCTACAAATGTGTCTGCGGGTTCACCCGATGACACAGGAAGTGGTTTAAAGCTTTAATAGAAAGATCAAACCGCAGGCCTTCACCGGCTGAGAGATAAACAATATCGACACGCGGTGGATGCATCTCATTAAAATGCCCTAAAAACGAATAAAAACATGCCGTTTATAAGACTCTGCAGACGGCTTCCTACTGTGTCAGTGTCACTTGCGAGGTGAGTGCAGTACCTTTATAAGGCTCATATATCATAATATCATGGTGCTTTCTGCAATTTATGTTAAATGTAACTTTAGGCTGTTTTATCTAGCCTATTTATTTTATTTTTTTTTTTTTTAGTGAAGCATTAGCTCTGATGTACCCCTGTTATTGTAAGCCGCCCCGTACTGGAGCTCATGTGAGGGTGACCATGACTAATTGTGAAAACAGTTTCTGGGATTTACACACCATTGTTATAATTCATAATGACACAGCAGTGGCTTTCACTTGACCCTCCCATTTCCCTGTTCATCCGACACACAGGCCTGCGAACTTCCTGGTTATGGCAATATTAATCCAGCTAACCCGGACGCGAGCTCCCTGCTGGTTTATCCTCAGAAAGCAACTTTTCTCGTCTTTTCGCAGACACGGAGTTCTCATCCGTCGCAGCATGGCCTCAGACCCGACGGCAACAGAGACGACCCGGTTCGACCTTCTGGTGATCGGCGGCGGATCCGGGGGTCTAGCTGGTGCTCGGAGGGCTTCGGAGCTCGGAGCATCCGCCGCCGTGATCGAGAGTCACAAACTCGGAGGTACCTGCGTGAGTAAAAACACCGTTATCCGTACCGACACCATTCACCGTGCTGTCGCTTGTGCAGCTTTACACCACACTCTGGTTGCCAGGTTCACTGCGAAGCCTCCGGACTCCTTTTGTGAAGTTATTTTTTTTTGTGTAGCCTACAACAAACATTGTTGGTTTGTTTGAAGTTTAAATGCGTCCCAGCTGTTCTGCAACCGGTGGAAATTGGGGGTTATAGCTCTCCCCCATAGAACTGGCATATGACATACAAACAAACAAACAATATATAATAAAACGGTAAAGACAAAGTCTTAACATTTAAATTAAGTTGACTGTCCTCATCGATTCCTTCATTTAATAGAAAGAGAAATAGCCCAGGGTTAGGTTGGAAGCTAAGATAAATGTTTGTGCACAAGGGCTTCAATGTGAGGAAGTTGCTGCATATAGCTTTAGTTTTTATTATAACAATTGGAAAGCACATATTGTAGGTGTTCATATTATTTTGTTCACCGACTTTTCAGTTGATCTAACAGATGGGAAGTTGGTGTGATGAAGCGGATGTGTCCTAAACTACTAAAACCACATCCTGATTGCACAAAGGCAAGCCACTTAGTCAGATTAATTTTGAAATATTGGTAATAAATAAGGAAATTATCTCATATAAAAATTATAATATTTGTGTGTATAAAACACACACACATATATATTGTATATATGGTCAAGGCCACCCAAACTTAGTTTATGAATGCCATCTTTTTGGTGATAATACATTTTTGTTTAAAGTTCACATTAATTTGAGCATGTATGGATTTCCAGTGGTATTGTACCATTTTGATAATTGTACTTATTATAATTGTGTAATAAAAAAATAAATAATAATCTGATGTGCAATTGCCTATGTCAATTTGAATGATTTCAAGATAACAAATTAGTTATTGAAGGTTTATCTCTGGGTTGCAGTTCACCTTTAATTTTTCCTTTAATACTACAACACATTGCAACAAACTGTGCAAATAGAGATCACACCTCTGCAGTGTTCTGAAATATTTATTACTAACGTAACATGAGCTTGGATGCTTTTTTTTTTTCAGGTCAATGTTGGCTGTGTCCCTAAGAAGGTACAATTTTCTCTCTATTTGAGTTGTGATCAGCAAAGTTTTACCCATCAGACATAGTCATTTTGTATCAAAATTCACTAAATGTCTAATTCAGCGCCTTTATCTGTCTTCACAGGTTATGTGGAATGCAGCCGTTCATGCTGAGTATCTTCACGATCACAGTGATTATGGCTTTGACGTTGGAAATGTTCGTTTCAGTTGGGAGTAAGTTACATTATCTGGTGTCTTCTTCACTTTTGTTTGCAACTACAAGAAGCTCTTTAGAAACCTGTTATGGGAATTCCTGGAACAAAGCGGTGTCCATTTCATAGCACAACTTCCCTGTCTGTTTTTCGTTGCTTCACTTCAGCCTACTTCTCTATCTTTGTGAACTACTTTTTATTTTAGTCAAGGTGATAGTTAGAGATTAACCTCTGAAAGGGGTGGCTGCCTGCAACACCGGGAAACATTAGTCAGGGACAATGAAAAAAGCTTTTAACGTACGTCACGGCTGGGCAGTCATTTTAAGTAAGCCTGCAAAGAGTTATGTTAAAGTGTGTCCAACTCTCAATACATTATTGAAAAGCTCAGTAAATACAGTATATATTAAATATATAGGAAACACATGTACAATCTTTGCGTACAACACAGAAAATACATTAGTTATCATGAAGTGTAAATTCAATCAACAACAGATTGGCTGTTTAGTGTTACACATCGTAGAGGTAGGCAAATAGCAAAAAGATTTGTGCCTTAATGTTGTCATTTCTTTTTTGTCTTTATAAATTTGGTATTGAAAAAGGGCCGTTGAGGAACTTGTATTCAAATCGCGATATTGGAATCGGTAGAAATATTGAATTTCTCTTAACGAGACCCAGCCCCAATATACTTAGATCTGGGCCTGTTCCCTGAAAAATATGCTTGGATGTATGGGTATTTTAAAGCATTTATTTAAGTGTATGTTTCTTTTTTTTAATTATTTAAATGTATGATTTTTTTTAAAGAAGTGTTTGAGATGCATACGTCATTGGAATGCATGCCGTCCTTGTGTAAATGTGGCTTAAAAAAACAAACCACCTCTTATCTTTGATCATTTCCTGTTTGCAGAGCTCTCAAGGCCAAAAGGGATGCTTATGTTAGTCACCTAAATCGTATTTATCGCAACAATCTTGACAAAGTAAGTTCACATTTTATCATTTCACATCATTATTATTTCAGTGTGTTTGTTGTTCTTTCCTGTATACGTCTATATTTACTCATCATGTCTATAACATGTGTTCAGTATTTTTAATAATGACATCTGATCAATTCCAGGCTAAAGTCCAAACTATTCAAGGTCAGGCCAGGTTTACTAATGATTCTGAGCCGACTGTGGAGGTAAATGGAAAGAAATATACAGCGCCTCATATCCTCATCGCCACTGGAGGGCAGCCTACTGTTTTGAGTGATTCTGAAGTTCCAGGTAAGACATATTGTACTTAGAAATGACTTGGAAATGTTTGTTTTTATTTAATCTGTTAATTAAAAGATGACTTAAATAAAATTGCAAAATTGTGCCAAATGTGTTTATTGATAACTTCAGGGGGAAGTCTCGGCATTACCAGTGATGGCTTTTTTGAACTTGAAACTCTGCCAAAGTAAGCATCGTATAATCTCTTTATTGTTTTATACCATGTGTAAAGTTTGTGCTTATACTTTCAAAGTTTTGTTTTCCCAACAGGCGCACTGTGATTGTGGGTGCAGGTTATATTGCAGTAGAGATGGCCGGCATCCTTTCCACCCTGGGGTCCAAAACATCCCTCATTGTTCGACAGACTGGAGTAAGAAACCCATAGAATCACAACTAAATACTAAATGATGATGTTAATAAGTGTGCAGCCATGCGAGAATTGAAAGACGTGTATGCTCTCATATTCTCTCTCTGTAGGTTTTGAGGAACTTTGACAGCTTCATAAGCACAAACTGCACTAAAGAAATGCAAAACTCTGGTGTGGATATGTGGAAGAATTCCCAGGTGAAGTCTGTTTGTAAAACCGACAAGGGACTGGAGGTGACGATTGTCACCCAAGACCTTGAGAAGAAGAACGACGAGGAGAAGATCGGCACCATCCAGGAAGTGGACTGCCTTCTCTGGGCCATCGGCAGGCAGCCAAACACTTCTGGACTGAACATTGGCGAGATGGTAACAGTCTACCTATGATGTCTACTGTAAACTAGATGTTGAAATGTGCAGAGGAAACCTTTACATCTTAGTGGTAAAACAGTCAGGTGATCCTAAAATAATTGACTATTTATTCTTCTTATTGTGGCAATTCATTTTGCAGCTAGAAAACGTGCAAAACACATGCAACGCCCATTAATAAAATAGTAACAGTGCCTTTAAGACAGGTGACTACAGCTTATCACCGCTGTCTGTTTGCAAAGGGAATTAATTAGTGTTCGGCTCTGTACAGATTTCCTCGTGTCACCCTCATCCTGGCTGCTTAACTGTCCTCGTAGATTATACCAACACTGCAGATACTTTTGAAGTAGCAGCTTTGAAAGAAGAAATAACTAAATCCAATAACACACTATTGGATAAAAGGTGTCATAGTTTAACATTTTTATATATATATATAAAAAAAAAAATAGAGCCCAAAATAAACCAGGCATGGGATCATCTTAAATCGGCGATTAGGGATAATCCGATAACAAGACAGACAACGTACTTAGCAGTCTTTGTTACGTTGTTTCTTTAGAGGTGAAGAGTAAAATGTTTGTTAGCTCAGGATAATAGGCAACGTAATAACAGATTAATGGGGAAGTTAAGTCATTTTTCTTTTCAAGGTACTTCACCATACAGTAGCCTAATGAAAGAGAGCTATCAGATTGCCTGTTGAAGGGAATGTTTAATAGATGTTTGTATCTAACTAATACCACACATTCTGGCTTCTCTTTTATGGTCTAACCTGTAATATGAAGGAGAATGTGAGTGAAAAGTCACCACAACAGTTCAACCACTAACTTGTATGTAGAAAGTATCAAACTAAGGGAAGTATGAAGGAAATCTCGTCATCTTAGTGGTATTTTATAGCGGCATGAGAGTGTTTGAAGGGATCAGTCTTTGTTGAAACGCATGATATTGTTAAACAGTGAGTACATTGTTGCTCCTGCTATGTGTATTCTGGAGGTTTTCGGTCATTGTTGTTTCTTGCAGAAATGGTTTCTGTTGCTCACTCCTTAAAGTTTGTTACACATGCACACACTCTGCAGCTCAGCAGCTTGGGATTAGTGAGGGAGAGAACAGAAATGGCTGAAACCTACAGAATTTAGCCTTCTTTTTTTTGTAAACCTTTTATTGGTGTTTTTGCAGATTGTACAAAGTTCAAGATTGTGATTGTACAAGTATGTTCAGCATTTTGATACAGAAAACAAATAATGAAGTGTATTTGTGTGTGTATATACCAGCACCTAGGCATGCACAATGTATATCTTTCCTTAAAGTTGAAGACAAAAGACTTCATATGTCATGTTTCTCTCTGTTTGCAGGGTGTGGATACAGATGAAAGAGGCCATATCATTGTGGATGAGTTTCAGAACACCAGCAGACCAGGGATCTACGCTGTAGGGGACGTTTGTGGCAAAGCTCTTCTCACACCTGGTAGGTAGTTGCATTATTAACTCAAATCATTTTGTGGAGGATGCTTAAAAACTATACCGCCATGTTCACATTTGAGCTTGCCCTGTAGGGGCATTTGAAGGCTGATAGATTAAAGTTTTCAGTGGTATTTTCTATTCTTTTTTTTTTTATGCCTAAAAGGTATTTTAATATTAGTAGGGTAAAAAAGGAAACTTTTTAGAGGTCTTCAGTTGAACTTTAGTCACTTTTTACAAACTGGTAAGGACTTTATTTGTCTATTATAGGCAAGAACTGCGTGAAATGAAATGACATTTAAAAACTAAAAGCTCCAAATATCTGCACTGAAACTGCCAGGAAGTGTCCTCCCTCAATCAAATACTGTTACTTAAGTAATAACATAGTACACGAAGCAAGTTGACATTGTCAAGTTGTGTTGTGTACAGTTACACCTAACCCTAACCCCTAACCCTAAGTCTACAAGAAGATCTTATTTTAATAAGAAAACCATTAAATGAGCCACTTTAGTGTTTTATTCTTTGTCGGCCACTAAAATGTTTTCTTAGGACGTTTACAGAGGCAGAGTTGTGCTCTGATGTTATGTTGTATGTTCGGGCAGTTGCCATTGCTGCAGGCAGAAAGCTGGCACACAGACTGTTTGAGGGCAAGAAGGACTCCAAGTTGGACTACTCAAGTATCCCGACAGTGGTGTTCAGCCACCCACCCATCGCAACTGTGGGCCTCACAGAAGGTGAGCAGTAGTTTTAAAATCAAAGTTAAACTTTTGCAGGATTGAAATTGCCTGTTTTTTTTTTTTTTTTTTTAATCCTTTTGTAGTGCTCAATAGGACAAGAATTACAATGGCTAATTTGTGTTTGTCACAGAGGAGGCCATTAAATCTAGAGGAAAGGAGAACGTGAAGATCTACAAGACTTCTTTCACTCCGATGTATCACGCCATCACGAGCAGGAAAAGTCAGTGCATCATGAAGCTGGTGTGTGAGGGCAAGGAGGAGAAGGTAGGAGTCATCTGCTATTTACAGTTGTTGATCAAATATCATCAGTACTTTGATAGATCAGTAATTATTCTTCTGACTTTCTAATGTTATTTAAATTATTGTAACAGTTATTATTATTATTATTAATCAAAGTTAGAGTCATGTTCAGAGTTAAAACCGCGATGTAGGGTGCAAATCATAACATAGCATATAAAAGTGCAGCGCAGGTTTACGTTGTCATAGCTTCTGGCTTTGGTTGTGCCTTGAAAGGTCAACGGCACCGAGGTCAATAGTTTCAGTTTCGTGCGGTGCACTATGCCGAGGGTAGCGCTTCCTCAGAGTTGTCTCCACCGCTTTCCCCACAGTAATGGCATAGCCAACACAGAGCAACTGTTATCAGGTGAAGGTGGCTTTAGACTATCTCTGTTTAAAACCCTAAACCCTGCTAAAAAAAGTAAATGTACATAAATTGATCGTTAATCATCTCTAAACCAAAAAAAAAAACAACCCACATGACTTTGTCCTTGGGTAGTGTGTGGTCCACAAACCTTATTCCAGGCACTCAAGTGGATCACAATAATAAAAAGCCTGACAAATATGGCCTATTTTTTTTAACCTATTACTTGCTCCCTGGACCAACTCGGTTTATGTGTATTCTGTTTTTGAATGCATCTATTTTTGCATCTGGCCCAATGTGCCACTATTTTTGGCTCATGTGAACATCATCAACAACTGCAGTGGTTATCAAAGATTGACTTGTCTCTTATTCCCAGGTGGTGGGCCTGCACATGCAGGGCCTGGGCTGTGATGAGATGCTGCAGGGATTCGCCGTGGCCATCAAAATGGGTGCTACCAAAGCAGACTTTGACAAGACTATTGCCATTCACCCCACCTCGTCTGAGGAGTTTGTCACAATGCGTTAATGCAATCACAAACTTCCCCCCCCCCTTGCTCCTCTAGACAACTTGCAACCCACACAAGCATACCAGGACAGAGTCGCTCCTCTGTACCACTCTCGCTTCAGCTTGACGACTTGCTTTCTAAAACTGCATACTTCCATTTTCTCTCATTTAAGTGACCTTATTCGTGCACAGTGTATCCTCTTCTCTAATTTTTACCTAAATGGACCAAGACCGAGTTATGGCCTCCTTAAACTGTACTATGGGTCTTGAATATTGATAGAATATTCTGGATTCCATTTTAATGATTGTAACAATGGAAGGGATGAATCTGCAGGTTTTGATGTCAAGTGATTGCATGGGAAATCAAAAAGACTCTCCCCTAGTGTATGTGTTTGATTTGTCAGTTATTTGTTTGATGAATATGACAAACACTGCTGCTCCTTAAGGCACCTATTTACTGCAAGGTCATAATATATTAACTCTACTGTTTTAGAGTTTCAATAAACATGCATGATTTTTTTTTCTTAACTGTTGTGATTCCTTTTTTTTTATTTTGTTTTTTCGGTGCTGTGTTGCAACACTCCCCCACACACACACACACACACACTACCCCTGTCTGTGTCTGTGTTTACAAATTACATGGGTTGAGCAATTAATGAGGTACTTCTCAATTTGGACAGAGGGTGCTGTATTCTGTGGAGAAAATATTTAGTCATAGTATTCCTCCTTCCAAGGTAAAATTGTATGATGACAATGCTACATTTAAGACTACTAGCACACTATTTCAACTTCAAACAGCAACTGTTTGCATATTCTCCAGATATGCTAGTGTGGTGGATCTATTTCCATATGAAAATAGTGAAAAGGAATTAATGTGGAAGACTGTAGTGGTGATAAGTAATTAAATACATTTATTTAAGTACTGCATGAACAATTTTGAGGTACTTTACCTTCCATGTTCTGATTCTTTCTACTACTCAAACAGTTACAAGATAAAACACACCAACAATATGTTTATTAAAATATGATGCATTATAGATTGAACTTCCCAACATGACAAAGTAATCTAAATATACTTTGTCAACCATTTACAAAGTACAATATTTTGATGTTAATACTTGATACGTACATAAAGGCCATTCAGCTGCATAATGACGTATTTTTAGTTTAAATACTTCTGTACTTCTACTACACTAACATCTAAAATGCGAGACTCGTGTAATACATATTACCTGTTTTAGCCTACTTAACTGAACAATCTTCCAACACTGGGTACTTTAACAAAATGTATTTCAATCAAATTAACTTTTCTTCTTAACTGTATATGAAGCAGTTGGATGTAAACAGCACCATGAGGATGACGGGGACAAGAAACTCTGAACATGAATGGCCTAGTTTGCACAGCAGTTATTGCAGGACTGGATTATGGAGAAATTAATTTGGCTAGTTGGAGACAAATTCTGTCAAAACAAAGTTAAAGAGTTTTCCAGCAAAAAAACAACAAAGAGATTCACACTTCATATTGAATGTTCTTGTACTTTCTGTGAACTAAGAAAAACAAACCATTTATTTTAATACTACGTATACCAGAATATTTGTGGTTAATGTTAAACATTTCATAAGAAGAGAACTGGGAAAACAATTCAATTTCAGGATAAAGACATTCTTATATATTTGAAGGTCATGAGATGGGCAAAGATCTTTTTTTAATGAAGATTTTTTTTGTGTACAAGAAGAAATGGGCAGACTGCAAACCAAACACTGGACACATTTGTATGAAAAACTGCATTAATATGGCAACATTATAAGATACCTTAAAAAGAGAAGGCAATTAAGACAAATTTTGTGCTGGGCTGTTTATGTAGGCCACAACAGGGAGGTGTTGATGTTCGTGGTTCTTCAAAGTGGAAAAAAGAAAACTTAAACTGAATAAGCTCTCGCGAGAAGACAGTCAACGTCACTGTTGTGTCACAGGTCACTGTGTGTGTGTGTTGTTTGCAGCGTTACCATTACCGGTAGTTAGTCTCGCTTTGCCAGACCTTCCTCCAAAGTTTGGTCATATATTCTAAAATGGATACAGACTATGCAGAATAAACATCACAATAGAAAGGTAATGTCTTTCTTAAATGACCTTATCTAAATGTACTCGCTATTCAGTTGTAGTTGTTTCTGAGTAAACAAAATGTTACACAGTACTTGTTACTTACCGCGGCTTACGATGTTAGCTCACTGTGCTAGCTAGTCGGTGTTGGTGGCGCTGCAGCAGCGTCAGTACGGCTAAGATATTTGACCATCCAACCGATTATCAATGACAAACATTCCAGTTAGCCACCAATGCCACTTGTGTTTAACACTTTAGTTTGTTTTATAACGATGCTAACGTTACTGCTTGATAAAACTGTCAGGTGTTGAGAGGCGATGTCTTGCCGTTAATCTGTTCAGTTGACAAGCTAACACCACACTGACCGTGCTATCTGTGAATCCGCATAGCAAGTTCCTGCACTTCGGTACCAGGCCCCGCTACAGCGAGGATGTTCCCCAGCCTGGCCCACAGACCATGGCATATCTTCTGCAGGCTCTCCTTGCAGCACAGGACGCCCCTGTCACAACGGTCCCCGAGGATCCCCCAGCTGTGCTACGGTGAGGACTCATTACACATTATGGCTCGTACTACTGGGTTTTCTCTTGAACCGTAGTTAACAATGCAGTACAACTGAATAAACGTTTATTATACATTCTGTTACACAGGTTTGAAGAGTGGAGGCATACATAACGTGTGTTTCAGCCTCCCAGACTGCCGTGTTGCTTCTCTAGGGCTGGGCAAGGTGCAGTACTACTCTACCTCTGGCAACAGTAAAGATGGTCCCCCAAAATCAGCATCAGGTGATGCTCCAACAGCAGAAAAGGTCCTGTCTGCTGCTGCAAAAGCCACCCCAGGTTTACCAGCTGACTAATTTTAATGTTTCAGAATACCACAGATTCAGAAGTTGTTGAGATGTTTGCTATTTGTCTGTTCTTGGCATTTTGTGTGGCACTGCATTGTGTACATTAACATATAGTGTACGTTGCATGCCCTGTCAACATTAGCACCAGAAGATGTTTCTGGTAAGTTGAGATGTTTTGGAAAACTCCAAAGTCCTCCTGAAGAATTTCACTTTAGTTTACGTCTTTGATTACATTTCAATCTTTGCTCTCATAGGTGCAACACCTCAGGGACTGACTAAAGCTGAGACAATTCAAGTGAAAGGTAATTAACAATATTTGTGTATGCTTCACATGAAACAGATTTTAAATAAGACTCACTGCCTTACTCTTGAGTTACCTGTATTCTTAGCATCTTCAGAATGTGGGTGTGATTTGATAACTTGCACAAGTATAAAGACTAATGAATGTAGATGAAACCCTGTATCATAATTTCCCTTTGTCATATGCAGTTCGAGCAGTTTTGAAGAAAAGAGAATATGGAACCAAGTACACTCAGAACAACTTTATCACAGCAGTCAGAGCCATGAATGAATTCTGCCTCAAACCAAGGTAACCCCAGTTTCCCAAACAAATTGTGTTACATTTCATTTATTTGATATATATTCACTGCGCCTAAAGCTGAATTGAATGCTTATCTGTTCAGTGTAACCATGGTCAGTACTAGCTGAGATGCAGGCAGACCCCAACACGCATTCCTTTGAGTTAATGAGCAAACATGCTGTTGTGATTAGCACATATATAAGACTGCCTAACATCGTTTAACTCAGGTCTTCCTAAATCTTTTTCTTCCCCCCCCTTCCCCCTTGTGTGTGTGTGTTCAAAGTGATCTGGAACAGCTTCGAAAGATCAGAAGACGCAGCCCTCACGATGACACGGAAGCTTTCACCGTCTTTTTGCGGTCAGATGTGGAGGCCAAGTTAGTTCTCCACCTAACTCTCCACTCAAACCACCAATTTTCATTCATGTGTCTCTTACGTTTTGTGATTCATTTTTTCTTTCTTTCTGTGACTGTTAGAGCACTAGAGGTATGGGGAAGCCATGAAGCTCTAGCCCGAGAGAGAAATCTCAGGAAAGAAGTGGAGAGAGAGTTTCAAGAAAGTAGGTTTATTTTTTATTTGTCCCTTTGTGAACATGTAATAATAATGTAAATAATGCTTTTTGTCTCAAAGCAAAAGTTCAATATGTAATATCTCATTCCCATTCAAAATCCAAATCTAATAAAAAAAAGTTTTATTATTTTTTTTTAACCTCTGACCAGTTACAAGGTGACGAGCTCCACGATGTCCCTGCTCATGAAATAGTCCAACACAAACCCTTTCGTAAAACTCAGAATTGTCTTTTTTACACTTCAGTTTTTGTACAAATAAACAAGATATTGTATGATAATTTGTGAGCTTTAGAGCTCCTAGATTTTGTTACTTTTGGATGGAGCCATGCTAGCTGTTTCCCCCGTTTCTATTCTTTATGCTAAGCTAAGGGGGGCATTTCTTTAATGCTTAATACGGACCTTTTGTGAATATTTGTATACCTAACCTTATTGTTTAACAGCTGTTAATTGATTATTTTGTCTTTTGGACATCTCGTTATTATTTGTATCTCTTATTTGTTGACCTCCAGGTATTTTTAGGAATCAACAGTTGTTAAAGGAATACAAAGACTTTTGGGGAAACACTAAGGTGAGCTCTTTTGTCCTGCCATTTTGTTTGATAATGTGATTAATTCTGAAATATTTAATGTGTGAAAGCGAATAGAGTGGACATTAGTGATGTATTTGTGTGACCTTTTTCTCAGTTACAGAGGTCACTACATCTACGTATATATTAATGTCATTATCTGTTGTCATTTATGAAGTTCAGTAATGTTATTTTGATGACTATACTGTACCTATCTACACTGCTATGGTATGGCATGGTGTATTCTATACTCTGCTGGCTTGTTACTCCTTGTGTTCTCACAGTATTTTTCAGGAGATAACATTAACTGTATAAGTCTGTAATGATGACATAGCTGGACCTTCCCAGTCATGTGTATATTACATCAATAGCCGATTGCTACATTTCACTGTAGTTTTTTTTTTGTTTGTTCCACAAAGCCTCGATCAGGCCAGAGGACAACTTTCCTACAAGGACCGGGGAAGGTGGTCATGGTCGCTATTTGCATGTAAGTTTTAATACTCTCGATCTTGTTTGGTTTTGCTGTGAAGTCTTTCTGTACTCAGTTACTTTGCGGAGCTTTAGCACACACAGTGGGAGGTATTGGATTAGAGAGGAACCACCAGTCCATTCTTAGCAGTATGTCAGGTGAATATCAGAGTGTAACGTTTAGAAGACAGTAGACCTACTTTCATTTGATCTTTTATTCTAAAAAAAAAAAAAAGAAAGACCCCCACACACACACACACTTCCCACCTCCCCCGGCACTGTAGAGTTTTCACTCTCAAAAAAAAATCTCAAAGATTTGAATATTGTATTGGAAACTGCATGGGCATGAGATCATGTGGCCTATTGGATTAGGATGATTGCATTACAGGACATGTGCAGTCACATGAACAGAAAACTATTTCCTCCACTTAGTATGCACAAGGACTCACAGGACTTCAGTGGTTAAGTACTGAGTTGAGGAGAGGTCCAGTCTGGGTGTATATTCTGTGTTTCTGGGGCATGAAAACCGAAAAGCTGAAATGTGTCTTTAGCTTGAAACAAGCTAGCGCAAACCACTGCTTAGCTTATAACACTAGTCTTCGGGGCACTGGTAAAGTAAAATTAAATCGCTATTTCTATACCACTAACAATGTTTAAAATAGCACCACACTTCCATGGTAGCATTATGAGGGTCCCTACATGTAAACCCAAGCATTGAGAACTCGCGTACAGACAATGTACAGACAATTTATTACAAAGGTAGTCATGACCAGTCGAACAACCGTGCTTGAGCCATGTTATTGATTACTGGTTGCACGGTGTTCATGGTTGAAAACATATCCCAGAGAACCGTCAACTCGGTACACATGTTATTAACCCCTAGGTTCATTTTGCGCTGGAATTGTCCTTTAACAGCCACGGTATCACATAGATAACTGTTTTTCTGTCCAGTACCAGCTGTTTATTAAATCTGTAGACCACCAAAGTCAGAACTACTGTTAACCATTAAATTATGTTGTCGATGATAAATGTTTTCAATGCTCTTTGAGTGCTTAATCTACTTATTTTTCCTTGTCCTCAGCAATGGGCTGAATTTCATCTTCAAGCTGCTGGCTTGGGTCTACACTGGATCAGCTAGCATGTTCTCAGAGGCCATCCACTCTCTGGCCGACACCTGCAACCAGGCTCTGCTCGCCCTGGGTATCAGCCAATCTGTCCGCAACCCTGATGCTGGGCACCCGTAAGCACCACACCTTACTGTACTGTTAAAAAAAAAAAGTGATGATGATGAGAGGCACGTGAGCTGTCACCAAAGGAAAATAGGTCATTATAACAAGAGTAGAAGTATAGGTTGAAGTTCCTCCGTCTTTTCCAGGTATGGCTTCTCCAACATGCGCTACATTGCCTCTCTCATTAGCGGGGTGGGCATTTTTATGATGGGAGCAGGCCTCTCCTGGTACCATGGCGTCATGGGATTGCTGCACCCACAGCCCATTGAATCTTTGTTATGGGTGAGTGTCTATGTTGACTTGTGTCTGTAATACAAGATATATCAATGATAATAATGACCAAAAACACGTCACTTCTCTGTGTTACAGGCTTACTGTATTTTGGCAGGCTCTCTGGTGTCTGAAGGAGGTAGTTTATTAAAATGAAGTTTTTGATCATGACATTTGGACATGAAGTATAATTTTGTACTGAAAGATCTCTTTCTGTTTGCCTTTCTTAGCAACATTACTAGTGGCCATAAATGAGATAAAGAGGAGCGCCCATCTTCATGGAGTGTCTTTTTATGAATATGGTATGTATGGCAGAAATATTTTTCATATTAATTGATGATGCTTTGAATGCCATTTACACCCGACATTACAATGAATCTGTATTGATCAGGCAGCAGTTTACTTTGCCCTTATCTACCTAAAATTGCAGGTAACTTGTCCTGAGATATAGAGGAGGTTGTTTATACAGGTCTTGATTGTATGTATGATCTTTATAACAATATACAGAAGAATGCCTTAAGGTTGTGTTATGACCTGAGCAGACCTCAGGATAAGGAAAACCGCCCCAAAAAAAACTCTTAACAGGGAAAGAAGTGGTAGAAACTTCAGGAACAACAACTAGGGAACAATCTTCCCAGATGGACAAACATAAAATAGATGTCGTACGTACAGAATAACCAACACAATAAAATTACAGTACACACAACCAGGATGAGAAAATGATACGTAGTGGCAACATATGGGAAGAAAATGGACCCAGGAGGATGTTATGCAGCTTCCAGGTGTCGCCAAACAGAACCTGAGCCACAGGACCTCTTCACCACCATGTAACCTGGAAAGCAGACAGCCACAAATGCACAGGACGCAAAACTGTAGCGCATCATTCACACAGATTGGAGAATGAAACAAGCACACAGGGTAAGAGGGAGAGACAAGAGGAGAGTCTGAATCCCTGTTGATGGAGATCCAGATCCAAATGGTGGGGCACTGAGAGCCAGGAGAGAGCGAGAAAGGGTCCCTGGACGACCAAGTACACCTGCTGTCAGTTTGAAATGAATGAATCTAACCTCTGGAATAAAAGAAAGAGGGTGTTTCCTCTCATTGTATGCAGATGCTGTCTTTCAGTCAGAGTTGATTAGCATATTGTGAAGGAAAGAAGCAAATTAGATCATTTATCAACCATAATTCTACCAAAGACACATATCTGTAAATGTTATGTTGATAAATCCAGACTAAGTGCAATGTGGATACATACTGTAGCTCTTGAAAATTTGGGTGTAATTGTGGTCTTGCGTTGTTTTTATGTGTGCAGTAATGCAGAGTCGAGATCCCAGTACTAATGTAGTGCTGCTGGAGGATGCTGCTGCTGTATTAGGAGTCATCATGGCTGCTGGCTGCATGGGCCTCACCTCACTAACAGGTAAATAAAGAGACATTATTTTAGTTAATCAGTTTGTCTATTCTATTGCCCTAAGTCATCCAGTACTATGACTTACTATTCTTCAATTGATAAAGTTCATATCAGGATAATCCTTCTCATGTTTTTGTACTTTGGTCTGCACTGTCAATGTTGGCAGTGATCCATATTTCTAAAGTTTTACTGATTCCCTTTCTTTCTATTTCTTTTCCTCGGTCCCTCTCCGCCTGCGCCACCCCAGGTAACCCCCTCTATGACAGTATGGGTTCGATCTGTGTGGGCACATTGCTGGGCGCCGTCTCAGCCTTCCTCATCTACACTAACACAGAGGCTCTGCTGGGTCGCTCCATACAGGCTGAACGTGTACAGAAGCTTACCGAGTTCCTGGAGAACGACCCTGCAGTAAGGTCAGCAAATGAGCAGGCCCACCCTATGTGCACACACCTCCACGGCTATGAAACATGAACCAGGTCTGGAATCATTCATGTGTATCCTAATAATCCCAACTCAAGTCCACATGGTCTAACAGTGACTTTAAAGACCTTCTGATGTTGATGGGACAACATTCGGGTTCAAATTACATTAACTTATCTAACTTTACATGCAACTCGTCTTTAGAGCAAGCTTTGCAAAAGGGATCTACTGTAATTACTCTGTCACAGCATGCACATGCAAGTAACTTTGAGAAATTAAACATTGTGGTTTTGTAACCAGTTTCAGACTTTCATTCTAAACTCATAAATTTATGAGGACTATGGTTAACTGCTCCTCAGGTGTCTGTGGGGTAAATCCAGAGCTAGGGGGGCTATTTGTTGAATCTGGGTTTTCCGGTGGTTGATTAAAACAACTTTTTAATGTGCCTGTTTCACGGAAACAAGTTCCTTCCCGAGTTCCTTATTTTGCAGAGGAACATTTGCTCTGTCCGGCGCTTAGCGCTGCCCAAGACCATTGTGATTGGTTTAAAAAAAAACGCCAATACACCAAACCATGTTTTTCTCCTATCCTTCCTCTGCAGTACTGTGGAGATACTGTAGGTCTGGCAATGCAAGACTACATACTCATGTCAAACAAACCGTTTTAGTGAAAGTCCACTAAAGTATCCTGGTACTTGTTTTGTTTTCTGACTAAGTGTTAAGTATGATCATTTTTTTCATGCTTTGTTTTTATCATAATCAGGGCCATCCATGACGTGAAGGCCACTGATCTTGGACTGAGCAAAGTGCGATTTAAGGCTGAAGTTGACTTTGATGGCCGAGTGGTGACACGGTCTTATCTGGAAAAACAAGACATTGACCAAATCCTCAATGTAAGTTTTTTTTTTTTTTTTTTTCCACTCCCTTTGTTTCCTTCTTTAATATTTAGTAATCACTTTTATTACTGTGGTGTGTAGTATGCAATAAGCATGTCTTTTGAACACAACATTATGACTCCATCTGTCGCTAACAACTGCTAAGGACACATTGAACAAATCACAGTTTTTTCAGTCATTAAAGGATAATTCCAGTTTTTATGCTTTCTTGTTTATGCCATCATCACAGTGAATGAGTTGTGAAAGAGCGAACAAGTGCAAATATTGGCGTAACTTCTTCCAGAGTCTTGGGGCAGCAACTGCAAAAGTCTGATCACCCCACCATTTATACCTGGACCTTGGGACTTCTAAAACTCCCTGATTTAAAGACCGCAATGACCGGTTGTGCTCCCAGAAAGGACAAATAATCTGGGGCCAGACCATTTAAAGCCTTAAAAACAAACAATAAAATCTATTCTAAAACACACCAGCAGCCAATGCAGGGTGTAGAGAAATAAAGAATAAACAGCCCCTTACACTGCAGCGTACACAATCACTTTTAATAACAAAAACTGATTTCATATTGGGACATTTTGGGTTAAACAAAAAGCCACTTCAGTGATGTTCTGTTTACATTGATAAATGTTGGTTCCTTGCTGCATTCATCCCATTGGAAGAAGCATTCACTAAAAACTGCTATGGTTTTATCCATTGTATACAGTATAATTATTTAAAATTAATCTTAAATTACTCACAGCAGATGTAAGGATCTACAGCATACATTAACGCAGGCCACAATAGCTACTCTCTAGATTATCTAAAGAGCAGACGTTGAGGATTTGAATGTTGTCTCCTGACTAAGCTTCAGTCCAGGTGAGTTTCCAATCCAAGCATGAATTAATTTGCAACTTTGATGTTGTGGATGTTTTTTCTTTAAAATCTCTTAACATGTGCTGTTTTTGTCCACAGATGTGTCGCTGGCTTTTGCAGTATCCAACATGCCTACCTTGTATCTTTTACTGACTGAAGTTAATCGTTTTTTGTTTTTTTCCTCTGCAGGAAATTCAGCAGGTGAAGACCCCCGAGGAGCTGGAGAACTTCATGCTGAAACACGGGGAGAACATCATTGACACTCTGGGGGCCGAGGTGGATCGCTTAGAGAAAGAACTCAAGGTTCTAAAATATTAAACTTGCTCAAATTGTTTTCTAGAAAATCAACAGCAAAGACAGATTTGTATGTAACCCTGTTGTTTTTCTCCGTAGCAAAGAAACCCAGAGGTTCGTCATGTTGACTTGGAGATACTATAATACGTTACGGGTCATCCTGCTGTAACAAGAAGAGGAAAAGGTGAAAGGAGGGCTAAGCCTGCCTCCGCTATCACAACTCATCAAGTCTTACTGTAGAAAAGTCCACAGCCATACTCAAGGACGGTGTTTGGGCAATGACCATGCTTTCTTTGTGTTTGTTGAACTTCAGTTAGTCGGATATTCAACTTGCCAGAGATCCACTTTTCACATTCAAGTGTGAGTGTTTCTGGCGTAAGACTGAGAACTGTAATTAGTCTCCTTGAATTTTAAGAGAAATTTGAATCTCTGTTGCATTTCACATACTTCTGTGACAGTTTAGTCTCCTGGTTGTTTGCTTGACCTCACATTCCTGCGTGAATGTGGTTGAAATCAGGACCAGTATCATACTAGACTTGTACTTTAATGTGAAGAAGCTTGAACCACAGTGGTAGGGTTTCATTCATTAGTACAAAGGAAACCTGAGAGTTACATATTCAAACAAAACTTCTTTAACTGCGAGACATTAGTTTTTCTTTTTCTTTAAATGTGAAAACGGAGGACCTGAAGACACCACGATGCTCCTGCAGGTTCTCTAATAAAGACAATTTGGCATGGATAGATTGTATTGCTATTAGAGTGTAAAACAGAAAAGAAAAACAACTTAAAAGGTGTTAAGAATTTTCATTTGATTTTATGCTAGAGTTGAAGAGTGAACTAAGAAAACCGCACTTATTGAGCATCAGCTTATGCAAAACTTAAATATTAGAAAACAGTGTTACCACCTAAAATCAATATATTCCCATGATATTAAGTGAAAAAAAGTCTGACTAACAAATGAATTAATTAACCATTTATTGGACATGTTGCTCTTTACACAAGGTCAAATGGAAAGAGTTGAACATTCTTCCAAGCCAAGAAATTATATCATAGGCAGTGGCATCCCTCTCTCTCTCACTTCATTTCTCAGCTTCACACTCCGAACTTTGATGTTCTCCAAACTTAGTACCTTTATCTTGCGGGGAACTGATCTAAAGATGTGGTACTGGATGGATGCAAATTTCCAGTGTAAATAAGTGGTCCATGATGACAAGATGTACCAAACAATTGGGCCATCATCATCATCATCTCAAACTGGTGTTTAATTATTCAGGATGTCACCCTGTACAGAGCAGTGTACCAAACTTATCTCCTACTTGGTGTGAAACATACAGTGACTTATTTTGCTTTTCATTCTGCTTTTACTTTAGTCAGTCTGCAGCAGCACAGGACACACCTGCCTGTCAAAAACTAGTCCTCTGGAGGCAGGACCGAGTCATTTCATCACTGTTGGGAGGATGGATATGTATCTTTGAAGGTGTTAATAGTGTAATATTTTCCCCTGTTGGCTGTAACAAGGTTGCCACTGCTGAAGGAGTGAGAATAAATTTGAAATAATTTATTAAATATTTGGCTTTCCTTTTTCTGTCATGTGCTCTGATCTCATTTCAACACTGCTTCATGTGTAGTTTGTGATTTGCATGATGGACAACGCTTCTCAAGATGTTGGAGGTCTCGTAGGTGTAGCAGCTCCTACCTGGATTTTAACCCAAGTGACCGACCCATGGATGCATTCAAGACCTGCTGAACACAACTGGAACAGCAAAAGGTGCATTTTCAATCCTTGCTTTTTGGATTGGAGGCCTGTTTTCTTGTTTTAAATGTCCCATGGAACTTTGAGTTTATTTTAGCATTAATATGCATTCCCACAGCCTGCCTATGCTCCCCAGGGGTTAGAAATGGCGATAGGTGTAAACCGAGCCCTGGGTATCCTGCTCTGTCTTTGAGAAAACAAAGCTGAGATGGGCCGATCTGGAATCTTGCTCCTTGTGACCTGTAAGGGCCATGATTACCTCCCCTTTCTCTGCTTTGCCCGCCCAGAGAATTTGGCCCACCCATGACAGAGAGACATCATGACTTTCAAATGAGCAAAGTGGCAGTTGGTCAAGGCCACACCCCCAGCCTCCACCTTGCCCCACCCTCCTCAATAGCTACAGACTCAGGAGGCACATCCTAAGGAAAGCTCATTGTGCGACTGGCTCTAGTGGCTGTAATTCTGCACCAAGGCTGAATTTTGGGAAAGAGACTTCAGTTATGCTATTAGGGGACCACTAAGGTCTATATAAAAGAGACTTCAGATACAGTATTAGAGGACCACAGAGGCCTATTTAAAAGAGACTTCAGATACAGTATTGGGGACCACTATAAGGCCTATATAAAAGAGACTTCAGATACAGTATTGGGGACCACTATAAGGCCTATTTAAAAGAGACTTCAGATACAGTATTGGGGACCACTATAAGGCCTATTTAAAAGAGACTTCAGATACAGTATTGGGGACCACTATAAGGCCTATATAAAGGCAAACAAAGAGCACCTTGTCATGGGGCTTTTAAGCTCAGATGGTTGACTGGAATGTAAACCCATGTCCATTAGATGGTGCAGTTGTAGGGATGTGAGTGGGGGGAGTGTGTGTGCGTGTGCAGGGGGTGCTAGCCTGTACGCTGACGTCAATAAAAACAGTCATTTCCAACCAGTCTGCGCATTGACCGACCGTTCAAAACATTACGCACAGCATCGCGGCTGGAGCCACGCTAGGCTGGTCGACTGAAATAATTTGTCGCCGAGCCCGGAGAGCGGAGACAATGCGGACAAACTCCATTGCAGGTTTTTACACCATTGAATGTTGTCTTAACATTTTGGGTGTTGCGCGCATATCAGTGTCATGTCTCGTCATACCATTCCCAAGTCAGTTGTGCCAGTGCCGCTGCCCATCTTGTTTCCTTTCATGTCTCCCCTCCGCAGAGAAAGAAAGGGTCGCTTAGTGCACGTTGATTCAAAAAGAAGAAGCTGATCGTCAGGCTGATTTGGCTCATTATTAAAAAGGAAACATGCGTCGAGACGCGCCTGTCACGTTCGGAGATCACCAACCACATCTCAAATCCTTCTGCACATCACACCGTCACTTTCAGTATCACTAATTTGTTCATTTTGTGAGCGAATTTAAAGAAATTTGAGCTGTTTTGTAATAATATTCGATGCATACCGATTTTTTTTTTGTCTCTCTCCAATATGTTCGTCTCCAGCAGTCCACAGATGGGGGCGCAGTAAACCCGCACATTTGGGGTCTCGGATTTTTCATGCAACGTCCTCCCCTCCATCACCACAAGCCTGCGGTTACAAAATCCCAAACCCCATTACTCTTCGCTGCGGAAATGAATTAAAGAAACAAGATTTTGTCCAGCAATGTAATCATCTCCCATTACCCTGGCAGAAAAACCTCATCCAACCCTTTTTTGTTGTTGTTGTTGTTGCTTTTGTGTGCGTCTTCTTCTTTTTAATAATCGATTTGGTTGCTGTTTCGATCACAGGTGCAAGAGCAACGAGAACAACCCAAGTGGTGATGGTAGCAAAGGTCTTCATGGCGGATGGTCATCACCACCACCACCACCATCACACTGCTCTACGCTTTTAGCCTCTTTACAGTGCTGCCTTGTCTAATCATGTTCAAGCAGCATTGTACAGGGCTATGACAGCATAGAGAGCTGAGCTGCTCGGGCGCTGCGTTTCTGTGACCCTTTGGATGGCGGCCAACAAATGACATCATCCGTTAAAAACACTAAACGGCGATTATTGCATGTGAGGATTGTTGGCAGTAGACCGACTTGTCTTTTAATGTGCGTGCTCGTGTCGTCAAAAACTGAGATGCATTTATTTTTTTAGGTTTAAAAAAAAAAAAACTGGAGCACATTAAGTTCTAAGGAGGTTGAATTATTCAATGCAAACCAAAATCCCTTTGCAGCCAATACATAATTGAAACAGTTAGTCACATTGCATTGCGCTGCTTCTGTATGTTGCATTGGAGTCCCACAGAGCTAATCATCCCCATTTTCTTATAAAAATCTTTACAAGACTCCGTTCTGAAGATATTTCCCCGAATCGTATAAGACTATTTTAACCATTATAATATTCTGTTTGCTGCACGATAACCGATTTAAGCGTAAGAGGCACAAACTGCATGTAGGGCATTGTTTGGGGGAATACGTTTGTACTGAACTGTATGCAAGTCTGTAGAGTGCAACCAACGATTATTTTCATTATTGATTACTAAAATAAAAACACAATTACATATTCTTAAAGTCGAATTGGACATCCTAAAACTGTTTTCATTTAGTCCAACAAACAATCGGAGATATTCAGTTTACTATCACCAAGAAGAGACAAAGAAAATCAGCAAATTCTCACAACCGACAAGCTTAAACGGGGGGGCATTTTGGCTTAAAGATTGACAAAAACTATTAATCGATTATCAAAATAGTTATCAATTATTTTTCTTTCAATTGACTAATCGTTTCAGCTCTAATGTGGAACTAAGAAATGAATGTACTATTAAAAAGGTTTAAATCTGTTTGACTCCCTTGATTTACTTAGATTTAAATCGGTCTTCACACTTGCTTATTAACACTCAGTTGCCTTTTATTAGGTACACCTGGCTAAAACTAATCTGGCATTTATTAAAGGTGCACTATGAGTTCTTGCATGGTCACTTCTGTTGAAGTAAACTGCAAACAAACCAGAGCAAGCTCGCCCCCCCCTCAACTGTCAAGACTGACTGACTAACTGTCACTAACCCCCTCCTCCAACCATCTTGTCGGTGATTGGCTGGAACGTGTTTTGTTGTGTTATGGTGCCCATCCCGTGCTTCTAGTGTTTGTTTGACGTTTAACAACCCCTGCGTTGTCTCCCGAGACTGGGCTCAATCACAGTGTCTTCAGAGAGCAAGCAGCTAGCGGATCAAGAAAAAATGCCTACGATTTGAGACAAAAATAAAATTTTTGCTGAAACCATGCAGGAACTCATAGTGCACCTTACATTTTTAGATGAGGTTTGAATAATGTGTGACCAGAGGTCATGTTCCATGCCCTCTACTGGCTGCAGATGGAGCACTTTAACTTTCCCTCTCTGTCCTGTGTCTAAACTCTGATATGGAATTAGTAATGAGAGTATTTTTAAATGATGGAGTCTCATCACTAATTAAATAAAACGCTTAAGTTTTCCACAGGTGAAACTAGTTCATGGCTCCTTGGTGGACGCGTGTATTTACAGACTCAGACAGAAACTTTTCAATGAGTTTTGAATAAGCTGAAGGGAGCATAAACAGCAGATCCACAAATTCACAGATTTTATTACAAATGTGTTTTCTCTTTACTAACAATGGCCATGGAAGAGTCCTGATGTGTTTCATTTTGCTGCTGGTACAGTCCAGTTGAATGTCCTGCCTAAAGTCCCAGAGACAGAAGTAAGGATGTTGGGTCAGGCACTTAACATCCTCAGTGGCTGCAGCTCCCACAGGCCTGCAGGCCATTCTCATTGCAGGAAGTGCACTTGAGGGCTTTGAAGGAATCCGTGAAGCAGTTGCGAAACACGGACATCTTGCTGCCATGGCACATTGGGCACGGGATGAAGGCGAAGCCCCCACAGGTCTGGCACGTCTGGGGCTGCTGTACCCTCTAGAAAAGTGGATAGATACATATTTAAATTCCAGATAAGGCATCCAACATTTAATATTGACAGCTAAATTCTCTACATTCCTTCAGCAAAACAGGACTTGGTTTCTTTGTATTCCCAAAGCCCACATTTATAGAGATACATTTTAAATAAGCTGAATTTGGTACAAATAACTGACTTAAAACAAAGAATAGTGTGACATTTTGGGAAATACTCTGTTTTGCTTTTTTTGTGAGTTAGATAAGAAGATCAAGAAAGTTTATTTCCCAAAATGTCTAACTATTGCTTTAATCTTCTTATCCAAACTTCAGATTTTGTTGGACCATAACTGTGCAGATATAAACACACAATAAAGCCTTGTTGCCGGCCAGTTCTGGATTGATTAATGTATGCATGACCTTTCAGAGATGCATGCTCTTTCTACTAATAGCCTGCAGTGACTGGAAGGCATGACTTAAATGTCATTGTCAACACAGCTTTGTATTCGCTTATAAAGACTCTTGTTGGCTCCGAATTACAACCAGTGCCTGTGTGTCAGACATGTCTGCATCTCAGTGAGAAACAGAAATAGTTTACACCATCTCAGTTTGTAGCCAACCGCCAAGCGATGTGCTCTGCGTCGGTGTGTTAGAACAATGGAGTTGGAGGCCAAATCAATAACACATCCTCCATTATTGATTGTCATTTATTGATGTGCATGCCTCTTTCACATTGCAGTTTGCTCATGTTTTATTGATGACTTCCATCTCAGTGACTTTGGGCAAAGACACATTTATTATGACTTTATAATTACCTCATGCTTTGATATGACATGTGCTACACATGAAACACATGGTTAATTAAATATCATGTGTCATAACAACTGGTTGATTCAACCTTAGTCGCAGGAAATGTATCTATTTGACCACCATCAATTATTCAGAATGGGATTTCCAATGCAAACGCTGAAAACCAACCTCTATTTTTGTCAGAAGATCTTGAAGCTCTCCTGATTCATTCATGCCTAGTATTTTCTCAGCACCCTGCAAAACATGATTCAATATTTAATGAACTCAGTGTGTGCACGTACAAGATATTGGCATCAGAGGTTAGAAAGGAGCAAGCGAGGCAATAAATACAACAGCACTTTGTGGACTTTGCACTTTAACTATCACTGTTACTTTTTATGATGTTGTGTTGTCTGTACAGTCCTGTGTCCTTCCTCCGTGGTCTAAGATGTCTTATGGTGATCTTATCTTGATTTGATGTTGATTTAAGAATGTCTTTTTCTGTTACGTGTTTGTGTTGTGCAGTGTTGTAATGTAATAAAGCACAAATACTTAGTCAATGTACTTAAGTAGAATTCCCACATGTACTGTACTTTACTTCTTTATTTATAGTTCTGAAAACATTTACTTCTACTCCACTACATTTCCTGAATAAACTGTATACTTCTCCACTACATGTCACCTTAGCATCTTTGTTACTCGTTACTGCAAGAAATGTTTTTGTACGTTGGAGTGAAAGGTTCTTCCTTTTTTTTTCTTCTTTTTTAATTGTCAGACATTGACTTTAAATGTTTAAGAAGGAGTGGAAACCCTGAATATGATGCTTGACTATAATGAAGCCACAACAAAGTTACTTCTAATAATAAAGTACGGTAGCCTACATTTAAAATCAGAAAATAACTTTTGACACTTAAGTACAGTAAATATCATCTACTTTAAGACTTTTACTCAAGTAATATTCTAAAAGCTGAGTTTAACTTCTACCAAAGTCATTTTCTGGTAAGATACTTGTACTTTTAGCAACAGATTGTAGCAAGACAAATTGCCCCTCTGGGACAACAAAGTGTATCCTGTTCTATTATAAGATTAAGAGCTGACCCCAAGGTAGTGTCCGTCAATGAACACGACTGGTAAGGAAGGAGATTCTCCCACACGTTTGCATCGCTCCTCCAACTCCTTCCCGTACTCGATGTCTAGGGCGATGTTCCTCTCCACAAACTTCACCCTGTGGTTCTGGAAGATCTTCCGGACCAGCTCGCAGCGCTCAAAGGTTGTCCTCACCACACGGAAACTTGTAGTGTAGATTACTATCCGCCCAAATTCAAGAGATAACTCCATCTAAGAGGGAGAAAAAAAATCCTAATTGTAGTTACATGATTACATTTTTGAGCACAGTTTGTATGTTCTCCCCACGTTTGATTGGGTTTCCTCCGGGTGCTCCGGTTTCCCCCACCATCAAAAAACATATACTAGGTTCTGCAGCCAGTGCCCTTTGATCAAGGCTGGAGTTGGTCCCCGGGCGCTGTAAATGGATGCCCACTGCTCCCCTGAGGGATGGGTTAAATGCAGAGAATGAATTTTGCTACATGTATGTGCATGTGTATGTTGTTATTGCACACAGGCCTGAATTACACACACATGCTCAGTACATATACATGCATTTAATTGAGAGATGTCAGACTGATGGGGCTGCCCATGGAAAGGCGCCCGGAGCAGTTGGGGGTTCGGTGCCATGCTCAAGAGCACCTTGGCAGTGCCCAGGAGGTGAACTGGCACCTCTCCAGCTACCAGTCCACCACCATACTTTGGTTTGTATTGTGTTCCCAACCTAACTCCATACAGACTGAGCTACTGCCACCCTCTGAATCAAGCGTCTTAGATGCAAAGTACACACACACACATATATATATATATTCTGTTCTGTTCTGTTCTGTATGTAGTCCTGTTACAAATCAAGCAGCTGCTGTCTCAGTCATGCTGGGATCTTAAAATGCTTTGCATTGTCAGAATTGTGAGGCTTTCAAATGATGTACAGTTTTTCAAGGTGAAGCAAGGATCCTAAATATGTTAAGTAATCCGCTCCCAGGCTTTGTGTTTGAGTCTTAGGCAGTGGCCTCATTTAGGATCCTGTGGCCTGAGGGCCTGGTGTATCTGGTACTTTCAACCCAACCTCAACATGGAGATGAGGCTGTTACCTGGCTGGTTTGGAGCTTTCAGGATTTCCCTTTTTCTTTTCCCAGTGTAAATATCCTTTAGGCAGGGTAGGGCACCTTGTGTTGCATGTTCAGCCAAACAGGTCTGTAGGGCCTTGTGTTCAGTTAGGTATTATTTCAAGAATTTCCAAAAGTATACAATAAAGGTTTTTTTTACTTTTAAAAGTGCTTATTCTCCCTTCCAGACAGCCTTTGGTTATCATTCATTTCAACAAAGTTTGGAAACTGTACAGAGACTACTGACTGCAGGTGAAAGTATAGATGGAGTTGCAAAGTATGCACATCATTAACATGTTTGTTATTTAAATAAATAAAACATGTTCATGTTCAAACAAGTGAGTCGACAACATTCAAAAATGTTGTAAGAAGTTAAGGCATACTTTAAAATATTGGTGCTGATGATGTAACATGGACATTTTGTAACGTTTATAAAACATGCAAAAACACCAGAACCTTCCTTTGGGATAAGATCAGACTGTGATAAGCATTTAAACTTTACCCTAAAATAAAGGTAATCATGATGAGCAGCTTTATGGAGTCTACAGTGACGCTGTTTGTTCACCTAATACCACTTTGACGAGAACTGGCCTCTTTGATATGACCCTCTACATCACCTTTGCATCAGCACACAAGCCAAAGAGTTACCTCAGAATAATGAACACTTCTTACTGCTTCTTTCAGAATTCATTAACCTGATTAGTTTCTCTCCAAACACTCAACGAAATGCATCATTAATCTTTAATTGCGCTGTGACCTTGTCCTCTATTGTGAGCTTTTATCCCAGTCACACACCTTTATGCTCCTACCTGTAACTAGACTTGAGGATGAAGGCGACAGTGATGGGAACTGGTGTTGGTAATACATAGATTGTATTAAAAATAAAAATGAAACCATGACCAGATTCACTTACACTGTTGGAATTGGGAAGGTTTTCAAACAGCGTCTGACCTGCGCTGACCTTGTGCTTGACCCCTCTCACAGTGCCATTTTTACTGAGTATGTTGACCCTCTTAGTGGTGAACATCCAGTCCTTGGTGGCTCCTGCGTACATGAGCAGATTATCAGGCTCACACTCGCTGTCGTCCAGCTCGGAGCCCAGGTATCCATACAGGTGTCCATCTCCACTTGTAGAGGGGGTGCTGGCCCGTTCTGCCTCCGAACTGCTAGTGCAGTCTGAATCCAGGGAGTCTGAAGGCCCCTCATCCTTGAAAATCTCCTTCAGCACCCGGCCGCTGTTCCCCGAAGCCACACGGAACCTCACCCGCTTCTGTGGCTTCTCCTGTCCTGCCATCAGCGTTGTCCCCTCCATTGCAAAGCCCCTGCCACATTACATGGTCCACAACATTACAGTGTAGCTCCTCCGCTTCTCATTCAGACGTGGACACTCAGCTCAGATAAACAAGTTTGTCCCTCGTGGATTACTACCACGTTTAATCCTCGCCATTTGAACAGATCTAAAAATGACTGAGAGCTTGTAAGCTGTCTTACAGTCCGACTCACACTGCCAGTAAATAATACATGCATCTCTGCCATGGTAACCTAACCAAGCTAATCTCAAGTAAAATGATCGTTGTCTTTGAATTATTCATCACAGTTTACACTGTTTTCACCTAAGCTTTAACAGAAGACTTTTAGACTTTTAATGGCCTAACTTCATGTACTTTAATCAAACAAACATTTCTCCCTCTTGGGATAAAATGACAACTGAGAGTGAGGCAAAAACAGCTTCTGCATCAGTTACATTTTATGATAATACAGCTAGGTATATTGCCTCTTTTAAAACATAAATGGTTGTAGTGTGTGACTGCTGAAGACTAATAGGCTGCATCTACTCAACACACCGTCCGCCCTTTTCGTTTAGACTGAAAACAACTATTTGATGGATTGCCGTGAAATTTAACACAGACATTAACGGTTCTCAGACTATGAACCATAATCACTTTGTTCATCCCCTGACTTTTATCTAGTGACCAAACACCCACAAAATGAACAACATTCCCATCAGCCTCAGCAGTGCTTTGTGTATCTATGTTTTCTTAAATATTTGACAGGTTTATACATTTTAACTGAATTTGTTACAGTTGAAATGACAAATAAACTTACATTTTAAGCTTTAACAAATTGGGAAAAATCTAGATTTATTGTTTTTACACACAGTACCAGTATGATATGATGCATTTTAGCATCTATCCAAATAGGACAGAGTAGCAAAAGTGTGTAGGCTATAGATAGGCCTAGGCTACATATAATGAAAAACAAATGTATAAACCAGTGAGGTAGTGATAGTAAGAGGATATGAAACCTAACAGTGTTTACAAATTAGTTACAAATTTATGCAAGTAGGCCGACTTAAATTAAGATTCTGCAGGTTCTTCATTTGTTCTGAAAACTTTGTTCTCCAAATTTTTACATTGTGACGTCTTTATTATTATTCACTATGTACAGTGAAGTAAAGTACTAAAGTAAATATGTAGTGTGACATCATCATCCAGACACATGAATGCATGACGTATGCGGGTAGTTCTTGACTGCTTACTGTGTTACAGCTAAAGTGGGAGTGCAGGTGTTCACTGGGCGTCCTCCCAGAGCAGAAGAGGACCGGACCATATAATATGACACAGTGACACAATTCAGCAACTTGTCCACAGAGACACCTGGGCCAGTTTTTTTGTGTCACAGGTGATGAAGCAGCTCCCTGGAGATGTGACACGTCAGCTTATTGTGTTGACAGCACCACTCTGTTTGAGTGCTACAGTTTGGCCTCTAAGGTAAAAGCTACACACACACACACACACACACACACACACACACACACACACACACACACACACACACACACACACACACACACACACACACACACACACACACACACACACACACACACACACACACACAGAGCATATCATCACCTTTTCATGTTCATATTGTGCTGATTATTAGATAAACTCCATCTGGGAAAGTCTAATGTGTCAAACTAAAATGTAGTGACATCCTGAGACTGTAGTAAATACGGCTCTGGTTCTAAGTCTTCTTGATCCAAAGTGACCCTAAATCTCCTTTAGACTGTCTTTTATTATAAGACCGTCACAACAGTTTTTTACAATATGGCTCGTTGTACAATGCTAGATGTCATTAGGGTGTCTAGACTTTGAAATGACTGCCTGAGGAGCTGAGGGTGACTTGATAATTCTTAATTTTATTGAGCTGTTTTGTCTTCTTTTAACTTTTGTGATCTATAACAGTCTTTTACTCCCGTCTTCAAAAGCCCTGAAAACCTAATTTTTCCAAATCATCCTCTTACTGTGAATGATGGGGGTCCTTAATAAACACACACATTCCTGCCCAAGTTAGATCCGTTTGGGGCATGAGGGATTTCTGTTCTATTTCATCTGGGGAAATTGATGTAGTGCATTTCTGTGGACTTTCTGTGGAATTTAGCAACATTTGACTTAAAACTGCTGATTGAGTTGTTTGGTTGTTTGCTTATGATACAGCTAACACCGTGTGTTGTGTATTATGTGTATCCTTGAGGTAAAACAAACATGTTGAATGCATTTACTTCCTTAGAAAACATTTGCAAAGCACAATATTTAAACCCTTTTGAAACTGGATTGTTGAATTCCCTGTGGCCATAGTAGCAGCCTTTCTTTTCATTGCGTTTACCGGTGCATTTCTGTTTTTCTTGGTGCATCACTGCCACCTGTAGATAAGTGGATTAGTGTGAAACCACTGGCAGGCATGTATATTGCATGTATATGCCTCCTTGTGGGTACCCATTAAAAAGGCACAAGACAAGAGGCTAAACTATTAGTAACATTGTCTCTCCACCTTTCAGAGGCTTTGCTGATAATGACGTGTGTTTTATTGCATTTATTGTATTTATTTATTGTATACCTACCCTGGAAATTCAGAGTTCTTGCGAGAGCACAATTTGAATTTTGAATTTTTGGATTTGGATCTGGATTTCAGGCTAAGATAAACCTGGGAAGCTACATAAAACGCTAATAAGTGGCTCTTGAGTTAAGATTTTTTTGGTCAAAATATGTCTTCTAACAGCATTTTCTTTTTCCTTTTTTAGTAAATAAACTCTTTACTTTTACATTAGTGTTAATGAATCTAGGTAGGCTATTGCCAAGTGCAAGTGGGTCATGCTGGTTTAAAAGCTGCAAACCAATTTTTGTCTCAGTCCAGAGTTTTAATATAACATGAATGGTACTGTTTCTGCTTTGCCATCCAATAAGAGGCAGTGGTGGCCTAAAGGTTAGAGAACAGAGCTTGTCATTGGGAGGTCGTCGGTTCAATCTTAAGGTGCTCTTGAGCAAGGCTCTAAACCTCAAAGGTGCTCCAGGGGAGCTGCTCAGTGGCCAGCAGATCGGACTGGTTGTACTGGGCAGCTTCCAGGTATGAATGTGGAACTGTGTGAATGTGATCAGGGTGTTCCTGCAAAAGAGAGGGAAATAAAATGCTCAGAATTAAAGATACTCAATACTGACACAAGGTTGCAACAGCATATTATTTTACTGGGTGGGATGGAGAGCCTACATTTTAAATTTGGCAGTCAGTGTCTGGATAAAGCTGCTTATGTTACACTTCCTTATAATTGGAATAAATCAGTCATGGTTTTACATATGATTTTCATTTTAATTAGTGTTTTTTCATATCATGGAGTTTCTCAATCATCCCTCCCCATAGAATTTAACTTTCAGATTCAGTTAAAAAACCTCTTCAGCTGTTTTATTCCAGAAGAAGAGTTCAAGTTGGTATAACTACAGTGACACTGCAGTTGATGAACTAAGACAAAATGGGAAAATAAGCTCACCATTTAGCCTCCTGTGTAAAAGGAAATGCTTATCTAGAGTTCAGTGAAACACACCCACGCCATATTGAGTCAAGCAGCCATTTTATCTCATTTTGGCACATTTAGTCCAGAGACCACTGAGATGGTGATAGTCTTTTCAACCTGAAGAGCTTATCTCTCAGCCCTCCTCGACAGTTAGTGCTAATGTAGCCTTGCCAGTCACCTCAACTGCTATTAAAAAAGCCATTTGAAAAGATGAGTACTTTGGCATGCTTTAATTTCACTGCTGTTCGCTGGTTCGGTTGTGACTGAGTGGAAGAAGTCAAACAGTGCAAGGTGATGAATGATTTTCATTTTGGGCAGATTGAATATACAGATGTATTCATGAAAAACCAGCAGGATTTTATGTTAACTTCATAAATTTGATTGATTTGCAGTACATTTTTAATCCGAATCAGACTGATCCACATCTAGGGCTTGAGAGAAAATGTAATCCAACCTTTGCCTCTGTATAGACTATGAAATGTGTCTTTGTGCAGTTTTGCCAAGATCTGCACACATTAATCAACTTACGAACATGGTTTAGGGGAAATGACTCTGCAGTAACTCACCATTTGTGGTTAGTTAGACATCAAACCACCTCACGCTCCTTGACTACAGGCTAACATCCACAAGGGGGCAGGGTGCAATTCAATCACAGTTACAGTTAAATGTCACTGCTGCCCAATAGTTCCCTCAAGAGCAGTAGGCAAAGAATGAAGGCTGCAGCTGTAAGCCCGAAGGCTGCATTCACCAGCTTGGTTTAATCAGTCTTTAGAGAAGGATCAATGATTAATGATAAAATCAATAACAATTTAGTGAACCCAAGTGAGAAGGAGCAGGATTAATGTATCCTGAAGAGATTGAGACCAAATTTTCAGGCTACAGATTTACAAACTGAATTTTAAAGGGTTTACAGCCACAGGTGTGGTGAATACATTTATGTTTTATTTAATTTTAGAGAATATCAAAGCCATTCTTGAGTCTAAAAGCACTGACAATAAGAGATGGTGTCATCCTGTCTTCATTTTTTATAGTTTTTTGTCGCAGTGCTGTAAGGAGCAAAAAAATCCAAATGAATGTGTCCATAACACACAATGAATGTATGAAAAGCTGTTTTTCTAAGAATTTTTTTTATTTACTATTTAATTATTTAAGCTGCATTACTTCTTGCCTTAATATTCCTTCTCTCAAAAGCAGCAAAGTGGCTCAATGTATTTTGCTGCAGGAGAAAAGGGATCCCAGACAGGGCTCACAAACATCATCTGGTTATACAGCCAGACCTTTGTTTGCTATCTCTGAAGGACACTGCAAACTCACTGCAGTTAGATAGTTACTGAGCCCTTTTGATTATGAAATTACAAAGCAATGTGGAGATACAACTTGCTTTCTATTTCTGCATCTTTGATGCCAATGTATTGCAATTTATTCAGTGGGAGATGGCAATCCATCCATCCATCCAATAGTTGTTGAGACATTTCAGTCTGGACCAAGGTGGTGACCGACTGACCAACACTAGAGCCTTCAAACAATGCATCCGGACCTGAAAAAAAAGCATAACAAATAAACAAAAGCTAAAATTTACTACATTGATCCGAATGTATCCTTTGAACTCCTCCTAAGTAAATTGAGGAATTACATTTTATTAATACATAAAAAGCCTGAGAATTGCAGGTCAAAAGCAAAAAAAGTAATCAAATAAATAAATAATTGGACTGATGTTTGCAGTTAATGGGTATTTTCACTGAGCTAAAAATGCATTTCTGGGGCTGATCTGAGTCAAATATAGATTATATATATTTTAATTTAAAGATTACTTTTCTTGCCTTTATTATATAGTGTGCTGGACCTTTTATGTTAAATTTTTCAACGCCTGTTTGAAATGTATAGTTACACTGCAATCGATTTTAAAGAACAAAGGTGTTTGGAGGGACTGTCAATTAAATCGTTTTAGGTCACTCTGATAAAGCTAAAAAAAAAATAAACTGAAAGAAAAACACAGATTTTGATAGTGGTAGAAATTGTTGCGGCTGGTTGAATGAGTCATTGTTTGGACTGAATCTGCTGTAAAACACAAAATCACACACACACACACACACACACACACACACACACACACACACACACACACACACACACACACACACACACACATAATCGAAAAGGCAGGCTTCTTGTCACTGTTGCTTAGCAACCATGGGAGCTACATGAGCCAAATCCCTGTGGTGGCAAGCTGATGTTGAATTAGGTGGAGTGGGGGAAAGAAAGGAAATCTTTGGGAGAGATGTGTCTCTAGCAGGCACAGGAGGAGGCGTTGATGTTCAGGTGTTCGTTTCTTATTTTTGGATGGAGTGAATCTTGAGTTCCTATGTAACACAATCACTCTGTGTGTTTTTGGGGGCTTTTTTGGCTGTTGAGAAAAGGACTTACTGTTGCATTTAGGATAAAAAAAAAAACAGGGAAAAACCATACATACCGAAATCTTAAGATGCTGATACTTTTTGTTCAATTAAATGTGCACGCAGACAGGCCTTCCAGCATTTGCACTGTTCACACACAAAGAAACATTATAATATCTTCCCTTAATCCCAACAAAAGTAAAGACATTTGATCAAAACAGTAGCCTAAATCACACAGAGTGTTAAACTGTGAAAATATGCAGTGGCAGCAATAACAAAGGAATCTCTCTATAAAAATACATGCACACAAGCAGGACAATGCATTATGAAAATACTGTCAGAGCAATACACACATCAGACAACTTGTGTCTCTAACACTGCAGTTCTCCCAGGAACTGCAGTGGTGCTGCTGCTGTACAAATGGCGTTTCTGGTGTGATTTGCATTTTAACTGCAGTGAGAATGAGACTTTGATGTACTGTACAGCCAGGCTGTCTCAGCAGAGATGGCATTGTTGCTGCTTTCTTCTTTGTATTTGCATGTTTATTCCTATTTATGGGTCATATTTATGGTCACTAAGGGTCCAGGTTAGATCAGGATAGTAACACACTGTTGAGGGATATAAAGGAAACAATGCACCCGGATTATATCCTCTGATGAGCTTGTCTTGAGACAATAATCACATAATAACATGGTGACTGATACTAGTGTCTACTTACAACTGCTTGATTCCATTGTTGTGGTCAGTAGCTGTCCAGGATGGTATTTTTGACATGTTTATTAGTTTTAGTTTCAGAGATTTGAACCTCTGTTTTATGGATAAGATTGATAATTGGATTAATCAGTCTAATAGTGAGTAAAAAAGAGGTCCTTAATAGAAAGGTGGCATTACTCCTTATTACATCCTTGAATATTATCTGACTATAGAAGAGGAGAGTTGCCTGGTAATGAGAGAAATTGCTGTGTAATGTTACAGTTTTTATCTCTGCAACAAATTATGTTGAAGTCTGTAGCCACATGGCCTGTCGAAATGTCCATGTAGATATAACTGAACAGCATCTTAACACCCAGCCCAGTATTCAGAGTGAGGTTTGTGAGGTAGAATTGGGCGTTTTTGTAGCTCCACCATGAACAAAAGTCAGGTGATTTGTGAATGGTTAATTATTATAATTTTGTTGGTACTTTATACTGTGACTGTATTTTTAATTGATAGTTTTATTTTGTATAAGTACTTTCGAAGGTAAAAGTCTTTTTTGAGGCCTTAAAGATTAAAGTATGAAAGCTTTTATCATTTGTATCATAAATTGTAACACCGTTTTCCTCCTTAAAAAATGAATCTATGTGAACTAACTTTCAGCCAATCCTCCTGTCCATCCAGAGTCTTGTTCTTCCTCCTACTTCTCTCACTTCAACTTCAGCTTAATTGATATTGTCCATACATGCAAGACAATTAGCAGAGGTGTCAAAAGTATTCTGATTCAATACTCAGGTAGAAGTATAGATACTAGGGTTTAAAAAGACTTCTGTAGAATTTGAAGTATCAACTCAAGTTTTATACTCAAGTAAAAGTGTTAAAGTCCTGGTTTCAAAACTACTTAATGTACAAAAGTTAAAGTAATGTAAGGGGAAAATATTGCCATTAAGGACAAAAGGCCACAGGGGCCTATTAGTGCACTACCCCATCTCCTAAAAACATTTTTGTAAAGCCATAATGACTATAATGTTATATTAAAATTTAAAGGTTGAACAATATGGGATGCACCTGTTTCAGCCGCATTTATTCTTCTGAATAGGTTGTTTTTTTTGTGAGTTTTTTTTAACAATGACAAGCCGGAATGATAATTTGCCAAACTGAAATAGGAGTAACAAGGCTATGTTTAAAATGCAAGGAGTAGAAAGTACAGATGATTGCGTGAAAATGTAAGGTGTAGAAGTAAAAAGTCTGCTGTGAAAAAATGACTCCAGTAAAGTATAGATACCCAACATTTTTAAATAAGGTAACAAAGTATTTGTACTTTGTTACTTGACACCTCTGACAATTAGACACAAAGCACAACAAAAGGCACTGAATAATGAACATGTGGCTCACAATCATAAATTCACATAAGTCAAAATCCTACCTTAAATAGTTAATTAGCCAGTTCCCCATCATAAAGTGCTAGTGTACTACTAAAATAAAGCTAAAGATGAAAGATAAATGACACATATATAAAAACTATCACAAATCACTAATAAAATGTGAGCTGCAACTACTATCACAAATCAAATGACAACCAATAACTACAGATCAAAACCAATCAATGTAAGACTAAAATGGACCTACAGTATATGCCCTATAGATACTGTACACACTAAGAAATACCATAGAAATGAAAATCCCACCAATAAATAGCATAGCAAACCAGAATGACCTTTTTCTGCATTATTATGACCATCATTTTTATTTTTTACATCAGGACCCAAGCATACCATCACCACCTACAGGCTAGACCTGAGTTTGGCAGTGAGATGGCAACATGAATGAGTTTCTGGAGCTCACCACTCCAACATCCAAGTACCTACCATTAAAAAAGACTAGTTGTTGCCTGTTTGTTAAATAAATTGATACTTTATTCATCCCGAGGGAAATTTTAGGCATCCAGTAGCATATACAAACATACCACAACAAACACACATACATCTCACATACATAAAAATCACTCACAGAAATTTAAATATATATATAAAAGGTGAAACAAATGTAAAGTATAACAACCAAATAGGGATCCCTCTACCACATGTGAGTGTATAAAGTGGTAAATATAGCTTTGACCTCCCTGCTCATATTTTTGCTTTTCAAATATAAGGGATTTTATGATCAGCAATAAAAATATAGATTTATAATATTTGTTTACAGGTTTTTTAAACCTACCTAATACTTGCTACTGATATTGCTATGATGACCCCTGTGTGACGGTCATGGCCACCTTCAAATTCTGTATATCATGATAAAATATATTAAACAAATGCAGATGATGGGTTGCTTCTTCCTATGTTTTTTACATTTTCTATTAAAATAAAGATTTTTTAAAATAATTTTGAAGAAGAGTGCCTTCTAAACCTACAATTGCCTATGGTGTTTGGCAATTGAATTTCTGACGTCAAAGAGCACCTTCAAATATTTGACTGAACTTCCTGAGCACCCTGGACTTTTTTGTCTTTCCAAAATGCATATGACATTCTTGGATCATTTAATTTTGTAATGACTTTTTAATTACAAATTTGGTTGTATATATGGTTATTATAGTGTCTCAGTGAGTCTTGTTTGTCCTATTTCTGCACTAAGTGGATGTCTTTTGTGTCAATAGTGGCTTTTTGTTTATATAAATTCCATATTTAATAATTATTATTAAACAAAAATTTAGCATACAGCAATATATAGTGTGTTGTGGCTTATATCTAGTAATGCATTGCAAAATAAATTTTTTTCTGCGTGTTTTGATATTTTGCAAAAGCATCACCAATATACATATATTTTATATTTCTAATGTATTACATTTTAATGTTGGAGCATATATGTTAGTTCATTAAGTGGCGGAGGTTGTCATTTGCTGACATTGCAATAACTTTTAATACATTAACAACAATATTTTAATTCAAACAAGACTAAAATGTGATAAGCCAACTCCCACCCAGTGCATTGTTATGTCTTCAAGCTGTGAACAACATCTACTGCAGAGGGGGTGGGCGTCCACACCAACGAACATTTCTTTTTTAAATTTTAAAAACGGTGCCTTATACATTATCGATCCTGCCGATCCAGTACTAGTAGTGTTTCTTTTTATATCCTTGTAAAAATGAAATGTTCTTGAGTTTTGCGCTTTGATCTGAGAGTTCTTATGTTTAGTCACCCCCTCCCGCTGCAGGAGAACGTGGTACGGTCCATAATGTGAAGCGGCACGGTCCCCCTCACGTCAGTTTATGGTAAATCCGTGTCCACCGAAGGTGTCTGTCGGCATTAAAATCCGCCGTGTATACCGTGATGCTTGGGGATCCATGTAGCCGTGGGCTCCTGGGCATGGTTCTGTTACCACCAGGAATTTAATGTTGTTTATATGTCGTCTGTATGTTTCATTAGCAGTAGACACGCAGCGCTGTCCGCATGAGATAGATTCCTCTGTTCAATTTTAGCCGTTTTTTTTTTATTTTATTTTTTTTTAAATTCTTTGACGGTTGAGAAGAAGCAGTAGGAGCCACAGGGAGCAGAACTAACAAGAAGCGGCCACTTGACAGCTGCCGTCTCCCGGGCTCTGCGTGGAGAGATGCCGCCCGTCCAGAGAACGATGTCCGATCTTCGTACCCGGGCGGAGGGTAAGACAATTTCACTACGTTGTATATGTTAAAAAAATTTTGGGAAATCAGTTCCACGGCTATTTCCTTGTTAACGTTATCGAAAGTAGGCCGGTGTTGTAGTTACCTCCCTGGACGTTACGTTACAGGACAGTAACTTGCTAGCTAAAGCTGTGATTACCGGTGCCTCAAAAGAGGTCAAGGAAACCCCGGGGGCCTTGAGAGTTTTCTGAAGGAGTCTTCAGAAAAACAACTCGTTCTGTTTTAATGTAACTTATTTCAATATAGAGAAAGTGTGCTGTCATCTTCACCGCTGCATATTTAACATGGGGTTTCCCATACAGGCTTTATCAAATGGGTGTCTGTAGTCTACATGAAGCTTCTTTAAAATGAAACTAAAGTCTGACCCGCCAGACCCATCCAGACTGGTATACCCCCCCCCCCCCGCTGTCTTGCCAACCACAAAAGTACTATCATCTCAGAAACCAGGTGAAGTGTTCAGAAACACTGCAAGTTGATACTTACAGTAACCACAAGTCTTACAACGCAATAACAAGTGTCCAGCCAACGGCATCGACAGTAGAGTGGGTCTAATAATGCAGCCATTGTAATTCAGCCGGGACCCTCACTCCATCACTGCACCAGTAACTTTCCACTGCATCTCAGTTGTGTTTTCCAGAGAAAGAGGATGCGGATACATACACGTTACTCAAGTGATGGGAATGTTAAAAAGGGGATCTTTTTACTCCGACTCCAAAGCTGCTTAGTAGATTTGGGTGTTAAGGTCTGTTTGTTTATCCAGGAGAGCGCCTATGGCTGGGCACATACAGGCTTACTACTGGCTTCAGATGCCATGCCCTGTATGGTTTGGTCCCTTTTAAATTCCTCCCATCACTTATTTGTGGCTTACTCTGACCTCTGACCTCTCTGGACTGGAACAGAATTTATCTGCAGACATCAATACCATATTGTATTGTTATTATTTATGGTACTTAGTGCAGTTTGTGTTCCTCTTCACACTAAATGTCGTGGCAATGTTGTGGTTTGATTTGGGATTGCTTAGGTTTATTGATAACTGAAGACCAAGGCTAATATCTAAGTCTGTGTTCTTGCTCTCGATTAGGACTATGTATTTTTGGCTGCATAGTAAGCAGTCTGGACTAATAAAGTGAATTAGAATAAACTTCCTCTTTATTGTATTTTTATATATCTCTAGATTGTTCTCAAAATGAAGGGGATAAAGGCACATTTGCATACATAATATGTGATGCTCATTAAGGCTATTAATAAAATGTCTAAAATGCATGTTGTGCCATCTAATTTACTTCTAGTAATGCAGTAACTTCACTGTATAAGACATTTTAATTGTTGAATGAGTGCGTTCATACAGGAAGTATTCATGAGCCAGGCCCTTAGCTATGACTGTGGGAAATGCATTTTTAAAGAGACATGCGACTAAATTTAAAAATTCAGTATTTGTGAATGTGAAGGATTGTCTCAATGTTGCTGCAGAGGAGCACAAAACTCAGACCAACCTGTGAAACCCTTACGTTGTGGTGCACAACATATTGGTCAGCTCCCTAAATTACAAATGCCATGATTCAAGACTTTTCTTTTAAATGATTAGTCAGTTCTGAAAGGGATTTACCAAATATAGAAAAGAATTGAAGAAAAGATAATATTATGAATATGTATGTAGATAGGCAGCTTGACATGTCAATATATAGGTGCGTAATGAATAATATTTGTAGTAATGTTGGCCTAAATGACCATTATTGCTTATTAGATTTCCGAAGATTCTAATATTAAGCATCTCTACCATCCAGACATTGATCTGCACCACAGACAATTAATAGGACTCTGTTTCTCAGAGAATGTTTCTAACTTATAAATTAGTTATTTCAAATACAAACCAAAAGTTTTGCCCACATTGTAGGACAGACAGTTATGTATGGTTTTGCCCAAATTCAAAGATAAAAATAGATGCAAATATGTCAGTAAACCAAATTTGTCTTCTATTAAATTGAGTTGCTTCTTTTTTTTGTGAGCAGGGATGCACCCTGCTCACACTAGTGGTTGTGTTGGATGGCAGTTTTGTGACATGGTTTTAAAATGTGACCTAGGAGCTGGTGATTAAAAAGGAGATTCCCCATCCTGTGCACCGCAACAGAAATCCTAGATTTCATGGAAAACTGTTGACCAATGTGGCTGCTGCAGTCACAAGAGCAAACACATGAATTATGCAGCAGCTATTGCTGTCACCCCCAACCCCCAACTACCTTTTTAGATTATAAAGCTGCTTCAGTGAAAACAGTAATGTTTTCTTTGCAGGCATCTTTCTATATGTAGAATTCGATCACCTCCTGTACCGTGCCAGGTTGACAAACTATGCTGCTGCTCTGTCTGTTCTGCAACATTTCTTTCGGCTGCTTTTATAAGAGCCTACACTTCCCACCCTTCAGTTTTATTTTTTAATCACCACACTGCATCAGGCAGGCTTCCAGCTAGAAAGGGCAACCCTCTGCCCGGCTTACCACCTAATCCATCAGCGGCCTGTCCGTCAGCTCTACATGCTGCACACTCCCCAGTCTTGCCCACCACGTGCCGCTCCACTCCTTTTCACTCTTCTCTGCTGTGGAAACATCCAACATCACTGCCAGTCTGTGCCTATATGTGTTGCCAAAATAACCTTATCTAGGACACTTGGGCTGCAGGTGACGTCATTAGCCATCAGCATGTTTAATGTGTGATCCTGCAGTGACAGACAGGCACCTTCAGACGTTGATCTTTCCAATAGAAATTTCCCTGATAGGCAGGAAGGCGCTTAGTACCGACTTCCCACTGTCTAGATGGGAAGGCTGATCGACAGAAGCCACGCAGGTTAAGGCTAGACAGATGCCAAGAAGCATCCTGTTTGCTGTCTTAGCTTGCATGCTTATCTGCAGGCAGACAAAATCCGCTCTCACAATTGACACCAAAGGTGGAGATAGGTAGACCAAATGCTTGTCATTTCTTGCCAGCTTATTTTACCACTAGTGGAAGGTGCTCTTCAGCATCTGATTATCCACATACTAGTTTTAAAAGACACAGAGAAGACTGCTTCTTCTTTAAGCATTATATGTCTACCTTTCTGTCATGCTTAAGGTTTTATTTTTCATGTGTAAGTGAAGCTGGATGTTCCCCCGTAGCATTTCAATAACACCAGCTAAGCCTCGGTCCGTCTGAATAGTGGGAACAGCATGGGGAGGGAGACTGGAGGGGGATAGAGTGCTCCCTTCTGAAGGGAATCGAGAGCTGCCCATGTGCCTGGCGGATCACTGGCTGATAATAATGTGGCACAAAAGCCCAACACGCCACTTAAATCCCCTGTCTGGGGCCGTTGGTGTGTCATATCAAGTCCCCCCAGGCCCCTCTACTCTGTCTATGTGCCGGCATGGGATATCTCCACTCCTTTATTTTCCACTTAATGTCCTGCCATCATCACTAACCTGCAGCCAGGCTAATATGTGTTTCCTCAGATACTCAATTTCCCTCACCTCAATGATTCTTCTCCGTCTGCAAAGCAAAGTGGATGTGGCAGGTCATTGGGAAGAGGGGGAGATGCTCATGTGCCTGTGTCCACACAGAGACGGATGCAGAGACACTGAACCTATTCTGTTTGCTCATGTATGTGGTAATATCGATCTGAGACAATGAAGACCTATAAGCCGATGAGTGACAACTTTGCGGACAGCATCACAAAGAGTGCCTGTTAACAAGAAACTGCATTGTCCTATGCAGTGCTGCAACTAACGACTATCTTCATTTTCATTTAATCTGTTGAGTTTGAAGGTACTGACCATAAAGTTTGCATTTCCTCATTTGCGTTGGCCATTCTCCATCTCTATTTATTTATCTACCGTTGACTATCCAATAAAGGCATAAAGTGCCCCCCAACTCAATAATAATAAAAAACAATATTTTTTGTTTATAAAATGTGAAAAAGTGTGCTCTTACAAATGTATTGCTGTTCTTATGGACAGATAAATGATCTACTTAGCATCTGCATAAAGCCTGAGAAATGGTGAAATATTATGGCTCTTTGATTCCTTTGCTCTCAATAATATCCATATGCTGGCCTCATGCAATACAGTGATAGTCTTTCTTCTTATTACACCTTCAAAATGTGAATATTTATTCAGCGGGAAAAGGGAAATAAACTCAAATTGTATCTAAATTATACTGTATTATACGAAATATAGTCACATTTACAACACTGTTATAATCAATATATCTTTTTTTTTTATATTAATGTGTTAGCTATGTTGCTACAAAAATATTTTTTGATTGTGAAAAGAAATTTGGGACACTAACGTGAGCCCTAAACTCCATTACTGTTAATGTTCAGAATGGTTCAAGAGTCCCCAAACTATAAATTTTTCTGGAATTTATTAGAGCCTCTGCGCTGCAGGTCAGCTGGAGTTCCTCGGTAATGTCTCTCAGATCGAACCTTATTCACGAGCCACTGAAAAGCTGCGTTGCAAGCATGCTCGTTGGGCGATAAATCTTCCATTCTCCTCTACCTATCCCATCAGCTCATAAGTTGTACAGTAGCTCTGTTCTCCCCTCCTGTTCCCAAACGTCAAATAATTCATGAAAGCAGCATTAGACACTGAGAAAGAGGCCCTAAAATGTATCCGCAATCATCATTTTATTTGCTGGTGTCTCGTTTCTGGCCCGGCTGTGGTTGTCTATGTGATGCACACACACAATAACAGCAGGAAAATGCAGCAAGCCTCCACGTGCCAAGAGATAGTCAATGTGATCGTGTCACAGCGGGATGACAAGGTCAGATGGAAAGGTGTCGGCAGGCACTCCACAGGGAGGCAACAACATCAATGGCTGGGAAGATAAAACTCTTGCTGCTCTTGACCCTCAAGATGTCATTTTATGGCCTCATTCCCATCTCAACTTTTGTGTCCAACTAGGCCACAGTGCTGCTTCAAATAAATACACACATTACTTAGTACAGCATTTTTGTTACAGTAAATACTGCTGTATACTACTGTGTTAAGATTACTCTTTAGATAACACTTGAGAGTTACTGGGTCTTAATAATGGACGTTTGTGATCTGGGACCAATGTACTGTAAAGGCGTAGTCGTTGACGCAGCAGGTACAATATAAAACTGTAGGTCAAATTAAAATTCTGTGCTGTGCTACTTCTTTACATCCTACTGATCACCTACACCGTAATCCTAAATGTTTGACATTTATGGGTCAAACATAGACATTAGACATATTCTTTAGATGATTGTGCTAACAATAATAATGCTTTGATCACTTTAATGAACGCCTGTGCTCCTGCAGTAAAAGAGGTAGTGTCATTGATAGATGTTATTAATAGATGCAGTCTGATTACATTAATGCTGTTGAAGACTGAGTCAGTAATGGACAAGGGTGGCGTCCATTTTATTACTTCCTCTATAGAGCGGAAAGAGTGTAGAGCATGTGTGTTGTGCACATGTTACTTACTCTGTTCTGGATGATGAAGGTGCCAGCCTTTTCTGTCTAACACATTACTAACACATCACATCAGGTCAATGAGCATAACTGAAACTCTGGGATGGATTAGTTGTCATTTCTTAGCTAATTTGATATTACAGCTATTGTTTGATGAACATATGATAGAAATTAGTTCAGTCTTTATGTTTTTACCCATATTCCAGATCTGAGTCTTTAATCATTAATTGTATCCCAATACTGAGTTTGATTTTCCTACCAAATATGCACAAGTAGACTCAAACTCTCAATACAATTGAGAGTGGTCTAACATAAATAAACAATATAGATAAATATTACATGTCTGAAAAAAGTAGGAAGAAGAAGTACAGTGGTGCTCAAAAGTTTACATACACATGCTTAAGTTGACTAAAAAGAGGAATAAAAAAATCATGTTTTGGAAATTTATTTTAATACTAAATTAAAAAATGTAAAATCCAACCTTTAAGGACACCAATTTTTTTGTGAATGAATAACGTATTGTAAATAAATAAATGTTCTTATTTAAAATACAGGGTCATAAGTATACATACCCTATGTTAAATTCATAGGCAGTTTTATTATTAAAGGCCAGTTATTTCCTGGATTCAGGATATTATGCATCCAAAGTTCACTTGGCCTTTAGAATTAAAATAGCCCCACATCATCACATACTCTTCACCATGCTTAGAGATAGGCATGGGATACCTCTATAAAATCATCTCTCAATGCAAATCAAACCAGGTATTAGTCTAACTGAAATAAAACCATGCCTATCTCTAAGCATGGTGAAGAGTATGTGATGATGTGGGGCTATTTTAATTCTAAAGGCCAAGGAACTTTATCAGGATATTCTGAATAAATAAATTTCAATAAAATCTGCCTCTATTTTCAAATACATCCCTGTATTTTAAATAAGAACATTTATTTATTTCGTTATTCATTCACAAAGAATTGGTGTCCAAGGTGGATTTTACCTCTAATTTAGGTATTAAAATAAATTTCCAAACATGACTCTTTTAGTCAACTTAAGCATGTGTATGTAAACTTTTGAGCACCACTGTACACACTCATGTGGTCATACCACTTCTCCATAACTCAAACAATGAACTCACTATGTATGTATATACGACTCACAATTAACCATCCCAATGCTATTACGTACAACCCAAATATCTACCCAGTGGCAATCATACAGTATGTAACTTAAACAATTACCTCACGTTCATCCTACCAAACCTCCTCATTCCTTTTACCTCCTTTTTTGGTGAATCTTGGTGAATTGTTTTATATTTGTACTTTTCTTAAGTTCAATATTCAAACCATCCCAAAAATTCACCCCGCTAAATAAAATGTGCATACTCTTTGTATTGATATGTACACAATATTTTTTTACTTTTAAACTTTCCTCACTGCCTGAGAATTTTTCTATTCGTGCAGTCTTAAAATTTACGAGATCCATGTGACTTTGAAAACATCGTGTTAGTGTGTTTGTGCTATTCTACATTGTTAACTATCCTCCTATTTCATAGTATGCATGAGTGTGTTGTGCTTTTGTTACCCCACACCTCCACACAGTAATTCAGATAAAAGTGATGCCTTATAAACAAATATGTGCTTGTTTTTCCCAGAATATGTTCAAGCTTAGGCAACTAAAGCCTTCATTTTACCTGAGACCTGGCCATGGTAGCAGCCGGATAAGATCACAATACATTAAAATAAAACATACAACCACAATTAACAAAATTCACAATAAACGGAAGAAAAACTATTAAACACAGTGGCTTCTGATAACCTTTATAGTTAAAAGTACCAACGTTTGTAAAGAAACATGAGGTGAACTCCTGATCTCCAGTGAGAAAGTTTCATGTGCACATTCCTCCCCCTAGATTACCACATCCTTACTTTTCCTTTCACGATAAGTGTCACCTGCTTTTCTGTGCTAGCTATAAACATATCTCATTTTCATTGTCTGAATAAACAACCAATTATATCATTAATCTTCAGGAAAGTCTTGGTAAACCTGTCAGACAGGAGGCATCTCGGTTGTTACAACCAGTCCAACTTGCCTTACAACAGTGACGCAACAACTTTTTTTTTTTTTTTTTACTCATGCCATTGTGGCCTTTTGTTGACTGTTAGTTGCATAACTGAGAATCTATTGTTGTGGAAGTTTTCTGTACAGCAGAAGAGGAAAAGTTTTGAAGTAGGACTTTTACAGAGTAACAGAGATTACAGAGTTGGTTTTTGGCTCATTTTTTATTAAAATCTGCAGAGTATAAGGTAAACAGTCACACAAAGTTTACAGCAGACAACCTTGCAGAGAGTCTGACAAAGATAAGTAGCAAAACCCTGGTCTTATATTCTCTTTTCTTCAGCAAAAGGAGACCTTGTATGGAAAACATGCCTAATCTTAGCAAAACAATTAATCTTAACACACAGACAAGTTGGAGCCACTTCTACGTCTTTTCTACATCTGTACCCCATCTCTAGCGGTCATTTATCTTAGCTGCCAAAGACAACCTGGTGTCGTTTGGTCACGTACAGATAGAAGATGTCCCCACTCTGCACCCTTATCGATAAACATAGCATAGACAACTGTGTTTTTCAGACTCCAGAGCACCAACCTTCAACAGGTACTTTTTAGGGACAAAGAGCTGTGATCTCTTCTTCAGGGAGGACACATACAGAATGAATTAAATGAAGTCATATAACTGAAAAGCATAGTAATGAATAATATATGAATACTACAGAAGGATATATGAAATCATGCTTTAATGTAATTTTCCCAATACATTATGCAGCATTATGCAGCTGCTAAAAATGTGTGGTAATCTTCTAAATGGCATGCTCAACAGTTTAGTCTAGTTCTGAAATGAATAACATTGGATATTCTTGCAGTGGTTACAGTACATTTGTACCCTGCGAATACAGGAAGAGGAAGGGCCCAGGTGAAGAATGAGGTACCACAGTTAAAAACAGATCTTAGACCTTACATTTTTTTAGAATGCTAAAGAATACCTGAGGTTTAGGGCTTTGCAAACTTCATCAGTTTCCATAGCCTAAGGTAACAAACCCAGAGGTATTACATTTACAATCATAAAAACAAAACCAAAAAGTGGGTAATTCTCACATTAGGCTACAAACAGCAAATTACATAGTGAAATATACTGCAGCAACAACTATGCTGTTAAATTTGGAACAGACCTTCATTTTTCACTCAGTGTGACTTTCTCTAACAATCCTTTAATTTTTCATTTAGTTTTTTTTTTATTTGATGTTATAGTTATACTATAATTGAATTTTTCATTGATTTACCATGTTTGTTCATTCGTTTTCTTTCAGTTGACTATTGAATTAATTGAAAAGAAATGTCCACCATTTCTGAGGTGGTTTCCATAACAGCTGGGGAGGGACCTAAATCAAAATTAAAAAAAATGTGACACCTTTATGTGTTGATTTGGCTGTAACAACAGTACCTGGTGCAGTATTTTATACATTTTGATGAAGACAAGGAACAGTAGTTTGAGGTCGGGCACAACACTGACACAACACTAAAGACTCTATGATTCACAAGGGCTAGTTCCTGTTTTCAGATCTTTGAATGCTTGCTATATGCCTATCCCTTTTACCATTCATAAAGTTGCACACAGTGGAAAGGTTTCTGTCCCTGTAGATCCTCTCTAAGCTAAGCCAGGCCATCCATGTGATGTCACAGCAAGCCCCAGCTGCCTGTGTTGTCTCTGGACTGTCCGTCCCACTGTAGCTCGTCTGAGCCTATGGGGAGCCAGACGGAGCCTCAAAGGGAGGGGGATTAATTCTGCAGCTGCCCTGTAGTTTTTGTGAGTTCTGGTTACAACATTGTGATCTGATAAGCGACTTATGGATGATTTTACTGTTGCTTAGATTGAGGCGGTACGTATATCCCCCTCCAGCTCAACACCATCAATGGCTGGGGGGGGGGGCTAGGGACTTTCATCTCTGGGACTATGAATCCGATGAAAAGACTGTGGCTGCTCTGTCTACTGAAATATTTATCTGGAATAAACAAATCATATACAGAGGTTTCTTTTGTGGTGATGAGCAGATATAAATGGCACATTAAGCTCAGTGGGTCGAGAAATCCCAAAGCTCAGGGATTTGGAACTAATTTGACCCTAATAACTATGGTAAATAGCCTCAGGTGAAGGTGAACAATGTGCAGACTGACAATGCTGAACTCCATACTACATCTCACCTTTCTGTCTCCCTTCATTCTTCTGCATTTTCTGTTGTCAGACTATTTGATGCGGTTTTTCTTTACAAAGCCTCTTAACTGTAATATGGATGCAGTTGTTTGTGTTAGATCAATGTCAGTAGCCCAAAGCTGCCTGCTCCCACCCACCCTGGTATTATTGAATGAATCGTGTGGAAGCCTGGTTTTGGCCAGGTCACGTGCCTCCTCATCTACACTTTATTGACCAGCCTACAACTCTCTCTGGCTCATTAGTGCTTGTTAGATTGGACTCTGCCTGGACCTATTTCTGGAAGAACAAAAAGCCAAATGAATTGATTTGCCTCCAGATGGATGTTATAACCCCAATGATTGACTCATGGGCCTTTCTGAAGAATCCTAAGGCTTAGTCATGGAGCCAACTGACTCATCACTGTGTAATCATAGACATAGTAGTGACCAAAGAAGTTGTAAAATGCTGCCAGCATGTGACATGATACCTTTTTATGATTTGTTATCAAAGCTTTATTTGAGGTCAAATGTGAATAGACCGAATAAGATACAGTTGCTAAAAATATCTTGACTTTAACAACAATGTCTAGTAGTTGATCCTGGAGTATCATGACGTGCTGTGCTCGGTCATATGCTTGAATATCAGGTCATTATTGTTCCTGTCATTGCCGCCATTAGATGTGTTTAGTCTTGCATGTGTTGACAGTCATGGCAGCAATAATTTTCCACCCCCACCACTTCTACCTGATCTGAGCTAATACATTACCACTCAGGATCATAAATCTGCAAAGGTGGTTTTTTGTTGCTTTATTTATGAACAATATATTAGTATTGATGGAAAATACATTATTACTTCATATTCTAGAGTACTTGTCTTTTCTGTTATATTCCGTTTTTTTTGTTTGTGTTGAATATTGTAACCATGCTTTTCAGCTGTTTTCAAGAGACTAGCCTGAACACATGTAGACATACACAAATTAACATTGAAGATAAAAAAGAAGTGTTCTATTCTGATTGACATACTTTAGGTATCTTAAAAACCTCTCAGGTATCACAGAAGGAATTTTCCATGCTGAATGGTTGCAGAGAGTCTCTGTAACCTACACTTAGGGCGTTTTCACACCGACAGCCTTTAGTTTGGTTGAATCGAACTAGAGTTCATTTGCCCCTCTGGTGTGGTTCGTTTGGGCAGGTTAGAACACGGCAGTCACACTTGGGTGCACACCAAAAGCGGACCAAACAAGCGTACCGAGACTTGCTGGAAGAGGTGGTCTCTGTACGCTTTCGATCAAACTCTGGAGCGGTTAGTTTGCGGCGAGAACGTGATCTGTACTTGAACCGGACCAACTGTACAAACTCCGCCAAACTCCTTTAGTCAGGTGTGTTTAGCAGTCTGCAACTGTAGCAGAGCAGCAAACTGTAGCAGCGTGCAATGTTTCTGTCACAGAAACGAACTGCGGTCAAGCTCACCGTCCATCACTCGTATCTCCGTGGTCAGACCAGCTGCCGCTAAAGTTGGAGACAGACGCCGGCAAAGCAGAGCAAAGTCTCGGTGACCAGAGCAGATGTAGTAACGTCTCAAACAATGTCTGATCATTTTAATGAAATGAGCAGGTTTGACCATGGAGATGCAAGAAATATGCACTAGTCCAGAGCACAGGACCTTGTTCCTGTATTTACTTTCTTGCTCCCAGAAACATCCGACCAATAACGAGTGGATGTTCTTGCCTGATTTGTAATGGTGCATTTTGGTACGCTTGGATTTTTCCAGGTGTGAAACCAAACCGAACCGACCGAGGGCAAATTGCTTCAAGTTTACAAACTCACCAACTGATTTGGACCAAAACAAACAAACTACAGGTGTGAAAACTCGCTTAGATAAAAAGACAGACCGGGAAAGACCGGTATGTCTTCACCATGCCAAAGCATGCTGGGCCCAGTTTTTTCCCCCATTGGGCACTGTCTCCAAAATACGTGCCCCTTGTGACTATTGTTTCACCAGTCTGTCTGTTGGCTGACACAAGCAATAATCCTGACATCTGGCCTGCATCCAAACTCATTACGACACTTGATGGCATTGATCCTTCCTCCAGAGGCTTCCCCTCCAGAGTGGTGTGCTTCTGCGCTCTACTCTTGCTGAGCTTTATTTGGCTCCTTGGTTCATGGTTACTCTTTTCTCTCTCTTCTCTTTCCATGGCTCTAACATTGTTTTTATACAGCCAACTAGTATGGGTAATAGGACTGAACAATATTGTGTTTTAGCATCGACGCTGCGATGTGCGCATGCGCGATAGTCACATCGCAGGACGTTGCGATGTTGACGCTAATTCTTTTTTGCTGCTTGATGGAAAAGTAAACTTTCACCATTCTCCTTTTACATGATTATTACTGGCCGACCCTTCCCCTTTAAGACAGGTAGCCATGTGGGCAACGTGTGTATGTGACGTTAGTCCGACAGGGTTTATTGTTATGGGAAGTGAGGCTTTCCGTGTGTAGAAAAGTACCGTAGGCAGCAGCTGCCGCTGACAGTGATGCGCATAGTTTCGATGGGTAGTCAGTGAAGCTACAGCAGTCAGTGTTTTATGTTCGCTGCAAATACGAACTAAATCACCTGATTAATGCAACATAATCACAACGTCTCCCGGCCATTTCCCCCCGCAGAATGCTGCTACCAGCCAGGCTAAAGCTAATATAGTTAGTCTAAAGAAACAAGGGGTCTGTCTGTTCCAACTAACGTTAGGGTTTGGAGCCGTGACGCTGGAAACGTAACATTAATCTACTACAGAAGTCTGTGTCTGGTCTAACATCATTTACACTGATTTAATTGTTCTTGGATACAGAGTTTGTTGCTAGTGCGCGTGAATTTATCAAACTAACAAACTGGCCTCGCTAGTCAACCACAACCTGGAATTTAGAGGAAGCAACATGCAGTCACTGTCATTCACGTTAGCCTGGATTGATTATTATATGAATACAATGGTGTCATGCTAGTCAACCAGCGTATTTCTACCTAATTTCCACCTCCAAAACCACTTCAGTAGAGTAACGTTAGTCACAGAGCTTACTTGCTTTGGTGTTTGTAAAGCAGAGCAAGCAAAGTTCAACAAAGAAACACATTAGAAAAGATCCTTTTTCATTTTTTTCTTCTATGTAAATGCACTCCCCTACAAAATCAGCAGTACCGCAGTAGTCGAGAATGATTTATTATTTATTAACAGAGCTATTTATGTCATCTTTTAAAAATTACTTTTTCTTTTTTCATATTGCAATATTTATCGCAGGGGAAAAAAATATTGCAATGTCAGATTTTTCCAATATCGTGGAGGCCTAATGGGTAATATGCTGGCTTCATTAATAGATGAAAGGTGTTGTTATGAAGCCTAATATAACACAAATTAGATATGTTCACAGTGAGGATCTGCCCAGTTTCTTTTAGTATGTCAACAGCTTTGCATTTTGACATCACACTGTGCTGATATGAGTTGTTGTTGTAAAATAATAGAGGTCTGCTTTCATTCACCCTATTCAGTTGTAATAGTAGGATTGACCGGCCAGAACAACGCAAGCCCAGCTGACCTCTTTCTGGCTTTAACTTTACTTTTGCTCTTCTAATCCAATTAAAGTGTTCAATAAGTAGCCTTTAATTGGATCAGGTGTGCGAGAATAGTATCTGTAGCTTTTGAAGACATGAGAAGCACAACTCGTAAAACTAACTGGTCAAGACTTATAAGTAATTCTGCTGCCAACTAGCAACTAACTACGGTAACTAACTAGTGTACAACTGTAGAATAGCATAACTACGCAATCAGATTGAAAATAAAAGAGACTGCATATGCATACAAATATGTTTTTATACGGTTCAGAAACAAGTGACGATAACAAGTACAAATACGTGCTATTCCTATCGATTTCCTGCCCCATTTATGTATTCAAACTGCTGTCTTGTAATATGTAGAAACGGGTAAAAGAGTAACATATTGTTATTAGTGCTATTTTATTATTATTAATATTAATATTATTTTAACACCTTTTGTACGTTTGACACAACCCAAGAGTTTGTTGTCTGCAATTCTTGATTAAACTTTGTATACAACCCCTTGTGTCAAAGTTGCTAAAAGGAGAGAGCAAAAGTTAAGCAGTAGCTGTACCAGCTGCAACTGGTGCATTGCAGCACCTGGCCTACTACAGCACAGTCCTGCTGCGAGGGCCCATTCAGAACACACAGACTCAACATCAATCACAGTTGCTCTGCCAGCTCCTCTGGCCTGCTGTTTCACACAGGCCTTTTGCTGCAGTCACCAGCTATGCCAGTCCCCTGTTTTCATTTTTCATTGTAGACACTAATTCCTTGATCACCCAAGCTTCTTAAAGATTTGGATTCTTGGCTTACTTTGTTGCTGGCTTTGTCTCTTGATGTGCAAGCTAAGATCATGCTTTGGCATATAATATATAGTATTATTGAGGCTTGGGTGTCACATAGAACACTGGCCATATATTACTGATGCAAATCAACATTACAGATGAGAATCTGACTCAAAATTAAGATTATTATTTTCTGTAATCTTTTATTGTATGCTTTCATTAGACAGTGTACAGTAGAGAAATGATAGTTAAACAATGTGAGAGAGCGAGAGAGAGAGCGAGAGAGAGAGAGCGAGGCATGCAACACAGATCCCTGGCCGGACTCAAACCTGTGATTTTATGATTCATGGTAACCCCAAGGCCAAATCGAGGAAATCATTTCCACTCTGCATTAAGCAAAATCAGAGATCAAAAAAGCAAACAAACACATTATACATGAAAAAGTAAACACACTGTAAAATGTGTAGTACTGGAGTTTTTCACCAGTTCTGTTTCAGGATTTTTTTGGGCGGCCTGAAATACTGAAGAAAGGTAGTATGCCTTTGAGTCAACGTCCTTTTCCTCACCTTTACTCAATGCTGTTACTCATTCCCAACCACCTGTCTTCCCAGTGACACCACGTGAGCTCTTGGCTGCGAATTTTAGTTTAATTTTAAACGAAAAAGGCTAAGCCTACAGGCAAGAGTAGGGAAGTTACCTCCTCTCCTACCACCAAGGTGATGAAGGATCAGTGGACCAACTCTTCAGGAATATTATGTAGTGCTGTGGTGACAATGGGCCTGAAAGTATATGTTATAGTTGTCCCAGGGCAAAATTTAAATCCCATTAAGATGCCACTAAAATTTGATTTCACTGTGTTCCATTATGTGGGAAGATGAAACACGTGTTGAAATGTGTTTGCACGTTTTTCTTTCTTCTTTTTTCGAATTGACTATAGTGAATTCTGGCAAATTCTGGGCTTTGCTGACATTTTATTGTCTTACTTATACTCCAGATTTAAAAAACAACCACCATCTGTCTTGCTTTCTAGACAACCCTGTTTTTAATATACACAAAAAAACAGATCGGTCATTTATTTCAAGCAATCACTAGTTGATTAGATCGTATTGTGGACACATGTATCTTGTCTATATTTATCCTTTACCTAAACAGTACACATGATAATCAAAGGCATCATGGCAGGAAGTTTCCCTGCTTAAGCAGTAGGCACCACTCTTTAATCTCCTGCCTGGATCCACACACCCTTTTGCCACCATGCTAATCCAATAAACCACCTATGCTGATCTGACGTCTTGCATAAGAGGGCAGGGATAGCCAAACCGTGTTTTCCCCAGGGACCATGACCAATGACTACAGGGAGACAGTTATTTTTAGCCCTCGAGTACATGCTAAGGAGAGAAAGTAACAGAAGATAATGGTGGAAAGAAGGAAGGTTTGGCCGTCACTCTTCCAGTAATTCTATATGCAAAGCCAAGTGAATCATTAAAATAACAAGCCCTGTAACTTAAGATTCAGGGTTTGTGTAACATGAGAGAGAAAGTCCCAAGAGTAAGATGAAAATGAGAGAGGGGAAAAAAGAGCAGAGTAAGTTTGACTTTGAAGACTGTGTTGGCCTTCTGTTTCATCTTGACGTGACAAGAAAGAAAGACTGTAGGCTGGGGGACGGCACACAGGTCGCAATCGGGGCATATCCGGTATGAGGCTTTGGTCTCATGACTCTGCGTTTTGTTGTTGACGTTTCCTCTCTTGTGTCCCCCTCCCTCCATGCCTCAGAGTGACCCTTCTTTCCATTTTTAAACGCCAAGGTTTAACTTTAGTTGTGGAAGCTATGCTATGCTTGTCCTTACCTCATAGCCCCTAACACCTCTACTATAGCATGATAGGGAAAGCCATGCAGCACCCACCGGATCACATGCATGTAACTTGAGAGTCTGAGGAAACTGTTGACTTAAGAGGTTTCCTGTAGTGCGCTCTTGGCAGTGCTGAGGGCACTAATCTAGACATATCAATTAAAACACGAGGGTAGGGGAATGTGAACCTCAGGAACTTTCTCATTTCTTATCTTACATACAAAATGATGCCTGTCAAATGACCTCTTTAGATGTGTTAGATATTTTAGCTTCAGATGGTACTTCAGTACAAATTTGTTTTCCACCTTCACAGAAGTTAAAGAGAACTCAGTCTCATGAACATGAACTGCATGTTCATGTTTGCGAAGTGAAAACTAATTTTTGATCAATGAATTAATCGTTTGACCTATGAAATGTCTGAACATAAAACAAGAAAAGGTTAAGAATTTGATTGCAATTGTGAAAAACATGATACCTGAGAGATTTAAAAAAAATGTTTTTATACTATTTGTGCTTTTAAAAATGACTGAAAAACAATTATGTTTATGTCTCTTCAACACATTCTCACTCCCAACTCGTAAAATACAGACGCTTGGTCACTGAAAATATTACCAGGGCCCTATTTTCTAAGCTGGCGCTGATTTTATAGGCATGTTGTTTGACAAGGTTTTCAAATGAGAAAGGTGAATGTTATAATGACAGTACCTTAAGTGTCTTATTCCATGCCAGCTGAAGTGTCTGTACAATGCTATTTATTGGTTTATGAATAGCTGGAATAGTATTTGTCTGTTCAGATTTTTGAGGGATGATTAAAAGAGGACAGCCGTACCAAGGCATTAGGAGGAAACCATGCATTTGTATCTTACCCTGTTAATACATACACTAGATATACAGGATGTAAGTCCTTGCACATATTTATACATTTAGTGAGTTACTTTCTGATTAACAGAGTGATTCTCGTGTGTTACTGTCTTCCCTCATTCACTGTAGTGAGCATCTTCAAGCTACAGGCTTGAGATATTCCTGCAACATCCCTAGACATACTTTTCATGACGCAGCATCTGTCTCCAGCATGGAAAGCATGCATGTTAACTGTCCATCTGTGACGTTTTAAGACTTTGCCTACAGAGGCAAAGTAAGACAATTCAGCTACAATGCTTCTTGCCAATCAAAAAATTAAAATATTTGTGCGTGGTTTTAAAAAACAAGACCGAAAAGAAATGTTTTATATACATTAGCATCTCTACAACCCATGTACAGCCCTCATTTGATTCGTTGATATTGCCTACATGGTTCCATCCCACTTTGTTGAACCTAGTGGGAGTGGATCAGTACTGACTCTTTTAGAGATGGAGAGAAAAAGAGTGTTATCCACCCAAGAAGAGGGTTTGTTGATTTTGTTTTCTGCAGTGAATAGCGGCCTCTGACAATGAAACCTTTAATGTTTTTGTTTTTTAATGGTCAACAAGAGTGGAGAATAGATGCATTCATTAAGATGTATGGTTTGGAATTAAAACAGTGGAATCAATCATTAATGTAAGATCAAAGTCTTACATGTACAGTACCTTTGTACTGTAGTTATGACACCACATTACTGTAGCTGATTCTCAGATTAGTCATATCAACTGTTGCCAGCAGGATGTCAATCTTAAAGATGAACTGAAAGAATAAACGTTGATAACTTGTTGGTTATAATTTTGTGTGTGTGTGTGTGTGTGTGTGTGTGTGTGTGTGTGTAGCCTACTGTCATGCACTCTCATCTATTGTATCCAAGCACATTATGTATTTTAGGAAATAGCTTATATATTGTGTGCATTTAGAGAAAATAGAAAAACATGGTTAAGGTCCTGTTTGTTTAAGAAAATAGAGGCAGATAAATGGAAAATGTAATTGGACGAATTAATCCAATGGGATCGCTTGTTAGCTGCACATAGGAGAGTTACCCCAGTTTGACCATAGATGCACGGAAGATTCACGAGTTTTGCCATTTATTTTACTCTAGGCTAGTGCAGAGTTGGCAGATTTTTACTATGGAAGTAGCAGCTGTTTCTGTATCAACAATCTGCCCTGAGACGGTGAACATCAGCTAGCTTCAGGGTGAGTAGAGAGGGACATTGGATTCTGCGGTTTAGTTAGCGGCTAGGAAACGCATTATTATCTGTGATATCGTCGAAGTCATGGTTTATTTATACGGTCTATGGTCGGAGTGCTAGCTTGTGGAGTTTGTCATAAGAGTGCTTCCAACGTATTTAGTTGCTAGCCCTTTCCGTAGATTGGATCGTTTGGTAGCTTGGTGTTGTGTCTCAATTTAAAGTCTCAGTCTCAGTTTTGTTGAAGGCTTTAAATACCTACACGTTGGGCTTTGTTTTTGTAAGTCAATATGTTTGTGTTTTGTGTATGTGACAACGTTACCAGCTCCTTAACTAGTTGACTTGATAGTATGCTGGATAAGAGGTAACCATAGCTACCTCTCTGTCCTCTGCCTGCCGTAAACGTTTCAGCGTCCTGTCTCTGCGGCAGGTAGCATCGGTGGTGTTACTTGCCGGTGGTCTATCGGTCTGCCCTGCACTGGAGCCCGAAGGCCTCAGGTTTCAGTCTGTTGGACTTAACCCTCACCAGTGACGCTGTTGTATCAAAACCACAGCTCTCTAAATAGTATGTCGCAAAAAAATGCTCGCTACAGACTCGAAATCCATGGCCTGTCGGAGGGCAAGCCAGTTTTAAGGCAGCTAGCCATGAGTTGAGGACTGGTTTCCTTGTCCAACGTAGCATGTGGAAATGTGTCGTAACCCACTCTGCCTTAGCCCTATACAATTCATTACTGCAGCCAGGGGCAATATAGTATGACCCACCCCCCTTGACTTTTTGCTTTCTGTTTCCTCAGCCATGTCCGCTAGCCTCAGACTCTTTGTATGCTGTTGATATGGCTGCGCTGCTAGTGCTAGTTAGCCACGGAGTAGCTTTCCATGCCAGTGACGTGGTAGATTGTGGAATTTCAACATGGCGGCGCCCGTGCAACAACAACACTTTCAACTTACCATGTTATCCCTTTGAACAAATTTACCCATTTTATTAATTGTACCAATGAAAAGAAATAAAATACATCTGTTAAATCACCATTATTCAAAGTTCAGTTCATCTTTAACAGGAAATTCCAAACTCTAACAGGAATATCACTATTGTTGCTTTCCCATACAGTAGCTGGATGTTACTTTGGATGAGTCAGGCTGTTTAACATAAAGCTTGTGATTCCCTGCATTATTATAACAAGGGTTTTCTTCCAAATTGGCATTTTACTCTGGAGGAGGTAATGAGAGATGCATTGTCAGTGACATGTCATTTGGCAGTCCCACTGTTATATTTTCTAAAGCACCTAGTCATTACATTTACATCATAATTTGAGCATTATACTGCTATTAGATTATTTCTCCTGATCTGAGGCAAGTGTATCACACAGATAATTACAAATGTCTCCTCAATATATTGTGTAGGCTGCAGTGAGTGTAGCCTACTACAATGGCTAATACATTGTGTACTGTACTCCATCAAATTTGAAAAATAAAGGTGTAATGTAGTTTAACACACTTTTCAGACTGTGAACTATTTGTTTGAAAAGTATTACAATAAGACATTTTACAATGCCAACTTTATCCAGCACAGCACACAAAACATTTATTTCTCAGGCCTCTAAAGCACCAAGGTCACTATAGTTTTTACTTTGAGTATTAAAATCACTGACTTACCTTTTACAGACTCCAAAGAGTCCTTTAGGGACTTTTTGACACGCACCAACTCAAACACTTCAAAACACTTTTTTATCTTACTTTTGTTTGTGCTCAAGGCAGATTTTATTCCTTATAGAATGTCTTTTTTTCCTCTTACGCTGCAGGATATGAAAAGACAGAGGACACGACAGAAAAGACGTCCTTAGCTGACCAAGAAGATGCTCGACTGATATACCTCAACCAGCCGCAGTTCACCAAGTTTTGCAACAATCGAGTCAGGTGAGGTGCTGTTGTATTTATGGAAATGTATTGAATGTGATGAGAAATATGTACTGTATGAACCGATAGAGAATTTGATTAAGAGCTATAGGGCCCCATCTTGCACCCAACTCAAGTGTCTTTGGTAGTTTAAGACCAACACAGTTGTCAGTTTCCGTCCAGCGCCCACGTCGTTTAAATAGCAAACGCACCTGCGCCCATGGGTGTGCTGGACTTACAGTCAGGTGTGTTCAGGTGAATTCTTGGCGTATTGCTATCTTGAGGCAGCGGGAAGTGATCGCACCATTAACCAACAAAAACCTGTTCTAAAGTCAATAGGTATTTCATTGTTATTTTAACAGCAAATTAGTAATATGAGCCTAGGCTTAGCACAGCACGTGCACAGTATGCTTGTTACACACACACACACACACACACACACACACACACAGGGAAGCGCATCAACACACACATGCAATAGATAAAAAATAAAAATATTACGGTACAAATTCCCCATCATAATAGCAATGCCTCAAGGTACAAATGCACCTGTCTGTTAAAGGGAATGGGAGATGACACTCTGATTGGTTTATTACATGTCACGCTAAAACACACCTATGAATTAATAAAGACACTAAGTACAACCCTTTTGAACCATGCACCCGGTGCACGGACTCTTCTTTCTGCCGTCAAACTAGCAAAGGGGATTTGGACACGCCTTAAATGCACCTGTGCCATCGCTTAGATCGTTGAAATAGAGCTCATGGTATGTGTTTAACGGTTATTGAACGCTGGTGTTTGGCTAACCCCCCCATAGAGTCAGTGCGCAGAGGGAGGAATAGTGCAGGTCTGCCAAACACTGTTGATTATGGGCTGGGCGATATGGAGGAAATCAATTAGATATTTTTGACCAAATACCTTGATATTGCAAGGTAATAATCTATTAATGTAGGGTTTAATTGGGTGCTTTCACAAAATATTTACAAAATTATATCTTTGTTAAATAGCCTACTCATTAACATGGATACAATTACTTAATTGGTAAAGGTGTTTAATAGAAGAGCTAGAACAGTCTGGTAAAAAATTACAACACTTTACTGTAATGCCGCCGTTAAACCAGGAAAAGACAACACTTGTCATGTTACGATATTACGATATCCAAAATCTAAGACAATATCTAGTCTCATGTCACAATATTGATATAATATTGATACTATATTGCCCAGCTCTGATGTTCATTTAAACACATTGCCCACACTGCCTTAACACAGAGCTGTCTAATCAGGAACATATCTATTTTGGTTAATATCCATGTGGCAATGTAACCAGCAAGGATATGAGCCCTACATAAGGCAACTGTGACCCTTTTTGGGTGGTATTACCACTGCTTGCTGCCGGTTGCTCGTTAGTCATGAAAACAAGGCTTCACACCAGTCACACAAGGTTGACTTATCATCCAGGATTTCCAGTGTCATTTTGAAGGTGTTTTAAAGAGGATGTCCTCATGTTACTTACAATTGAATGGTTTCCTAACTGCTTTAAAATTCATGCTCAAACTTGTATTCTCTCAAGGATTTTGCTGTTTTTGCTATTTTTGACTCTATGGTAGTCAGGGCTTTTTTTGAGCATATGTTGGTAAAATTTTGTCTTGAGGAGAAAATAATGTATGATCCTTGCACACTATGGCCTTCTCTGGCTTGACTGCAAAGCAGTAAGTATATACATGATTGACTTTACCTTGCAAATCTTGTATTCAACCCTCTTAAGATAATGTTTGAATACTCGCCCTGTAGTTAAAACAGTGTACAGAACAGTGGCTTTGATGTGAGGAGTCACTACTTATGTGCATTAGGGCTGTTCTGCAAGTATTATGACAAAGCACCCAACAGCCATATGATATTTGATAAGTACCTCCAAGATTTGTATCACCAGTGGCGTCTTAGCCCAGACAAACCAGTCTGGCCCTTTTTATCCTGTTGTTCCTCTTGGCGGAGTGAAGTGCTTTTAGCATTAAAGGTCAGTTTTGTTTGGTCAGGCTGTCCTCTGTCAAGGAACATTATTGTTAGCATTCCTGCTGCACGAGCAGCTTGAGAAATGTACATGTATATGCTTACACAGACACAGCTATAAAGTGAACAGGATTAATGAATGAAAAATGCAGGCGTGCTAATAGCAACGCCATTTGTTGGGTTAGCTTCATGTATTGACATGACAAATAACAATTGCAAGCAGCTAAGAAAATTGCATAATATATTCCACACTCCAGTTTGTTTATTTCCATTTATTCAACTATAAGGAAATGGATGCTGATTCTACTTAATTTTTTTAGTTATCAAGAGTGAGAAGTGGCACCCATAATTTTTGGATTTTGGTTATTAATTATTACCAGACCCAGGTCAATGAGCATTTGGAAACAAGACTTGGCATTATTAACCTGTCTGGAGTACCAGCTTGATGATGGCTGAATTATGTTGCATCAGAAAAGTGTAAGTAATATGGCCTTTGCTGTGAAAGAGCACCTCAGCATATTTGAAAGTGTATTACATTTTTGTGGCCTTACAAGAGGCGGTCTTTAATTCAGTGGTTGGCCTCCTTTCACTGAAAAATAATGGAAAATATCACATTAATTCCATTTAGTTAAAGTTCATGCTGTCAACATTGTTCAAATAAGGCAGTTAGAATTATCAAGATTATATCATAGACTTCCTAATATTCAACTGATCTGACATATGACTATAGCTGTCTATTTACCAGTTTAATCAGATTCAAATTTTCTTGTCTTAAATATGACCGATGCTGTACATAACCTACATGTATAAATGAACGGCAGTATCTATAAGTGTTTCTATGTCGTTATAGCATTTGAATTCTATAAGTGCCCAAAAATTCTCCTCAGGCCTTGGTGGCCCATCAGGCTTTAAGCTGCTCTAAAGATCTACAGTGCTGTAATTTGTTCAAGAGGATTGGTTGCTGTCCCAAAGTAACCTGTGGAAACACTTACAAGAGCAGGGTCTGTAATAAATGGTGGATCTAATCTTCACAGGGTTCTTGCTTTCACTTGCTCTCATTCTCCCTCTGCAGCATCACTACCTGCAGGATATCTGCTCACCATCACACAGATGTACACATATGTGACTCCTGCCTCATAACAGAAAGGCACCCTGTTCTCTCTTGTATGCATGAGGATAGTTGTGGATTGTTTATTTAGATGAACTGCTTGCTGGCAGATCTGAGGGCTATTTCACAAAACCAAGATAAGTGATTAAGCCAGGATTTCCCAGTTATCCTGGCTCAATTTAGCCTTGACTCGGTTTCACAAAAGCAGAGGCACCTAAGTTACCCTGGAGATTTAGTCTTTACAGCTACCCTGCTCCTGACCAGGCTAAGGCCAGCAATTATTAATCCTGGAGTGTTTTCTGTTCACTCAACAGTGGTTGTACCCTATTATCAGCCTGCAATAAATACAACATGTGCATTGCTGTTCATTTTAGTACTGTTATTATTCAAAGTTGTACACATTATTTTTTTTATCATTCTTAATGTGCCAGTCATTGTTACTGTTATATTGCTGTATGAAGACTGCTGTTCATTTTGCTGTTAGAAGCTTAATGACAGTCTAAAGATAAACATTTACAAACTACTGCTCTTAACTGAAACCATTCAATGACACACTTTTCATTTGCAAAAACAAACAGTTTGCATTAAAAGCGAGCAGTGGAATTTAATTTGACTTAGGGATTTTCTATTTCACGCCATAGAGAGAGGGAGAAACGATTTATTTACGCATCATGTTCCAGCGTTGTAGAACATGGATCTTCATGGTAAATTTCCTTCTGCTTACTTTTAAGGCAAAGAGTAAATTGGTTAATTTGTGCAAATGATTAGTAGCCTAATCCTTGAATGGTATGATTATGACGGTTTCAATTCAGAGCAGTGGTCAGTAAAGGTGTATTTTTAGGCGGCTTACGCATTCAGTTGGTCCGCAATCATCTGCCATGCTTTCTCTTGCTGTTTTTTTCATTTATTTATTCATTTATTTTTTACAAATAATGTATTTCACGTTATCATACTTCTACAAGAAGCTGCTGCTCACTCTGTATAAAGTATGAACAATGCATCCATTTTAGCGTCAGTAAATCTGTTATTGACCTCACGGTCTGTTATGGAAAGCCGTGAACAAGCATCTATCTGGAATACTTCATCCTGGCTCAACCTAGTTTCTCCTTCTCAGTCTGGCTTGGGCTTCGTGAAACGCTACAAGCCAGGCTGCACAGATTAGACTAGATCAAGCCTCGCTTTATCGGTTATCCTGGATTAATAAATTCTGCTTTTGTGAAACCACCTTCTGGTTGTAATGTAAAAGTGATTTAACACAGATGTGGACAGCCCATCCCATGGCAAACAGGAGTGGCTGTACAAACCATTTTACTGTCATGCATCCATGAAATGCTAATATTGCATGTCTTGTTTTGGGAAAAAAGGGGAAATTGTGACATGCGTATATACATAAAGACATAATAATAATAATCATAATAATCATTATCATCATACATTAATCAACTTACTGTGTAAATTTCTTTATCATTGTGACCACATTTGAGCTACTTATTTTAACAGCACAACAATACTAAACTGTGTACATGACACACAATTCAGTTTACCATCACATTTACCTGGTGATTTGCCGTACTACTGTACTTGTATGAATGTTAAAATCCCAAATAGAGGCACCAGGGATATTATCCCCTTAAAGGGCTAGTCATTCATCTATATTGGTTACTGGTTCAACCAGTTCCTGACTTATGTCAATCCAAGTTATGTGTGCGCAGTTGTATTTGCAAACTAAATTATTTGGACAACGACAGACCTATCATCATCCTTCATGCCAAGTCAGACACTATCTAACCACCTGTCCGACCATACAATCACCACCTTGGCTGATTTGATTGTCTCTTGTGTGGTTGACTATAAAGTATGCTGGGAAATCCTGCTGGCCAAACTGTCAGAAATTGACTATCTAAGGCAGTGTATTGTAGAGTTAGGGTCTCATTTTTTTGCTTTGTATAATTTTATAATATATAATATATTTAATTTATGGATAAAATATAAATTATAAATATAAAGTGTATTTACTTGATAGTTTTCATCTGGAAACATTTGATAATCATTTTTCTCTATTCGTGGCCCCTGGCAGCCCATTTAGAGTCTCCCATGGTCCATGATTGTGTCTTGACCCCGTCATTTAATAACATAATCTGCTGTCTTTACCAATCATGGAAGTTTGCAAGTCATGGTGCAGAACATCATCATCACATGTTGACTTACTTCCAGGTTTCTTATTTGTAAGTAATTTCAGTGCCCTTCACTTGTGAAATTATAGAGTTGTTGGATTTTGTTACATTTTGATTTTGACATATCCAAATGCTTAAATCTCATGGGGAAAAGATTGTTTTATTTAGTTTTTTGGGGGCTTGAAAAGATGTGAGGTGTCAATTGAAGGTGTGGCTACAAAGTGGAATTCAACAGAACTGACATGTGAAATGTTCATTTGACAGTTGTTTGAAAGTGCTCTAAGCAATGTTGGGTGGCGTTACTTTTTGTTGATGTTGGAAGTATTTACAAACAAAACGAGACTCGCTCCCCCCCCAAAAAAAAAAAAAATCCTTCTTGTCTGTTATTGGCTGATGATAACCATGTTGGCTAAAGTTATTTTGATCACTGCTGCATTGCTGTAATCTGTGAGTGAGTGGAGGAGGTGCTTCTCATATTGTCTTAATCTGCAGAGCACTGCCAAGAAAGAAAATGTAAGATCCATAATCATGCATTAAGCAAAGAGTAAATGAGCTTTTTTTTTTTTATCTTGCCTTGCCTCAGTGGAGAAGTAACAGTGTACAGAAGTAACTAGAGAGTAGGATGACAGAATGATAGATGTATTAGAAGAGAGAGGTGCCCGGGTCTTTAGGCTAAACCTGCAGCTTCAATAGCAACTATTTCTTTGTATCTCAAGAGATTAACTGAGGGGGTAACTATGCATTAGTACTTACAGACTCTATCTGTCTCATACCCAGTGGGGTCACTCACACACACACACACACACACACACACACACACACACACACACACACACACACACACACACACACACACACACACACACAGTGTCTTTGTTTCCTTTCACAAAACACGTTTCACTTCCTTGTTGTTTAGCTCCAGTTTATGATGGCAAACTTTGAACTTGATGACTTTTCAAAATAAAAGCTTGCGTCTGGTCCGCTATGTTTTAATGAATACAATTATTTTTTTTTTCAGCAGATGTCTTAGTTACAACAAAGATGGAACTAGCAAAGTAGTTTTGTGTTTACATGTGCGGGCGGGATTTATTCAGATTGAGAAATTGCACGGTCTCTACAAAGCTACAGCTCAAATTGTCTGACTAAACAGGGAGGGACCCATCTGCTAGCAATGAGGGACTGAGAGAGCTACATGAAGCTACATGCAAAGATATGTACCAAACAAGACACTTTGAATTTTTGCTAAAAAAGTTGGATTACCCTCTCCTCAAAAAAGAATAAAAAGACATGACCCTCCCCTCTTTTTCCTCCAGTGGTTCATTCCTTAAATTCCGAATGGTCCCAAAACAAACATTTCATGATAACCACCAACCTAGATACAATACTGCTTCCATATCATATAATGTTAGTAAATGGCATAACCTTGTTTCTCACTCATCTGGCTCACATTTCCTTTGTTTTTGTGTGTTGTGTTATAAAGAACTGTCCTATAGAAATACCCAAATAGATTCAGATCTAGGTGCACATCATGTGTTTGTCACTTCAGATGATAACATCATTAAATAAAGATAACTGTACACTGTGAACCTAAAAGAAAAAGGTTCATGAAAAATTACTTCCAGGCAATTTCAAAGGGGGGAATTTAAACCACATTAACTCAGAAACGGTTTTCAAAGTAAAATGTTTTAATCTTATAAACCCAGTGGTTAAATTTTACAATTTAAAATGACTGTAACCTATTCTGCTATGTTAGAAATCTAAATATTGTTTATTACATGGCTCAGTAAATAGCTATGAAACTACTGGTGACCCAAAGATTATATATATTTTTTTGACAAACTGAAATAACTAGGCTAGTCTTTGTTGAATGAAACAAAGCCCCCCCCAAAGACCCTTTCTTGACCCTTATTCTGACAAGGCTCTTCATCAGGCTCTGCTGTGAGGCTGGTGTTACATTGTACTGCTGTCAGAACAATGCCTCGCTCTTATCACTCACTGTGGACAGCTCCGCTGTACCAGGCTGCCAGGAGGACAGCAAATGTAAAAATTGTTTTTATTAACTCAATCCAATGCCATTTTTCACTGTATCTTTACATTGTGCTCGTGGAAGTGCTACAAGTAAAACATACTGCAGATGTTCTTGTCAAATATGATTCAAACAGGAAAAAAAACAGTGATATGACAAATGTTAACCTCCATATGCTTAACCCCCTTAAGACGTGTTGGAGGCTATACTCTGATATTCTGCTTGTATATTTGTGACGGCTTTTGTGTGCGCGTGAGTAAGCAAGCAAAGCATTGCCTGTGGCTTGGCATACATCATGGCATATATGTAGATCCCTAAGTGGCTGTTTGGACTGGCCCTTTTAACACAGTTGTAAATCAGACTGCTGGAGGTCTGACTCTCCACCAGACTCGATATATATTGGATACAACAGAAAGGACTTTTTTGAATGGGTGGGGCAAGGAATTGTTTATTTTAAATATATTTGAATGGCTAGGTTAAACAATATAAGTGTGTGTGTGTGTGTCAGTGTGGGCACTTAGAAATTTCCATTGCACTTCATTATAGAAAGAATACCAACTGAGATCAGTTGCATTTTTTTTTTTAAACAGGGCAGCAGATTACAGTACAGGCCAAAAGTTTGGTTACACTATCTCATTCAATGTGTTTCCTTTTGTTTTCATTGTAGATATTCACTGAAGGCATCAAAACTATGAATGAACACATATGGAATTATGTACTAAACAAAAAAAGTGTGAAATAACTTAAATAGGTCTTATAGTTTAGATTCCTCAAAGTAGCCACTATTTGCTTTTTTGATAGTGCTGCAAACCCTTGGTGTTCTCTCAATGAGCTTCATGAGGTAGTCACCTGAAATGGTTTTCACTTTACAGGTGTGCCTTGTCAGGGTTAATTAGTGGAATTTCTTGCTTTATTAATGGGGTAGGGGTCACAGCCGACAACCCTATTGGACAACTGTTGGAATTCTTCTTCTTCTTATTATTATGAGAAACGAGTGGCAATCATTACTTTAAGAAATGAAGCTCAGTCGGTCCGGAAAATTGCAAAAATTTTGAATGTGTCCCCAAGCGCAGTCGCAAAAACCATCAAGTCCTACAACAAAACTGGCTCACACAAGGACCGCCCCAGAAAAGGAAGACCAAGAGTCACCTCTGCTGCTGAGGATAAGTTCATCCGAGTCACCAGCCTCAGAAATCACAAGTTAACAGCAGCTCAGATTAGAGACCAGATGAATACCACACAGAGTTCTAGCAGCAAACACATCTCTAGAACAACTGTTAAGAGGAGACTGTGCTAATCAGGCCTTCATGGTCAAATAGCAGCGAGGAAACCACTGCTCAGGGAAGCAACAAGCAGAAGATATTTGTTTGGGCCGAGAAACACAAGGAATAGACATTAGAGTTTGAGCTCTTTGGTTCCAACTGCCGTGTCTTTGTGCGACGCAGAAAAGGTGACCCGATGGATTCTATATTCTACATGCCTGGTTCCCACCGTGAAGCATGGAGGAGGAGGTGTGATGGTGTGGGGGTGCTTTGCTGATGACACTGTTAAGGATTTATTCCAAATTGAAGGCATACTGAACCAGCATGGCTACCACAGAATCCTGCAGCGGCATGCCATCCCATCCGGTTTGCGTTTAGTTGGACATTTATTTTTCAACAAGACAATGACCCGAAACACACCTCCAGGCTGTGTAAGGGCTATTTGAACAAAGAGGAGAGGGATGGAGTGCTACGCCTCCACAGTCACCGGACAGGAACCCAATCGAGATGGTTTGGGGTGAGTTGGACTGCAGAGTGAAGGGAAAAGAGCCAACAAGTGCTGGACATCTCTGAAGCTCATCAAGAGAGTGCTAAGAGAGTGCCAAGAGAGTGCAAAGCAGTAATCAGAGCAAAGGGTGTCTACTTTGAAGAAACTAGAATATAAGACATGTTTTCAATTATTTCACAGTTTTATGTTAAGTACATAATTCCATATGTGTTCATTCATAGTTTTGATGCCTTCAGTCTGCAATGTAAATAGTCATGAAAATAAATGAATTGAGTGAGAAATTGTAACCAAACTTTTGGCCTGTACTATATGTGCTTACATAATTGCAAAAGAGTTCTCTAATATCTTCTCAGTTTTTTAAAATGATATCAGATTAGTAAACACAATGTGTGTGTGTGTGTGTGTGTGTGTGTGTGTATATGTGTGTGTGTGTGTGTGAATATATATATATATATATATATATATATACACACACACACACACATACAGGATATATGCATACAGAATTTGAGAACTAACCGTTTGTCTCTTTCTCTTGTCTCCCTCCTCTACCCATGGCCTTGATTGCTGCTTGATGTCGTCTTCAGCACTGCCAAATATAATGTCCTCACATTTCTTCCTCGGTTCCTCTACTCACAGTTCAGGAGGGCAGCCAATGCCTTCTTTCTCTTCATTGCACTGTTGCAGGTAAGATGTGCTGTTGTGATCTGTGACATAGATTTAAATGCAATGAAAACACCTTATTAATGTTAAATCTCTTTCTCGCTTCAATTTTAAGTTTGTTCCCATTAGTGTGTGTGAGTTGCCTTTAAAAAAAAAAAATAAAAAAAAATATACATTACTATTTGCCATGACCTAGACACCCACACACACACACACACACACACACACACACAGTACTTTATATATCCTGATCAGGAATAATACATGTAATACTATGTGTGCCTTCTTTTAAAGGGATACTAGATTTGCCTGGTAATTTTGCCTGATTGGTAATGCATGGGGTGCCATGCAGGGCTGTACATATTTTGGTCCTTCACTGTAGTAAAGAGACTTCACTGTGCTTTACTTGGTGGTACATGGGATGCAGGAAAGACACTTAAATAGCCCAGCTAATGTGGAGCCACAATTAAAAAAAAATTAGGTGTTATTTGAACAGATTTAGGATTAGATTTGTGAAATAAATAAGCTTCTCCTGGTTTCAGTTTCTGGGTGATTATTGGCTCTGCTCATATTTTGATTACTGCCTAACAACAGCCACAGATCTTAGCAGTACTGGCACTGTTTTGATTTAGATACAGAACAAAGACTTTCTAGCCTTAGGGAAGTTTGCAGTGGTTTGCCAGCCGACTGTAGGTCAACATTAATCCCTTTTAAGAACAATTAAAGCCTCCACCACCAGTCATTACTACATCATTCAAAGGAGCCAAAATTCATGTCTCAGGTGTTCCAAGCTTTGCAGAAAAGATTAAACGAGAGAAGGAAAGCTGCATTGAACTGAGTCTTAACCCATATAACCATGCTGATAGACTACCCTCCGTAAATGAGAGCTTTGAGGATGGGAAAGAGCTCTATCCACTGACCTTGCTTTGAAAAGCAGCCAGTGTGAATCTTCATTACCTGCCTTGTCGATGTTGCAACCTTGAATAAAACATCTATGCAGATGAGGGGGACAATATATCTACTTTGTTTAAGTTTCCTTCCAGCAGTATTACAGTGACAATCTCCTGTGGCCCTCGCTTGGCTTTAATTACGCCACTGTTTGACGGTTAATTTTAAAAGACTTAAAATAGCCAAATCATTCAACATTCAGAGGTAAGGAGAGCATTAGTACTAAGTAAGTTGTTTGTGCTGAATATAGCTCCTTTAAATTTGGAGTACCCATTCTTTTTGAAATTGAAATCCGTCAAATGGTTACAAAATGTGTGATGGGGATTCTGATTTATAGTTCCAAAACCAGGCTAGTGAGGCACAGCCCACATTGTTGATGACACCAGCAAGTGTGTTTGTCTGTTTCTTTGTGTAAAAACCCCACAAAATTCTCAATTTAAAACTGTTAAATTTGCAAATGAGCTGACCAAACCATCATATAATCATAGTCAAAAATAGTGTGTATAGAAGTTGTCCTTTTTAAAGGGTGCTAGCAAATGTTTTTAGCAGAGTGGGTGAGTTTAGGGCCTGGGCTGGTTATTTTGAGCCGAAAACAAAGTACCCAGAAATTATTGGTCTGCTTCTGCAATACTCTTATTTTGTGAAAAAAATCGTGTCTCATTTAGCAAATTCCGGATGTGTCTCCCACTGGTCGCTGGACCACACTGGTGCCGCTGCTCTTCATCCTGATGGTGGCTGCTGTCAAGGAGTTCATTGAGGATCTGGTAAGACGAACCTCTGATATATATTTTTTAAGATCATTTTTTTGTTGGCATTTTTGGCCTTTATTTTTGACAGGACAGCTGATGACATGAGGGGGGGGGAATGACATGCAGCAAAGGGCCACAGGTCGGAGTCAAACCCGGGCCAGCTGCGTCGAGGAGTAAGCCTCTATATATGGGCGCCCGCTCTCCCAACTGAGCTATGGAGGAATTAAGACATGTACACATGCTGTACGTTAGATCACCTTAGTCACAGGTATGAAAAAGCAATACATAAACTTTTTGGTCCAATTTTGCATTCGGATTTGGTTTAACTTTTACATCTCAGCTAGCAAGTCCTTAATTAATGATCACAACTATATGGGCCACATCTAACAGAGTGCAAACAGAAATGTTTTAACTTCAATTTGTCTGTGCAAAATAAGTCATTTCTATGTATTACATCAATATACTGAACAGCCAAATGCAGGTAATCGAAAGACAATTGTCTCATAAATGATAAATGGACTACATTCACATAGCCTTTCTACCTTACCGGACAACACATTTTACCTCTACCTCCTGAGACACAGCTGCCCCAAATACATGAAATGCATAAAGTAAAATTAAATTCTCTGCAATTTACTCTACTTTATCATTAAAGTGGGTTAATTAGTACTCAGATGAAGTGATGTACCCTAACTTGAGGAGACTGTCTCTGTGGGCTTTTGTTTTTTGTTTATGACCACATTAGGATACTCCCCCAACATATAGAAACACCATCAGACATAGTCATACATACGCACACGCTCATTTCAGAGGTCACAGCTGTGCTTACTGCACCCACAGTACTCATTCAGTCAATTATCCTAGATACTGAATGCTCATGCATAAAGGCAGTTAGCACTGACAAAACAAAACAACTGTCTCCCCTCAAGCAAATCAGAACTGTTAAACAGATGCTTTAAAAAAAGTATGAAAATTATTACGTATGAAAGATTGATTTCAGTATTTTTTTTGTTTTGGTGAAATATTTTTATTGTGTGAATTCTTTCTTGTTGGTAAGTTCAAGGCTTCAAAATATGTTTATGTTGGCAAGTAATCCGCTCAAGCCCATCTGAACTAAGTGAGGGAATGTTGCATTGTACTGTTTTGCAGTGACCCTGCAATGCGATCCTCTATGCAGGTCCCAGTGGACAGTTACTCTATACTATTAGCCTCTATGTCGTGCTGAAGGGACCAGCGCAGCACTTTCTCTCGGCCTGTTGTGAAAAACATGGGAACAGAGTGGTGATGACTCTGTCTTTATTGCTGAAGGTCACCTGCGCACACGTCTGTTCCCTGTACTGGGCTGTCCCTCACAAGTTGACCTGACAGGGCAGCATCGACCCCTAACTTCATGAATCATGCACTATGGACACACAGTACAGCACATGTCTTACCTTGTTGCTGGCTGTCTCTGCTGCAGCAGACTCAGGCTGTTGGTTCTGAGTAGTGCAACAAAACTGTTACGAACCTGAAAGTGCACCAAAACTGGCATGTGGTGCACTTCAACACTGTAACACCACTTATTTTCGTTCTGTTAAATTTCCAGTCAAACTGAAATGAAAACATCAGTTGAAAGATCAGATCTTTTTTTTTTTTGTGGTTAAACCTCCTTCACTACTGCATCACATCAGTTGAAGCTATATATACGCAGGTTAATTACAGTAACATTGCCGATGCTCTAGCCTTTTAATCTTTTGCTGCTTTCAGTTTTTTCTCTCTATGGCTAAAGTCTACAGAGGCCTGATACTGCAGTGTTTATCCATAACCTCTGCATGCTACTCGCCCTCCACTGCAGTGTGATTACACACATCATCTAAATACAGTACAACTTCTTTTCTCCATGTCCATTGGGACATAAGAAGCGAGAAAGGAAGGGGCAGAGAGAAAATGAGATGGGTGAAAGGCAGGAAAAGTTGTGGAGTAACATATATAAATACAGTTTCCTACGTGTTTATGAATAGATGAGGTCCTGTACAGCCAGAACAGATTACGTGGATGAATGAAATTAGCTGACAGCTTTTGCACAGCGGATGATGAATGAGCATTGTAAAGGTCTCTACTTGCAAACTTTTTTTCTGGCCATACTGCAGCTGGTAAAAGGCTGTAGCCCACGGACACACAATTCATTAGACACTATATCATTTTGCAGGGATATTAAACAAATTTGATTTAGCCTGAAAAAAAAGTCAGGCTGTGGACGGCAGAGATGAAAAGAACACTGGAAATAAAAGTAGAGAGAGACTTAAAATAGTGGATGGAAGGGAAAATAGCTTTTTGTTTTTTGTTTTAAGTTTTCAGCTTTGAGATGGTTCTTGTTCAGAGGGACTATATAGTAAAGGCCTTTATATGACCGGGTAATTAGACATATGTTTTTGTGACTGTAATGTTAATAGCTTGAGTGTACAGGTCATTGGAGAAATCAGGACAAGTAGCGTGAATACTTCTCCTCCAGTAGCAGCTATGTATTGATGCAACCCACTTCAGTGCACTTCACCTCAGTTGTTTTGGTTTTTCAGTGAGCAGCAGGAAGACTTTTCTACCCTCCTGAAATGTACAGCACAGTCTGCCAAATTACCCAAATTAGCTTTAAATTAAATTAGAATTAGACTAAATTAGAATGGGTCTTCAAAGTAAACAGATTATTAGCAGGGACGTGAGTGGATATGTCCTCTCCTCGCTAATCAAGTACAGCACATGTTGCTTTTAGGAGCTACATTGTAAAACACAGTGATTATTTATATGAGACGGACCCAGCAACACATAATTACTCAGCGTGATGCTAGTTGACAAGCTGTCCCTTGGAATCAGCTGTTGAAGTCACAGTTGATTGCATGACTGTTTGGTAGACAAGAGGAACATGAGGGGAAGTAATACTGCTGATTAGTATTTTGATGCGGTTGCATACAGCACAAATAGGATAGTTTGCTAAGTTTATATGTAGTCCCTACTTCAATTTCAAATATACTATATACCTCTTGATGGAGAATTAAGGAGCTCAAGACAATTTTCCATACATTAAACGGTAGATAGTTTTTTGTATTTGTTACATATTTTGTACAGAAGAGAAAATGAAATGGGTGAAAGGCAGGGAAAGTTGTATATATATATATATATATATATATATATATATATATATATATATATATATATATATATATATATATATATATATATATATATATATATATATATATATATATATATATATATATGGACAGTGAGCGGATTTTACTTTTTGCAATAATGTCTCTGTTCGGTTCAGTGCCTGCTGAAGAATATTTTGGTTGTGTATACTTTTTTTTTTCTCTGTGTAAGCTAAGTTACAAATGGGAAGAGTTAAGCATCACCATTACAAAGATTAGGGGGTTTCTTATTATTGCCACCAGTGCAAGAAAACTATGCTGTCATTGTACTGTAGTGGCTATTGGACTAAGGAATTACTCAAGTACTGCATAATATGAGTCTGTGCATTTGCGAAGGTTGTGCAGTCCTAGTGAGAATATTTACAAACACTGCAGTCAGTGCACAGTGTAGTCTTTCTTCAGCTTGTAACTGCAGACTTTGAGACGTCCATCTGCCTCTCTCTTTCTGTAGTAAGTGGTGCTATACAGTTTCACCCTCTTCTTCAGGATTTTTCGCCCCATAAAGTCAGAAGTCTCTTATAATACATAGTAGTTGGTCTTTGAATGATTAGTTTCTATTCTCCCTTGTTTGTCGTTACTTATCAGAGGATAAAATTAGTTATTTTTTTCCTTACAGAAACGTCACAACGCAGACAGTGTTGTCAACAAAAAGGAATGTCAAGGTATTGAAAACCATTTCTTCCTTGGGTTTTTGGTTTTACCATAAAACATGCTACTGGTTTTAGTGTCAAAGTATTTATATATTGCCTACAAGCAAATAGGACTTAATTAAATCCTGATTGTCTGCATTGTAACAAGATTTTTATTTTCTTTATCTCTTTTACTTCCTTGTTCCCTGTTGTTGTAACATTTTCCATCACTCTCGTTTTCTTGCCACAGTACTGAGGAATGGTGCCTGGGAGATTGTGCACTGGGAAAAGGTATGTACCCACGATGTGTCACTAATGGTCATTTTCACCAGTTCCCATTTTATTCATCTAGAGCAGAATTTGCCCTCTATTGTGCTGTTTTCAATTGGAGAAATCTCACATATTGTGTACTCTCTCTCTCTCGCTCTCACACACACACCCTGACCCATCTAGTATCCAGCCGCTAATTAATCCAGCGTTTCCATGTGGACGGTCATTAGAAGGCAGTGCTGGAGGACAAAGAGAAACTTCCTCTAAGAGCTCTAAGAGACAGTTCCTCATAATGAAGCTATGAGGAACCTTCTCTTAGAGGGTTCGTCATAACAAAGCTATTTTATTACTGTTGCTGGAACACTTTCCCTAAAAGCATAAAAAACACCAGACAGTACAGAAATTAGGTCGATTTGGACTGTTTGAGAATTGGTAATATTGCCTCATCCATTACATACAGCATGTAATGTAAACTGAATATTTCTTCCGGCTCCCTGGGATATGAGACAGACAAGAAATAATAATTTATTTATAACATGAAGTATTGTTGATTTGTACTTGAAAACTAAGTTAACAGTAGGAGATGTAGTGTCTGTCTGTAATATATCAAGATGAATACAAAATAGAATGTGAAAATCACCTCTAATAAGAGCATGGTTTAAGATGCCACAAAAAACATGCTGAAATAAAACAAGGTACATGTGGCAATGCATTTAGCATCTTACCCACGATTAGATTAAATTACTATTCAAAGACCTTATCTGCATCAGAGTGATGTGATGGCACAGGGCTTCTGGAAGGAGCAAAATATCTGATTCATGCATTGACTTGGTTCCTGCAGGCAGAAAGATCGCAGTGTTTCATGCTGGTACAGACAGAAAGCCTCTCTTAAAAGTCTAGCTTTAAATAATTGATGCGTTTTACATCTTCATCATGCATATTGTAAATTTTCAGTTTGATCTCCGAGTTCCTTTCGTAACTCTTTCAGGGCAGCTTGAATGGGGCCAAAATGTTTCCGTCCAATATCTTTGTCATTAATATTAATAATGTTTTTTTAAGATTATTTTTTGTGCATTTTTAGGCCTTTATTTTGACATACAGCAAAAGGCCACGGGTCGGAGTCGAAGCCTGGCCCGCTGCGTCGTGGAATAAACCCCTAAATATGGGCGTCTACTCTACCAACTGAGCTATCCGGGAACCCATTAATAATGTATTTGGGCACAAAATTGTTTATTTTGCGGTTCATGCATTTTATGTAAACCTATTTTTTCAGCCCTAATAGATTTTGTCTATACTATAGAAGACAACACGTTTGAGTATTGCTAATTTACCCCCTCATAATTAAATGTGTTGCCTGGTCATTATGCACTTGCATGGTAATTCTGATTCGAGTGACATGATAAACCTGACACGTTTCAGGTCCTACCTACTAAAACCTTCTTTCTGTCTTTTCTTTGTAAAAGAAATTAGTTTCCGTCTCTTTAAATCTTTAAATATGTTATTAATCATACTTTTGATTGCTGCTTTTTGTGTTATTGCTGCCATTGATCGGAATTTATTTTGAATTCATGTTTTGGAATAATGAAGGTTTTTATTTACGCACAACATTATTGCTCAAAAAATAGACATTAAGTCAGCTAGACATATAGCAGACCTTTTGTGCAACCATAAAGAGCTTGTTGTTGTCTGAAATGCATGAACCTCATGGCTCATTTCTCACCAGTTGTTAGGATTGAAAATGTTGATAAATACAATTTGTTTTCCTCTGAACTTGCTGAATGATGGAATATACTGAGTGGTATCACCTTTTCTGCAATCTTCAGAAGTAATAGAAAGAAGACTCCAGCTGTTCTAGTACTGTTTACTGCTTTAATGTACTTACCTTTTTTTCTCACCAGCTGTGCATTTTTGCTCATGTGCCCATGTGTGCTGTTTTTATAGGCAGTGCGCAGCAGTAACCGGTTTATTTTCACAGGTTGAGGTGGGCGATATTATTAGAGTAAATGGCAGTGATTTCGTTCCTGCGGATGCTGTCATTTTGTCAACCAGGTATAGGAGTCCACCCTGCTGCCAGACTCTGTGGAACTTCACTCTTTATTTTGTTCTCTCTCAGCTCTTCCTAAAGAAGTGATGGTTAGATCAAGCCAACATTGTCAAAGTGGATAAAAATCCTGCAATTGACATTTAATTGGAATTAAAATGTTGTTGTTTTGCATGCTTTTGTATCTTTTGGTGACAACCATCACTTCTCTAGGTGGGACATTTGTAATTGGATATTGTATTAGAATTGATCATGTTGACATGAACCTACCTATCTCCTTCACCTTTTCAAAAAAACATTTGGCCATAATATGAAGCTTACATCAGTTCTGCATCCCTCTTTTAAGATTTTTAAAATTGTAATACCTCTGAGAAATTGTATCATCAACTTTATGGTATCATTTTTTTTCTAAATGGTTTTGTGAAAAGGAGAACAGATGACCAACCATACCCGACTGATCATTGTGCTCTTCTCATTTCTCTCTCCCCTTATGTGTTTGCTGTTTGTGTTTTCTTTTCCCCCAATTTTCCCCCTTTTTTTGTCTTCCTCTCCTGCCCCCTGTGCAAACAACTGCCACACCTCCTCTCTCTCGCCCCCTGCTGGTGCGTGGTTGGTAATATCAGGTGGCTGTTGGGGAAGTAGTCAGAGCTGCAAATGGGGATCACCTCCCGGCTGACCTCGTCATACTGTCGTCCAGGTCAGGAAACCAGCAACATTACCAAAAAAAATTCAAAACAGCCATGGGAGAGATAGGGGTTGTGTGTACCACTGGGACGAGACATTTAGCTCTTCTCTCACTAATCACACAAGAAATAGTTTATTTTAAACACTTTGAGGAAGGAAGGGACCTGTGATTATTCTGGCAACAACCAGATGTTAAAGTGCCAGTGTCAAGAGTACCATGTTGCTTTCTTTTTCCCTTTTCAATGTTTGGCTGAACCTTCCAACACTGCTCAATGTGAATGGAGACATCTCGTACTATAGCACAGGAGCGCCAGCTCCTTCTTTGACATGATTTTTTTTATTGGGTGTGAATCTATTTCCATATTCTTGCCCTTTGCATGGCTTGTATGGCAACCTCAATGCAATGTAATGCAAATAAATTTGCATGCAGTCACATTCCAAGATGTAAAGTAGAAAAGCATCTTGGAATTATAGTTTTGCAAACTTTCCACGTTACTACCATCTGAACAAGCTTAAGTGTAGTTCAGTATTACACAGTTATTACTTAAGCAGTATTTTGCTATTTTTCTGAATAGTTGTCACACCCGGGCGATGCCAGCAGACTCATTTCCATGAAGCAAAGCTTTACTTTGACAGTTTATAGCAGCTGAGTTCAAACCTGTCTTTGATTGTGGTTGGGCTGCAGTGTCCAGATCTCTCTTTGATTTTCTCTTTCACCCTTTGTGTTTGGACCAGCCTTCATTCCATAATTAAATCACTCTATAAAAAGAGTAGCTAACCTGCGACCCAGCTCACCTTAAGCACCGGCATGCTCTTACTCTCGGTCCCTGTGCCCAGAGCCTGTCAGAGGCTCATTTGTCTGCTGTGTTTGTTGTGCTCGGCATGCCTGCTGCTCACTCATGTATCCCTACTCTGGTGTTTTCTCCCTCTCTTCTCCCTGTCCCTTTGCAGTGTATTTTAGACAGTTACACTCTGGGGTCGCAATAAACAAAGATGCTATGTCTGTCTTAAGGACATTTACAGTGCATTAAGTGGGTAACTTCCACTTAGTACAACTTTGTAGTTTTATGTTTCTGAGTGGCCTTTAGGCTGATATGTAGTGTCTTTGTTTGCAGTGATCTAGTCATATGTAATGTTTCCTTTAAAAAAAAAAAAAAAAAAAAAATCATACCTAGTTTATAAATAATTGAGATGGAAATTTACATTGAAAGTAATAAGTTATTATTGGTAAATAATCTGTACCCTTTTACTAGTTGGTATGCAATATTCTGTAACATTACAGCCGCATTAGATAATGAACAGTTAAGGTCAGATTCAACGTTATACATGAATACATAGCAATCGTCATATTGTATTCCTATTCCAAGTGTCTATATCCTCTCCCTCCACTACAGTGAACCACAGGGTATGTGCTACATTGAAACATCTAACTTGGATGGAGAAACAAACCTTAAAATTAGACAGGTGATTGTCCTTTTTATTCTTTCTTAATGCAAGTTACTGTCCATACAATGAGAGCTAAGAGGAATCTTCTGTTAAGTTTACAACACAAATTGATGACAAGTAAAAACACTACAATAATAATGCGTAACGACATCAACAGGGTCTCCAAATGACTGCAGACATAAAGGACATCGACAGCCTGATGCGTCTCTCCGGACGGATGGAGTGTGAGAGCCCAAACCGCCATCTGTATGAGTTTGTTGGGAACATCCGCCTTGATGGACACAGGTGGGCTCAGTTGCAGAGCTCCATGTCTGGCCCTCAGCCCCTCTTGCCAACACAATAGCCCATTAGCCAGGAGCAGAGCCTGTATCAGTGCATTATGGTTTTTAGGGGTTATTTAATCTTTCTGCTAAATAAATAAAAGCACCTGCCTCAGTTAAATTTAATTAGATATTTGTTTGGAGACTTTGCCATTGTACAGAAAATGAATTATATGCTGTATGCCTGCTTTTATGATATTATGGCTTTATGATAGTTTGGGACAATAAAGCTCTTCTGAATAAGCATTGTTACCAAGAACTATACTTAGCTGTTCGTGGTGGGCTGATGGGCTGTATTTTCATCTTATTCAGTTTTACCAGCCTGCAAGTTAAGACATCTACAGGCTTGGATGTATGTCAGTTTAAACACCATTGTTACAACTGAATTGCATGTACATTTTATAATTAAGAGTTCAAGATGGGAAAATTAAATTTATTGGAAATCGAGGCCAATTGTAATACTGGCTGTGGTATGAATATTGTTAACTTTCACAGCATCACACAATACTAATCACCTAGTTTGTCTTGTTGTGTAATGTTTGTAGTAAAAAGATCTGTCAGGATGGATTACTTAGTGTTGTGATATTGATAATTGGTTATTGTTAGCATTGGCATATTTATCATTAGGAATCAGAAAGATTTATGTTAAATCTGTGATAGTGCAGTATGTAAGGTCAAGACTCACTGATTAACAGTATAGTGATATTATAAGGTGTATACTGAAGTATTTTAAACAAATGTCTTTAGTCCCAAAATAAGATTATGAATTGGTTAATGTGTCAGCCATTACTGTCAACCAAAAAAATAATTTGACCAATTTGTAAGAGACCATGTTGGCATATTATTCTGTAGGGAAAGTATGAAGAATGTACTCATAGCAGTGATGTTTTTTTACTACAGTACAATGCCACTGGGTCCAGACCAGATCTTACTGAGAGGAGCCCAGCTGAGGAACACTCAGTGGGTGCATGGTGTGGTGGTCTACACTGGACATGACACAAAGCTCATGCAGGTAAAGCACATGTGCACAGCATTTAGGTTTTATTTGCAGTTACAAAAAAAATTTGGCCTGTGAAAGAGTTCAGTCTGGTGAACTGGTTCATACTTGGTCAAAACCTATTTTTCATTTTGGTGCTGTTTTACCTTTTTATACAACCAAAGCTGTTTAATCGACAAATAACATACAGTATTTAAAACATATCAGGCGGCATGTGCATGTATATCACCAAATGTTATTATGGTTTTCTGCGACATTTTTATCTTTATCTTTTATTTAATGCTTCTAGGCAGCTTGTTACAAATGATTAGTTACCCTGAACATGTTTTTATATTGACGATAAGATAGGGAACCTAACCATTGGCCATTACTCTTTTTTTTTTTTTTTTTCCAACCACAACTGTCATGTTTGTGTTACCCAGAATTCCACTCGGCCTCCTCTGAAGCTGTCCAACGTTGAGCGTATCACCAACTTTCAGATCCTTGTGCTGTTTGGTTGCCTGCTGGCTATCTCTCTGGTCTGCTCCATTGGCCAAACCATCTGGAAGTACCAGTACGGCAATGATGCCTGGTACATGGATCTCAACTGTAAGAGTCCCAACAGCCCAGGCTGCACCTCTTATTCCACATATTTTGTCTCACTTGTCCATATCAGCTTATTTCTTTGTCATTTTAAGTTCCTAAATGCTGGTATGTGTTGTGTCGTTTTTATGTTGCCTCAGTTAAACTATGTTTCGCATTACAAGTGAAATATGTGGCAATGTGGGAATAAGTGAATTCCCTTTTAACTGAGAAAAGACAGCTGTGACATGCATAGATGTGTTGTGAATGAGTTTGAGTGAAAAAAGAAATGGTTGAATATCACTGCGCTGCTGTACTTTTTTGTTCCTTTCTAATGTTCTGTTTGATTTTGTTGTTTTCTTTGTTGTCGTTTTTTTAACAGCTCCAGGTAACAACCATTTAAAAGCCTTGGCCATCCGTGAATGACCCTCCCTTACTAACCCCTTACTGAAGCTCTGCCTTTGCTAAGCAAATGAAGCCCCCTACCCTCGCCCCCTATATGGTTGCCCTACTTTGTATGGGCCCATGCCATGGACAAGCACATACCAGGGATCCAACAATAGGTTTTTCCCCTCCAGCTCTCTTACTTTCGTCTAGTTATTTTCAGTGCCTGATGCAAACACTGTCTCACTTTTCCTCCATTTTTTTTTTGTGCCACGTTAAACACTTTGCAGTTCCCAAGCTTTAGACCCTCATCTTATTTTTTAGCAGCATTTACTTTGACTGCCAGGGAGATGAGGTTGTACTCAGGAAGCTTTTCATAGCAGGAGGCTTATACATGTTTATTGCTCGAACACATGTGGTGCAACCCAAGGGGCAGGAGCTGACATTTTCTAAATGCCTCTGCCGCCTTCTTTTCTTGTGTGGAGTTACAAAGAACAGACAGAGAGGGGAAGGTGGGAGGTGGAAATGTGAAACCCTGTTTAGTTTTTTCCATGTATTCTCAAGCAATTGTTAAACATTTTAAGCTCCTATAACAGACATTAAAAGAACACAAACAATATGGGCTGCTCAGCTTCTGTGGCAGTTGGTCTGTTGTGATGAAGCTCTCAACCTGGTATGCAAAGTGATTATCGTGACACTCTGGCCATTATTCTGTACCCTGATAGGCCTGTGTAGGAGAGGTTGTGCCCTGATCAATTTATGCTTGCACTATGACTTACACTGTCCCTTTTTATAAGATGTTGCATTGGCTTCTATTGGTTTTGTAAGGGTTTTAATATTGTCCTCAGTGGCATTAAAACACTAAAAGACCCTATATCACACTGATGAGGGCAGTGTAAGTCATAAGGCAGGCATCCATCTTGAGACTGATTGTACTTCCATAAGGAGTTGTTGAGACTCTGTCCAGTGCATATTATCCAACCAGTGACAAAAGAGAGAGGTGGGGAGATTGTCAAATATTGAACATCACATTTACTTCCATCACTATAATTTCCTAAATTATTGTAATTTTACTCACTTGTCAACATTTGTGAGTCAAATGCAGACAGGAACAGAAGAGTCAACGTTAGCCTGCTACACATCACACAGGCTTGTATGTCACAGAGGCCTGCAATTATGCATGCCCGGCGAGTAATTCATTTGACTTTGACCTGCTGCAGTGTGCTGACACAGGTCATCCCCCACTTTAAGGCTATACATTGTGACAACATTTTATGCAAATTGAAAGCAAAATGAATAGTCATTTGTAATGCATTCATGCCACCTGCTACAGTTTACTCAGTCAGTTTCTGTAGGTAGTGGTGCATTTATCACCATATCATTGACTTTATGCTGACTATCTCTGTTAGTAAACTGCTGATGTCTTAACTGACGGCATGGTAACATTTTTTTTTCTTCTCCAACTTCTGCTTTTAGTATAATGTCTAGGATGTGTTGTCTTCTCACTGTAATGTACATGTGCCACCTGATCATTTAGAACAATGAAACCCCGACAATTTATAGTCCCAACTTGCTGTGAATCAATCAAAAATATTTTCATGTTAACTTGCTTGAAACCTCATCCATTCAAATTGCTCATACATTACAGTGACATAATTAAGAGAAAATATTAGGTGTACTTTTGCACTTGTGTGACCTGTGCATGTCCTGGTGTGCTATGGTTTGATCTTTATTTATTTTAATGACTCTCTACTGATCCAACACAGTATCCCTGTCTCATCCGATAGCAGAAATCTTGCTTTACATCACATAACATGCTGGCTACTAGAAATGAGTGACACAAGGTGATGTAGTAATTCTCATAAACACCAAAACGTTTTTGCTGGCATAATCCACCCCCTCTTTTCCACTCCTTGTTGGTTGAGAATGTGCTATGGACTGAATCTCCCTCCTTTGTCTTGAGAGCATCCAATACGTTTGTCTTCCTCCCCACTTCTGAAACAGTGTTCCCTCCTATATGTGTTGTTGTACCAGTAGCAGTAGCTTCCATTCTGCCATCCAGTTTTTTGTTTTGCACTCGTTCTGTCATGGGGAAGGGCTGTCCCTCTCAACCACAATGCTAAGATCAAGGCTTGGGTTGAGGAAGGTAACATTTGCACCTCCTGCAAGCTGAGGAAAGGTAAATCATATCCCTCCTGTTTTCATGTTTGGTGTCAGTGGGGTTACATGTTGATCATTGGCAATTGTGTGGGGCTTTGGGGGGGGGGGAACCAGCATCATTTTGCATAGTGCTTTGTGGAATTCATTGCCTGGATCATGCTGGATGCCAAGGCTGCTGCTGTGACACTAATGACATTTGAGATACTTCAGTCCCTGTTCGCTACTTTGAATCTTTGGGACATTAAATTGGACTGTTAATCAGTTGAGTCATAAGAGGATGAGGTTGGGTGGAAGAAATGGCTAATTCCAGCTAATGCACAACGTTACCCCAAACATTCTCTGGATTGGGATAAAGTTGATCATTGGCTTGAAGTAGCTTTGGGCATTTTCATTTAACTAACTGATATTTATGAACCAGCACTGATGATGCTCCTGTGTATCACTTCCCTCTGTCCAAAACTCATTCCCTGATAGATGGCGGGGCAGCTAACTTTGGCCTCAACTTCCTCACCTTCATCATCCTGTTCAACAATCTGATCCCCATCAGTCTCCTGGTCACACTGGAAGTTATCAAGTTCATCCAAGCTTTTTTCATCAACTGGGTGAGTTGAAGCAATTTATCTGAACTATACTCTAAATTTGTGGTGTGACTTTAAGGAGGAAAATTACTTTTAAATGCATGTGTATGTTACCTCTATGTTTACATGCATTACATAAAAAAGACATACCTGCAGCAGAGTACATCTAAATGTGTTATATGTATGTTGTCTTCCACATTTATGCTTTATTCTTGCCAGGTCGCCGTTGCAAATGAGAATCGGTTTTCAACAGCCTACCTGGTTAAATAAAGGTTAAATAAAAAAAAAGTGGCAAAAAAATTGATTATTGTAGGTTTAAGAACTGGGTATGAACATTGGAGTATAGAAATTAAATGGTGCACAAGTAACATGGTTGGCATCCTTCCCAGAATATTTTTATTGTATGTATTGAAATCTGTAAAAACCAAGGCAAGGTCGTACCACTTTTGAGTCAGCACCTAGAATATTTTGTTATTCTATCTTTCGCAACTAGGTCAGCCCCATCAAATATCTCAGCTGAGGAAATGTACTGTTTTTCCCCCAAAATTATTTTGGGCCCTTTTTTTTCATTAAATTTTCAGTCAGTCAATTTTTTTGCAACATTAAGCGCACCTCTCAGTTGGCTTCTCTTCCCGCAGCTCCACTTGGTTCAGTATTTTCTGGAGGGGAAATATTCACCGCTGCTGTGAAGTCTTATTTGTTGTAAACCTGTATTGTCTTGATTGGTTTCAGGACACCGATATGCTCTATGAGCCCACGAACACACCTGCCATGGCTCGCACCTCCAATCTGAATGAAGAACTAGGCCAGGTAAACTATGCATTTTGTAATACTTCATATATTATTAATATATTATTGCTATTATAAATATTATACTAATGCTTACTAAAAATACAATCTCTGCTTTAGAATAACATGTATACCCATGAAGTATGCGTTATTCTTTCTTTCTCTACTCCTTCAGGTAAAATACATTTTCTCTGACAAGACGGGGACCCTGACCTGCAACGTGATGCAGTTTAAGAAGTGCACCATCGCTGGGGTGGCCTATGGGTACGTTTCGCTTCCCTCTCCCTTTTTGATTTCCCTGCTCCCCCGTTTGCATCTTCTACCGTTGCCTCCCCCATCACCTTCATTAAATGCCGAGTGTGCATCACAGTACAGCTGGCGTCTCTCTCTCCTCCCTCGCCTTCTCATTAGCAGCTGCATCAGTGCTCCTCTCAACATAAACTATAAATAAAAGGCCGACAGACATTTGCAAGCAAAGGTACTATACTCTCCCCTGTTTAGGCTTTTGTTCATCATATGTCACGTTGGAGGACTTTGAGGATACTGGGTATACATTTCAGTATTTTTCCTACGAGGTCCACTTGACAGTCTCTTGACACAAATAAGAATATTGGCAACATACGTTATCCTCTTGTAAACATTGTGATTTAGCCAAAATTTGCAGTCCACATAAATTCACTTTTTCCCTCAGCTCTACTGACATAAAAGCATATTCTATTACATTTGAAAATAACATTAAATTCCTTCCCTCTGAATATATTCTCATTTCATTTTAGTTCATAGATAATTAGCCTCAGTGGATGCACAACAAGTGGGAGAGCAGATCTTCACAGAACCAAAGCAAGTGCAGGCGTAACAGTACATGAGTAATCCCATTAGGATTCAATTAAAAGCTTGATTGATGAAATGCAGGCTGAAGACAAAAGAGAGTATTTTATCTGGAGTTCTCTGTAGCAAAGCTCTCATTATGCTATGATTGCTAGCTCCAACTTCTCATTGCGGTCTCCTGGGTCAACAACATAAAGTTTAATTAGTGACAATGTGCATGTTGATGTCCAAGATTATTGCTTCTATTTTTTTGTTTTCTGCTATTGCTGCTGAATAAAGACAGGGATGTAATTTTTGGGTGTTTTAGGTTAAAGATCATTTAATTTTCTTTTTTTTTGTCATTTTCTTTTCTTTTTTTGATGGTTATTTTATTGACTCAAACCTGCTGGTGATCAGGGACAGACACTCCTCCCTGTAAAGATTGATGTTAGGCAGAAGTCTGTCTCTCCTTCTTCCAAAGTAGAGATGTCTTCTTTTGAACAAGGACTCCCTCTTATGCAACTGATACATGTGAATGAGTGTTTCATAGCAGGATAGAAGAAAGGCATGTTCTAATGAGGCTAGGCTGTTTTCATGATGCTGTCATTTGACCTGCTCTTCTGTTCCTTCCTTGTTTCCAAAATAAGAGTTGGGAGGGTTAGATTTAAAAACTGTTCAGGTCATTGTTCTGTATTTAGAATTCACCAGACAATACCAATGTTAACTGGAACAGTAATGCAACCTGTATAATCTGTACCCTCCATCTTTTTATTTTAGGCTTTTATGGTATAGAAATAGTATATACTGTATGACATATATTTAAGGATTTTAAACAAATAATGAATACATGGTTGTTGAATTTACCCTAGAGTGAAACAGTTTGGCAAGCTGTTGTCGTAGAGTTCAGATTTGACTGCATCCAATCTGCTTTCCTCAGGTTCATGGTTAGATATGGATGAAAGGTTGTGATGGTTGTGAGGCAGATATTGTTTGATTCAACTCTAAATTATCTGTCACTAACATGTCTCTACCTCTGGAATTAACATACATGACCGCTTTTTCAATACTGATTTTATTTTACTTTTTGTACAAAGACAGATTTCAATGTCGCTGACTCTATTTCAGGGTGTTGTAGTAGTATATTTTTCTTGTCCCAAAAAAAAAAGAAAGATAGTTTGAGTACAAATAAATTTAAAACATTTCATATTTTAATACAAATGCATGTGCATAGCATGTGGCGTGACTTGAAATGTGGTGCCAGGGCACACAAAGCCCCCGCTGACACTGCCGCCCGCATGTGTTCCTCACCACAAATTAAGTGCTGCTGTAATTAATAAAGCCAACCCCAAGGGAGGAGACATTAATTAATTCCACTGGATTGGAGTCCAAATCTCAAGGAGAATACTGTTTAGGTTAGAGAGGCTCCCAGAATCCTCCTGAGTGTTATTAGTTCGGAGTTGAGTGAAAGCATGTTTTTTTTAAATGTACTCAAGTGACAAAACAAAAAAAAAAGTAAAAGTTTTTATTGTGTTTTTTTAAATAAACCATTTTTGCAGGCAAATTTGGATTGTAACACAGAAGACATGTAGATTGGATACAGTTGTGTTACATATGTCTAATACTGTACATTAGCATTTGTGTCGACGGATTGGTTTGTTGGTAATGCAGCTAACCAAAATATTGTTTTTCTGAAGTTATACTAGTGAACAGGCTCACAGCATGAATCAAACTGAGTTGGAATTAAATGGAGAGCCGTAATGTTCAGTAGAGCACATCGTCTGGTCGGCTCCACTCCTTACAGTTAACAAAACGCTGCACTGCAGTTAGTCTGCCAAAGCAAAGATGTCAAAATAATTTGTTGCCTCATTTTAGAGCAGCATGCACTCTGACCACATTTAATTTCCAACATTGTTATTTTCATCACTGGATTCATTGGTGGCCTTAAAAATGTACACAGGATGCTCACATACACATTGCAGCTGTAGTTGCAAAGTTCCTGCTGTTGCCTGATGAGGTATGAGAAAGAGAGGCTTATTATTCCCAAACATTTATATATTCCCTCAATTTTGTTTCTGGCTTTCTTCGTTTGGATTTTTTTTCCCCTTTCTTGAAATTTGTCTCCAAACATTTTGGGAAAATGTCCTCAGTGTAATATATTTTTAATGTGTTATAACCCCAGTTAAATATAATTACCTTTTTGGTATCAAATATGTTTATTATGTTTTATAAGAGCATAACGATCCAAACATTTTGTGTGTTTCAGACTTTTTGTTTGCTTGACAACAACTGCTAGCTACAGTCACTAGTCACATTTCAAGTTTTACTACAGTGTGTTTAATCAAAATATACATGGTATTATTTTAGTGGTAAATTTAATTCTTACCAGTACGTTTCTAAATGAATCTTACATGTATGTAATACCAAAATGATTAATAGGGTAAAAGGATGGACATTTCACTTAACATGCACCACACAACTGGATATAGAACAGCAGCATATATTGAGATCTAAATTGCATGCAGTAACTTTCTTTTTGCCTGTAAAGAATTACAACTAGTACAACATCTGTCACTTGTAAGGAAAGGAAAGCGAGCACAACACAACTAGTGAAGAAAACATACTACCAAAATGTGCTAATAGCATGTTTAATTCATACAAAAAAACAAAGTGTAAAAATGGAACAGAGGGCTTTACAGGGAGTTATGTGCTGGAGTTTTTCTGCAACTTTTACCAAGGTTTTTATACTTATTTTTTTTACAATAATACAAGATATAATGTTGAGATGTTGTGTTAATTAGTGTACTGTAGAGATAGTTTTTTTTACACTGTGGCTGTGTTCGAAATCGCATACAAACATATTGCATACTAATGTACAGCATACTAACATACTGCACACTACACACATTACTGAAACTACTCAGCCAACCCTAACCCTACTAAATTAATGATTAAGTATTCCATTACCACCAGACTGCTCACAATTAAGTATATAAGTATACTATATTAAGCAATACGTTTTCTCAGCATCACGACAATATCGATCACGGTGTTACCGATCTTAGCTACTATTAAATGAAAATTGTTAATATATTCTATCATATAAATCAACATTACCTCTTACACTCAATTTAATATTTTAAGGTAAATTTAAATGATTAACATATTTTACTGTTGCATTTGATTTTGTTACATTACATTATAAATATGAGCACTCACACTTCATATTAACTGTACCTTAATGTCACTCGCCATCATTTGCCAACGGTTAATTATATAAACAATCTGCCTTGCAATCCGTCATTGGACAGTCTGAAGAGCCGCAATGCAATTTGGAGCGATTGAGTATGTCGAGTAGGCTCACGTCTCATACAAAAAAATTGTTGCTAATCTGTTTCTAGATCCAGGCATTTATTGTATACACAAAATCCACAAACTATGCAGTGGGAACGCACTACTCACTCAAATTTCCATCACACTTTGTTAATATTTTATTTTGATCACAGCGTGTTCCTCCCTTTTCCTGTCTTTGTGGAAAGCTAAGGTAACTGGCTCCTACTGTGTGTACATGAGAGTATTATCATGTAAAAATGATCAGAGGACCTGCTATTATCACTGCTGTCAACCTAACCACAACACCTCGGCTACAGTCCTTCCCAGCATCTGACCTATCATGTAACACCTGCCAACTCATAAACAAACCCATCTTTAATCCAATCCTGGCGTCTGTACATTCACAGAGCATGTTAACAATAGACTTTGTCAACAAGATAATCTTTTCTCCAACAGCCACGTCCCTGAGGCTGAGGAGGGTAGTTTTGCAGAGGACGACTGGTAAGATGACTGGGTGTGAAATGGTGATCTTTTTTTTTTCACTCCTCGCTTCTGTGATGTATTAGTGCTGCCTTGCCTTGTGAAAATCGTGACATTGAACACAATACCTCAGTTTGTGTTTGTTGTTTTTGTGAGCGTTGAGTACACTTGTCGGACATGTTGTATGTGACTGTGGCTCTTGATTCACTGTGTATATCTGTTTATGTGAAAGAACAGCCTTAAAAACAAATATTCCAGTTTATATACGGTATATATCTATGTATATGCTGGCAGTATTATAGTTATTATTGAATTCTCAGTGGTCATGTGGCTTCCTACCAGCTTTTATTGTATGTTGTGTTGAGGCTAAAGCTGTGCAGCACAGTCTCCTTTCGCCCTACTAACTTTTGAGGTGGTAGATTACATTCCCACTTATCTCTCTCTCTCTCTCTCTCTCTCTCTCTCTCTCTCTCTCTCTCTCTCTCTCTCTCTCTCTCTCAGTCCTAAATTTGAGATCCGTTTGCTACAGTGTTGAGATCTGCAGTAGCCGCATGGGCGTGTCTTATCCATTTTGCATGTGTGATAGGGGCCTGTTTGTCAATGCCTATTTTGCCAAAATGTTGAATCTCGCTGTTTTAAGGAAGTTGACCGCTTTCATGAAGGCATGTCTGTTTTTGCTGCTTTTCTTTTCTTACTGAAAAAAACTTGAGTTTTTGAACTGTTTTTTTTTTCTGCACAAAATAGGCCAGGATACAGGAACAAGGCAAAAATGAAGTGTATTTTGTTGCTTGATGATACAGTATATAATATAAGACAAAAGAAGCAAACAAAACCAGTACTGAATCGGTCATCATTCTATGGTTAATTTTAATCAAAGTTTAGCTTGGTCAAACACTGCCATCTAGACACAGGGCCGTTATAACTGTATTACTTCCATGACAGCAGGTTTGATCAGGAACCCATCCCCGGCTATTGACTGTGAATAACCAGCACCCTTGTTCCTATAGTGACAGGGCCTCTGGGTGCTGGCAGATAATCAATAACTAACTGTTCTCCACACCCAGCCCCGTGCCTTAGATTTTCATCAAGACAATCAACTTGGCGAACTATGCTTCTGCTACAGTAGAGAAAAACTTTGGGCTTCCTTCACTGTACAAGGGTTAGAAACAATAATAATGTCTCCATAGATTTTCTGTCAAAAGTACTGCAGTTTTTCAGTCTTTGTTGCAGAATAGGTTTTTACTTCACTGAGAATGTATAAGGCTCTCGAAATGTAACCTAGATACAAACATGTAGGAATACGTTGCATGGATGTAACCTGCTGTAATCAGAAAACATATATTTTACAGTATATGATACAAAACGTCAAGCTTTTTAGTTGAAACATTCACCTTCTTTCTCAGTATGTGTTTACAATATGTATGTGGATGGTTTAGAAATGCAGGCTTTGTTTGCCGAGTTCTCCCTGACATATTTAATAAAGCCTGCAAGTGTGATACATTTCCCTTACCTCCAGTGCATCTATGTATTTGTAACACAATATCGACTACAGCTCTGCTGCTTGATGGCATCGCTGTGTTTTTCCTATCTGTGGTGCAGTAGATGGGAGTATTACTGACTGGCTGGCTGTTTGGTTCTTAGGGGCCCAAAGGTGGATCCTGTGGGATTAGAAAGACTTATAGTTGCTAATGGCAGCCTCAGTAACATTTCTATCAAGCCCCAGTGCCACGGACAAAGCGGCTATATACCTGATTTATAGGACTATATTCATCACAGAATCATGGATCGATCCCCGCTGGAAGGTCAGGGAGCGGCTGGTTGTTATAAGACAAAATCACTGTTAGTTTTTTTTTTTTCTTGTAAATGAAAAGGTCTTCTCTGCAATCCAAATATTTTTTTTCAGTTCAGCATGGCTTTCCGTTGTTGACGAAAGATTGTATGATTTTTTTTCTTTTGCTATATTCCTGTATAAATATGCCAGTTATGAAAACATTTCTGGTGCAGTAGTATGATTGACTAATTGTATTTCCAGTAATTTATTAGGGCTTGGCTTTGATTAGTATACTGTATGAATCAGATGGTCTTTATTAGCTGCCAGAAATTCAGCCTGCCTGCTGATGTGTCCCTGTAAGCCATTTCTCTTGCATTGTTTAATTTCTAAAGCATTTATTATTTGTGGAAATGACTGAAGGTAATATATATATATATATATATATATATATATATATATATATATATATATATATATATATATATATATATATATATATGTATATGTATATGTATGTGTATGTATGTATGTATATACATACATACAGCTAATTAGGTTATTTGCATATATATATATATATATATATATATATATATATATATATATACACAGTCACACTGTACACGACATTACTAACGCCCAGGGGGCCTGCATTTGCATTCTGTCTGCATTGCGGTTGGTATTTTTCTCAACATGTCAATACTGTTGGCACACAGCACTGGCTATGTCATTACAATTGACAATCTGTTTTGTGGTGCCAGTCTTGGGGTGCATTTTTTTAATTTATTTTTTCTAGACCTGAAAAAAGAAGTCCACTAATTGAGTAGTTGGTCCACAAATCTTTTTTTGTGGAAACTATTGCATCGTTTTTCAAGCAGAAATGTGAAACATTTGCTTTCGATACATGAACACATTTGTTGTGCTTCTCATTGTCAGACACTAGTAGAAAGATGTACTTATATTTAAACTCCTACTGTCACAAGCATTGATGATGCAAATTAATTAAATGTTACCCTAGTGTCACAACAACATGCTCTAGTTGGATGTCAGTCCTATCACATATTCCAGTGTGTTCTGGTTTTTTGACTTCTCTGTCTCTTCTTTCCAGCCACAGCACACACTCATCGGAGGAGGAGGGATTTAATGACCTGAACTTACTGGAAAACCTCCAAAGTAATCACGTAAGTAATGTCAGGGTTCCCTGCCACCCGCCTGCAGTGCTAGCTGCTGTTTAGGACAAAACTAAGAAGGATTAATAGTGTGTGGTTGTATAATGTCTTTTTTTTTTCCATTTTATGTGGACCTTCGTGATGTGGGCTTGTGTTTTTGTTGTCTTAAAAAAAATGCTGTGATGTTTCATGGTAAGATGACATGTTTTGACAAACACATTGACCATATTGTCTTCAGTATCAGTATGATAAAAAACCTTCTGAGGGGTGGATTATTTTTTCCTTACAGGCATGCAAATAACCTAATTAGCTTGTTCTGTCAGGATAAAAACCTGTTTATTTGCTTCTTCACTGTGGGGAACTGAACTGCTGTAGAGTGATTTCTTTTAATTTAGGGATATCATATGAAGGGCCCAAAAAGAGAATATTTAACATTTGTCCTTATGTCTCAAAACTATGGACATGCATTTGGGATTTGTCACAGAATTTTTGATGGAGCCGTTAAGGCCACCTGTGGTAATGAAATGGGTGAACACTGTGATTGATTGGCTGGTTGAGTCATTCAGCTGCAAAACAGTATGGGGGAGGCAGAATGTCACATCTAATTACATACAGTAGCACCGCCCAGGGAAAGTAGTAATCCCACTGTGATGTTTGCTTTGTTATGACAGCAGACTCTCTCCACACATTGAGTTTGTCTAGGATCTGCTTTTGTTTCATATCGATAGCCCCGCGCTCGACCAACCACTGTTAAGAAACCCCGGTCTCTCTAAATCTCTGGTAATGATTTAGCTTATGATTTACCTATTGTTTTGTAGGTGTACTAATGATTTGTTAATGGTGGATTTCTTAATATTGTAACACTTTTGTGAGTCATAGTTTTTCCTTCTCCTAGTCATGTTCAATTATATAACAAGACTCCTGTCATGATGCTGCCATATATTATGAAAGTTTTGAAATTGAATGCACACAATCTCTTAAGCCAGCTGCTGCTTGGGTGTGCCAAAGAATGTAACAAAATCCACCTTCCAGCACCTCAAAAGCTCACTAATTAGCATATCGTGGATGTTTCATCTGTACAAAACTAAAATTGAAAAAGTCACAAAACAGCATGTTGGGATTTTACCAGACTTTTTCCTGGAGTATTTATTTATGCAGGGACTTCCTAGAGTCTCAACTAATTGTGGTGATGACAAGACTCCAGGAAGCCACTAGCTACCTACTTCCCCCTGTTTCCAGTATTTATGCTAAGCTAGACTAATTGGCTGCTGGCTAGAGCTTCATATTTACAGCACATGAGGGGGGGTATTATTCTTCCCATCTATCTCTGAGCACAAAAGCAAACAAGCTTATTTTCCAAAATCTGCAATACCTACGATAAATCGAGGAACCATTGTGCGTGCGTTTGTACTGTATGTACTGCTTTATGTACGTCTCCCTCCCGCATACGCAGCACAGCAAACCCCGGTCTCCTGTGTGAATGTCGTGTGTTTGACTCTTCCACCACCCTAACCTGCCTCCTTATGTGGATTTTCGGTCTTACTGCTACTCTCTACTGTTGTAGCTCTTTATACTACATAAAGTCACATACGCATTGAGAATGAGTACAAGTTGCCCACGCGTGTCTTCATCATCCGCCAAAAACTGATTGCTGTCTACCCTACATGCAAATAACGAAATGAATCATACACAAACACATGTTCGATGAACACCCATGCGTCTGTGCTCTCCAGCACGCTGTGTTGTTGCCGCCGGTTGTGCACATTTCTCTGGCCTGTTTCTCCCGCTCAGGCCACATCGCTACCTGGATGTGTGATGGCTAGATGACAAAAAGGGGACTCGTCGAATCTCTAGATAAGCTGCAGCCAAACCGCGCCTGATTGAACCACACTTATAGTTAGACAAAGCTGTGGGGAAAAATACTGGGAACCAACAAGCAATCGGCCCGTTCTGAAAAGTCAAGCACTTCAAACGGGTTCAGCACTAGTTCTTATATACTTGAGAAACATTAAGGTTATTATGAAATTATCTCCTACCTTCAAACCATCAATGTTTCTCTCTCCCTTGTATGACACATAAATGCTGAATGAAATGATACATTTCATTTAACACATGTTCTCACATATCACCTGTCCTTATGGCCATCAGGATGCTTCTTACTCAAACATTACTAATCCTTATCATTAACAACACTTTTGGGTCGCTGCAGGCTGTTTGTAGGAGTAGTGTTGATACAGTCTTGAGGGGGATGGCAGACTAAAGGAAAGGGGAATTAACAGCCCTGACAAAACAAGCATGCCCTCTGGTGCTTTTCTTGTTCTCTTGAGTCACTGGACATGTTCTCTGCCCGCAGAGCTTCAGCAGCCGTCGTGGGTGTTTGTTTGCTCGCTCGTGCGTCTGAGTGCTCTGCTTCATTTTGTCTTTCACCCTTCAACCTTTTCCACACTGGCCATGTCTGAAGTGATGAGTGTCCGTCACTGTTGTCATGACGCATATTAACCAGGAGTCAGTGGGAGTGATAGCTGGCAGCATATTATTAGCTGTCACGTCTAATTGTGCCATCAGAGCGAAGCTCACAACTTGCCCTGTACTCTCTGCCTCGGATACCACCACCCAGGATAGCAAACACATGTTTGACTTCTGTGCTTGTGGGGACAGTCAGTGACAAAATTCATTCTTTAGATCATAACCCTAACCTTAAAATAATAGTTTGACATTTTCAAAAATATGTAACCCTTTTTTTTTTTTTTTTGCTGTGAGTTGAGGATGAGATGATTGATACCACTCTATCTGTCCGTTTTAATGTAAAGCTGGAGCCAGTAGTCGGTTAGCTTAGCTTAGCATAAAGTAAGCAGGGGCAAACCTGGCTTTGTCCGAGGGTAAAAAAATAGTCTGCTTACTAGCGCCTCTATACCTAACTAATTGACATGTTTTATCTTGTTTGTTTTAATTTTGTATTTAATTTGTAAACAGGGGTTTTAATGGGCTTGACTATTTTTTGGCTCAGCACAGTGACTTCCTGGAGTCTTGTTCTAACTGTAAGTGTAACAGGCAAACAGCAGAGACTCTATATGCCTTGTGTATATAACTATAGGCCTTACCCCATCCCTTACTATAGATTTAACCAAAACTTAATTCTAACCTTAATCCTCAAACCAAGTTTAACTCTCAAACAGCCACTTGAAGAGGTGAGGACCGGCCAAAATGTCAACACTGTCCCCACACTCAGTGTCTTAAACTCAACTGGCTTCTCACAAAGATAGAAATATAAGGGCACACACACACACACACACACACACACACACACACACACACACACACACACACACACACACACACACACTGACATGTCCTTCAGAGGATACCTGTCAACCCAGACCAGATTAGCATGCTGCTAGGAGGCAGAGGGGACTCTCACAGCCACCTGGATTTTAATAGACTCTGTGTACTTTCATTTACAAGCGGCCCTTTGATTTGCCCTCCCCTCTCCATTCATTTGATCTTTGTTCCCTGTTAGAGATCTCTCATCAGAGTTGCCATGGCCAACAGAAAGAGCAAATTTAACAATAAGGTGTGTGTACACAGCTTTTGGTTTGAAAAGTGAAAAGAACAGCAGATGTTTTTTTTTTTTTGAGTAATAATAAGCTGTCAACTGCTGTAGTGTCTCTTTGGTTTCTCACAATGTTGGTGAGCAAATAACGTGACCTTATTCTGCTATTGAACTCATTTTTAACGACCATTATAGCCTGATTACTCTTTGCTGTATGATTCAGGCCTGGCATAGCCTTGGAGGTAGCTGATATCTTTGCCTCACTGACTAGAGGCTGGTGGTCCTGCAGCTTCAGACCAGAGCCTCAGCAGATGCCTGTCCGAGTCTATCCCTCGGTTAGTTAGTCATACGTTTCCCCTCATTAATATAAAATGCCCTGAGTGTATAGGTTAGGCCTTTTTTCATTAACTGAAGCAAGTGTATGTTGTACATGCATGAGCAAATGTCAGTCTGTGCGACTACTACTGTCTTGTTACAACCAGTCATTAGTTGGGCCCAACCTGACTGGTGAATACTGGAGCCACGTGTTTCAGAAAACGGACAAACTAGACGGTGGCTTTATGTGGGGTTAATGGATTTAGACAGACTCCCAGTTTGTTTTGTTTTTACTCCAGAATGACATAGTAACACATTTGTACCAGAGAGGTGAGGTTTTAAGTAGGGGTGTTGAAATTAATCATTGCATCGATGCATCACGATGCAGACCTGGATGATTCTGCTTTGACACAGGGACATAATTGATTATTGCCTAACGATGTTACTGGCTGCTCTTTTTTTTTCCGCCTTTTGTCTGATGTGTGCTGTGTTCAGACTCCACTACATTTAGGAAGTGTCTTTTTAGAACAGATATAATGAAAATTGGAGTTCACGTTAATCTGCTTGAATCTGTTGATGAAAACCATGCGTAGCAATATATAAGTAATAATATTGAGGAGGTGATGCATTGGGATGCATGTGTTTATGGAAAAGTGAAATATTCACTAAACCATCCTATAGCATACCTCGTAAAACAAAAAGGTTTGAACAAATGCTACAAATTACCGTTCACCCAAATGTACAGTACACAAATGTATGACGAGAAGTTGTCTATAAACATGGCTGCAACACATGTAACTGTTGTAGCAGGTTGTGTGTGTCTCACACATTTACATCAACTGTTATTCATGCCAGTTGATCAGTCTGTCAAACTGTACAGTATCATCAATGTCTTTCTAGTGGTTTTGTTTTTAATTAAAGAACATTAAAAGTCAAAGTGCCCTTTCTACTTCCTGTAGCCTACAGCTGCTGTCATCTTGGACTTTATGACCATGATGGCCATCTGTCACACTGCAGTCCCTGAGCGCATGGATGGAAAAATCACCTACCAGGCTGCATCTCCAGGTAGATGACACCTTCATCAACACAGCTTGTTGAAATTATACAGCTTTTTGCATTTACAGTATGCTGCTCTGGTATTATCCTATAATAATTTGGGAACTTTTTTTATTGCACATATTTTGTCTATTGTCTGGGGGCTCTAAAGAGAAAAACAAAAGACCTAGATAAAATCAGGATGAGAAACAAGTAGACCTTCTTTACTGTTAAGGCGTTCATGATCTAGACTAAGCATTTTGCAATGTAGCAGCTAATCAGAGTTACATTTTTAGATTCAAACCACATATCAAAAAGGCTTGTGACTTGCAAACTTGCACATATAATTTGGGATACTGCACATTATCCACATGTGGCGTAGTTGTTTGGTCACTATCAGACCAGTTCCAAACATGACAACCTGTGCTACCTATAGGAAAGGAAAATAATAGTATCAGTCTAGACATGATTTAGAATTGATACATTTAGCAATTTCAACCATTGTAGTAATTATTACAGCTAAAATGGACATAGTCCTCTGTCAAGAACTAACTATTTTACCAATAAAATAAAGATAAAGAAACTATTTCAATGATACCCAACATTATTCTATAAATATTTAGCACAACAATCAAGTTAGGACCTCTCCCACTTCTAATTGATGGACACAATGACTCAGTATGTAGAGAAAGATAATGCTGCAAGTAAGAAAACCCTTTTATTTAGCAGGCTTACACTGTGTAAAGTGTTAAACCTTAAGCACACAAACCGCTTAAACTTGCACTGCAACACTCATTGCCTTTTGGTGGCACAACAATCAATTTGTCGGAACTGTTACTTTTCTTTCCTGCAGATTGTGCTCAGCCACACGTTTATCTTCCAAACTTACTTTTCTTGCTGCCCTGTGGCACAAGTCAAACAGAAATTGCTGGTGGTGCAGCTCTGCAGCTCTGCAGCTCCTGGTTCCAGGTGCTTTCCAGTAATGATGCTGTGTCCTTGAGATATTGAATTTTTCATCTAGTGCCCTATGTCTCTTTGCAAATGGAATACATCACTACAGCCTCCAGGTAGCAGTATTTCATAAAGACATTTATATAATCATCAGTGCAGGAGAGAGCCAGGAATCATATTAGAAAATAAAATATCCTGTTTATAGAATGCATGGTGTATGTCACTGTGATTCTTTGAGTCTGACTTTAAACCTTCAGTCTATCACATTCACAGCAGTGATGAGACCTGCCAATCAAGAAAATATGCCCTTAAATGTGATTATTTTGTGGGGGGGTTAAGAGGAGCAGGGAATAGCTGCAAAGAGGATGGAAGTGAAGAGTGCGCATGCGCTAATGTGCAAGCTGCCTGTTGCAGTGCTCCGTCTCTGTCTTCTTACTACTGGTGCTACTGTGACACAGTTTCCCTTTGGGGATCAATAAAGTATTTCTGTTTCTGATAGTTAAGTGCGCTGTAAAAAACTAGTGTAGAGCTTTTACACGCCCTGCAGCATCGCCATGCAAGCTGTAGCATTGGCCACCTGGTTCACAGCTTTCAATCACTGTCCTCATTGTGACATTTTTTTCAAAATCAAATTGTTTTATTTACAAAATGTAAACATGACTCTTACCAGGATTGTCACGTTCAAATTCCAGGTAATCTTGAGACAGCACTGGTTTCTGTGTGTTTATGTTTCGTGTTTCTATTTGCTTTCAAGATGAAGGAGCTCTGGTGAGAGCAGCACAGAACCTTGGCTTTGTGTTTTCTGGTAGAACCCCGGACAGCGTCATTGTGGAAATGGTAAGTTGGACATAAGTTAAATGAAAGACATGCAAGTTTGTACTAATGGATAGATCTACTTACTTTTGAATAAGAGTATCATGATAGACCTCAAACAAGAAAAAAAGACGTGCAATACTAACCACAAGGGTATTGGTTTAATCAAAGTGAAAAAATAAAACATACTTAGTGGTTTTTTTTGTCAATAATGAATGAAACGCATCGTCATTTTTTCACCAGTTCATAAGCTGTGGATTTTCTCACCGTTTCAGATGTAGCTGCAGAGACAAAAAATGAGGAATGAGGAGAGACAAAACATTCTGATGTTCTGTGCTTAGCAGGATATTAATTTCATTCTACAGCGGGTTTAAGGTTATTTATTAAAGGAATAATTTACAAGTGTGGCAAATAGGCTTCTTTGCTTTCTTACTGAGAGTCAGACGATAAGATTGATGCCACTCCCATGTCTGTGTAACTATGAAGCTATAGCCAGCAGCTGGTATGCTTAGCTGAGCATAAAGACTGGAAACAGGGGGAAACACATGGCCAAGAAATAGTCAGACACATAACCACCAGTAACACACTGAATTGGTATGTATAAAGAAATAGAGAAAGTAAAATAAAGAAGTCATTAGAGAAAACAAAAAATGACCATGGTGTGGTTAAAGTGACAGTAGTGCGATTAATAGCAGCAGAGTCATACATACTGTATATACTGTAAAGACATGAGAGTGAATAATGTTGAACTATTCCTTTAACCACATTGCACATCCCAATTATTTTTTAGGTTGTAATGTATCTCTAGAATATCTCTATGCAGTTACTTATGTAATTAATTAACTATTCTTTTTTGTTTTGCTCAGATGTCCTATTATAGATCTTGAACTAAAACTAATACGCATAACACCAAAGATAACTAAGCCTTTAAAATGACGAACATTACATGTGATTAAATCCTGAGCTGATGCAGTTTGTCCTCGCCATCCTGTTGTTCCCTTAATCGGCTAACCTAATGACAGATTGGCAGAAAGGCCAAAACCATTTTCAAATAATTTTTTCTTCTGCTGAGAACATTATGTCTCCAAGACGTTAGTCCGATTTCTTAACCTTTTATTAGGCCTTCTTAAGCTCTCAGCATCTATTTAATTGCTCTGTCTTGTACCTTGCGGTCTCTACAATTAAGGAAGTTAATTGAATTTTACCTTATTATTCTCCCTCCATCAGCTCAGAGCAGACAACTGATAAACACATTTAATGTGCTATTAAGGCTGATTTGAGTAGGGTGGCTTGTGCTACTTGAGATAAGTTGTCTCAGAAAAAGACTGAGGTTGAGATTTGTCCTTTTGGAGTGTGTTATTTGTCTGTCTTTGGATTTAGCCTGGAACAGAGGAGAGGTACGAACTACTTCATGTGCTGGAGTTTACAAGGTAAACTACAGATTATTAATACATTATACTCTTCATTATTTTATTTGTACAACTGCCGAACACTGTTATTTGTTGTCCATTGGTGTACATGCTTATTGTATTTGCTTTATGAACCTAAAAAGAATTGTGTGGCATCAGATTTTATCATCTTCCTTTTGCCCTAATGATTTGTACTAATTAATTGTGTAACCTACTTATGATATCTTGTTACCAACTCTGTGATTTCTATTTTCAGGAGGCTTATGCTAGCTCAAACCGTACTTGATAATTTGCTATAGTGGCTGTAACACCTTATAATGTGAATTATCTTATTTGCTTTCTTGCCTTTTTCTCTCACAGCACGAGGAAGAGGATGTCAGTCATCATGCGCACCCCATCTGGAAAGATCCGCCTCTACTGCAAAGGAGCTGTGAGTGTCTGTCTCTCTCCATGGCAACGCATGACAGCCCATCACCATCATCACCACACACACACACACACACACACACACTCACACACACACACCAGTGTTGAACACTCTCCTCCCTTGTTGCCGCTAGCTCTTATCAGGAAATCTTTTCAATAAGCAGCAGCATAAAGCAAGATCACCATATTTCACACATGGGTATCTCTGCAAAATAAGGGTTCTACAAATACATTCAGTATCCATTCAGTAGGTCCTAATGTGTCTTTTCATTTGGCACAATTTTTATTTTGTGATAACAATAAGGACAATGCTAAATGCATGAAAAGTCATTACTATTACTTATGTTCAATTTTTGTTTGATGTTAAACTCTTTAATGAATTGATGTTTTTCAATGTTATTACAAGACATTACTAGAATAATGTATCCATTACAGGATCCAGAAATAATTCATTCCCTGTAACTGCCTTTTTAAAGATTATTTCAAAACAAAAAGATTTTTGGGCGAATCTGAATAGAAAGGACAACAGAAATGACTATATTCCACCCGATAACACTCATTTGTGCAGTAGCCCAAGTCCAGGAGGTTCCTTTCATTCCACTCTGGGTGTCAATAACCAATAAGTGTTTGTTTACCTTCAGGACACTGTGATCTATGACCGACTGGCAGACAGCTCTAGGTACAAAGAGATCACATTGAAGCACTTGGAACAGTTTGCCACTGAGGGTGAGTGGACAAACATCGCCCCCTGTCTGCTAACAGTCACACACCTGATAGGATGCTTCTAATGTACATAGTATGCTCCCCACATTTCTATCTGGCCATTATCACCACTTGATCATCAGCTGCAGAAGAAGTAGTTTTCTTTTCCTTAGAGCTTATCCTTATTACCTGATGAACAGTAAATCCTAATATGAGTATGCTAAAGCATTGTTAATCTAACGCAGTGATGCTGAAAGAAACAGCATCAGAGACTCTCCCTTTTGTTCTGTGTTCATACTGCCCCCTTGTGAGACACCAGCAAAATGATGTCATTGAGAATATTTGATGCAGGCTAAAAATAGCATTCAGGTCAAATTGTGAAGATCTACAGTTACTGTAACTTTGAGAGGCCTGAATAAAATATAACTTCCTTTATCACACTGACAAGAAGAATGAACTATTATTAACTACATATTTGAGCATCCAACAGAGAATCTATAATGCTCAATTCTATTCAGATATTTGGACTTTTACAATACACTGCACAGATATTATATACATGTTATTTAAATCCAGGTAAAACTGTCAGAACTTGTATTTATCTTGCTTGGAATACACAACATATAAAGCAAGTGCCTAGATGGGTGGGATTTGCTGCATTAGCATAGTATCAGGTAAGTAATTATATTAGTTGTCAAATAAATTATATCAGAGTGTGCATAGACGACTAATTGCCACCTGTTATATCTGGCTAGATGTTGATAAGTCATCCTAAACATAATATAAAATGCCATAAGATGTCAAAATGGCAAGCAAAAGTATTGAAAAACTCAAGAAGTCATGTAAAATGGTAAGAAGTGTGGCTGTTTTGACCCAGGTGTTTGATGCTCCTTTCCTCTTCCAGGCCTGCGCACTCTGTGCTTTGCAGCAACAGACGTCAGTGAGTCGTCCTATCAGCAGTGGCTGGAGATCTACCGCAGAGCTTGCACCTCCCTGCAGAACAGATCCTTGAAACTGGAGGAGAGTTACGAACTAATAGAAAAGGTTTGCAAAGTGAACAACGGATATGTTTTTGTTGTATCAGTTCCTGCCGCCATGACTTCCTGTTATGTTCCCTTAACTAGTCCTGCCATTATGTTAGTGGATGTAAGAGGCTTATGGGGTCAGTGCAGTCACACCTGGAAAGGTTAAAAAAAAATGATGTGTTTTTGTGAGAGAGATTCAAGGCTTCACCAGCAGGTGGAATTGGTTTTCTGTGAGGTGGGTCTATGTGGAAGCCCTAGTCAAACACAGGAAGCCACAGTCGTAAATCAACCGCTTGGCAAGTTCTTCATGGCTACCCAAAACAAATGGAGCCTATCCATCATGAAATAAACATAAAAGCTTTCCGAGAGGAACATTTAATGTACATTGCTTAATGGGCAGAGTGTAGCACTGATGCTGCCAGGGCTTGGGGTTTAACACAACGCCACATGGGGGCACAGTAGAGTTGCAGTAAAATTTAAAACACAGAGACATTCCAACACTGTAAAATCAGTCATCGCAAGTTACTCGTTCTCATCTTAATCATCTCTCAAACTAAATGCTAAATGTGCATATAATTCAGCCTTGATAGGAAAAAAATCATAATACAAACCTTACCATTCCTTTGTCATTATGTTTTGTATTGAGAGGATGTTGTACTTCTTTGATACATAATCCTCACTCATTTTCATTCTCTTTGATGGTTTTCCATTACATTACTTTTATGGTACTGTGCTTTTAAAAATAGTTAGTTGGTAAATTTGTATGATTCGTTGAGTCCTTCGATTTTCCTACCCTCGTATTACTACAGTATATTCCAGAGTGTGTACATATAACAGTAAACTGCTTCAGTCTTTGAAGGAAACAGCCAGGACAGAATTTTCCAGGAAGACAATCAGGAGGCCAGTTTTAATGCAACAAATAGAAATGGTCAGTCTTGTGGTCTCCTACACTGCAGTTTGCAATGTTAAAACTTCTGTTCTTTAACATAAGGATCAGAGTAGGAAAGTACTGACTCTCCACAGCGACTGGTGAATTCAGAAGTGTACAGTCCCTTAGATTATTGTTAATTCACTAACACCAGACAGCATCTACCAGTGTTTGGCTATTCACCGGTGTTGTGGTCCCACCCTAGCTTAGGGGTTGAAATCTTGATCCAAGTTGTTCTTGTATAATAATCCACATAGTGCCTTTAACAAAACCCACAGGAGCAGAACATCAATTCACATCAAACAGGCAAATGAGGGCATTTCAGCTATTGTCATGTTCTTCCCCAGGCACAGTTTTCTGTGCTGTGTGGTTTAAAAATGATTAGAGAGGACAGAACTACAGATGTATAGGCAGCAGGTCTCGGGTCGCAACTTAAAGAGCTTCCCCTGCCTTTCCTCTTCTGCTGGCTCCTGTCTCCCTTCTACCCCAGGGTCTTGTCAAATCTTTGGCCCTGTGATGGGCCCATATGAGCCCACAACCAGCCCCAAAGAACCACCAAGGTTTCTGGGAAAAACACCAACAGTATTTTGTGGGTGTTTTTGTGTGGGAGAGATCGTGTCTACAGATACACACAGAGGCACAGTAACTGATCCAAAAACCTCTTAAGCCTGTCCCATTTTTCTGGGTGATAAACAAGAGCAGCTGATGAAGGGAAAAACATGACTGAGTGAGTGACACAATCCCGGCTCACATGTTTGTCTGACACATGACGTTTTAAAGGCCTTCCTCTGTTCTGACCGCCACTTTCTGGCTTTTTTTTTTTTTAAAGACTTTTTTTCTGTCTTTTACTCATTTCTGGTGTAGAACCTCCAGCTCTTGGGGGCCACAGCAATAGAGGACAAGCTCCAGGATAAAGTGCCCGAGACCATTGAGACTCTAATGAAGGCGGACATCAAGATCTGGATCCTGACAGGGGACAAACAGGAAACAGCCATTAACATTGGTAAGAGCCAGACAGCCACACATCCATAAAGTTGGGTGACTCACTCAAGATCTGGACTTTTATTCTCTAGTATAAGTCAAAAGGTACAAAAACACTGGATACTATATTTCCCATAATACAACTCAATTGCATAGTCATTAGACCCCTCCTGCCTCCTAAGTGCCCACTACTTTCAAACCCCACATCTCCAGCTGGTAATGCAGGCTTTCTGTTAAAAATGAAATCTCAAAGCTAAACCGAGAGATAGTCCTTGTGGTTGGTAAACTGAACATGTAAAATTGGTGGAGTTCCCCTTTTAAGGTAGATAGGTGCCCCTATAATGTAAAATAATTTACATTAAAGACTGTTGCACCCACATACTCCAATTCATGTTTGTGCAGCATGCCCTGCTTGTGCACTTGGTCTCAAACCAATGGAAAGTCACTGGTGAACCTGGTCTGTGTTGTGATTGATTGCTCCTGTCAGTCCTGGGGTCATTCTTCACCCAGCAAGACAAACTACTGACTGACTGAATGCTTCTCTGTCACACATATCTAGCAAAAGCATCTGTCGTAGAATGCTAGATGATGTATGAGCACACTGCACTGACATGAAATAAATAACATGCATATGTACACAAGGAGGCAGCTCTCACATATCTGGCTCCCCCAGAGGTTTTAGCCTTGCAGATGTTATCAGGAACATGAATGACTAAGTCAAGTCCACTAGTTCCAGTTCAGTTCAGTTTCCTTAATTGGTACTGGTATTACAGCTCTTAGATGTGGAGTACTACTACAAACGGATCTACCTTGAATGCAGCCAACATTTAAACACAGAGTCCAGAAAAATAGATATGAAAAGTACCTCCATTTGTGGCTCTACCTACCACTGTGACCTGAGTGAATCAGCCCTTTGTGCCCACCGTGCCCAGATGTGACGGAGCTCTGCAGAAGCATATGCTCACTGGAAGTATTTTTACAGGACTGCCATTTCACTAAGTTGCTCTGTAAAATCTCTGCTCAATATTGACTTTGTTTTTTACTATTTTCCTCACTGAAAGATGATCCCCATTGCCAGGGTTAATGGTGCACATTTTACCACATTTGACTGGTGAATCACATTTCAATTTTTCCATATTTCGGGGTGGCCTGAACCACCCAAATGCCACTTTTGGCACAGGATACTGGGCAAAAATGCAGTGGAGTTTTATTTTTTTTACAAATTATTGATATTGAAGCATGGCACATCTGTTTCATCCCAAGCTGTAAAGACTGTCATTGTTTCAGTTTGTCTCTAATCCTGAACTATCATGACATGTTGTACAATTACTACTCTGACACTGTGTGTCTGGCTGTCTGAGGAAAGAGCCGTGTTTGCTCTGGGACATGCTCCCAGTGCTGTGAGTTGTTTGTTGAGGGGAGTTAAACGTACTGTACGTAATGTTTAGGACAGGTAGGAACTACTACTTAATGAAGGGAAAGTGCCCGCTCCTCAGCTAGTTGGGAAACACTACTTACTTTTATGACGGTATTACAGATGAGAAGCACATAAACAATTCTGTGTTAAATTTGATGGAGAAGAAGCATCATCCCCTTCAGCAGAGAGACACACAAGCCCTTATTTTCTTTCACAAATATGCTTTCCCACCTGCTTAACCATGTGCAGTCATTATTTTCAGGTCCTCATTCTTTGTTCCTCCCAAAATCGTGTGTTCTCGCTGTAGGTAATCATTGTATGATATAAGAACAAAAGACTGTCTGTGACTATATCCTGCTAGTAGTGCTTACTTCCATCCGTGAAAAAATCAGGTTCCTTTGCCTCCTCCTCATGCTCCTAATGGCATTTTCAAGATTCCATAGCGCCCGAAGAAAAACAACCAATCAGAGCCGAAAAGTCTAACTCTGTCAATCACTGCTCCTGAACTCTGATCTAGCTGTTAAACTATGCATCGCTGATCAAATATGAATCAAGATTATGTTACTGCATAAGGAAATATGACAAAAAGGTTGTTGTTTTTTTTTTAAATAAAAGTGAACCTTTTTTATTTTTAGTGAACCTTTTATTTGTTGCTGCAGTTGCAACATTTGAGATTACTGTGACTCGAGTGTCCCTGTTACACATTCCTCATGTCCTTTGGGAGCAGTGTTTAGTTCTGCTGAGATGGAGAAAGGCCAGGAATTCAACTTTCTCTGGTGAAATAAAAAAAAAAGGGCAGTTTTGCCACAGTCAAATGAGCTTAAGGTAAACACATCAAGCGGAAGGGCTGTGGCAGGAACTGGCTAGGGGGAAGGGAGTAGAGACAGTGTTGAGATGGGGAGACATTTTCCTGACATTGGCAAATTTTTTGACATTTGCACCTTTGCACTTAAGAAAACAATCGGCCAGACCCAGACCCAGACCCCAACACTGTTTGGTTTTGACTCCGGAGGTGAAACCCTCTCATTTCCTCATGCAAGGCCCCCTCTGCGTGGACTTTGTGCGCATTATTGTGTTTGACTGTGTGTTTTTGTGTGTTTTGTGCAATCTTATCTCAGTTTCACTTGTAGAAAATGCCACCCATGTATTCACGAAATATGGGCTTTGTGGTAACCCCCTTAAAGAAACAAAAATTTCTTTCCAGACAGAAGCAAAGTGTTGAAGCCCACAAATATTCATGTGGTTATGCCACAGATGGCAGCCCTTTCATACAGCCACAGTTTTGAACTGAAGGCTTCAGTCTTTGGTTCATGAAACATTTTTGTTTTCCCCAATGGGAGGCTCCCTCTACCACCTTGCTGGTGACCCTGAGCATCTGTCCCAGCCAAGGCCTGAGGGGAACGCTCCCCAGGGTGCCATGTTGGCTAACTCAGAGTTGTAACTGCCTATTAAAACAGGAAACACAAACTATTATAAACCAAACTCATTAGTCATGTCCCGAGACACTGGCTCCGAGCTGCAACATTTTAATTGGTGTCTCTTAAAATGTTTTGCTACAAAATGTTATTTGATTCATATTCTCTTGTTTTTTTATTTTTTGTTTTATATATTTAATCTGTGTGTGTGTGTGTGTGTGTGTGTGTGTGTGTGTGTGTGTGTGTGTGTGTGTGTGTGTGTGTGTGTGATCCTCAATGTGATCAATTGTAAACTGGGATAATAAATCTAAGGTACACTACAATGTAATTTAATTCATTTAAAGTCTTTCCTGCCTACATATGTGTGTACTTTGCAGCCTTTTAAGTCTTCTAAATGTGTTTGTTCTGTTTTATCATAGGACATTCCTGCAAACTACTGACCAAGAACATGGGCATGCTTGTGATCAATGAAGACACCCTTGATGTGAGTATTTAGCATTCTGCACATTAAAAATTAATGTCCTTGCATACCTTGCAAGCCTCAACCTCACCAAGCACATAAAGATCGTCATTGCTTTACAAAATATTGTACTGAGACTTTTGCATTTTCTAGTCTTCGCATAACTCTTTTTTTTGGATCAGTCATTAAATTTATTCCTAATTTAATTCATCGATTCCAATGCTAAAAACAAAATAACCTAATTGCCATCTTCCAGCATTTTCAAAACAGCTGACTATCAATACAAACCCGCTATTGATCAGTCTATATCTGTTTGCTACATTAGCAAGAATGCATCAGAGGTCAAGACTAACAATGACTCAATACAAATATAATTTACGATTGATTTATGATATTGTTTTGGCAGATTGTAATCCAAATATAGAACGTTATACTAAATTTATAAAACATTTGGCACTTATAATATCTAAAGTAGTTTTAGTTGTTCAGTAGTTGTGATCTTGAGGGTAGAATCATGACATCGTTAGGATGTCCTTGAGTAAAATAATCCCCTAATCTCATCACCGAATCCGTGTGAAAAAGCTGTCTTGACCTGATGGGATAAGGCCACAGGGAGCCTTCCACACACACACAGCCAACACACATCCCAAATTTGCCTTCAACATCTTTAAGACACCCAGCAGAGAAGTCTGTTGACCCCCCGGCAGGAGAGGCTTGTCTGTTGTTTCTGAGATTGAAAAGGGCAAGTCCTTGCGCTTCCGGCTTAGCTAAGCAAAGGAGCCACAGATGGAAGAGAAACTCAACTGGGTTTAGTTTGTTGGACAACAGGGGAATGGTGAGAAGAAGTGGAATGGGACAGGAAAGCAGCAAGGGGGTGTTTGGGGGTGATGACGGACGGCCTTCACTCTGTCAGCCAGTCGTTAAGCGTGATAAATGAAGCTGAGGTAGAAATTTGGGGTCGGTGCATTCATAAAGCATGCGGACCAGCGCTTTGAAATGTCAGCTTTCATTCTCTTGTGGTTGAACAGATGCTTACATAAGGCAGTTTGTTAAAGTGCAAAGGGAGAAACCTCTCCACCAAGACTGAGGAGGCCCACTGAACAGAGGGCCGGGCAGCAGGGCTGGTAATTCTGAGTGCATCTGTGCTGTGAAAGAGAGTAATTGGAGCATGTCTTTCCTCTTTGCTGTGTTTAGAAATGCTTATCAAAGGGAGGACAGAGTTTTAGACATTATCTCTACTAAATCTTATTAGAACTAAAATTCCCAGATGCATTATTAGGTCATTTTAAACAGCCTGGTCTTCAAGTTATCATGTTTAATCATTCAAAGACACTTAGTATATTAATCTTAAAGGAAGTACAGTCAGAGAGAAATAGGCCATATTATTTTATTTTTTTCTGTAAAACAAATGGATTAAAAATGGTGAAAAACACTCAATAAAAATTCAGAGGTCCCCTTTGTGGGTGGCTTCAAGTTTGAGACAGATGATGACATTACATCCATACAAATGTCCAGATTCCACATCATGAGTGTCACGTCCTGTTGGATGTATCACTCAAGAGCTATATCAACAATAGAGCTCAGTCTTTATGGGAAGCTCTTGTGGATTTCTGAATGGACAGCACAAACCCATTCCAAAGCCAAACACTAGCTAGTCACATAGGCTAAACTGGTCATTATAGCCATAACAAAGAGGCTTTAGGAGGAGACATGTAGCATTAGTGCTAAAATTCCTCAGTGGAAATTAGGGGGGAAATGGCTGCCCTACTTGACGAAATGGCAAACTTTGCTTATCACACTATGTGATGAATAGATTGTGCCCCAAACAAAGTGAATTATTTTTCACACATATGCTATACTGGCTTATGCAAAGCATACACACATGCACTTACACTTTGAGATGTCATCTAAAATCACTTTGTTAACTAACATAGACAGGATTAAATTTTTTCCTCTGTGGCTGAATGTAGCTATCACAACCTGACCTGTGTCTCTCTCTCTCTCTCTCTCTTGCTCGCTCGCTCTCTCTCTCACACTCACACACACACACACACACACACACACACACACACACACACACAAGCACAAGCAAGCCCACTGCTCACCATCTCTTGCAGTTTTACAGACCCCATCAGGGATGGTTAAGTCCTCGCAGCTGCTTTCTGCTTGTATCCTCTTGCTCAGTTTCTCTCTTCTGTTAATCCATCATCTCTTTCTGTGCGTGTCTCTCACTCTCCTTCTCTCTCTTTGTGAAACGTAAAGCCCCTTTCTCCAAATATTTCCTTTAAGCTGGGGTTTCAGAGTTTTGTTATGCCAAGCGAATATTGCCTGGTCCCCCTGGTACAATCTGACTGCCTTGACATATCTGACCTTAACACCAGGCCGGACCCCTCCCTCCCTCAGTTCTGCTAATGGCCTTCATTTTTTAATAATTATAGCTGTTTGAGCATCTGCATGACACATTAGGTTTGATGCCTTGCATTGTATCATTGCTTTGGTTCTGCCCATTTAAAACTGTCTTTACAGTCATTTAACAGTTTGCACACTACCATAAGGGATATCATTTTATTGCAAGAAGTGCTTCTATTATATTTTAGTCTTTTTCAAGCCAGGTAATTTATAAAAAAATAATGTAATATTATTATCTACTGGTCACTGAGAAAGTGGTTACACACAGTATTGCCTAATGGCTTCACCATCTGTAGGGAAGATGATTAAATGATGAATACAATGATGATCTCACCACTTCATCCATCCAGTCCACATGTCCGTATACCAGGACAGGTCTCATATTTATGACTTTTCATCATCACTCATCATGTTTATGGCTTTTCTTCATCACTCATCATCAAAGCTGTATATACTGTATAAGCAAACATGATCCATTCTCAGAACTCGCGTTGTGTTATCACCTCAGAGCGAAGGTCTGAGTGTAATAAGCATGGGGAAACATAATAAATACCATATCTAAAATGTCAAGAGCAGCTGCTCTGTAGCAGTCTGGGATTAGCAAGAAGAGTGGACAGATCTGTGTCATCTATTTACTCTAATTTGAATTAGATCATATTAGATAGACGTTTGATGCCAGTGCTACAGCAGCAACACATCAGACACACAGCACGCATACAGAATATACAACAACTAATAAATAGATTATAATACGAGAACAGATATTCAAAAATTAATGTGGTTCAGTATCAATCATACCTATTATGCATTATCTCAGCCTTTGGATTAATAAATCCTCAAATGCAAATGAAAAATGTTACAGCTAACAAAAACATTTGACAGTTTATTTTTTTCCCAAAAGCGTGAACAACAGTTGATAATTAATACATTTTTTGTCATCAAATTTTTAGTATACAATTACACAATACGCTGGGACATAGGAATGCGTCCCAGGAACAAAAAAAATTAAAGGAAAAAAAAACACAGAAAGACGCGGAAGGGGGGAGAGCCAACAAAACACAACAGCAGGAACGGAGCTGGCTGCTCACCAGCAAGACACACAAAAACAGACACACACAAACACTCACACATTTACAGAGAGAGGTGTTATAATTATTGTTAAATATGTTTGTATCCGTTAACAAATTGGCAAAGGCTTTTTAAAATAAAATAGAACCTTACTGACTTATAAATGAATTAATCATAATCCGCTTGCATAGTAGATTCCACTCGGGCAAAACAACTTGCAATCTAATCTCATCTAGTTACAATGCATTTCTCCTATAGCAACTTTAACACTATAGGATTGAATTTATATTGACTAATTGCACTTATTAAACTCACATTAATTACATGTCTTTCATCACACAGAGAACAAGGGAAGCACTCAGCCACCACTGTGGAATGCTGGGAGATGCCCTCTACAAGGAGAACGACTTTGCTCTCATTATTGACGGGAAGACTCTCAAATACGCCCTTGCATTCGGAGTGCGACAGTACTTCCTGGACCTCGCCCTGTCCTGTAAAGCTGTCATATGCTGCAGGTAAGATTTACTCCTGAAACAATAAAATAAACCAGACACAATAAATTCCACTGACCGAAAGGAAAGTAGGTGTTCTTACTGCAAAGACTTTACGTCTATTCCTGCACTTGAAAAGCACCACAAAATGTGTGTTTAAATACTATACAGTACTGGGGTCATTAATCCATGTTAATGCAGCAGATCAAAACCTTTATATGGATATACAGATGGAGAATTCTTAAACTTAAGGCTTTTTATAAACTTGCTTGTTTTTGTCTGACCAATAGCCCCAAACCCAAAGGTGATTTAACAATCATATAAAGCTGACAAATGGAGCAAATCCTCACAAATGAGAAGCTGAAAGTAAGTCATGTTGGGCATTTTTTTTCTTTAAAATTACTTAAATTCAATTAAAAGCTATGTGGTTAAACTACAAAGTAGTATGTCTTTACCACAAAGGTCATTGAGTATATTATGGCAGCAGTTTAAAAAGTGTGATAGTTATAAATTTAAATGGCAACTTTCAACATTTTGCAGTACGCTGTTGACCTGCCCAGGCCACATAAATAATAGGAAGTACTTAAGTACTCAAGCAACCGTGACGGGGTCTGGGGCCAGAAATCAGCACCATGTTTTCAGAACAACAACAAACCTTATGACTCAGTGCGTTACATCAAATTTGTATTTATTTTTCCTTAACCTCTACCTGCCTTTACCTTGTGCACACTCTGTGGGCATTAAGAGACACCAGGAGATGAATGAGGCCTCTTAAACCACGGAGAACATAAACATGAACCATTTCACAGTCTCAGACAGCTAGCAGTTTACGACATTATCTCTGGAGACTCTCTGTACTGCACACTACCCCCAAACCTCTGCTGCACTAAGAGGAAGCTCCTGTGTGGGAGGCTACAGACTTTGCTGTCAGTGAGGGCACACTGTTTAGTTTGAAGTCTTGTCTTGTAAAGGAAGAGTTATGAGATGTGTCCCAATCATCACCTAATGATTGGCTCTATTTAATGGGCCTAGTAAGAAAGGTCTTACAGGGTCTCAAGAAAAAGCAGTAAAAAGGGGAAATACATCTCCCAGAAAATAACAAGTAGTCTTTGCAGCTGTAGTGCCCAGTTCCTCATACAGTCCTCGTCACTGCCAACTTTGCTGTTGGTATAAAGCATTCCAACAGTATAGAGTAGATGTAAAGCAGTTGCTTGTAGCCAAGGAGGACAAGGAGGATTAAAAAAAACATGATGGACTCTTCAGAAATGGTGGCATAAAGTGGGGCTCGAATGTTTGGGCACCCCAGGGAAAAATTTGTATTAATGTGCATAACGAAGCCAAGAAAAGACAAAAATCTGCGTTTGAAGTTTGCAAATGAACATATAGACAAGCCTGATGCATTGTGGAAACAAGTTATGTGGACCAATAAGGTTAAAGTAGAACTTTTTGGCTGGAATGAGCAAAGATACGTTTGGATATGGATAGGAAAGGGCACAAATGAAAAGAACCTCTGTCCATCTGTTAAGCATGGGGGTGGATCCATCATGGGGTTGTATTGCAGTACAAGGTATTAACTGCAGGGTGCCCAAACTTTTGCAGACGTCATTTTTTTGTTTTCTGTTATTTTGAAAGCGTAAATGATGGAAATAAAATCTAAATTTTTTGACATATTATACGATTGTCTAATCTTTTTCCATCTTTTCTTGGCTTCTTTATGAATATTAATACAAATTTTTACCTGGGGTGCCCAAACTTTCGAGCCCCACTGTAAGACAAAGGAGCACTCCATGCTTCTCTGCCAAATGGTGATCCAAATGCACATGTCAATGTGATGAATACAAAATAAGTCACTGTGTTTTCCTTCGGACAGACATGTGCTTCCACCAATGTGCCAACAGCTGCCGCACTTGACATTGAGGAATCTTGACCATCTCTCCCCCAGATCTCACCTTATTTCACACATTTGCCTCGGCCATCCAGCATGACATGACACAATCCCTCCCTGGCTACCTGCCATCAAACAGTGCCGATTACGTGGTACTCGGTAAAGTCAGAAGCAGTCTCTACAAGGGCTTTCTTCTCTTTGCCACCTTGGCACCTGCTTTTTTGTGATTCTTAAAGAAATATTCTGCACAAATGTTTATTTTTAGGGTGTTCACACAGTTTGGCACAACTGTGACAACTTTGCCTCAACCTACAATTCTATTAAGTGAAGGAAGAGCTTTGGGTTTTGCCAAGTGCTGATCTCAAGAATGAATATTATTGTATGCACACCGCACGCAATCATACTGCCCAAATTCTGGGGAAGTAGGAAATTGAATTTCTTGGACAATATGTTCCTGTGTATTATGTACTGTATAATCTGACATCTACTCTTATAATGTATATGTCTTGCCTTATCCTTTGCACTGCATACTGTATGTCTCACTGTTGTAGCACTCATTTTACCACAACTGATTTTACCACATTAATAGCACTTACTGATTACCACAAATCAATAGCTTGTTTTATTAAATACACATTGTATAATATCCCCTGTGCTGCTACTCCCTTTTAGAGTATCTCCTCTTCAAAAGTCAGAGGTGGTGGAGATGGTAAAGAAACAGGTGAAGGTGATCACGCTGGCCATTGGTGATGGTGCTAACGACGTGGGAATGATCCAGACAGCTCACGTCGGTGTGGGAATCTCCGGCAACGAGGGTCTGCAAGCTGCAAACTCCTCTGACTACTCTATTGCCCAGGTGAGCACAATGGCAGGGGCTTACACCAAGTGAGAATAACACAACATATTAAGTTAAAGTATGTTGTTCTCTCATTAGGAGTCAGAGATGGAAGACATCTTTAAAGTGGGAACTTTACCGCTTGTTGTTTATATTAAAATGCCTAAACTATAATTTGTAGAGTAAATTTGACAGTTTTGCTGATGGTATCAGGCAGTCAGAGAGGGTCAGAAAAAAAACATGCCAATGCATGATTGATTAGCTGCTTAACTGCTAATAATGTTCAGACTAGATTAACAGAAGTCGGTCTTTATGACTCAATATAGTGGAGCTAAACAATGTAAAATTAACTGTAGTTAAAACATTTTTTCTATTGGAACAAAATATTTGCACACTGACACCCTGAAGTTACATTATGTACATAAAATGAAAATAAGACTAGAAGACCAGATTTTACACTTTGGCAGTGTTAAAAGGGAAATGTAACTTGATTAAAATGTTTTCTTCTAAGTTGCAGGTGTATGTCCTCAATTTGGCAGCAATGCACGTATCCATGCCCAACCATTTCCATCTTCTAAAAGTCATATTCCACACTTGTCAGTATTGTCATCATTGTCTCAAGTGTAATATGTGTTAGTGATAGCTTGGCACATTGTTCCCAGTAACAATAGGTCATTACTTATACAGTGGAGTAGTAACCTTTGTAAAACAAGCATTTTGTGACACCCAACTCCCAACATAACCATACAGAAACAAGATCCCGGCAGAATGCTACATCTTAAATACATTCTTACATCCTAGTAACCAGTTTGTCTCAAACTCTGCAGCGATATGTGATACCCATAAGCAACAACAGCCATGGAATTCCTGTGTCATGGTTCTGTTTCTCCACAGCATGCCACTCAGTACATCATGTTTCTATTACAGCCACGGGGCTTGAGAGAATAGGAAACCAGTAGCTGACTAAAACACAGTACGCTCTCTGTGCTTCAGTATGCAATTACCATTCAAGAGATTTGGATATGTCTTAAGTGCCCCCATCAATCGGCATGACATGTAAAAGTGTATGCCTTTCAAAGACAGGTGGCCTCATACAATCCATTTAGGTTGTGTTCCAGCGTCAAATTAAATTACACCTCCAGACTTCCAGTGGTGTTGTCCATATATTGGCGTAACGGTACATTAAGTGTAATTTGCAGTCTGCAAACTGAAATCAATCCTTGGAAGTTGTGTAACTTGTTTTTCTTTTTCTGTACATGACTTATATTCATGTTTGAGAGTATTAGATCCTTGTTCCTTGCTGCTGCAGATTGTCAAGATTTAATACTTTAAAGCTCATTGTTATCTGTTGAAGCAAGTGGAGAGTGAAGAGGCTTTGGGCCGAGGCACCTCTGCTCTTCATCTGTCATCAGCTCATGTTTGTGTTAACTGATGTTTGAGCCGACCATTTGAGGGGTCAGACAAACTGGGGGCTGCCACTGTGCTGTAATTTCCCCAACAAATACTGTGGTAATACTGAAAGACAAGAATGCCTTCAAATAAAAAAGATTGTGTTTAATTCTACTCATCATACCTCCTGCTATGGTTTCTGAGACATTTTTAGAACTCTTCTTTTTGTTAGAGGCAAGAGAAGGCAAGAGTAGATTGTGTGTTTTGTTTAGTCATTTACTGGCAACTAAGATGAAACAATTGCCTCGAACTTTTGCTCCAATATAATCACACTTATCAGCCAGAAATTGCACTGAAATTGCAAGTTTGTAACGGTCCCTAAATAATGGTATAATTATAAAGCCATTTAACTATTATGCTGAACCCTTGGAGACCAATACCTCCATATGAACACTTTCATTTTGATTAACTAAACTCTTAATCTTACAATCTGTAACTCAGTGTTTCTGGAATGTGTTAGTGAGAGTCTTTGGCTTCAAAATTTCATCATTCCTCTCTGCTGGGGGATGACAAAACACTGCTGCTTTCTTTAATCTTGAAGTTTCTGTAACTGCTTCAGTGTCTCAGCACTGATCTCTGATTATGAGGAATGATTAGACAGTGTACTGTACACAGACTTTGCTATTCATTCATTTTGTCATTTTTTTTCTCCATTTACTCCCCTCCCACACAGTTCAAATACTTGAAGAATCTGCTGCTCGTCCACGGAGCCTGGAATTACAACCGTGTAGCCAAGTGTATCCTGTACTGCTTCTACAAGAATATTGTCCTCTACATCATTGAGGTAAGACGCTCTAAGGGCTGAGAGTCATGCAATAAACCAGTTCTTAATGCAAAGCTTTAAAATGTATTCACATGTCATGACTAGGTGTAAAGGCAAAGATCCCTTGTTCGAGTTTCCATGTTTGTATTTCTGTTGACTGGCCCTTCATATAACCTGCCAGTTGTTGCAACTCTGGCGCGAATAGTTTGAGTTTTGACATACCTAGACAGAATACACACACACACACACACTCGAGATGAGGGGAAAACTACATCTAATAAACTGGAAGTCTGCCTTTCAGTAGTCTATATCTTTGACGTTCAACTTCCGCGATTGCTCAGGTGCCGCAGGAAATAGCGCCGGATGCATGTATGTTTGTTTCCTTCCGCTTTCGTTTAGTTTAAAGTGCTCATATTATGCTTTTTGGCTTATTCCCTTTCCTTTATTGTGTTATAATGTATGTCTTTTTGTGTATGTTATAGGTTTACAAAGTGAAAAAGCCCAAAGTCCACCCCAAAGGGACTTACCATTTCCAAATCTCCAGCCTTTACTTCCGTGACAAATGTGCATCACTTTGTAACATACATTATAAATATCATCTACCTACCAGTGTGGCACCTCCATCATACTGTGCTTCTAACTGGCTTGTAGTCCTTACCTAGGTACTGTGCATGTGCAACTCCCAACAAAGATGGAACAGAAGTGAGATGACTCACTCTGTAGCTAAAACAGAGAGCTCAACACACAGGGTGAAAAGAGGAGCTGCAGTAATGTGCAGTACGACAAAAATATAGTGATTTTTATTTTATTTTTTTTTTATTAAACCACATAAACCTATTCTGGTAAAAACTCTAAATACAATTATGTAAAACCTGTAAAGGAACATAATATGAGCACTTTGAACTCCTGTGGATTAATGAGGACTATCGTATAGCTAGCTAGATCTTTCCCATCTGAGTTTTCTCTTGCACAATGTTTTACAGCGGCTCAGTGCGGGGCTTAGAGCCGCCCATGATGATTGTGATTGGTTAAGGAAATGCTAATAACCCAGAGGACGTTTTCTCTCCCATCTCATGTGGAGTAGCCAGACTCTTCAGCGTGTGGATGGTCTGGCAACGCAAGACTAGCTTTCAGAAATCCTTAGAATATTAATCCACACAGCTCATCTGAATAATGGTGAAGCCATTTGACAGAGGGGGGGAATGACTTGCAGCAAAGGGACGCAGGTTGGAGTCAAACACGGGCCCGCTGCGTCAAGGAGTAAACCTCTATATATGGCCGCCTGCTCTACCAACTGAGCTGTCTGGGCGCCTGTGAATCCATTTCACTAGTAATGCTATCCATTTCTTTTTTCAGCTCTAGGATTACATTAATTATTAGTTTAATGTTACACTGTTGGCAGCAGATACAGACAGATAGGTATGTAACAATGGACACACTAAACATTTTTTTTCAGTATCAATATGTGATAATAACAACTCAAATATTGACAATCAGACTTATTTTTATATATACACTAATGGTCAAAAGTTTGGGGTCACTTACACATTTCCATACCACTCCAATATAGACAGAATACTTGCTGTTCTGAGTGGGTGGCTAATCTTTAATGCCATATCTACATTGCCCATCATCAGCAACCATTCATCCAATGTTCCAAAGGCACATTATGTTTACTAATCTATCATTTTAAAAAACTAAACGAGAAAACATTGGAGAACCATTTTGCAATTATCAAGCTCATAATGCAATCTGAAAACTGCTGCCCTGGTTAAAAAATAACAACAAAGCAACTGATCTTAGCTGGTATTCGGTCTATAATGGAGTGCAATGGAAATTTCTAATTGGCCGCAAACCTTTGACCGGTAGTGTATATTTGTTGAATGTTTTTTTGATGTTAAGCTTTAACAAGCAGCTCTTAAGCATTCTAGTTCATTTTTCAGATCCCGTGATTTGACCTACTGGTTGTTTCTGTACTGGTCTGTATACTTGTTTTTTTTTAATTATTATTATTATTACTATTATGTCATTTTTATATAAAGCACTTGGTGTTGCATTTTATAATGTATGAAATGTGCTATATAAAAACATTTGACTTGACCTCAATAGGACACTTTTTGATCTGCCCTGTAATTATTCATGTTTTACTGTACTGATTGTAGTGGCGAATTGTCTTCCAATTGTACAAAACAAACTAAAAACTCAATTTTCAACAGCCACTGAGGCACCGAAGGAGTGAATCTTACACACAGATTCTGGTAAAAAACCATCAGCCCTCCCCGGTGTCTACCTCCCACATACCTGTTCACCTCTATTTGTAGACTACACCTGGTGGCTAAGGCTGCCTGGTACCTTCAAAACAAAAGCACTAAAACTAACCCAAATAAAATACTAATGATAAACAAATTTATGTAGCTGTATAATTCAAGCAAAACTGAAATTAGATAAATCAAATAATTAACTGTTATATATAACAAAATAATGATTATCTCCAACACTGATAATCTAGGAATATTTGCTTTGGGTGAAAAGTGATGAGCAGGTAATACATGTCTGTTTATAGCCATCCAGCACCCCTCTCCTTGTATACCAGTGGATGATGGTTACAAAGGTTCACACACGTTACTCCCAACATTGGTCTGTTGGTGTGCGGTAGGTTTGATGGCATTTGACAGATACCAGACCCAGTACTGATTGCAGGTTCAGAGCTATAACCAAGAATGACCAGACAGGTTAAGTGCTTCCTATCAGTATGAGCAGAGGCTTTATCATCGGGAGTACTCAGATGTTTTGACCTACTGTCCATGCACTTGTCTGATGGAAGCAGCAACTTGAGCTTTGCATCTTCTTAAATTCTAATTCAGAATTTTGATCACACTTTTTCCCAATGGAGACTGCTATACTATATGTAATATACTTACATTGGATACTTATACCTTAGAAACATATTTGTATAACAATAAATTGTCCTTTTATTGCAAGTTAAATGCCAGTGCATTTCTCCATTGCTTTTTTGTTTGTTAGTTAGATACAATAAGAACTTTATCGTCAAAATGTGTGAAAACCCATATATACTTATGTTTCTTGAAGGGGCCCAGTAGCCAAAAAAAGCAAGTGATTTACAGACTTTTTCTGCCTTTGCGCTCTGAAAAGGAGACAGGAGAGTTCTCCTGGCCTTGCTATGTGGTGGCAAAAAAAAAGGTCAGCCACATGCTTTTAAAATACCATCACCACATAACATGTCATGGAAATGTGAGCACTTTAAAAATGTCTTTTGGTCATCCTCTTTCTGTGACACTTGACCTCTGATCTCATTCTTGTTTATATACCATGGAGAATCAGTTGACTACCTTTTACATTCCAGCATGTCTGCTTCTGGCTTATTGTGACTTGAAGTGAAAGAGGGCAATTGGTCTCTTTCCAGAATATAACTGCACTAATAGGAACAGCAACTGTTTGATCATCCTACCCTTTTTCCAGATAAGGTAAAATACAACGCTACTCACCATACTACAAATGCAGATCCAAAATAAAATTCAATTTAAAGCTAATAGAATGTTCTTCTGCAAAAACATCATGTGTGACTGAATGTTGTTGATGTTAAGACAATTTACTGTTGAAGTCAAAAAGAGGTGGCACAACGTCTAATGTATACGTTACATAAATTCAAGACTGCACAAACCCTTGTCTTTCCCTTCATTTAAATTCTAGTCTGGCTCAACGGATGTACAATGCTGGGATAAAGCATGACAGGATGTCCTTCCTTCTCTCGCTTTCTCTATCAGGGCTTAGCTCCGCCCTAAACGGTTGTGATTGGTTTTAAGAAATACAATCAAGGCAGAGAGTTTTTTAAGGTGGTATAGCCAGACCAATCTCTAGTGCTAACACAGCACTGTTTAGGTAGGTCTGACCTATTTAAATCCTAACTGGATCTGTATTCCACAATCGCGTCATCATTTGTTCAAAATCCCTCTTAACATTGTTTATCCATTTATTTGTGTGTCCAACTCCTGTGAAGCATACTGTGGCCTTTTTCAAAGCAGGTCTTGTCCTACAATTGGAACATAACATCTATAGTTTTGTCTGCGGGGCAAGCTTCTTTCTAGCACACCTTTTGTTGCGCTCTGAAACCAAAACTCCCTCTCCCCCCTGTGCTACGCTGCTTCAGGGGATTCAAGTAGATAATAGGACATTTCTTTACTTTAAGGCTGCTTCAATATTTCAAATGTCCCTGTTTTGTAAGACTTGGACATCTAACACACCCCGGATATGACTAAAAACAGTTTTCGTTGCACTAATAGGTTTACTTTTGTGCGTGCATGTTTTTTCTCGTTGACTCCCAGGCTACCTTGCAAGGAGAGAATCAAGGATGTTGATGGGAATTTTACCTTTTTTGTTAGTAGCACCATTGTTACAGTGTGTTACAACTTGAATACCAGGACAGGGAGACTCTGTGTTTAAGCCTCTTTTCGTCTCCCTCTATTTCCAGTGGGTCTTTGGTTCTTTTTAAAATAAATAGAGTAGGAGGGTGAATGATTCTGAGGCTATTGTGGAAAACATGAATGTGAGTGCAACTTAGTCTGAGGCTCTTGGAACAGTTGTATGATCATTCAAGATTTTGTGTGACTTTCTGAGGGTTAATTGTGAGTCAGAATACAAGGTTGTCCCTTCAGTGGATGATTGACTGACAGCTGGAACTACTTCACAGTGTTTCCTTTGGCTTTCCCCATGCTGTCGATTTTTGCATTCCTTGTCCTAATCAGTTAGAGAACAGTTCAACCATGATCATGCTTGAATCATGACTGACTGTCTAATTGAAAAAGGCGGGTATAAACTTCAATAACTTCAAACTACAAATTACACCATTAACTAAAGGACAGGAGTAAAAAGAATTGAATTCCATCACATTCAGGCTAAGAGACCTTTCCAAAGGAAGCCATGGCAACTTTATTCAAATGACCGATCCAGCTGGCCACTCATGTTTGATTGACACTTTGCCAGCGTACTACAGAAGGGGGCTGATGGACAAGTGGCATTTATGAGGCAATTACATCAAAGTTCATTCAGTGCGGCTTAGTGTGGTTAGAGATGTCTGAGTTTCAGAGCAAAGCTTGCTGACCATTGCACGCTGAATGAAACCACAGAGGCCGTGCTTGGCATTGTAAGACTGCTTGTGTTTGTAGCTCCACATATTTCCAGCATATTTATCAGCTCTCTTTATGTCCCTTTACATTCTTTGCTTGCTTTGTGTTTGCATTCCATTAGCAATTCTGCAGTACTAAGCTTAAGAGTATCAGGACTCACATTGTTGGTGACAAATGTCATGCTCCCCCCACCCCGTCAAACCCATAGCCACTTCTAGACAAGGCCTGCAGAGCTGTGGAGCAGCCTTGGAATCAATGATTTTTGATTTGTTGATGAATATGCATAAAGTCTTATTGGCCAGCCACTGCCCAATCCCTCTTTTCTTAACTCCCGCTTCCCTCCAGTACTGTTTTTCATGATGTGCAGTCGGAGAGAGGCCAGCCACACCCCTCCGCTGAGTGGCACTCAATGAGGAGAAGAAAAGACGAAGAAAAATCCTGCCTGGTACTTCCCCTAATGAGCAAATCAATGCATCTGTCCCTCAAGAGATGAGAGGAGAAAAGAGAGAGAAGCTATTGGGACCCCAAGGACCAGGCCAAAACATTCACAGTGAGGCAGTTACCACATGCTATGAATAGGAGCTTTTATTGACTGAGCACAACAATATATCAGCCCAGCGCTGTAATTAATTCAGCAGTTTGACCTACTCGCTAGCCTCTCGTTGCTGTTGCTTGAGCCATGCTAATGGTTGAATCTGGCTCACGGCTTGGGTTTCATCGACATATAATCCATAGCAACGGCATCTAAATGTTTTGTCAGGAAGCAAAGACCTAAAACACCTAAAACTTTTCTTGCACTGCCAACAGATGTACTATATACCTCCTGTTTCTCATGGTTACATAGCCACATGGTCCGAAATTTGAGTGAACATTCCACATGAATTTGAAAACAGGCCCCCTCATATAAAAGAAACAACATCATGGTAGAGTGCACCTGATGGAGAGGATCTGTGATGGGTGGGTGTGGCAGAGGGGAGTTGAGGGGCAGGGTCTGGGGACACACACATAAACACAGGCCTTGTCTATAGGCACCCCACCCCCACCCCCTCACCACTTCACCAAGGGAATGAACGGTGGGTGAGTGGGGGTGACAGACATTTGTTTTCATGCATATGCTTACACGATTAAATAGTAAGAGCCAGTGGCAGATTGGTATTGGGCGTGTAAAGAGTGGCAGCGGGCGGGTGGGGCCTTCCAATAGGCTTTGTCCCAATCTGAGAATTTGTAGCAGTTCATGCTTTCATAATGAAGTTAAAATGGCCATGCCATGGCCAAAACACAGTACCCTGATGTTCCCTTGACATTAGCAAGAGGTGGTTTTGGACCAAGAAGTGTCAATTTCTGATTTACTCAGTCAGTAGACACACAGTTTTCTGATTGTACATGCAGTTTTTCTCCAGGAAATATCAAACAAATCTGCTTTTTAATAATTAAAAAAATGTACACATGCCATTTTTCCTACTAGATATTGTAATTCAACTTCTCTACTTGCACGCTCATATAGTTAATTACCAATACCTAGCTTCTGTCCTCATCTTAAAGGCATTGTTTTGTTCAGGTAAGTATGACTAATCAAGATATATGATAAGTCTCTTCCCCACCCAGCATATGGTTTACATTACCTATATCTCCCTTTCCTGACATAATATATCAAAGTCTCCATCCTTCAGAGTTCCACAGACCTGCTCCTATAACTAACCTCGTCTGTCACCCACTTGTCTTTAGGAGGATCAAGGAGGGAAATAGTGGGCTTGATAAATGTTTGTAGTGATTCCTGTGATGAATCCAGTTGCCAATTTGCATTGTGGAGGTAGCATCTGGAGGTCTAGGCTTTCCCACTGCTGTTCATTTTTCTATTATATATGATATGTTATATTGTGGCACACATCTGCATTTCCTGAGTTTAAAACCTGGCAAACTTAGACTAATGACATGTTAACCACAGGTCAGCACTTCAAACAAACCCACATTAGTTTTACGATAATTTAGTTATTTTGTTTTTAATTTTTTTTTTTTTTACTTTACAATTTTTTAGATTATAAGAGATCCTGCAGTCTCTTTCGGAAGTCTCTGTTGACATAAGAAAGTAAAGAATGTAGTGTGACAGAAAAAATTTGTTGTTAGTTTGTAGACAGAGTGAGCCATCTCAAATCTGATAATAATAACCATTCACTCTTACTATCACTAATGGAAAGCATACACTGAAAAGGCTAATTTGAAACACTACAGAGATTTAGTGTTTTCATCATATAGTTTATAAGTGTTAATGTTCAAAATGTTAGTAATGGGAAAGGGAGATGTGAGGATTATGGATATAAACTATCCTTGAAATTTTGGTTTAAATATAAACTGTGTTGTTGCACCACAATTGCTTTCTGTTGTTATTTTTGCTGCTCTAACTCTTTCTTTATGTGATTTTGTCTCCCTTAGATCTGGTTCGCGTTTGTCAATGGCTTCTCAGGCCAGATCCTGTTTGAACGCTGGTGCATTGGTTTATACAACGTGGTGAGTGTTAATAAAATGTACTATACAAAGAGCCCGCTTTACTACTTTACCCCATTGTTCTGACATAGAACTGATTTTCTGTGGTGTCCCAAAACTGATCCTTTTGTTGCGTGACTATGTCATCAACATCTTGAAAAATATCTCCATTATTTATGACCTGTTGTCAAGTCCATATTCCCTCTGTGCCCTAAACTATGTACTGAATACGAAAGAACAACATTTGCGCTTGCCCCAAAGAGTGTAGTTAGCAAGGGCAGCTACGTTTGAATGATAAAAAGAATAGGAAGAATGGAGCAGCAACTGAACAGGCTGCTGATGTAGGGGATCCCACAGGGCTCTATAATGGGACCTCTCTAATGAACTCATATTTCATACCTGTCATGAATTAAGTAGAAGTAAAACATGTGCATCTGCAAGTCTGATCTTTAATACCATGGCATTAAGCCCACAAGGAGTTGATATGTTACTTTAAACTGTTTATCAAAATCAACTTAATTCAATAAACACAAATGAATGAGAGATGTGTGAAGTGAAATTTCCCCACATTCCTAATTGGGATAAACTTTCATGTGAGAAGGATATTTCAACAGCCCTGCCTTTTGCATTCATTTTATAATAAACTACTTACATACAGTACTGTATTTGGGGGGTGGAAAGAGGGTTCTGTCTTTCACTTTATCCAAAAACTGATGGAATTCCTCCGGCTCAGTGGGAGTCTGCCGGAAGCAGTGGGCTGAATCCGCCCATCAATGGAGATCTTCCTGGGCCTGGCTCTGAATAAGAAAGGAGCTCAGTGGAGCATGTCCTGTGGCCCTGTAGACTGAGGCCTGCAGACTCACACTCCAGATGGGGCTTCAGGGAACTCACACCAACTGACCCACTGAGCCCCCTAGCCACACAATACCATCACTCCACTCTCAGCAGCTGCCATACGGAACAACATTACAACACCACTAAGAATTTACACTTTAGCTAGACTTAAATTCCCTCTTCTTAGTCAAGAGTATCACAGATGTTCATTGGAGATGGATTTTGCATATGAACAGACTTGAAGCATGACAAATCAAAATAAGAAACACTGAATGGTTTTAGGGTCAATGGTCTTTAATGATGAATGGGAAAACTGTAGAACAAAATGAAGCAATTGTTTCTATAAATGTAACCTGCGATGTGGAAATGGTGACAATGAAGAAGACAGGCATCTACCATAATTAACAATTAGACATTCAATTACACTGTTTAACCTCTGCATACTGTACACAGTAGTGTTGTGAATTTGGCAAAGTTTGCAAAGTGATTTTTGGCTTTTGGTTGCATAAATATTTTCCCTTTAAGGTTCAGTAGGTAACTTTTATAAAAGCTAACTTTGATCTCTGATCAAACTAGTCAGAGCTGATCGACTATGAATCAAGATTCTGCAAAAGCATGGGGACCTTTTGACTTGAGATTGTTTTTTCACACATACAGTTTCCATGATCAAGATTGAATTTTCATGCCTAACAATGTTTTAGATGATTTGTTTTTGAAGTGAGTTCAGAGCAATAAAAGAAGTGACCATTTGTGTGAGTTTCATTTCTTGAGAAATTGTGGAAACATAAAATTCACTGATGTTTCTCTCGTTATGTTTTTTCTTATGCAGATCTTTACTGCTCTGCCGCCTCTCACTTTGGGAATATTTGAGCGCTCCTGTAGAAAAGAGAACATGCTGAAATACCCAGAACTCTACAAAACCTCCCAGAATGCAATGGGCTTTAATACCAAGGTAACACTAGTCTATGTTCTTTATTTGCACACACCACTAGATGTAAATGCTATTAAATGACATTGTTATTGTTCCCACTGTGGTCTTTTTGTTGCAGTTATTTGTTGTGTTGGCTTGAGGACTTTCTTTTTAAAGTGTTTTCTGCTCTCTGTCCTGCTTTCTGCAGCTACATTAATGTACTTTCTTGATATGGAGTTGTCAAGTTTCTCCAAATCTAGTGCATATTGTAAGCAAATATCTCTTTATCTCAAATGATCTTTTTGTTCAGCTTCTAGAAGGGGAGTATTATTATTTATATTATATTATTTATCATTACCTGCCATTTTTGTAACTTTGTAAAACTCAACTGGGTCACCAAACACTCACAATTTGGTATATTTCCACTGTATCATCTAAAGTTGAGAATTAATGTTGTGCTCCACTACACAAATGAGGAGGTCAAATGTTCCAGGTCCCACAACCAATTAACATCAAATTAATGACACAAGATGTTCTTGTCGTGTTGTTGTTCAGGACTGATCGTCTCCCGTCACAGTGACCTGGCAGCTGTAGTCAGTGGGTCTCCAGTCGTAGCCTTGTTTGGCCTGGCTTGACCTATTCTGTCTGGTTGCAGGGGCCGTCCAATAGCTTTCCCCCGCTGGTAATGAAGATGTCTCCTTCTTTCTCCATGCTGAACCAGAGCCCTAGTCCCTCATCACAGGCGTGGTGACCTGGTTAGCACAGCATGGAGGTGGATTAAAGACGGATTGGCCATGGCGGTTAGGAGCAGGAAAGGTCAGATGGGTTGGGGTATGCAGCAGAATGAATTGGAGGAGAGAGGGAATAGAGAGAGTGTGTGCTGTCATTGTGTGACAGCGTTTGTTGCAGAAAATTATGCGATTTGTTTAAGTGAGGGAGTTGTTTGTTCTCACGGCAAAGCTGTCAGTTTGAGTTTAACTCATCCAGGACCACATTGAATGTGTGAAATAAGTTTCCATTTTCGAGCAAGGACTACTACAACTTTTGGTCATTTTTTGTTTGAGCAAACCAAAGCATATGTATATGATAGTTACTTAATATTGTTGAGTTTTTAACTGTTGTTCCAAGGAAACATTTTTGAGTACATCACCCCAGGATGTGGGAAATGCTAACAAAATTACAAATGATTTATGAACACGCTGTAGGTCATTAGATGAGTTAATGTAAGTACATCCACTGCTTGCTATAGCCTGGATTGTTTTTCATAATTAAAGAAAGCTAAAGAAATAGAGGTAAATTGGTTGCGGAACAGACATGCTATGCACAGAATAAGTGTTATTTGTTCTCTGTAGATACATTGTCTTTATTCCATCAATTAAACAGTTGATCAGAGAGAAATCTTTCCCCACAACTGCTGAATTAATCGTCCCAAATTTTGGTTGAATTCTGTAGTAGGTTGGACTTTCCTTTCATTAACATTTTTGAAGACTTTCAATGTCTGCCAAAAAAGGGTCACAAAAGTATGCGTCTGATAGTTCGAAGCAAATGAACCTCAATTTTGTTTGGGCCACATTTTCCAAGACCCATAAATGATGACTCGGCCAGGTCAGCAGGTTGTTTTTTCTGGCTTGTCCACTCTCTTCCCGAGATATTTTCCTTGCAGCTGGCCTGAGGCGAGAAAATCCAGCAGGAATTTGGCCCCTCCATGCCTGTCTTTCTGCACGCCTGGCTCTTTTGTACACAACAGATACTGTCTTTATGAATTAAAGCCGTTTGTGTTGAGGTGAGAGAAGGGAGTGACTGAGGGTGTTAGAGACTCAAGGCGTGGCTTTAACTGTGCTGCCCATTTACTTTTAATTACATATACCTGACACTTTAGTCACTCTAATAAACCTAAATCATGTAATTGTTGTAATTACAGTAGTTTACAAGCAACTATCACCTCTTATAAAACCCTTTTCCCTGTCTTATACTCCTCTATTGCTTCCCCTTCTTACCTCACTGGTTCAAATAGAAACAGGAAGGGGTGGGCCGCTCTGAAAATATTTGGCTCAATATTAATTACTGGCATTCATGTTATTTTTTTTTTTTTTTTTTGCAATTAGGAGTTCCACAAAGGGCAGAATCTTTATAGGACAGTGGATCCCTAGCAACTTGCTGTGATACAAGAGAAATAAAGTGAGCAGTGTTGTCTGGAAGGGTGAAAGGGAGGATCCCTCTGTGACAAATGATTATGAACATTTATTGATTTCATTAGCATTCATTATTGTGGAGCGGAAACTAGGGATTGATTGCAATCCAACAGTGTTTGGGAATGGGGTATTAGAGGAGGAAGGTGTAGAGAGCTGAGCCTGTCAGTGGGAGGCTAATTGGCATAAACATGTGATTGTAACATTAGTGATAATTTAGTCCACATTTGACTAGAGAGATAGAAGGGTGGGGGTTGGTTTCAACCATTTTGTGCTCAGTGTATTGGGTTTTGTCTACACAGTGGGAGGGTGAGGTAACCCGGTGGGGGTGGGCCTGCGGCTGCTATGGGGTTTTCTTTGGTCAATAGGAAAGGTGAGGAGGTCATGCTGCTGAGGCCAAGGTGTATTACAAAGACTCATAGTCTAGAACAAGACTTTTAATTCACTGTACCCTGTCCTGCTTTACTCCTTCTCCTCTCCCTTAGATTTTACATCCTTTCCTGGCAACTTTTTGGTATAACCATACAGTGCAAAGCAATACTAATAGTTCTAAAATGACTCAAACCTGGGGTAATCCCAAGAAAGTTTGACATTCAAGGTGTCCAATGTGTCTCAAATAAGATATATTTTATGTTTTACCGACAGATTTGCTGAAGTTGTTGAAATGGGTGTTTTTAAGGTACCGAGCCTCTAACTTATCATCTGCCAAGAACCGATGATTAAAAAGAGGCCAAAGATAAAAATTTACCGTTTTTTTTTCTTTTTTTTTTTTTCTTCCCTGTTTACTCTCTGGATTTGACAGATTTGACAGATTTTCAGTGCTCAGAAGTAACACCAACGTCTGGGTCAGCACAGGGAGGAAGGGGGCACAAATGTGGAGCATTTTTTGGCAGAATAGATTTCACGGCTGTTTCATGCTACATTGCCCATTAGTGTTTTGTTTGGCTCAGGTATTGCATAATGTACATTTGAAACAAGGTGGTTTTGGAGTGGGAGTATTGATTTAAACGACTCATCCAAAGTCTGCATGCTTGCATAAACAGACACACACGCAGACTGCGGTTCACACCACGATTTTCCAGGCCCTTAATAATGACCATGAAAACAGTTTAATCTCTGTCAGGTTTGTCAGTCTCCATGTGTGTTTCTAAACTGATTTCTGCTTGTTTAAACTCCTTTCATTTATTTCTACACCAGTCAGAATTCTCGCATGAAAGGGCCAAGGCCTAATGAAATGTAATGAGGAAACCCTCTTACTAGCAGCACATATATTAATGTTGTACAATGTTGTATAATGGTCTTAACGTCGAGGCGAGGATATGTATTGCACAGTTTCTTATGCTTAATGCTTTTTTTCTGTGATTCTGTTAAATACAGTAAACACACTAGAAGTTAAAAAACTGCTCATTAATGTTGTCCACTTGTCTTTCACTGCTCGAACACACACTCAGTAGCCTCCCCCCCTATAACACCCACCAAGGATATACAACGTGTCTGTCAGCAGGGTGGCCATTGAGCGAGGAGGCCCCGACAAAACCGCCACTTAGCCTAGCGCTGGGCTGGCACAAAGGGCCCAGGTCAGGGGTCACTTGGGAGGCTGGAGCTCCCCACACCCTTTTCTCATGCTTTTTTCTTCTCTCTGTCTCCCTCTCTCTTCTTTGAATCTCCTGCCGCCTCCAACCCCCCACCTTTCTTTTCCTCCTCCTCCTCCTCCCCGCCTCCTTTCCCCTCAATCCTTCTCCCCTATTTTTTTGCAGGTCTTCTGGGCCCATTGTCTGAATGGCCTCTTCCACTCCGTCATCCTCTTCTGGTTCCCCCTTAAAGCCTTCCAGCATGGTAAGTAGCTCCCAGAGACTCCACCATGGCCCTCTGTGGATGAAGAGGGAGGACAGTCAAACATACTTTGTCTTAATTAAGACTGTCCAGTCGTGAATTACAAACATATGTGTTCTCCGGCAAGAGTAACACACACTAACAAGCATATATTTATGTCCATATATTCATCCATACTGTAACCAGTTCTTCATTTTTTTTTTTTATAAACACACACCTCTGTGATGCAAATGTTCCAGGTGCTTGTTCAGTGCAGACAATGATGCTTCTGATCCAAATAGACGATTATCAGTGTTTTTGTGTGCACAATTAAATTAAAATTTAATTCACAATAATTTTATTTATCCGTATCAGGTCAATTGTGCATGTTTGTGCAGATAAGGATGCTAGGTTTCTGTGTGCGAGTGCAGAGAGAATGGAGTTCTTAGAGCCAGTGGGTCTTGGCTGGCCAGCGCAGAGGACCACACAAGCTTGGGCCTGCTCTCCAAACAAAGGCGCAGAGCCGCTTTACTCTGACTGACAGGCTGTCAGCAAAGCCTCAGCGCACACAAGACATGTGACCAGCCGGAAGTAAAGGGAAAGGGAGCCTCTCTTTCTTTCTTCACTCGCAGTCGCATACTGCTGATATTTTAGCCTCAGCTACAGCCCAAACTCACGTGGGCAATTTGGATTCATATGTCTGTTTAATTTGCAGTTCATTTTGATTTTTATTAATTCAGGAAATTCTTCTAACCTCTGTTTAAGGAACAGTGTTCTGGCAGAATCCATACCCATTTTGTCAAAAAACAGTCATGTTCTTTCTATTTTAGCAGTGAATTAGCCAGAGCATTTAATTCCTGACCATGATTAATGCACACCAATTCAGCTTTTCAGTCTTACTGATGGCTTGTCATAGAAACACTCTTTCCTAATAGTTGCAAAAGACAGAATTAACATTCCAGCCTCCAAAGGGCAGTAATGGAAGCCGCATTTGACCGTGGTTTTCAATTCACGTTCCAATGTCCACTTTTTTGTCTCTAACAGATTGTTTTACACTAAAGTTCACACTGAGATCCACCAAAACTAATATCCTACGTGCTGTCCGGCTGTTTACCATTTGGATGCCCTAATGGAACTCTGTACGAAACCCAGGAGCTGAAAAGAGACAGCTTTGGCCCTAAAAGCTTCTCTTGTTGATTCCCTTCACAGATACAGTTTTTGGCAACGGAAGAACTCCAGACTATCTCCTCTTAGGCAACATGGTTTACACAGTAAGTGCACCAATTTTCTTGACAGGCAGGGTTTCTGCTGTGTTAAACGGTTCAAGTGTCTGAGCCAAGCGTTATCAAATTTCTATGCATAAAAATCTGTTGGACTTCTTTTCTTCTGCCTTTTTATTTTGTCTGCTGATGTTTTTCATTATTTATATTGTACAGTAAGTCAACAGAAATATGTACTTATTGAAAATTCAGTTGTGTGATATACCTCCAGTGACTGATGTTAGCATTGAAGAGGGAACGGGTTTAATGTCAGTGTTATTTGTGTCTCCACAGTTTGTGGTCATCACAGTTTGTCTTAAAGCCGGCCTTGAGACCTCATCCTGGACCATGGTAAGTCGATGGCTCTATCCTCTCTTGCTTAGATTCTGCTATCTCTTTCCCATTCCTGTGTTTTATATGACCACCGATGCTTGTGACATATTTTACATTCTCTTCTTATCTCCAAGTCTCTTTATGGTTTGTTTCCCACTGAGCTCGTAACTGTAAACCCAGTGAAATGACCATACCGTATGGAAACTCCTTCAAGTTACTAGAAGCCACTCAACGTGAACTTTTATGTCCAAATAATAAAAATGGCAACGAACAAGACAGTATAATATATAAAAATTATGGCCCAAATGCAGATTAATGAAGCGCTAATCTTCAGTAAATTAAGAGCCCAAACTATTTCTGTTTTCTTACTGTCCTCTAAATTTCCACCAACAGTTTAGTCACATTGCCATCTGGGGAAGCATCGGCCTGTGGGTGGTGTTTTTCATTATCTACTCCTCCCTGTGGCCCCTCATTCCTCTGGCTCCCGACATGTCAGGAGAGGTGAGCCCATGCATGCTACATGTACTCATACAAATGCTTACACATTTACACACACAGGCTTGCTTGCTTGCTGTCTCTCTCTCTCTCTCTCTCTCTCTCTCTCTCTCTCTCTCTCTCTCTCTCTCTCTTTGTCTCACAGCAACAACTTCCTCTGGTACTAAAGAAACTGCTGATATAACCATCTATCACTGACAGACCTGCAGTGCCTCATTCATTTTCTGCCTATGCTGATGGGAAATGTCAGAGTTAAACTTGACACAGGTCTTTGTAAGGAGAGCCAGAGGGGTGTAAACTGTCAGACCTCTGGCTTGCGTTGCATAATGACTTAATTGAGCCAATTAGCCCAATGTTTGTGTTACTTTGCCCTCCCTCGGCTCTGAGAATCCACAGGTGATTTGAAACGGTGAAGCTGAGCAAATAGAGGTGAGGATGTATTTTGAATACACACTGATGTCTTAGAAATCTGTCCAGCAAACAGTAGGATCAGAAATTTACTTTAAAATGCACTTTAAAGTGTATTAAATATTTAAAAAGATTAAAAGAAAATAGGCCCATGATTTTACACTGTTTACTTGTTTGAGTCATGATTTACATGTGAATGGGACTACTGTCTTGCTGGGTCACCACAGGTGGTTAATAGGAGCCTATTAACCACAGGTTCCCAGTGCATTCTGAGGAAGACAACGAGGCATCTTTTTTATTAAAGAACAAGAACACAGTAGGAGGCTATTCCAAGAAAAAGGCTAGCACTACACAGTATGCGGTAGAAGAAACTATCTGTCTATCTGGGAATCTGCATGTGTGTGTCCTGTTTGAGACAATGTTTCTGGCATGGTGTGGAGATTCAGTGAATGTGTGTAACAGACTTTTTTACAGAGCTATTCAATCATTTTTGGGAGTTCATAACTTTATAATGCCATCAGTAGTCATTTTTGATGGGAAACTCCAAATGTCAGACATATACAGTAGTATGTGAGAGGATTTGGAACAGACTTGTGAATATGTCGGAACGGCAGCTCACTAGAAATAGCTTTTACTGGGACATTTTGTATGGAAAACCAATGGATAAGTGAGGTAAAATATTTTTCTTTTTTCAAAACATGTACAGTGTTATTTTCACAGTGTCAATGTTTGGTGCAAACAACTACAGTGTAGAGCCTTATTCAAAGCAGAAATTAACTAAAGTAAATAGAGTAAAAAATGTCTGTTTGCACAGTGATGATCAGGTACATTACCACAGGCAGAGAGGGCTTAGTTTGTTGTAATTTAGGTAAAATTTAAGATGGAGTAATTACTCATTATGATGATTTTATGCAAAACTTTGACAATTTGGGTAATGCGCTAATAATAGTTGCTTTTTGTTGGCATAGACTGTTAAATCTGTCTGTTACATATATGGCTACAGCTAGGAGACGGTTAATTTAGTACAGCATAAGCAGTGGAAACTGGCTCTGGCTCTGTCTGATGGTACCAAAAACTACCTCCCAGCACCTGGTACAGTATAATGTGTTAGTGAGCTTTAGAGGTGCTGGTAGGCAGATTCTGGTCCTTTTGGACAGAGCCAGGTTAGCTGTTTCCCACTGTTTCCAGTGTTTAAGCTAAGCTAAGCTAAGTTAACCAGCTGCTGACTGTAGCTTTATATTTGCTATGCAGAAATGAAAGTGGTATCAAGCTTCTCATCTAACGCTCTGCCATAAAGCAGATGTACTGTATTTCCTAAAATGTCAAACTTTTCATTTAAAGGCTGCACCTTTTAATAGAATGTCATTAATTTCTGATCAGTTCTGCTGGTTGAGTGAAAATAAAGAGGAGCCTTCTTCTTTGGACAGAAGACACAATTCTTTGTTTGCGTTGGAGTTGTTATATTTAAATGTAAGTTAGTAGTTAACAGTATTTTTGGCGTTTGAAGTCCAAGGCAGCTGGACACTTATAAGTGCATGACACAATAAATAAATGCAATGTATAAATACACAATAAACAACAACTAACTAGAACAACTAACTACACATGCACAGAAATGCTCAACACAAACACACACACCCAATACGCAATGGGTATATTAGCTTCACTCTATCTCCTTTACGTGAAGTCTGGTGCTTTCATCCACGGCCTGCAGCACTTGACTGAAGATCGTAAAGGTGTCCTGTGGGTGGTTGGTTGGTAACCCTACGCCCCTGCCCCAACTCTGGGATGCCAGTACATCATCAAACAGGGACACGTCTCTCAGAAACCTGAGAATGCATCAGAGACAAGAATCTCAGCTTCCACGACCTTGTAGCCTCACATATTTCACCTCTTCGATGTGTACTTGAAATATTTGTGTGCTCTCAGTCCTTCTATCTATTTTCTTTGGCTCCTTCTCTTTTACTTTTTACATCAGCTTTTTCCTCTTTGTTCTCTTTTTGTTCACCTCCCCCCCACCCCACTCCCTACCAGTTGAAAATCTGCCTGAGGGCCAACAACATAACAGACACCAGCCCTCCTTTCTCCTCCTGTTTCTGCTCTCACTCACTGCCCAGTTCACCGCGTTTAACAAGAGACGTTAAGCAGTGCTCAGCTTCATGTGAACGCATTCATCAATGTCAGGCTAAATATTCTTTGGACGATTGACAAGACAGGTGCAGGATCCCTCCACAGAACATACAGCTAGTGTGCTTTTCACAGGTACTCCCAAAACTGACTTATCCCATTTGCACCTCATAAAAGTCTGACACAGATATCAAAAGTAAATGTGAGATTATTGTGTTCATGCCATGTAATCTGCCACACTAAGCAGCTTAGCTTCACCTCGGGAGATGTCTCTGGTAGCTTCTGTCACACTGACCTGCTGTCTGCTTACTTGCCTCTGCTATCATTGCAGCTGTCTCCTGTACAGTTTATCCCTTCTCTCGCCTCGCTTCTCACACACACACATTTTGCTATTGTTCAATTTCTGCTGCGAACTGCACTGGAGCAACTCTCACTTAGACTCAAGTACTTACCAGCATATAGATTTTTTACTCTGCAAGTGTGCATCAGATTCATTTTCAGAAAGGAATCATTTTCCAGGTTTGTTTATGGGGTTTGTTAATGTGTATGCATTTATGCATTTATTGGCATTTATAGGCATTTTGAAAGACTAGTTTATATTTTAAGGTCAGATTTATGTTTACCAATTGCTGAGTTATGCAAGTTTAGTATGTGTTTTTAATACTTAAAGACAAAACAGGAATGCCCATCATAAAGAGCCTCCTTTAAAATAAGCACTCCTATTTCTTCACTCATTCATCAGCCATTTTGTTCATGGTCTCTTTTCTGGCTAAATGTGCTCACTGTCCTTTTATTTTATTTTGAGTCAGGAATGAAAGAATTGACATCATTATTAATGAGAACTTTGGTACCATTTTGGAACTTTATCTAGCTACAATTTAATTGGTCATTAATTTTGGTCGGTAAATTTGAGTGAGACAAACTTCATTCATTTGATAATGTGCTGGATGAAACATGGATATAGGAGTACATCGCCAAATTATTAGGTCCTCAGGTACTGTAATTCTTGTCATGGAGCCACAGATTTAAAAATCCGATGTCAGGTGTCATTTCACTGCTTTGGTATTGAAGGAAGGATCATAGCAGTCCGTGTGTGTGTGTGTGTGTATGTTTCAGTTATGTTTAATTATTGTTATTTGCAGTGTACCTGGTCCATGTGCTCCAACGTGCAGAGTTAGGTGCCAAAATTCCCCAATACAGCAAAAACACTGCACAGTGATAGATGATTTACCCTTAATGTAGTCTTTCAAATAGAGCTATTCTTCTTCTAGGGATCAAAAAGGTTACTGATTTTTAAACTTTTGAAAGACCCAGTTGGAGGCTGGTGGAGGCTGGGGGTGTGGCCTTGACCAACTGCCACTTTGCCCGTTTGAAAGCCATAATGTCTCTCTCTCATGGGTGTGCCAAATTCTCCGGGCGGGCAAAGCAGAGAAAGGGGAGGTAACCTTGCCCCTTATGACCTCATAAGGGGCCATTTGGCCAGATGTTTAGTTTCATCTTCAATTTCCCTCCTTTCCTTGAAGCCAGCATGTACAGTGTTGTCTGGTTAAGCCAGCTGAATTCAGCCAATTGGATAATCAATATGGATAGATGCCGGCCAAAGTAAAGTCTGAGACAGGCTTCAGCTGATTCTAACCCTTCTCCTCTCGGTCTTCCTAATACAAAATGTTATACAAAGAAGCTCTGCGCATCCAGGAAGCTAGTGTTTGTATATTTGCAGATTTGGCATGTCGTACAGCTGCTTAAGTTTTATAAAGTTGGGTTTTCTTAGTCTTGTTTGCTGAATCCAGAGCATACTATAGACCTCTGGGGTGAATAGTGAAGTAATGAATTACCTAAATGTACATTAACCATAAAGTGGGAAGTGGGGAGAGAGTGAGTTGGATGATACAGTATATGACTTAAGCTTTAGGGTGCCATGACACTCCAGAAACCCATCACTTTAACCTCTTAACCACCACACCGCCCCCAAAAAGTGTTCATCGTTTGGAAAGGAGTAGAAATATTAAGAACCATACATTTTACAACAGTATATAAGGTAGTTGGGATTTTGTGTGTGTACAATTTGTAAATATGATTACTTCTGTCTAGTCTTGTGTCTAGTCTGTCTGTCTCTATGTTTGTGTGTGTGTGTGTGGCCATGAGGGGGTCAGTGGCCTGTCAAAACATCCCTCTATGCCAGCAGACGCTACTGTCTGTCCAGCCAGACAAGTTTATTAGTTTGTCCTAAAAATACAGCCCTGCACCTCGGTCCTCTCCTGTCCCCCCGTCCAGCTCCCAGGCCCCCTGGTATGAGGCATCACTAGCATCCACCAACAGTGTTGGCCCGCTCGCAGTCACAGAACTCGCCTGCCCAGATGCCTGAAGACAAACATTTGTTGATTGTAATTGGTCAGATTTGTTTGGATTTTATTACCATATTTTCAATTTTTTTATTTTATGATAAACTTTGCTCATGCTCAACATTTAAACTTGTGAAAGACTAAGAGGGTTTATTTTTTGAGCCTTTGACATTGATTTAATATGCTGAGTATACATCCATGGTTTGTTTTTTTAAAAGACTCTGAAAACAATGATGAAAACAAAAATAATTAAACTGACTTATGACCAAAGAACAGTAAATGTTTCCACCAGGGCTGCATCATTTCAAAACTAGACATGAAAATATCCCGTGCTTTGATGCAATTTTCCCTCATCTCATACATTTTCAGCCTCCGGGGCAACACAGAAAACCTCTATTCATCCGAGTCCCATCTCAAACTGTAGAGAAAAGTCATTTTTGATTTCCTGTCATTTGGGATTTCCTCTCCCCCAGTGTTTTGTCAGACATCAAAGTCAATTTGTAGGTAATGGCGAACAGATTAGCTAATTTGAGCAAACCTAAGCAGTTTGATAGTTTTGACAGTGTGTGTGTGTGTGTGTGTGTGTGTGTGTGTGTGTGTGTGTGTGTGTGTGTGTGTGTGTGTGTGTGTGTGTGTGTGTGTGTGTGTGTGTGTGTGTGTGTGTGTGTGTGTGTGTGTGTGTCCTAAGGGCCAAGCCTGTGTCACATTACAGGGAGGACACTCTGGAGGGGCCCCAGCAGTTTAAACAAGTGGCCCATTACAATGCAAGGAGCAGGAGTTTGCGGGTTTTGCACCTCGACATGTAATGACAGATAGTTTCAGTGCAGCGGGGCCAAAGCAAACACCGTTTCACCCCCACAAGACGCTTCACTGTCTTCTCTTCACTCTGGACCCAAAACAACCTCCCAGCCACCGCTTTGTGATTTTTAATTTAAATCATCACAGATGACTGTCTGCTACCAATGAAGCCTATTTTTCCCGACAAATGACAGAGTACGGAGGAGAAGCAGTTCTTAAAATGTCTAACTTGTTTTAGAGCACATCCAAATGTGTTTTTTCTCAGTGAGAATCACATCTGTCTCATTTTTCTTTCTGTCTCTTATTTTCCCCTATGCTCAATGTGAACATTTGTCCCTCACTGACTTTAAAAATATAGAACATCAGCTCATTGTTTATAATTCAGAAAATTCAGTTAGTCAACTTGGCTGACAATAATGTTTTTCACAAAAACAAGAATTTTAGGCACACTTTGATCAAGAATGTCTTCATTTTTTTTGTATTTTTGGGCAGAGGTGCCCCTTTGGCAGTCAAACTTTTACATAACATAATGATTACAGAAAAGTAAAATTGGTAGCGTCTTTTTTCCAGGTTTTTCTTCTATTAGTTTGCATTTGAAAGTTTAGGCCTGCAACTAAAGATTCTTTTAATTTGATTACCGTAATCTGAACAACAAGAGTCTATAGCCATGTTAGCTGGATCATCCTGCTAGGATGGCTAGAAATTATCATAATTTCTTAAAGCCCAGGCTGAATTCATTAAATTGCTTATTTTCCAAAGCAACAATTCAAAAGCTAAATACATGAATTATCATATTCAACAAAGAAAATGCGCATATCTTCAAAGACACTAGAGAATATTCAAATTTTTGCTTTAAAAAAATACCTAAATAATGAATTGTTATAAAAAAGTTACGGATTATTCTTCTGTCAATTGACTGATCCAAAACTCTTTAGTCAACAGAGAACCACAGGGATCTTGTGGATAATTTAACAAACCTTGTTTAAAGGGTCATGTTATGGCAATTAGTTAGTATTAGTATTCAGAATAGTTTTTCATTGCAATCACACAGAAAAAAAGTAAAAAATGATTCACAATTTGAAAATTAATTAATTTAAATATCTGAATTGTTTTTATTTAATTTTTTTTAGCTTATTGAAACCCACTGGCAAAGAATTGGCTAATGCGTTTTGGAAATTCAGATTCTGTGGCTTTCTATGTGGAAATTCTCCACAATCATTGAAAGTGGTACATTGAAGTATTAAACTTAAACTCTGATAATTACAGCTCAACACTTTCTCCTCCACTCCGTGACTGTTGTATTGAATGTATCATTAAAAGCACCTCCAATACCGGTCCTCTGTCTTCTGTGAGATATTGACAGGAGATCTCAACACTGCAAAGAGTTGAGCTGTTTTCCTGTGAAAGAGATACCACTGTTGAAATGCTTCACAGGTACTTCCTCCGCCCTCAAGGGCTGAGAGGTGGAGGAGATCCATACAAAATCATGGTATCATTTAGTCACAGAGGATTAACCCACTTTAAGCAGGTTATATGGGCTCATCTCCTCTTTATTTCCACAATATAACTGTTTGTTTTGGGCTGCCATTGTCATGTATGTTTTTCATCATGAGGCACAAAAGAGGATAATACGTGCTGTTCTTTATCAGGTGTTTTCTACTTTTAAAGAGCTCTTCTTTTCATTTGATCAGGTGTTGAACTCTGCATTGTCTACACTGTGTGTGTGTGTGTGTGTGTGTGTGTGTGTGTGTGTGTGTGTGTGTGTGTGTGTGTGTGTGTGTGTGTGTGTGTGTGTGTGTGTGTGAGACAGGCGGAAATGATGTTCTGTTCGGGGGTCTTCTGGATGGGCCTGGTTTTCATCCCAGTCACCTCGCTGGTCTTTGACGTTGCCTACAAAGTGTGAGTCTTCTCTGCGCTCTCCTCGCTCATCATCACTCCAATACACTTCCGATACAGGAAATTCCTTCAGAATCCCTCCTATCTCTTGAAAAAAAATCCCTGCCCAGAAATGTTGTCTTTCAAGGAAGTCAAGCTTTTAGAAATTCTGGGACTGCTTCATGGGAAATATATATGTCTGGTTGACATCAGCCCACAGCAGACGCAAGGTGTCAGGAGCAATTTGCAAAGTTTTATTTCCTGATGTTTGAAAGCAGTTTGAAATGGTCAATGGGGTTTTTATTGTCAGTTTATGAAGGTCTGTCACATTATGAGTTTGTTCTAAATATTGTTTAATTTACAGGGTGAAGAAGGTGTGTTTCAAGACCCTTGTGGATGAAGTGCAGGAGCTCGAGGCTTTATCCAAAGACCCTGGAGCAGTGGTGCATGGAAAGAGGTACAGTTACTTCACTTCTCGCTCTTTAGATCTACATTTCACATTTATTGACATAATGTTTTGTCTCTAAGTGGATGTGGAAAATAAATTTTCCTTGTGAAAATGAACCTCTAATCAGTTAGTTCTTTTTGTTTCCTTTTTGCTATAATTAGTGATAACACATGCAAGTTAAACTGCAGTTAAGCAAAATTACCTGGTCCACGTTTTGCTAGCTTCTTCAATAGCAAATATTGTGTAAATAAGCAACTGAATACCAGAGACTTGCAAAAGGAAGAGCTACAGAATTGAGTTATTGACTGGCATAATGAAATGTAAATTTATACATTATCATCATATGGCCCAACGCTATCAGGGCTACAGAGTCGATGCCTTGGCCATTATAATTTTGATATACAGTGTGTGTGTGTGTGTGTGTGTGTGTGTGTGTGTGTGCGTGCGTATATATATATATATATATATATATATATATATATATATATATATATATATATATATATATATATATTCTCCAAACTTCAAATTCTCCACATCTGCGTGGAGGAAGAATCATCTGTAACCTCCCAAATACTCATGGCTCCGCTGCCAACAATATTCCTATGACGAAGAGTGAAATCGTAAAATTGCTGCTAAATTGCAGGAGTTTGACTATAATGACAGTAATCGTGTCATAACAGTAGATGCCCCCCTTTTTTTCTCTGGAATAGTGAATGTCTCATTTTTGAGCTCCTATTTTAAAGCCATATATTATAAAAAGGTATTAGTTGAACTAGGTCTGCTCTGCTCTCGGGTCCTGAGGCCTGCAGCAGGAATCAACATGCAGCAGATCAGTGCGAGATCTCCTGCTGGCTGAAAGTGATCCCCAAGTCTGGCCACTGTCCCAGACCCAGCAGGCTGCGGAGACACACACACACACACACACACACACACACACACAGAAACAAAGATGTAGAGAAACAAACACAGATACATGGATGTGTTTTTTGTTTTGTGCGTATGAAGACTTTTATACACACATTCACAAGCTTTATATTAATCTGGCCAACATGCTGTCTCAAATACACACACTCACTCACAAACTTTGTTCTTTCCCATTGTGCCGGGAGAGTTTTGTCTCCGTACATGGTGTTTGTACCAGCAGGTAGAGCAGTTGGCAGGTCGATCCACTCTGGAAGTGCTTGGACATGGGCTTAACGTATGGCTCATTAATTTTGCCTGTGGTACTCAGCATGCTGTTAACACCCTGCCTATTTGTGTGTGTGTGTGTGTGTGTGTGTGTGTGTGTGTGTGTGTGTGTGTGTGTGTGTGTGTGTGTGTGCGTGTGTGTAGTTTGACGGAGAGGGCCCAGCTCCTAAAGAATGTCTTCAAGAAGAGCACAGTCAGTTTGTACCGGTCTGACTCCATGCAGCAGAACCTGCTCCGTAAGTTACAAAACATTTTGTAGCTATCTTTCTTCCTGTCTTTTTGTTCTCTCTTACTGCCTTTCTTACTAAACGTGCCTCAAGATGGAAGCGTCAGTTATCTCTTACTGTGAGGAATGAAAGAAGACTTCAGTTTCCCCGCGTTAGATTTATCTGCTTCCAATTCTTTTCCCTCGTCAGGGGAACACATCAAATGTCATTACTCTTCCTCTGACGCGTACTGTATTTCTAAAACCTTCGTCTTCGGGAGGCAGTAACACTCTGCTCATCTCACCTCTCTTCATAAATACTCTGTGTTAACCAGATGTATAAAACAGATATGAGTACCTGTGTCTGCAAGCAGCCTCACATGTCCCTGTGTCTCTTAACGTTCACAAACTGCTCATATGAGAACTGTTGGATGAGTTATTGTCATGGCGAGATAGACACATAAATACATACAGTTTGGCCAGTGCTCGATATCAAATCTCACTACTTTTTTATCATCTGAAGTGTAAAAAACTAATACTGGTACTGAAAGTTGACAGTGAAGAATTTGTCAGAATCTTGTTTTCTTATTCTTTTATTTACATTTTGTCAGATTTTTTTTTTTTCTCTCAATGTACGTAGATATATTTCTATTTGATTTTCTTGTATGGTTGTTCAGGAGAAGACACTAATGCCTAAGGCCCCATTTAGACAGGATTAATATTACAAATGAAGCTTTGTAATAAGATATTTTTTCCTCCTTCCTCATAATAAACATTGTGGCAAATTACAGCAGCTGGTTCACAGACAGGCTTAGTATTATTTATAATGTTAGTATTATTTACCGTTTATTATCCAGCTGGGATTACATTATTAACACAGACAGCTGCAAACTACTTCAAAACTGAAATTTCGATTAGGCTCTGCATAAACAATAAGAAAGACTTACTTTCAACTACTAAGTGTATAGTTGGGTAAAGAAGTATAGCTGTCGTATCAGCAGTCAGACGGAGGTGATAGACTGGAAACTTTCCAATGATACTCTAAGCATGGGTTTGGTTTTCTGTTTATTTTTCTCTCTTTTGTTCTGTCTTTTGTCTGATCATTTTGTTTTTTTTTGTTTGTCTCATAGGTGGGGATGAGACGGTTGTTGTGTGATACCTTTTTTTATTTTTTTATTTCATTATTCATTATTCAAACCTCACCCCGTTTAAAACTGCCAGCCTCCTCTAGCTCCCTGATAGATGCCTCTCTCTTTCTGGTTGTTGACTTCCTGTCCTTCCCCTCGTGTGCCCCGTGGTGTGTCCTGAGTTGAGATCAGTAGAGAGAGATAAAGATGAAATGATGAAATGTTGCGCTGTTATTCCCCCACAATGCACTCGTCTCAGCGGGGTCCTTTGAACTTCCCGCTGGCCTCCAGGTACTGACCGAGTCATTTGACACCTGAAGGTGAGTCAGGGGTCAAAGGTCAGAAAGAAATCCTGTAGGAAAGCTTAGGTGCTAGATCACAGGGCTGCTGTTATACTACAGATACAACTTTTGGAGGAGCTGTGATTAGTTTATTTTTTTATTTTATTTTTTTAACTCTTAACTGTATACATTTTCACCATATGATTTTATTTTAAAGGAATAGTGTGACACTTTGTCAATATGCTTATTCAATTTCTTGCCGAGAGTAAGAAGATTGATACCACTCTGTATGAATATGAAACTACAGCCAAGCCCTAAAAACAATTGGTATGTTGCATGATAACCTTGTTCATCATTGAACTTTAGATATGCTGGCAGGCAGATTTTGGTACGTTTGGACAGAGCCAGGTTAGCTTCTAGGTTAGTTTCCCCCTGTTTTCAGGCTTTAAGCTAAGCTTAAGCGGCTTTTGCCTGTAGCCTTATATTTACCAGACAGGCATGAGAGTGGAAGTGATCTTCTGGGCAAGAAAGTGACTAAACAGATGTCCCAAAATGTCGAACTATTACTTTAAGTTTTGTTATTTGTTTATTCAGTTTATTCAGTTGTTTTAAGTGTGTGTTTTTTATACGTTCTAAGTAGTTTTTCTCACATGAATCACTGATGTACACCGTATTAACTGCTTCGACCCTTTTTCAGATGGCTACGCCTTCTCTCAAGACGAGAACGGAGTGGTGTCTCAGTCGGATGTCATCAGAGCATACGACACCACCAAACAGAGGACCAACGAGTGGTGAGCCGCCGGCCCTCTGGTCGGCCAATCGGGTGCCACAACAGCCGTTTCTATTGGCGATATTTGAAGCTTGTGAGTGTGTGCCTCCAGCACTGAGGGGATTTTTGGAGGTGGACAGAGTGTCTTTGAAAAAGGGAAAAAAAACAAGGAACAAAACAAATTGTGTTCACTATCAGCTGTAGTTTTTTTGTCCAGCAGACATGATGAGCACTGTGCTTTCTTAGCAGTCTGTGGTCTGAAGTTCTTCACTGTTCTCGCTCAGTTTGTTGATGTGAACGTCTCCTCTATTGAAAACTATATGGAAATTATTATTACAATAAATTAAAATCAAACTCCTAAACACTGTTATCAAAGAAGTAACACTGGACTATGATAGGTTTTAGATGACGTGAACATGTAAAAGATTGCCAAAGAGCAGTCGTATATACAATCTTCCAAGTACTAGTGAAATTCGGAAAACTATGAACCAAATGTAATCACACTCCTGAGTGTATTCCACCACTAAACGGACCACTTCAGAGCACACATTGTAATATTTTCTTTTTGCACTTAAGGAAGCATCTATTGTGTAAAGCCTTACATTTGCTCATGCCTTCATCCATGTTTCTTTCAAAACTTTTTTTTTTTTTAAAGTATGTAGATATTGTCCCTAGTTTTATTTATTTTTTTCCTTTTTTATTTCTTTGTTTATGAGTCGCCTCCTGCAACTCACTGTGGTCCTGTTTCCACCGTTTTAACAGCAGACTCAATGCTCTCGACAAATAATTGCATTCCACACATCACTCCTGACTCAACAATCACAACGGTGCCTATGTAGAACCTTTCCTTCATAGAAGACAAAGATAGCCAAGAATAGTTTAGCCAGCTAGCTTAGACCAGTGCTCTGCACACACCTACTGAAGACAAAATCGGTCTCCCCACCACAGGATTGCACTTTTACAATGTGAAAACGACCGAGTGCATGTGGCACATGTATAAACTAAGATTTGTTCCTGCAGCAGTGAACGGGAGGCTCTCCAATGGTCTTGTTGGAGCTAACAGTGGTGATAGTGTTTCCCTTCAAATTTAGCTTTTATCCTTCTAACATAAGTGCCATTAGCTTAAGGGAGAGAGAAATATTAGCCAGGAAAGCTCCACAACAATATCGAAACTACTTTGTCTCTATAGTTATTTTGTGGATTTGTATTTTTATATTGGAAATGTATGAATTTTGCATTGACTGGCTTTGTAATGAACTGTCTGTAACTTTTACTTTTATCTTCTTCATCTGATAAACGGGCAGGATAGAGTAGATCAAATGAGGAAACTGAGCTTTCTTACATGTCTTGTCATTATTAGTATTAATATTGTTGCTTGTTTTATTTATAATTGACTACTTAATGTCTGTGTGATTGCTTTCTTCTCCCTGTGGGAGATCAAATCTCTGACGGTGTGTGCGAGTGTGTGTGTGTTAGTTGCATGTGCATGTGCGTGTGTGTGTGTGTGTGTGTTACACCTCTACTGTTGATAACGTCTATTTATGCATTGCATGTCTGTGTCCTCTATGTGAGACTGGGAGTTTCTGGTGTCTCCTGGGGTGTGCGTGTGTTTGAGTGTTTGAGTGTTTGAGTGTTTGTGTGTGTGTGTGTGTGTGTGTGTGTGAAGCTTTCTCCAGTTGTCCGTCTGCACGACTTCAGATATAGCTATGTTGTACTACTGTGTGCTGATGCATGGCCCGTATGGGGAAAGTGTGAGCATTTGTGTGTGTGTGTGTGTGTGTGTGTGTGTGTGTGTGTTCTCTAACTCTCGACCTTGACTGTGGGAGTTTCTGATGCTCAGCTCGCTTCGACAGGAGATGTTGCACAATGCACTCGATGTACCTTTCCAGTATTGGACATCTGGTATTGTCTGATTTGAGTATTTGGTTTCTCTTGAGTGTACATGTTTGTAATTTGTTTTATTTATGTAGTGTACTTCTGCTTTGCAGGAAAGCTCTTTAGCGAGGGTTAGTGATTATTTTTCTCTGCCGGTCTTTAGTGTTAAAACTTAATTGGTCGTCATCTTGTCAAAAGTTTCCAAACCGCTGAATGTGGATGTCGTCGTTGTGGAAGGCTTGGACTGTTGCTTTCTTTTTCCGGAAAACATCAAAAACACGTTGTTGTCTGTGAAAGTCGTGGGCTGCATGAATGGATAACACAAAATGTTCTCTGAAATATTTAACTGTACTACTTTGATTCTCCCTCAAGTGTTGATCACTTTACAAAAGAGAAAAAAAACGCACTTTTAACTTTTACTTTTCAATATTTGTTTCTTTTCCGTCATTTTGTTCGATGATTGTTCTGCATGTTGGGACTGCAAACTTATACGTGTTGTCTTTTACTGCCATGAAGGACTACTGAAATAAACTTTACAATCATGGAGGAACAGTGTGAACAGCTTTGCTCATTTTTCTGTGTATTTGCAGGGTGGAAATCACTGTTGTCTTGTGCTGGTGTGTGTGGCGACAAATAGTACAGTGGGAACCTAAACAGGAAAAGGCAGGGAGAATCATCAGTTTGTGTTTAGTCGACCTTACGCTGTCTGTGATCCCAATCACACAGTAACCTGTTCATGTATAGATAAACTTAAACTAAGATTAATTCTAAGTGACTCAAGGTACATTTTGTAGACCAAACGATAAATCAAGACACTGGCACTACAGTATCTAAGTAAAGCATAACATGTCTAACAATATCTTTAAAAGACCCAGCTAGTTTGGCCAAACTATAATGGAGGAAAAACTGGTTCATCTGTTTAATACCGTGTGGCCAACTAAACTCAAGTTGGTTCAAGAAGTCAATCAGAAGTAATTTCAAGCAGATGGTGTATCTACGTATATTTTGAATTTGATTCTTCTTGTTCCATTACTGCAATATGTCAAACTGATCTGCTAACAAAGAAATAATACTGAAAAGGCACATTTTTGATAAGAAATTATGGTCAGTGCTAACATCTGTGAATTCGTGTGAATCTGCTGGTGAATTCGAGGGGTGTGTTTTCTGTCTCGGCGCAATCTCCATCTGATTGGTAATTGAGAAGTTATTGTCTTGGCGTGTTTTCATTTATAGTTAGTTCATTATCACACAACCAGAATAGAAACTGTAGCATCGCTAGCGTACACTGTTAACAGTCTGTGATCGCCGTCTGTGATTTTGTTATGTGAAGAATGTTTTCAGAAGTTTCAGACCCAGAAAAATGTTTAAATTTCTATGAAATCTGTAAGACAGAATAAAGTAAAAGCCTTCAGCATGTGTAATAATCAGGACTCTAACTTGGAAAAGAAACTGGAAACTTCCAAAGCCTGGCGAAGATATAAAAACATACCTATCCAAAAGATTTAGGAAATGTCATCAAAACTTGTTCACAACTTGTATTTTCCTTTTATAAGCAGTGCGTGGAATGTGAGAATTGAAGCTTGTTCTGACAGCCATGAGTATGAACAAGACCTGAAGGAGTTAACACTGAAATCTTTCAAATAAGTTATTTTTTTTTTTGTGTGTGATCAAACTGTCCGATGATAACGACGCAGCGGACATCCTCAGACTGAACAGTTTGCAGGTTTCACGACACTGATTGCCAAGCCTATTTCACAGTCAGATAACTGGAGAACAGAACTGTCTTTGTGGAGATTTTGCTGTACCTGTTGGTGCAACCTAAACCTCTTATTTCTGGGGCGAGTTGTTTTTAACGCTGTGACCATGCCATGCTCATTGAACACTGACAATGACTGATCTCAGCGCTGCATTCCTGCTGTGAAGTCTGGCGCAAGAATGAGCGACAGGTAGTGAGCTGCTATGCAGGCCCGACCGCTCCGGTTTCCTTTTTTGTCTGAGTGATGATGAGGCTTCTTTCAGAGCGCAAAAATATCATTTAACAGACCTCGTATGTATCCGTGCACAGAAGGTACTGACAGACAACATTTTATTTGCTGTAAATCAATATGACAACCCTACTCTGGGTATAATGCCTGTACAACATCTTATAAAGTCCATTTTCTTCTAAATAAAATGTCCTTTGTGTATCAAGTCCTCCATTCTTTCAGAGGTCCTTGCGATTGTCAAAAAACAATATTTCCCTGGTTTCCAACATCTATTTCTAAAAATGAAACCATGCTCAGAGGTGGCCTGTGCAGTATTTCAGTTTTTTTGTTTCTAGAGGAAGGTTTGTGATAAATGTGTAAGATCTGAGTCTGTATTGTGAGCTGTCACCTTGAACAACAGCCCGTATAAAAAAAATAAAATATAAGGCTAATGAGGTCTGTTTACAATATAAAATAAAAGTGCACAAGATTCAAAACTGTTGCTGCCTCTAACAGGTCTGTTGAACTCTGCTGTGTCCTGTGATGCAGAAGGGGGAAGCACCTCGGGCCATGGAGCTTTGTCGCACTCTGTGTCCGTTCAGCCGGCCCAGGCCTTCCACCCAAACACCACCAGCTGTGTTGTAGTGTGTCTGTCCTCTCAGGCTCAAAGCCAATTGTGTAAAAAAATCTAGTATTCCCTCTATTTCCCCTGCTGGGAGCCTAGTCAGCTCTGTCCGAAGTCGGCAAAACCTTTGGCCGCTGAGAAGGTGTCGGGCTGCAGGGGGAAAAAGTACTGCTGTGGCAGGAGGAAGCTCTGAGAGGGGTGAGAGGGCATGGAGGACTGGTGGAGATGCAGCTGAGTGTGGGTGGAGGGCAAGGAGTGCTGGATGCCTGCTGACATGGGTGCTGGTGGGGATGTGTAGGGGGGAGGTGGAGGTGGAGGCAGAGTCTGAGGGGACTGGGTGGGGGTGGAGGCTGAAGAGGAGACGGTGGCAGACACCAGGCAGCCGTGCTGCTGCCCTTGACCTCCGAGAGAAAACCTCCGCATGGAGCTGCCGCCGCCGCCAGCCGAGCTGGAGCTGGTGGTGGCCGTGCTGGACTGTCGCGACGGGGTGCGGAGGCTCGGGGGGGCGGAAGTGAGGATCATGGGGATGGTTTCGCCCTGACAGCTACGCAGAGAGAAGCGAATGGGCTGCTGGGTCGGCTGCTTGGGCCGCAGGCAGGTGCAGCAGTAGACGGCCACCAGAGAGCCGACCACGACGAAGGCGACGAAGATGCTTCCCACCATTAGGAAGGGCACGTAGATGGGCTCTGAGGACGGAGGAAACACAGGCAGGTTAGGATCAATTATGGGAAGTACCTTGATGGGACAGAAATCTGAGGGTTATTATAATGTTAGAACTCCTAAGCAAGCATCCATAAGTGGAGGCGGCTGTAGAAACAGAAGACAGTTGTAATCATTAGATATTTGGAGGGCTGCAACCAAATATTGTTTTCTTTATCATTGAATCATCATTTTCTCGATACATCAATTAGTTGTTTGGTCTATCAAATTTTGATCCATGTTTTCCAATGTCCAAGATTACATTCTCAAATGTCTTGTTTTGTCCCCAACTCAAAGATTTTCAATTTACTGTCACAGAGGAGTGAAGACACAAAAAAATATTCACATTTAAGGAGAATCTTTAGCATTATTCTATAAAAAAGGACTCACACAGATTAATGGATTATCAAAATAGTTGGCGATTGATTTAGTAGTTGATAACTAATCGATTCATATTTGTTTGTATAGTGCTATTACATGTGTGTTAAAAATAATGTATTTTATTTTGTATTTATTTAGTTTTTCTGAACAATTTTCAGCTCTTCAGTGTTTTTTTTGCATCTTCAGGGCAGCACATATAGAAAATCAGAACACCAACTATGTCAGTTGTTTTGTAACATTGCAGCCCTCCAAATATCTAATGATTACAACTGTCTTCTGTTTCTACAGCCGCCTCCACTTATGGATGCTTGCTTAGGAGTTCTAACATTAATACATTAAACACATCTGCTTAAACCTACATTAAAGTGCATTATAAATGTGTATGTCGTGCTTATAGAGTTCTTAAAGGGTTATGGTAAAAAAATAAAAACCTGTCCTGCTGTTTATGATGGCTGAAATTGGGATACTAAACATTATTTTAATTAATCATATAATTTCTTTTAAGTGCTTCATAGAATTATTAACAAAACCTAGCAGACACATTCCTGGTGGGAAAACACAAACAGTTCACGTTACACCGTGAAGCCCATTTGCACTTTGGGAGGAAATCAGCAAATGTTTATTTTGATAGGGGAAAAAATAGGAAATTGTGAGCACACAGTCCATTCAGTCAAAGCCCCCGTAGTTTATCAGATTGGGAAATTTAAAGAAAACTTTTATTTAAAAAAAAAAAACAACAACAACGTTGAGGGTTAAAGTGACTGATTATAACGATTTCACAACTAACAGTGGGTTAATGTAACACTTTGAGTCTTTTAGAGGTTTAAAGAGGCCAAAGAAAATGAGTTGCAGCCTCATCGTGTTGTGATTACTTTAGTTGGCTAATCCAAAGTCAAAGTGAATGTGTTTAGTATTTGGCAGCACACAATAAGCCAGCTTGTGTGGTAAAAGTTTTTGAATACATTCCTGCATTGTGATCCAACTTATTCTAACTAACCTTTGTGCAACTTTCTGCTTAATAATTTGTAAAGAGTTAGTTTAAAGAACATTTGTTGAGTGACTGACAGACCATCAAAAACTCCTCTAGATTTCCTTTTTATCCTGACAGCAATCTGCAGCGAGTTCAGTTAAAAAAATGAAGCCACGGAAGCGGAGAGGAAAAGCTGCTGGAAACGTTTGTGGAATAATGTTGGAAAGGCATAAAAACCTTAAAACTAACTGTAACTGTCTAAAACAGACCACGTAGGCTACTTCGAAGAACAAAAACAATTGCAGGGATTTAAAAAAAATAAAATAAAATTCAACACACATTAACATGTTGTCCTCAACATGTTGTGTTTATTAGTGCAAGTGCTGTCCCACAGAAGAGACCTTTACTGTCTTGTTTGAGTAGATGCACCAAATTTTTTTACCAAACTTATTTCTCATAATTTCATAAGTCTGTCTGGTCTGATGGTTTGAATCTGAGGTGTCCTTGAGCAAGGCACTGCAACCTGCTTTCTTCTGTGTTTATTGATGTTCAGTTGACCTCTGACCTCTTCAAACCGACTTTAAAGATCAATCAGACGGAATAAGCCCTGAATTAGACTAAAAGTGTATGCATCTGTTTATTTATAATCTCATTTAGGTTCATTCAGGACTTTATATGTATTTGTGGTGTTTGGTCCCCCAAATTCAACACTGAACTGTGTTTTTTAAGTAAGTAAGTTTAAAATTCCTAAACTTACGGGCTGCAAACTCGGTGTTCTCCACCTCCCTGTCGTTGGTGCAGCTGCCCTGGTCCAGCCGTGCGTCCGCAGCCGCGCAGCAGTAGCGCAGCGAGCAGGAGCCGCAGCACACGGTGGCGTCCATGGTGTCAAAGTCCTCCGGACACTGGAAGCCATCATGATAATTCCCATTAGCGTCCAGCCAGCCGTGGCAGTACTCCCCCTGTGCGTCCGATATCCGCAGATTCCAGGTCAGATATCCCAGCAGCAGGCAGTTCAGCAGGCGCACCATCCCGGCAAGCCGTGGGGTTTACGTCCTGTGGGCTTCAGCTCCCGGGGCGCCGCGTGTGTCGGTCCGGGTTAGAGACTCTTCATTGAGATGAATTTACTGAAAGAGATTCGCGGCGATCCAGCGATGTAAAGTTATGTCACCGTCATCTTTACACCATCCAACTCGTTTTGAGCCAAAACGTTCCCAAATTGCAATGTGAGAAAATTCTTTGGCAAATTGAATCTTCTGTCACTTTCTTTTTAAAAATATCATCACTAAACTGTCTTCTCATCCAAACGTGTCAAACGATCTGCTCCTGGTTTCTGCCGTTCCGGGTCGAGTTGCTGCTGCGGTCGTTTGTTGACGTTCGGTGCAGAAGTTGTGCGCCCACCTCACTGAAGAGTTGCCGCTTTTGTGACTTTAGCTTTAGCTGTGCACGCACGCACGTAATCCCCCATTTAACGACGTGCGCGTTCACGTGGTGGCAGTGGTCGCAGCGGTGCCGATTATTACCATAACCGCAAAGGTGCATAGATGGACAGATAGATGGACAGCTAGATGGATAGATAGATGGACAGATAGATAGATAGATAGATAGATAGATAGATAGATAGATAGATAGATAGATAGATAGATAGATAGATAGATAGATAGACAGATACTTTATTCATCCCGAAGGACATCTCAGGCATCCAGTTGCAAGGCAACTATAACACAACAAATACACATACAATATATCACATAAAAATAAAAATCACTCACAGAAATGCAATGAGCATGATAAGGTAAGATACTATGGTAGACTGTGTACAATGGTGATGTGCAAAAGTGAACAGTGCTGTAGATCATGATTAAATATTAACTATGACTATTACATATAAACATAATAACCTATAAACTGAGTGATTGAATAAGAATAAGAACTAAGAACAATATAAGATGTAGATGTTATGACCACAGTCCAGATTGTGTAATAACACGCATACAGGATCTTAACAAGTTTATTCTGCCCGAGAGGAGACACACAGTGCAGCAGCGTATTGATTTGAATATAATCATGTTTTACATTTAAGACCAAACAATGTCTAAAAACAAAGCTGCACAACAGGACCATATCATTCAGAGGAAACATTTAAAGTGAGACTACATAAACGTTATCCTCCTGTAACAAATGAAAAGTTGAATCCATAAGAAGTAATGTACACCTTTCCTCGCACTGCCAAGGTGCTCTTGAGCAAGGCACCGAACCCCCAACTGCTCAGGGCGCCTTTCCATGGGCAGCCCCCCCACTCTGACATCTCTCCATTAGTACATGTATAGGACCTGAGCATGTGTGTGGAATTCAGGCCTGTGTGTAATGTGTGTGATAACAACAGAGTGTAAAGTGTAGTTTCCCCTTGTGGGATTAATAAAGTATAATAAATAATTTTGAAACTTGTATTGATTGGAGTGTCTTTTTAATACGCTACCTGTCCAGGTACTGCAGGTGAAAATTAACTTTCTAAGCTAATTCTGTCATATTTCTGTTAAGAAGAAGATAGTGTAGCCCTCCTGAAGAGTATAAATAAACCAAACTAAATCATCATAGCCTACTTCTCATTTATTGTGTCCAATAACTCCAGATTCAGTGAAAGTAACAGGCTCACTTTAATGCATGTAAATAAATATGTAAGCTATGGCTAATTCAAGGAGGAAGTAACTTAGAGGAAATTGAAAGTTTTTGCAGAAAAATGTACAAACCTGTTGACATTGCATTCAGATGCTCCGATACTTTCTGTAAATGTTAATGATCCTTAATGAAAATCACTTAAAGGTTATTGTATCAGCCTATCATCAATGTTTTTATCCATTCCTTCAGGCCTATAAATCTTTCGTTATTAGCTTATACAGCCATGTTCAGTTTGGTGTCTAGACACAATATTGACTAAGCACTTGCATGTGTTTTGATATTACACAGAAGCTAAAATCCTGACCTACCTGGGCTGTTGAAACGGGGAGAGAAAAAATATTTATGTTAATCAGCAGCAGGTCTTTTCATTCCTCCATTCATTAAATCTTGTGTTTGTAACCTATTGATGTGGCGCCCCCATGTGGTGATGCAAACTTTTAGGCCTGCAGGCTACCAGACAGCTGCTACACAAGCATTTCAACTAAAAGGATTTAAAACATGAAATCAATTCTGACAGTTGGCCTTCTAACTACAAGCCTAGGCTACTTAAAAAAGTAGGCCTATAACTATGGTCCGAAAATAAAACAAAATGTGGAATTTAGGTACTAAAGGTAGGCTATGAGATCAGGTTTCCTTTTGTTTGTGTTGTCTTTTTTCGTTGTATTGATCCAATTAGGCTATAGGCCTGCATTTGAATTTTTATTGGAGAAAGCAAAAAAATTGGCTAAATGAAAGCTAAGCTTCTATTGGATAATGTGCTCGTTTGAAATAGCCTGGATGCCATGGTGTAGATGGCCTTTCTTTCATTTGCGCTCATGTTGGTCTATTGATGCTCCGAGCTCAGTGGCAAAATGGCCTCTGCCTTTTCAATTGTAGAATTTCATTCTGCGTTTTTTTTCGTTTCCAGATTGTACAACTGCTATATTGCCCGTCCTTCTCTATGGATGGTGGATACAAAGGAGGCAGGCAGCGGGGCACAAGTCCCGCCTGTATTTCCCTCTGGAGGAGTCTCAGTATCGGCGCTCCCGACTGGGGATTGGAGCGGCGGCTTGTCAGTAAATGAGCCCACCCTTTACACGGTGTGTATGAGGGAAACCGAGCCAGACAGTGACGGATCTGATCCTACAGTCATCAGCTGCCTGTCACACCAGCACGCCACAGTACCGACCCGGAGCCTTCCGCCGCGCTGTGACACCTGGCGGGGATGGAGGGAGAGATGCAGCCCGCAGATGAAGGGCCCTGCGCCCCGAAGATGTGCCGACAACAACGGGGTCCGTACAGCACCCTAAAAACCTTCCAGAGCAAACGCTCGGCGGGCAAGTCGCGCTTTGACAGGTCCGCTGTGGTCGAGGTGCCTCTGTTTGGCGACGGACATCACTTCACTTTCCATCCAGAGCAGCAGCATCATTTCCAGCCGCACCATCATCACCATCACCACCACCACCAGCGCCTGCAGCAGCTCCACCAAACCAGCGTTGCTATCAGCAGCAGCAGCAGCAGCCAACTGCCTCACCCGACGCCTCAGCAGCAGCAGGGTCGTTTCCCATGTGAGAACAGGCCCAGCAGCAGGGTCCCGACATCCACCTCAGCGGCCGCGGCAGCTGGGACCCAGCAGCAGCGCGCCAGCAGCGGCAGAGCGGAGCCCAGATTGTCTCCAGACTGCACCTATGGTATCAGCTCAGGTGGGTTTCAAACTTATTCAGAGTGAGTGATGACCCCTGGTAATATGTGGAGATCTGCTCCATTTTTGAAGTAGGCCTATTATTAATTTAGATTTCGGAGACTTTTCAGAGCTAGGCCTTCATTGGCCACAGATTTTCCAGATTCTATTGTATATTTTGAGTTTTTGCTGCCCAGATATTTGAGCATAAATCTCCGACAGAGTCAATAAACTTGAATGGAAGATAAAACAATACGTTATTAAAATCAAGCATCTCTTTTGTTCAATTGAGCATCATGTTTTTGTTCCAATTCTTTCTTCTTTCTCCTTCTGTCAGCAGTGATTGATTTGCTGCTGTAATGAGAGCAGTCATGATTGAATCTCCAGTGTGCATGTGCTAAAAATTAAATTGGGTAGTTGTCTGTCTACGTGTGTGTGTGTGTGTGTGTGTGTGTGTGTGTGTGTGTGTGTGTGTGCGCACAAAAAGGCCCTCATAATCTCCAGTTCAAAACACATTGTTCTGAGCTAATTTTTCTCCTCAGCTGCAGTTCATTAGAGGGCTGTGTGCAGGCTCAGGAAGAAATGTGTTCCCCTTGTGGAGGGCGGGTCCTTGGGAACTAACATTAAGATGAAAGCAATGAACCTAATCCTGGCAGTTACAAAATTAAACATTACATCTCATCCTCTAATCAGATATTAATCTCTTTATCACTGCTGGAAGCATGAGTCTCAATTTGCTCCTGGTTATTGTTGCTTTACAGACGATTGAGTGTTCAGTCTGAGCTCAGCTTGCACTGTTATTAACTCACCTAGACCTATATGACAATTGGAAAATGTGTGCATAGTATCACAGGTTTAATCTACAAAAAGCATTAGTTTCATATATTTAACCCACTTCAATCTGTGAAAGAGTAGTCAGATTTTTTGTAAGTATAAAGCCCAGGATTCAGTGTTGATGACCCATTGTTTGCATCCCTTCTCACATGCAAGTGTTCCTGATTTCAGTTATGAAATAATCACACAAAACCCTATTTCCTCTAATGATCGACCGATATGGATCTTTTTAGTGCTGATGCCGAAACCGATTTTTTTCCATCAGCCTTAGCCGATACGGGCTGCCGATTTTCCGATACTGCTTTTGCTCCCTTAATTTACATCATAAAAATGTAAACACTGCCACACTGGATTTGTTTTCAGAATTTGCTCTGCCATTTCTTTAAAAATAATAAACAAAAACACAGATCAGTGTCACTTCTGCAATGATCTTACATTCCTGTCACCCAAATTATGTGTGCAGTGTGCATCATATGGTTGGGTGTACTGCATATGGTTAATTGTGCAAGTGTAAAAGGCTTTCATCAACATCTACAACACAGCCTTGATGATCCAGCAACACAGAGCTGCATGTGGACGCCTGTCTGTAAATAATTCCGGGAAAAAACTATCGCCAAATGCGATACATGTAAAGATGCAAATATCAGCCAGATATATCGGCCGGCTGATATATCCGGCCGATATTTGCATCTATCATGATTTCCTCTGCTCATATTACACATGATCCAATTCCAGTTAAACATGCCATGCATTTTTATCGATAATAACACATCAAAGTGATTTGTATCTGCATGATGGGAGCAACTTACTGTCCCTCTTATGACTGAAAAAAATAAAATAAAATAAAACTTCTCATGAAGCGAGGCAGCATGGACCCCTGGACCTAGCAATCAGTTCTGCACACAATAACACAAATTGCATTGAAAAGCCGTTCCCAAAGAGTTGTGATTAAATAAATGGGGCTCATAAATTTGCCTCTGCCGAGCGTGTTGTTTTTAATGAAATTTTATGAGGCTCTCAGCTCACAGTGCCACAGAACTGGTGAGAGTAGAGAAGAGGGTGGGGGGCGCAGGCGAATGATATCAGATACATCTCGATGGGTAAACAGAGACAGCACGCATATTAATAAATGCGACACATCTGCGCCAGGCTGATAGACACGTCTGAGCGAGTGGCAACGCAGCAGTGGCCGCCGAGAACTCATTTTGTCTGTGTGTATATTTGTGTGCGTGTTTGTGTGAGGACAGTGGACTCATAATCATTACACGGAGGTATGTGTGAGATCATCTCATTGAGACGTGCCCAGACTACCAGGGAAACTGTACACTGAGGCTCGTTTCTGGACAATAGCTTTGTGCTGATTTTCTTTGCTCGGCTGGGTTTGGTCACAGCAGATTCTGTGACTTTAGAGTTTATTGACATCTGAATAAATCAGCATAATCAAGCTGACATTTATGAGCAGAGGAGCCTACTGTATGTGGAAAGCTTTGTCAGGAAAAGGGAAAGAAAAGGGAGGCTGAAAGAAAACCAGCAAGGACTAAACACAGAAACACTCATATTGTTTCCACAAGTGTACATGCAGCTTTCCGATAGGGGACTTACTTAAGTTTCAGCAGTAGCCTACATCACCATCACCAAGTACTCTACTTTTGAGGTAGTTGTTCTTCCATACTGTGCTACTTTCTGCTTCTCATTCACTACAATTCAAAGGTAATTATTTAACTATTTACAAATTCCCATTTATTTGATGGCCTAACTTACTGGATACTTTTCAGATTTCAGTATTGCATTAAAAAACTTGATTTGAGCTTAAATAATAGAATGCATTAAATGAAATAAAGCCAATGGTTACCAACCTATTGGCTCGTGACCCCTTTCAATAAAGCAATGTCTAGCTGGGGCCCCTTTTCACGTTTTAGATGTCGATGAGTTCCGTCGGCAGATCCCAAAATATCCTCTCTACACTTCTCACATGGCATAATTAAACAAGTTTTCGAGGCCCAGAGGTCAAATTATCCAATATTACACAATAAAAGCAAATATTAGAAAACAGTCCAAAATAGCAAAACCTATTTCTATCAGTAAAATGCTGCTTACATATTAATGCATTAGTATTAACAATCCAATAATGCCAAGTATAACATAACAGTCACAGGGGACATTTTCCTGCTAGTACTAGTGCTAGTAGTATTGCATTTAGCTAATAATACTTCAGAAGCTTTACTTGTAATGTAGTTTAACATTGTTACACTGATACTTTTACTTTAAGATTCAATAGGTAATTTTTATAAAAATATATTTTGTCATATTTTTTAATATACAAACTGTATCTCCTGACATTAGTACGTGAGTAGGATAATCTGTGAAAAAATAATCACTGTCAAACTAGGCAGCGCTGATCAAATATTCATCAAGATTATGTTACTGCATTTGTCTACTTCTCACCTAAAATGTTAACAAACTGTTTTTAACATGCCGACTGGGTTAAAAACCTTCTCATTTTACACCTAAACAGTACACTAAAATATGTTTCTGAAAACATTGCTTCATCACAAAACATTCTACAAGATGACTGACACTCTGTAAAGGTGCCATCTCTCTGACCGCTGGATTTTCCCTCTCTCTGCCGTAGAGAATCGTCTTATCCTGGATGCCTTTGCCCAGCAGTGTAGCCGAGTCCTCAGCCTCCTCAACAACGGCCGTCTCTGGATCCCTCCTCCTCCTTCACCTCCAACATCAAGCTGGAAGAGGGGCCAGGGGCGGTACAGGGGCTTCACTGCTCCTCACTGGGGAAGACCAAACCTGAAGAGAGCTCTTCCACCACAGACCCAGAAGAGGAGGCCCAACAAAGCCATTTGAACCAACAACAAACCTCTGCCGTTCTTCGCATCTTCACAGACTCCCTACAGAACTATCTGCTCTCAGGGCCGCCGCGCAGCAGCAGCAGCAACATCTGGCTGCCGATCTGGAGGATGAGCAGTGTCCGTTGGCAGAGCCTGGCTCTGGGGTGTCTCCTCCAAGACATAACCTGGGAGGCTGGGGCTCACCGACTCCATCAGAGTCGTACGGCCACCCTTCGTCCACACTGCCTGAGGAGGAGGAGGAGGAGGAGAACTGCTGTCCACGCTGCCTGGAGTTGGAGCAGGAGGTGCTGTCGCTGCAGCAGGAGAACGAGGAGCTCCGCAACAAGCTGGAGAATATCCCAGGTGCAGTAATGAGAGCCTGGATCCACAGGGTTTGGGGGTCTATTCTTTGGGATGGGTCAAAGATACAGATATACAGGTGCCTAATCATAACAGGTTTTTCTGAAAAGCTAAGGGGACGATAATAAGGCAGCATAGTCACATTCAGGATTAGCACTGATCCTGTTTTAAATGTGACCAATCACAGATGTTAAAGATGTAGATCGTAAACCAGGAGCAGTGATGTATAGAAACACTACAATGTTCCAAATATACAGGAACTTATCATGGAGCTTTCTGCACAGTTTCTCCTTCGTTTTCTCATTTAATTATTCAACACATACAGAGGCTTTGATTCATTACGGTAAATGTACTGTTTGCATTAAGAAAAGAAGTCTTGGTTGAGATCTTGACCATTGCGCTCTTGTAATTGTCATACAAAGCATTGATTGACCTGAAAAAGTCACGTCTCAAAGACTTGACGTGGACATTGCTGTTATTTCAGTCTGGACAGGAGTGGTGGACAAATCGACCAACATTGCCGTCCCTATAGCCAAAGCGCTAACATGCCTAAAAATAATGATAACATCATGGTTAAAGTCAATAAAATAGCCAGTTAATATTATGTAGCTTAATTAATCAACTAATTGTTTCAATTCTACTCTTTTGTTAATGCTCTTTCTTTAATTAGTCATATGTATCTGTCTGCATATCTCTAGTAAAAATACTAATGCATTAATCAGTAGCAAAGCTACACAAGTTTATCATTGCACCTTAATAACTTCAGTTTCAGAGAGCGGCATGCTCACACTCTCTAATTACATCACAGTGTTTGGGGCAACAGTCTTAATAGCATCTATTTTCATTACCTTCTCTACTCTCCCCAAAGCATTCTGAGCTCCCCTGTGTTGCCTTAACCCACATTGCACTTAACCGGCTAATTTGAGCTGCACGATTGTTAAATTATACACAAGATAGGTCTCTTTGTTTGCAGAACATTTTGACGGTGTATTTGTATTTATGGTAACATGTGTTCTTATGCAGTTCCTTGTCAAAAGGCTCTCGACTACTTCAAGACTGTTCTTGATTTTCACAACCAGCTGGTCCAGCCGATGCCAGAGGAGCAGCTCACAGAGGTGAGGAAACAAGCAGCGGTATTATTCACAGCTATTTGAAGCATGTGTGATCAGTAGCATACAGTATATTTAAGGGTAAAAATAGAACATCATATCCTTCCCACATCAGTAACTTCTCCAGTGTGCTGTTAAGTTGTATGAAAATATGGAATTAAAGAAAACTCTGTCTCTGCAGGAAGAAGAGCGGCAAACAGTCTTTGAGGTCTGTGTTTTTATTCAAGCATTTATGTTGTTTGAAAACATAAAGGATTTCAGTGTATATTCATGTATTTTTTTTGCCTGTAAAGTCAACAGGAAGCGATAGCAAATTAGTGAAATCGACACTAGATAATGTGCACCCTAAACAATGGTTAAAAGTCCATTTCAAATCTGACAAATCTAGACAATGCAGTCAGATTTGGAGCCAGGCTGTGGACATACCTGAGTGCCGTCCGACCATTACATCATCTGACCTCCTCTTCCCTGCAGGGCAGTAAGCAGCTCCTGGAGAACTACCCTCTCTTCATCTCTAATAAGCAGTGGGACGAAGCCGTCAACTCCTCTAAGAAAGATGGCAGGCGGCTGCTGCGCTACCTGATTCGCTTTGTCTTCACCACGGACGAGCTCAAGTTCTCCTGCGGTTTGGGCAAAAGGAAGCGTTCGGTCCACTCAGGAGATCCAGGCCTGGAGAGAAGACCACTCAACCCCGTCAAAGTCAGCTGCCTCAGAGGTACACAGTCAGAAAATGTCTCTTGAGTTAGAAGAGTGCTTGCATTGTGATTCAGTCTGGGATACATTACCATTGCAACACTGGTAGAACAGTTGTCTGGCAGCCAGGAGCTCTGTCAAATGTCTGCATATAAAAGGTTTGTGTTATTTAAATGATGTATTGCCATGCTTGTATACTCCACTTTAACAGCTTACATGTTTCAGACTTGAAAAGCAGCAGAAGCTATCAAGTGAGCTCCTTATTTCTGGGCTCATAACATAAACCAAGACTTATGTTGGTCTAAGATCTGACACATTCCTGGTCATGTGTTTTTAATTGTAACCGATCAGATTCAACTGATCAAACTTCATGTTTTCGTTTTCTTTTCTTATTCTTCTCCAACGGTGATTGACCATTGCACCTTCAACAACAAGGCATTTCAAAGTGTTTCACTGACAGAAAAGGTCTAACTCTAGCCTTGAGCGTAACATCTATTTCATTAATTTCCACTGTTTCACCATTTATAATTTAAAATCTGCAATAACAGTATTTTTTGTAAGTTACAGGCAACGCGATAGCAAAATAGTTAACTTACACGTCATGCAGTTACGGAGCAATATGATCAGTCATTTAAAATTGTGTTTTAATGACCATCTGGTCAATGTACTGTATGTCTAACATTCACTCTTCTATTAGCTCTGTGTTTGGTCACTACCAACTCTTGAGGGAAATATCTGGCTCTTTAGATGCTAAATGCTCCACTATGTTCACCAGCTAGTTTTTAACTGTGTCTGTCAGCTGTCTGTTTGGTGCTGAGCATTAAGTGTACAGTCAGTTTTTAGAGCTCTTTCTCTTATAACAGCTGTGGTCTAAAACAACACTATGGGGATCACTCTATAAAGCTCATTGAAAAAGAGCTGCTGCGAATCCAGGTGATAATTCTCAGGAAATAATGCAGGTTTCTTATTGTCACATTGTTATTTCATATATTATTATGGAAATCTCAATTATGATCACTTAAAGGGCAGGTCAGATTACGCCGATCCCACATACACCAAGATCACATCTCTCTAAAGTAAGAGATTGAGCATTAATGCCTTTTAATGTGAATGGCACACTCAAAACCTCATGCTTTTTGAAACCCTGGTACAAATCAAGGAGTGCTATGATTTTCAATTATTAAAAAATATATATAATTTTTTTTCTTTTTTGATTGAAAATGTTCTTGCCAGAATTCATCCGGATGCACTGTGCCTCAAACCCAGACTGGTGGATGCCCTCAGAGGAGCAGATCAACAAAGTATTCAGCGATGCCGTCGGTCATGCTCGTCAGGGCCGAGCGGTCGGTACGTTCCTGGGCAGCAGCGGAAGCAGCACCAGCAGCCTCTATATGGAAGGCTTCGATGGACATCTGTCACAGGACGAACTGTATTTGAAAGGCTGCCAGAACGGCCAATCGGACTGAAGTTAGAGGAGAAATTAAAGACAAATGCCGGAAATGTAGCTGTACAACAACATATCCCAAAACAATGACCTGAACCTGTCACTTTACACAGTGAAGAAAACATTCCAGAAGTTTATCATACAGAATATAACTCCAGTCTTGCTGAAGAAGTTTGAATAGTTTGTAGCTGTTTTGCCATTTTTATAACTACAATTTTGTTTTTTGTTTGTTTTAGTCAATATTTGACTCTTAAGGTGTTTTAAACTTTTAAAATTTCAGTCTTCCACTTGCTACTTTTTTCTATGGTTTGCTGTTTTGAGCCGCTGTGTCACTTTCAATGGAATTAGTTTTGTTTTGTGTTTTTGTGTTGGAGTCCCAGTGGGTTGATTTTTTTTCAATTTCCACGCTTACCTTAAGGTCATCAGGAAGCTGTTTTTGTAAATGTTACCCAAGTTAGAGACTTATTGCATCCATCACTGACATTGCGCCCTCCATCACGGAAAGTAGCATTTAATATTTTTCTGCCAAATTCTGCATCATTGGCGAAGCACCTTTACTTGCAACCCTTCAATAGGAGTGCCTATAAGAAAGTCATGTTTTGTTACCTGTAGTGTTGCACTTGTTTTTTCTAATATGAATCACTTCAGATGTGTCAAGGTATAAAAAGAAAAAGTACATTCAAAGTCTTGGCAATGTGCTTAAATGCACCTTCCCTTGAGTTGAAAGACGTTTCGGTCAAGGCTGCAGATATGCAACTGAAAAGAAAACCGTGCGTCATCTTACAGAACAGTCAAAGATATTAAAGTACTCATATTATGCTTTTTGGCTTTTCCCTTTCCTTTATTTTGTTGTATATATTTTTTGTGCATGTAATAGGTTTACAAAGTGAAAGTGAAAGTCCCCCCCAAAGAGACATACCATCTCCAACAGAAAACACTGCTCACAAGCTGCTCCAAACACCTCTATTGTAGTCCAGCTTTTACTTTCGTGACACACGTGCGTCACTTTGTAACAAATGTTATAATGCTCGCCTAGCTGCTAGTGTGGCACACCCTCATACTCTACTTCCCAACAAAGATGGAACAGAAGTGAGATGCCTCACTCTGTAGCTAAAACAGAGAGCTCAAAACACAGGGTGAAAAGAGGAGCTGCAGCAATAATTATAATAATTTATAATTTATACTGTTAATTGATCCCCAGTGGGGAAATTACAATTTACACTCTGTTTGGTTAGAAATCAGTACACATAGGCCTGAAATACACACACATGCTCAGGACCTATTCATGCACAAATGGAGAGATGTCAGAGTGAGTGGTCTGCCAGTGCTGGACCAGAGCAGTGGGGGGGCGTATATCTCCAGCTACCAATCTACATTCTGTACTTTGGTCCGTACTGGGACTTGAACCATTTGCAGTACGACAAAAATATGGTAATTTTTGAAAATTAAACCATGTAAACCTATTCTGGTATAACCTCTAAATAACCCTGAAAATGAGCATAATATGAGCACTTTAAGATCTGAGGTCTGACAAGAGGTCTCCTAAATTTGTTTGAAGTGCTGTAGGACTATATGGCAGCGATATAATGCCGATCTTTCTTCCATTAAATGAAGGTATTCTTATGAATAAAATGCAGATTTGCAGAAAAACAACAACAACACAGTGGATACCAAGAACATTGTTTCTATTTTATGCTAATGCACTTTCTTTGCTCTGTCATAGATTCTTTAATTCATCCTGTTACAAAAAGTCTTGCAACTGCATTCTATTTAATTTATATTTTCATCAGTGAGAAGACTTTTTGACTCTGGATCAATTAATGACGCCATAAAATAATGCCTTAAACTTGATTCAAGTCAAGTGTGTCACGTAATCACAGTGTGGGTTGTTGGCCCAAGTGGAGCACTTCGTTCTTATTTGCACTTTTACGTGTCTCGTTGTGGCCTCAGCCATCCCACAGGGAGAGTATTTAACCATTCTTATTCTTTGACTTTGATTTTATTTTATTTGGTCCTCAATCATTTCACGTCATTATGCCGTTTTCTACGTTTTGAATGTACCAGATTTATTAGGTCAGTTTGCCACGTCGACAGTGCTGTGTACATGTGTAATATAAAGTACAGTATTGTGTGAGGTGTTCTTGAAATACCACGTCTCTCTCTTTAAAAGCCAAGTAGAAAAGTGCCACAGAAACCTTAAACAGTTGGATTCTGTTGTTGTGTTGCTGTTCTGAATGTGAGCATTTATTTGTATTTACTCCCTCAAAGTGGCTGTTATCAACACTGTGAAACATCAGTAGGATTTTTACAAATCTAATAGCTTCTGTTGTTTTTTTGTTTATAATAAATAAAATAAGCACTGAAGCTGAAAGCTTGCATTGATGAATATCTACAGTATGTATTCTATTGTTTAAAGTGTTAGGCAAACTTGTCAAAAATGGCATTATTCTATACATTTTTTTATTTTTTTTAAAAAGTAAAGATCAGTTCAAACAAGACAAAAGTGTTTATTTACAGTAAAGTTGTATTTCTGTCATTAAATAGCATCAAATCTATGACTCCATGTGATGCATTGGTTAGTTAAACAACATTCAGCTGTTCTGATGTACTATATGGAGATTCATTTATTTGCAAACAGTGGTAAGTGCCCATGTCTTTTACTCAGTAAAGATAGCAACACCACTATGTAGAAGTACTCTGTGACAAGTAAAAGTCTTAAAGGATGGTCCCTTTCTGAAGGATATATACAGTAGGCCAATACACATGTATAACATTAGAATATACTGATGTATTAACCAGTAAGAAACATTTTCATGTTATATGTGGTGGAGGTGGAGTAGGGCTGGGCGATATGGAGAAAATCGAGTAGCACAATATTTTTGACCAAATACCTTGATATCAATACCACAACGATATTGTAGTGTTGACTATTGGTGCTTTCACAAAATATTTACACAATGAGATTTTTCATAAATAATCATCAGTAAAGTGGATATAATGACTAAGTGGGTAAAGGCAAATAATAGAACAGTTACAATAGTCTTGTCAGTTCAGAAAATGACAACTTTACTGTGAGGCAGCCTTGAAAACCAGGAAAAACACCAGTTATGCCATATTACGACATCTAAAATCTAAGACGATATCTAGTGTCATATCACGATATCGATATAATATTGCTATATTGCCCAGCTCTAAGGTGGAGCTCATTTGAACTATTTTACAAGATGCTGGATATAGTACTGCTTTTTATTTTTTAAGTTAATAATATGTTTTGTATGTAACATCCTAATCTGCATCATCAGATACATGTTTTGGAGCAGAAGTATGAAGTAGCATAAAATGGAAATAATCAATTACAAGTACGTCAAAACTTTGCTTGAGTAAATTTAATAAGTTACTTTGAGCCACTGTATGTAAGACAACATCTGCTGGGGATTTAACAGAAATACAGAAATCCATATCTCTTAAGGGACTTTATGAACATGACTGTTGTGTGGAGTGGAAGCTGAACATTAGCTTTACTACAGTTGTAGTCATATTTCCTTTGGGTCCTCCTCTCGACTAAGAAAGGAAAAAAAGCAACACCCTCCCCACAATATCTCAAAGTTATAACACAATTAACTAATAACTAAAGGCGCCTAATGAATTTAAGATAGTATACAAACATAATGTGTCCTTTTTACTGAATATTGAAGGTGGGAGCTGCTGTAGAAAAAGACAAAGGACACCTTCTCTTCAATCACTTAATATGCAATTCGGAAACTAAAAAAATACTATTTGATAAAGCTTGGACTATAAGTAATATAGTCCATTATTATAAGTAATAAGTAAAATGCTGGAGAATATTACATTGAGGCTGTCTCAGTGTTACAGCAGATATGCACTGGATTGGATGGTGGCTGATATGTTCCACCTGGGAGCCTTCAACATGTTTTTGCTCCTCAGTACTGATTTCCCTCTACACTGTACTGCCACTGATCGCCACCAGGTGGGGTTGTAGCAGCAAGGATGAGAGTAACCTGATGTCCGAAAGTTCTCCAGCCAATACCTATAAAGGACTATACTGTAGTTTTAAAATGAATGCACACAAGTCTGCCCACGAAAGTGAAACACCGATTTGTATATTAATAAAAAATTTGAACTGAGGGTTCCGCCTATATACTTTATTTACTGCTGTTTCACACAAAGCCAAGCTGCAGAATGCAGATCTCACACGCGTGTATGTGTGTCGGCGGATCTGATAAAGCATCGGTTGGGTGTTTCGCTTTAATTCTGCGGCATCTCCCTCACTGTATGCGGGCCTGCTGTTCTGGAGAAGGGAGGGCCATATGAGCACAACGAACAGGTTAGGAACAGTAAACTAGCGGATGCGACACATATTATTGACTACGGAGCACGGGATGATTTCAGCACGCAGCTCGCCTAACTTGGTTTGCATTGATTGGATTTGGGAATGGCACGCGGAGCTTTCAGTTGAACACAGGCGCGGTCTGCTGTCTGGAGACTGACCTCGGGTAAACCCTCAGAGGCTCCGCGGACTTTGGAGATATTCTGCAGAGGTGTTATTTTGCGCAGCACGGTATAACTCTTGCGCAACACAAAGGGGATGGTCTCCAAAGCGACTGATACGACTGAGAGAACCTACGATTATTAAAGGACACACAGGCAGCTCGTGTAGGGGTGCAAGATGATGTCACTGATAGATCTCGACGACGATCAGCGATGGGTGCCCACTCATGTGAATGTCACCGTCCTCCGCGCAAGAGGACTGCGAACCAAGGGCAAGCACGGCAGCCGCTACCTCTACACTATCATGCAGGTGGGGAAGGAGAAGTACACCACCGGGCTGGTGGAGAAGGCGGAGGTGCCCGAGTGGAACGAGGAGTGCTGCTTCGAGCTGCTGCCCGGGATCCTGGAGGACGGCGGCCGGGGCGCCTACCCCCCGGGGAGCGGGGACCTGGTCCTCACCGTCATGCACCGTGTGCTTATCGGACTTGACGTGTTTCTCGGCCAAACCATCCTTCCTCTTGATAGGATATTTCAGGAGGGAATGTGTCCTCGAGATGAGTACGTTGTGTTTGAATTTTAATGAAAAACTATGTAGTAATTATCAGTTTACTGTTGTGTCATGTTATGTTTATGTCAGACCAGGGCAGACAGTGGGGGAGAAGTAGGCTGTGCTACTCAGATATATTTTACTTAAGTAAAAGTAGCAATACCACAGTGTAAAAATACTATGTTATGAATACAAGTCCTGCATTCAAATAAGTCAAAGTACAGAAGGTATTAGCATGTCGCCTAGGCTTCTTAAAGTAGGCTGATCTCCTCATAGTGATGATCAACCAGCACCTTCTTCCAAAATCCCACAACACAGCAGCTGATAAAACAGAGGATGAGAGATAAACAATGAAATCGGCTGAAATGGCAAAAGTACTCACTTCCCATACTCAAGTAGAAGTACAGATACTTGTGTTAAAAAATACTCTGGTAAAAGTAGAAGTACTGATTTAACTTCTTTACTCAAGTAAAAGTAACAAAGTACAGGTTGGAAATGTACTTAAAGTATAAAAGTAAAAGTAGAATGATAACCATTTTTAATGCAAAGCTCCCTGGAGCACACACACGTTACTAGTGCAAACTGAGAAACTTCATTGGACATGGAGAACACGGTCTTTATATGCCATTGGCTACATTTTAAATGGATGTCATCCCATATATGATTATTGTAACAAAGACTGGGACTAGAGGTCAATAAGAGACTGAGCAGCAAGATATGAATTCAGTTGTGATTCTGTGAGAATTCACAGATCCAGTTTCTCTTTTTTAATCTCCGTGTGTGTGTGTGTGTGTGTGTGTGTGTGTGTGTGTGTGCTCAAATATGGTTTCTAGAAAGAAAATAAAAGATAAAATATGAATTACTAAACTGACATTACTTAAGAAGTTCCCCCGCACATTGGCCAGGAGTTATTCTTGATACCTACTATCTCAAACATCTCTCTCAGATAAGGCCGAGGACAATTGGGAATGTCTTGCTGCTTGTCTGCTTGTCTAAGATAAAGCTGATTCTGGTTTCCAGCTTGGCCCCAGGTGTGTCTGTTAAAACACAGACCAAGACAACTCCTCTCTTTTGATGCCACGTGCAACCTATAGCTATAACAGGTGAAGAACATAAACAACAAAATCAGCTAACTTACTTTAAATGTGCCAGAACATAAGCTGTAAGACTTACAGTTCTCAGCTGATTATCCTCCGATGGGACAGCTAGTCTCTTTTTCTTTTCTCCCACTTTTTTTTCCATGTAGCGCGCGCCCGCTCGCGGTGTGAGGCGCGTGTCCGCGCTATTCTCCGACAGGACAACCTCTTGTACAAAACTAAAGTAACGAGCCAATTTTGTAAAATGTTAGGAGTAGAGAGTACCGATATTTGTGTTAAAATGTAAGGAGTAGAAGTAAAAAGTCTCCACTAAAAAATCTACTTGAGTACAGTAACAAAGTAGTTGTACTTAGTTACTTCCTAGTTTTGCAGGATGACACAGAAAACTGCTAGCTTGAACCCTAAATGCATACAAGCTCATTAAATGCTCGCCCTTTAGGCTTATACTGTAGTCCCGAAGCAGTTCCCACAATGCACCGCAAACCAACGAGATGTATTTTCCACTGTGGAACAAGAAGGGATTCTAGCCAGAAGGCCTCCATCTTTATGCACAATGCACATCTCCCATTTTCTTTGATACAGCACTACATGTTTCCTCGGATGAAATAAATAGTAATAAATACTTTGTGATAAAAACATGATGTAGTTGACTGTTCACACAGAAGATAGAAGTGATGTTGTGTTTTTATGTCAGACTGGGACGGATAGACAGTGGTGGAATAAGAACTCACAGATGTTTTACTAAAAGTAGCAATATGCTGTTACAAGTAACAATCCTGCATTCGAGATCTTACTTCAATAAAAGTGTTAGCATCAAAATATATACTTAAAATGCCAGAAGTACTCAATATGCAGACTGGCCTATTTCAGAATCATACATATTGCATCACTGAGTTATATTTAGTGATGCAATAATGTGTATCACTTCAAGTGAATAGGTTCCATTTTTTAACTAATATAGTATATCAATAATGTTGATTACTTACATTAAGGCAATTGTTTTTGTGTATCACAAGTTTTCTGACATGTTAAGTTAAAATATGCAAATGATGCATTATCTTGGTACATTTGCACTAATTTGCATAGCCTACATTTCCAAAAGAGGAATCATTGTGTAAAGCCAGGTTCAAAATTCTTGTTACAGAGAGAATTTTGGATATCTCTAATTATACATTTTTGCCATGTGCTTAGGAATAATATGTGATATAAATCAGGCTATGAATGATATATGGAAAAACTACCCCTCTGTAAAAACCCTCAGGAGATAGATAGGAATGAAACTGGAAAGTTGGGTATAGTGTGTAAGTGCTACTAAATTGCAGTACGTTTGCTGGTTCAAAAAATCTTATTTTGAGAAAATGACTGTGAGAACAGAAAATAAACCACCTTAATTATATTTTGTGGCTAATAAGTCTTCAGTACTTGCTTTAAATACAGTAACCAATAACTGGTATTCCACAATGTTACTTTATCTGGCAGTGGCTTTGGAAATGTAGACCTGCCAAAGTGAGACTGGTGAACTTGGTATCAAGGCACTGATATAAATAGACCAAGGATGTGAGGAGGAGTGACTGGTTGTTCATCACTTTGTGTTTTGAAAATTGCAGGAAGTGGAAATATTTTGGAAGTATTTTGGTCATGCAAGATGTGTCCGTGATAATTAACTATGACTAAAAATGTGTAGCTTGGTCTGTACTGTTTGGTTTAGGTTCCCCCAAAGTAAGAACGATCTTCAGTTTACATAAGTAAGAGTAAGTTATTTTTACTGTTGTATTGTATCTTAAAATAGGTTTGAATCTTTTTTAGTTTGCCTGTTGTGTACTTGAATACCTCAGTTGTGCCACAGGTGACGCAACAAGACTCCCCAGTAGTAAAACATCTCCACTAAAGAAATACAATGCATCTGGATTTAATTGTGGGCTATACGCCCTCTCTGTGCTCAGTGAAACTCCCCTGAATTCCTGCTGTTAGTTTTGGCTCTACAACACTTTCTCTGATCAACTCAGACGGTTGAGGAGGCAATAGCAGAGGGACGATTCCATTGGTTGAATCTTTATAGAGTATTGTCTGACATTGCACATACACATCGGTGGATAGACCTTAAGGAATAAGAAGTGTGATTTCCTTCTATGAGGCTTAAAAAAAGTTTGTTGTCAAACATTATGAGTACAATCCCCTGAACAGTATTTCCAGATTATGTGATATGTGGAAAGCATTGCCAAAAGGAAATCAATGGTTTTGGTGCTGCAGGGGAAAGACCAGATGACACATGACCTCTGATTTTAGCTTTAAACAGATAGCATCACATTTCAGATATCCGGCTAAAGTAATGTATTTATTTAAAGCAGTGATATGAGAGTGGCTGTCATAGTGAGGATGTTGATTGTCCCTTTTCTTTTGTGGCTCCAGATGGTTCAAGCTCAACTCTAAGGCGGGTAGAAAGGAAAAGGAACGTGGTGAACTTCAAGTAACAGTCCAGTTCACTCGCAACAACATGACAGCCAGCATGTTTGACCTCACCATAAAGGACAAGCCTCGCTCTGCTTTTGGCAAGCTCAAGGATCGTGTCACAGGGAGGAAGAGGGGGGACATGGAGTCCTCCTCGGCCATTGTGCCAGGCCGCTTCGCCGCCCTGTCCGGAAACCTGGGGCAGCCGTTTGGAGAGCAAGGGGATGGAGGGGCGACAGAGTCACGAGGAGATGTGGAGATAGCAGAGGAGAAGAGGAACAAGATGAAAGATTTTTTTAAAGGGAGGCTGCGCAAGTCTTCTGACACCAGATCATGCTCATCACTGGCTTCAGAGAGTAGTGTGTCTTCCATGGTCAGTGATAACCCCGGCCCTCCACCCAGCCTGGATCTGATGTCAGACCCTCCCAGCTCTCCCATCTACACTAGCAAAGTGAGAGTGGACACCCATTACGGAGAGACAGATTTAGCTAAAAAAGGTAGGCTTTGAAATAATTCAATGTAACAGTTCTGGAAAATTGTTTAAAATGGAAATGGAAGTTGTGACAAAAGAGTTTCTGAGTCTATTGGACCTGCATCTGGGCATGGAGTACCTAGGGGCGGAGGGAAGTAGCTTAAACTGGCAGGACAAGGGGTGCATAGGGTCAGCTATTGGCCTGGATTGGGCCTTCTTTGCCACTCTATTGGGGTAGATGTGAGACAGATTAGGAAAGTTGATGCCTGCGATCTTACTACATGTCCTGACGGTACTCTCTAGTACATGACATTAAGGCTGGTGACTGTTTTCACATTACCTGATAATAAATCACATTCCCACAGTGTTTAAAGCAGAAGCCGACCAACTCTCTGGGAAATAGGAGCTGTCAGGATCTGGGTAGTCTCGCATTGCCAGACCTTCCTCTACAGTGTTGCAGAGGAGGGTCTGGCTAGTCCACACAGCAATCTAGGATGGGAGAAAAAAGTATTCTGGTTTATTGGCATGAAACCAATCACAATAGTCTTGGGCGGTGCTAAGCGCCGAGTGGAGCCACGGTGCTGCTGCAAAATAGCCTCAGGAAGGAACTTGTTTTGGTGGAACGTGTACATTCAAAGGTTGTTTTAGTCGTGCAACAGAAAACTCAGATTGTAAAGATAGTCTAGCTATCTGTCTGGATTTACCCCGCAGAGATCTGAGGAGCAGTTAACCAAAGTCCTCAGAAATCCACCAGAGTTTAAAATTACATCACGAAGAAAGCGGAAGGTAACGGACGTCCGAAAATGGACATCCGAAAAGAGCGACATCCGGCAGAATTTCCAGCAGAATGAGAGCAAGGGGAAATGTCGTGGGTATAGATTAGGATCTGGGTGGCTTACCGCTACCTGGAAAACCCCAATAAATAGTTTTCACTCCCTCTGTACTTACTACAAGTAAGAGTTCAACCTATGCTCAGTGGTGAGGCTGATACAAACATCAGTGTTTGAGATTTAAAAGTATTCTAACCAAATATAGGCTTATATTTGTTTTTTAACATAAGTTAAAATGATTTTATAGGATCAATTAAATTTGGATATTGCAGAATTGTGACTGCGTGGTACTTAATCAACTTGTATGTGCCAACTGGTGGATAAACTATGTAACAGCGACACTGTTTCAGCAAACAAGTATAATATTTTGTAATAGAGAAGGAGCACTAGAGAATTATACAACAACCTAAACACACTTCCATTAAAGCATCACCAGAGAAAGATCAACATTAAGTCTCCATAGGAAGTACAACACAGTACTTGATGTAGTTAAGATTTAGAGTCCACACAAGTAAAAGTAAAAAAAAAAAATTAAAAATCTACTAAGCTACTTAGAATGTTGTATTAGCTTCAGACAAAAATGGTGGACTTAACAATATGTCAGTTAGACAACATTTACTACGTTTTGGTTTTTAAGTGGAGTTTTGAGCCAAAAGCGATCTCCATGCAGACAAGTGTTTTTAGCTCCAGTAGAAGAACTAATCTCCATTTAAAATAACGCGCCCAAACCGCATATCTCATCAACATTCTTGTATACTGGGCATGTGCGTGCCAGGGTAAACAGGAGGCACGTGTTGCTGGTAGTTACCATGGTAATGTGGCATAACATTGGGGTCAGTGTTAGTTTGCCATAGGTCTCCATCTGCAGGCATTGATACTGCAACATAACCCCTGGAAACCCCAAACAGAAATTGGGTCAGAAGTATTTCAAATTTCTCCCGCTCTGAATCGCCAGAGCAGTGGGAATGCGAGCTGTAAATGTAACAAAAGATTTTCATTTTTGAACCAAAATGTAGCAGTGTAAATGTACTAGCAACATAATGTTCAACTGAAATCAACTGATAGTGTTCCCTTCAGATTCAATAACTTTTCTTAGATTTACTTGTGTTTGGATAAAAATACAGGCTTTAGACTTTTAATAACCCATTTCTTCCTTCCTCCAATAGTGCTCACCAGCCAGCACACCACAAAGGTTCTCACACACAAGCGAGCCTTCAGCGATGAAGCCAGTAAGATCACTACAGCCTTCCCTCGATCAAATCCTGCAGTGGAGTCTCTGAAGGGTCAGACCATGACTCAGTCCAAGTCTTCCCTGTGTATAAATGGCAGTCACGTCTATGACTCCGAGCCATCGACTCCAAAGACCTCAGGAGCCCACCAGCCCAAGCTGGACCTGCTGGAGAGGTGCTCCCCGCTCTCTCGGTCCCTGCAGAATCTCACCAAGAGAAGCGAGGACAAAGGTTCCTTTGCTGAGGGCCAACGCTGGTCCTTTGACAGAGTGAAGAAAGACGAGAAGGAGGAAGAAAAGGAAGCACGGGCATCGTCTCCCACAATTCAGCAAGCTCAGATGGGGGGTCGCCCTGTACAGGCAGAGATGCCGGTCGCCTCCTCTGCTGCTCTTTCGCCCGACAAAGGGAGGAAGCTGAGAAAGACGTTATTCTCTGGAGGGAGAAGTGACTCTCTGCCAGCTAAGTCAGACCTGAACCAGGCTGGTTTGACATCTGAGGGGAGGCTCAGAGGCTGGTTTGGCTCCGGTGAATCCCAGAACAAGCCAAGGTGAGTGAGGGTCATTTTCAGGTTTTTTTTTCTGGGCTCCACAGTGTTTGAGGAATCCACTCTCTATCCAGGCACAGCAACAGGCACATGGGAGGCGTGTTTCAGCTGGGTGTCCTGAGTTCAGTGTTTGCTCTGCTCCATGCTCATTTGAAAATGGAATAGATGTAGTTCATAGTTTTCTCCATTTTGCAACCATGCTGTGTCATCATATCATACTACATGTTGTCCCCCACAAATAGCACTCAAGCATTTCCATTATCTTTATAGACGTGTGTTTCTCTATCAAAGATGTATCATCACTTTAGAAAAATGCTCTTGCAGAAGGATGCAAAGACCATTCCACATTGTAGAAAAGCTGCCAGTGCAGATAGTCTTGAATGGCTACAATGCATTTTTATTTTTGCTTGATCATTTTGCAAATGTGCTTTGCTTTTTTTGGATTAAGTTACTGTTTTCGTAATTCTTTTATTTGGCCCGTTTGATATCTACTGATGTTAGAGGACTTTTCTAGGTAACAGAAATGCCAGTTAGTATTTTGGTCGTCTTTTCTGTTTGTATAAGAAAGATGTTCCCCGTTTGGTAACCTGGCACATCATTAACTAAGAGGACTATTGTGCCCTATTTTCCTCTACAGGCTGGAAGTATCTCCTAAGGTAGAAAGCAGCTCAGACGTACCCCCACCCCTCCCTCCTCGCTCCCCTGTACCACCTGAGTGCTCCTCTCCCACTACCTCTCCCTCTGGTCATGTCTCACCTGATCACTGCAGTCACACCAATCCCTTCACCCCCTCTCCCTCTCCCTCCTCAAACCCAATGTCCCCCTCCAACCCTTTCCCCTCATGTATGCAGCACAATCCCTTTTTTGAGGATCTCATGGCAGAAGAGTCACAGAGGTCCCCTGCTTCTGTGCCTTGCTCCTCATCCGGCTCATCCCCCTTTCATTACACTACTCTGCCCTCCCAGCCCTGCACACCCACCCCTGCTCATGATGTTAAAGCTACAAATATGGCTTACATGAAGCGGGAGCGCCCCAGGTCAGTAGCTAGGCAGACATCTCTCCCTGCATTACTACCTAGAGCAGCCACAGCTAACCCCTCCGCACCTCGCTGCATGTCAGAGAGTGCAGGAGAATGGGATGACTCGTTTGATGCCTTTGCCTCCAGCAGGCTCAACTCACCTAAAGGGAGTCTTCCCCAGAAACAACTGAGGACCAGTCCCATTTCATCTCATAGACACAGTTATCTTCAAGTTAATAACAACACCAATAATCATGTACAGGAGCTGCAAACATTTGAAGAGGAGCCTCCACCTTTGCCTCCAAGGAGACCTTTAAGAACATCAGTGAATGAGATTTCCTCTGATGGCTGGTTGCACAGGGGTCAAGAGCTGGCTGTCCATAAAGAAGCCTATCTCCTCTCACAGACCGGCGTGGCCTCGCTGCAACACGGAAGAGAAGGAGAACGCAAAAGAAACAGTGTCTCTCCAGACCCTCACACCAGCAGCGAGACTTCCGAGTCCCTCAGCGTTCCCTCTCAGCCACACACCAATATGACTTCATCAGGATTCATGTCAGAAGAAAAGCTCAAAAAGTTTAAATATGAACCTTTGGAAGATGAAACCGACCGCTGGGGAGGGATGTTGTTTGAACAAGACTTGTATGGACGCGTGTGCAGAGGGAACTACGGACAACCCAAAGTAAATTGTTTATCGTTAAGCGCTGAAGAAACTTCTGGAAAAAAGATAACATCTGTAAACTCAGGACCTAAAATACTTCTTAACAGTGAGATATCTGTTGCCACTCTTTTGCACCTGTCATCTACAGCTCCCTCAGAGCCTGATGCAAAGCTACTAGATATCACAACCACTCCAGTAGAGGAGATGGAGTCTAATCCATCTCAAACCACATGCATCAACAATAATGTGTCTTTCTCACTAACCTCAGGAGATCTGAACATGAATGTGAATGATTCAGATTTTGGTTTCATTGATTCAGATGGCTCTTCTCAGTCAGAGGTAGTTGATACTCTCAAAGGCATCAAGAGCGGGACTTTTGCACAACCGCCAGAAGCTTTACAGTTAGCAGCTTACCATCTAGAGACAGTGAACACATCTGAGGATATGTTCACTTTAAAGGACACCTATATACCTGAGATGAACTCTTCCTTTGAAATAACTGCATCATCTAACAAACTGTACAAAATCTCTCCAGATTGCCAAGACAATTGCCACGGCTGTCGATTTGAACTAAATAACGTGGCACCACATGGTAACTCCACAATGAACAGCAGTGAGATTGCTTTGTCGTCACAAAATCAAACGTCTAATGTAGCCAATTTTAAAACTGAATCCAGAGATTCAGAGATAATATCAAAAAGTGAGGAGGATTTTAAAAAGACACAAAAGGACTTTGATGATAATGGAAACCCACAAGCTAAAACAGCCACACTTCACCAGAAGGAGCCCTTTACTGGTGTGGTTAGTGCACGTTTTAGACCAAAAGGAGTGTCCCGACAGAACAGCAGTGGCAGCCCAAGTAACCAAAGCAAAAGTGGAGACAGAGATTTTGAACAGTTCTTGTCCCTCGTTCAAAATATTTCAGACGTCCGTGATGGACCGTTGTCATATCAGCCCTCTACATCAGCTCTCCCTTCCTTACTGGCATTAGTAGATAGCACCACACATCACGACGAGTCTACTACAACATCACAAATATCTTCACAAGAGAACACAGGACCAGGGAAATCCTCTAATATCAGTTTTGAAGACCTTCACGCTAAAGTAGCACCAAACTTGAGATCCCCTTCAAAGTCAAAGATTGGGCAATCTTTGCAAGAACCCTCCTCTCCCCCCATCCCTAGTACACTCTCCCTGTCAGCCAGTGCACAGGCTACACTCCACATTACCCCTGTCTGTTGCCCTTCCATACAACCCTCAAGCATGGGGCCCAGCGCTGGAGCCAGCACTACTCTGGCTGTGGCCCCATCCACCTCCTCCTACTCTACCACCTCCACCACTGACCAGCCCCTGGTCGATGCACGGCACTCACTTTTGCCTGAGGAGACTCAGCCAGGTAGCAGCCTGCCCCGTCAGGAGAGCAGGTGAGAATCCTCACACTAGGATATCACATACGTAGGTTTTCACAAGCTGTAGCAACAAGCTGTAGATTTCCAGATACACTAAAAAACACTATAGGTATTTTTTTTTGGTTGCTCTGGTTGCTTTGTTTTAACCGTTTGCCTGGCTTGTTTGATGTTATTTGCATTTATGCCTTCATAAGGTTTTTGTTCTTTGGTATTGTTCTTGGCTTTGCTTCACATTTATGTTATTCATCCCATTATTCAGTTTTTGTTGCCTATTGTACATTTGTTGTTTTTCTTCATTTTTGTCTGCCTAAATTTAGCTACTTCTGCTGCTACTTTGACCACCTGATACATTATGTCCAGATATCTTGAAGTGCTAAGTGAAAGCCAACTGTCATTTCTCCTGTACGAATGTTTTTTTCAGGGCATCTTGTTGTTCACAGGTTATATCTAAGTCAGTATAACTGTAGTTTCAGACTATGTAGAAAAATAACGGCAATAAAATGTACAACATTGGACATATGATGTATATAGTAAATGACCTACTCAGAAGTGCTACTTGGGAGTAAGGGTTATGGGTTAGGGGGTTATGGGTTAGGGTAGGTATGGTTATGATTATTGTTAGGGTTAAAGGTTAGGGGGTTAGGGTTAAAGAGTTGGAAAATATATTATATTCTGATTTATATATATGATATTCAGATTTGTTATTATTTTCAAGATTATTAATTATTGATTATGTTTAGGGTTAAAGGGTTGGAAAATAGTTAGGAAAGTGGGACTACGGGTGGCAAGGTTAAAGGAATATTCCGATTTGTTATTATTTTCAAGATTATTAATCATTGTTTTTTTATTTTTTATTAAAGGGTTGGAAAATAGTTAGGAGAGTGGGATTTAAGGGTTGCAAGATTTAAGGGATATTCCAATTTGTTATAATTTTCAAAATTACTAATTATTGGTTATGTTTAGGGTTAAAGGGTTGGAAAACAGTTAGGAGAATGGGATTTAAGGGTGGTAAGGTTAAAATTGATTGGGTACAGAAATAGGGTTAGTGTTTTGGTTATTGAAAGACAGTTTTTATTATTGTCATCTTTCTTATTTTTAAGATTGATTGTTGTTAATGTTAAGTATTGAGGTTTTTAGCATCTAGTTAAAGGAATGGGGTTAAGGATGATGAAGCCAAACTTGGGTAGTCATAAATTTGGTTGGGGTTATGGTTGTTGAAAATCAATCTTATTCAAGCTTAATGTAAAAGATTTTATGCTTTGAAAAGGAAGAGTGGAACTAAGGGTGGTGAGGTTAAAATTTGATTAGTTTGGGTTAAAAAATGTTATTCTTTAATAATATTTTTAGGGTTTGTTAGAAACAGAGGATTGGGACTAGGCGTGGCAAGGTTAAGATTGATTGGTTGGGTGTAGAGTTAAGAGTCGAACACGTTAATTGATGGTCAAAATTTCAGTGAGTCTAAGTTTTGAAGGTCAATCCTATTTTGTATTTTAAGGTGTATTGATAATTGATTATGTTAAGGGTTTATGGATTATAAATAGTCAGAGGAGTGAGACCCATTTTGACAGGTTAAAGGTGTGTTCAAGTAACGTTAGGGTTAGATATTATGGTTGGGGTTTGGGTTAGGGAAAGCATAAGATTACACAAAGTTAGACTGGAGAGGAATTATGGATATTTCTTGTGTCACTGCTGTTCAGGGGACATTTCTAGTGGCACACCTGGATTCAGTCTATGGAAACAAATAACGCACATACTTTGTTAGATGTGCACCATCTTTTTGTTAATATATGTTTACAGCGGCTACAGGGGAGAAAACTTCATATTTTATTGTAATAGAATTAAAATGAATAGTTTTGATCATGCTTGTTGGTTTAGAAACAAAGGGACAAAGGACCATAGCGTCATAGCTACTCAGTCATTTAATTATACCCTTTTTCCAATGATAAAAGCAACATGAGAAAACATGAAAGTGTTATCTCAGAAACCTGGTTCTTCTTTCTGCTAGTCACAAGGTAGCTTTAATTCTAGCTTGTATTCTGATGTCTGTTTTTAAACATTTCCTTGCTGATTTTGTTGTTGTACCGTACAGTATAAGTCATTCCCCCCCCCCCAAGATTATTACTTCCTCCAGCAATGAGCGAGTCACGGCACTTATAACATTTCTTGTTGACTGCAGCTTTTAATGCTCAAAGACTGGTAGACTCATTTATCCTCTATATTGCTTACTGTTTTCTTCCCAGATTTCATCGGATTTTCTGATCGCCTTTGAAATGTGTGTGATGTTCAGTTATAACTGCTGACTGAAGTAAAATACAGTAACTACTGTAGCTTTTTTTTTTGACCCTACAAGATTAGTTACAGTATATGAAGTGACTGCTAAGCACTTATAGTGAACATACTGTGTTGAAATACTACTACTGACCTCTTTACTTTGCAGACCTCACCCAGTGAGGCCGCTGACCACCAGCCAATCAGAGAAGAAGGAAGCTCGTTCAGTTCTGGAGAAGCTGAAGTCTACCATCAACCCTGGGCGTACTGCCCACCAGGTTGCGGCAGAGTCTGAGAGGAGTCCGGTAATGCACATAACATAACATAACATAACATAACATAACATAACATAACATAACATAACATAACATAACATAACATAACATAACATAACATAACATAACATAACATAACATAACATAACATAACATAACTCTTCATGATCCTGTATAACCTTCCATATAAAGTATATAAAGAATATTTTCATATGTAGCTGAACAAGAGGACAATCTTTTGCCCTATACAGAAACATTGTGGGTTTCCTAATCTTACTAACTAAATTTTACTAATGCAGCTAAAATAAAATGCATATAAATAAGTTTTTTGTGATATTTTATTATTAATGCCAAGTAAATGACTCAGGAAATAAGACATGAAAGTGTGCAGCTGCAACCTACAAGCTCCCATTTAGACTGAGGTTAGTTCAACACTGGGGAGAGAAATGCTAGTCCCAGTAATTCTTTGGCCCACATAGGAGTTCTCAGGTCCTAAAATTATATTTCTAGTCTTCCTCTATTATACTTTTGACCGTTTCTGTAACAGTATGTCAAAGAATTAGGTGATTTTGATTTTTAGGGGAAATTACGTAATTGCAGGTCATGCCACTAACAGTCTAACTGGAAAATGAACAGAAGTGTGGAGTTCTTACTTCTGCCAAAGAGGTTATGTTTTCGGTTTGGTTTGTCCTTTTCTTTGTTGGTTTGTTTGCTTGTCAGCCGGATTACAGAAAATCTACTGGCCTACTTTTCATGAAACCTGCTGGAAGGGTGTACCATGGGCCAAGAAGGAACCCATTACATTTTTGAGCAGATCCAAATTAGTGGGCAGATACACAAATGATTTTTCAATTTTGTTGACATTGCGAGATAGCGTATTTGTGTTGCATTCATGTGGTGTCATGAATATTGAAAAAACAAGTTCCTGGCTGGTAAAATCCACACTGCATTAACATTGTGAGATAGGACATGCCTTAGTGGAGGTCTGTAGTCTCAGAGTACCCTTCTAGTTTATATATATATATATATATATATATATATATATATATACTGTATATTATAATAACTATGCTGCAGACTGCATTTACCATTAATTATTTCACCTATCAAAAACTTCAATCAGGATTTCAAAAATCACAGTAAATTAGCACCCATAAAGCTGTATGAGTCTGGTGTGTAAACAGCAAAAGAATTAAGTTATTAACATATCATACCAAATTACAGAAAGCCATTAGGTCCACAGACTATTTAATGCTTCCATGAGCATTTAATAACACCCTCAGTGAACTCAGTGTTAATGAATGCACTGTGGGAGAATAGATGACTTCATTGTGTGGTTGCTCTGTGCCTTACTTTATTTTTTACCACCTTCTAACACCCCACGACACACCATAGTAAGCAATTTAATATCCGTTTAATATCATCATAAACCAGGCTGTTAAACCACAGTGGTATCAGTCTTCTCATCTAACTCAACTCAACTCAACTCAACTCAATGCAAGACAGTGAATAATAATAATAATAATAACAATAATAATAATCTAGTTATATAGCGTTTTTTGCAACACTCAAAGACACTTTACAGCTCAGTTGGTAGAGCCCATATATAGAGGTTTACTCCTCAATGCAGCTGGCCCAAGTTTGACTCCAACCGGCGGCCCTTTGCTGCATGTCCTTCCACCCTCTCACTCCCCTTTCATTTCTTCAGCTGTCCTGTCAATAAAGGCCTAAAAATGGCCAAAAAATAATCTTAAAAAAAAAAGACACTTTACTGAGTTTTATAAAAGGAAAGGCACACACTACAAACATTCACACACTAAAATACACACATATGTCAAACTATTCCTTTAACTGTGGCATTTACCAGCCAGATTCACACACATACATCTATTCTGCTCCTGTTCCCTCTGTAGGAAGTGACAGTGGACAACTCGGCCCAGTACCAGCACCTGACCAACATGGAGCTGATCTCCCTGCTGCTTCAGCAGGAGATGGACATGCAGAAGCAGGAGGTGACCTCTGAGCGGCAGGCGGCACAGCTGCAAAAATGTGAGGCTGAACTGAAAAAGGTGAAGTTACAGGTTCGAGACCTGGAGGACTACATCGATAATCTTTTACTGCGGATAATGGAACAGACACCCACGCTGCTTCAAGTGCGCAACAGACACAAGTGACGACAGTGCTAGTTTGTGTATTGCATACAACTTACAATCCTCTAGAAAGCTGTTTCATCAAGAGTGGGTGCAAAACACAAGGATATTATTTAAAATTGGGAGACAGTTACAGTCAAACAAATGCTCCATGAAGTCTGATCTTACAATCATCCAGGTCTTCTCACTGCTAATACTGCCTTGTTGATGTAGACACAATATTACCCAACATGCATGTTGGTTACTATCCCAATTTGGCATGAGAGAAAACTGAATAAATTACTATGAGAAAAAGCTTCTATCAAAGCCAATTGGTTATTTTACATGCGCTTTCTAGAATAATTTAAGGTAGTCAGCTCTTGTAACTCACTGCTTTCACACATGCATGAAATAAAATATAAGCTAGAGAAAAAACACTGTTTGGAAGTGCATTTAAGGTGCTCTTTTGGGATTAAAGGAGGTTCTCTGGCAAAATATGTTAGCTCAAGTAACCTTAAAAATACAGCTGTTGAAGTGCAAAAACGACATTTTGTCACCAGGTTTTCATCTCAAACTTTTTCTGAAATGTCAAGTGCAAAAAAGTTAACTTGAGGTAATTACATGTTTTCAAATAGAATTTAAGAAATGCTACAAAAAATAGTAACGTGTCATTACTTTGCTGCACTGCAATGTGAATACTATAAAAAGAGACGTTTCTGCATTAACATTGCTGTATGATAAGCAAAAAACAGTGTTCATGTTGGAGCCTGAAAAGACTAAAGAAGAGGAAGACTTATTGTTTGCATTTTGTTTCTTTGTTATTCATTTTGACAAATACTGTTCATTAAACTCTTATATCTTGTTGATGTAAGAGAAAGTTTTAATATATTTTTATGTTTGTTTGTCCATTCTGCACTTTAGTTGATGTTGTTGAAATAGTATGTTTTATTGTAGAAATTACAAAGCATCAATGCGACAGATAAAAGTATTATAAGTTATTTCTATAAAATATGTTTGTCATTATATGTTCTCTAATGCCACTCTAGTACAACTGTAGCTGCTTGCAATGCTTTACATGACCACAGTACTGTACTGTAATAAAATAAAGTGCACATAAGCCAAGGTTTCAGAGGTTCTTTTTACTGTTAGTTTGTCACTGATCAGACCTCAATGCATGGCATGGTACTGTATGTATGATACCATACCATGCATCAATGATTATGTCTCTCCACTAGAGAGCACTCCAGTTACTGCAGTGTTTGCATGGAAACCTGCTGGTGCAGCATGGACCTTTCCCTCGGCTTTTGCAAATTCACTAGAAATTTTGACCTAATATAGATAATATTGTTGTAAACTGCATTTATAACAAATGCTGACAAATTGCCCTTGCACTGCTACGTTAGTACACTTCTCTTTCTTCGTGAAATGCTGATTTACATTCATTTCTGCTCTAAAGCTAAATATAGCAGCATAGGCTGTTTTTTTTGTTTGTTTAAAGACCCAAGAGAGTTGATATATTTCCTGTCTGGATTGAGCAGTCTGTACACTCTCAGGAAAAAGGTTGAACAGCAGCTTCACATTTTTCTACCACATTAGTGGTAAAGATGGAAGAATAGAAAGGTTGTCTCCAGTGGTAGAAGTATTTACATCATTTTCTTAAGTAAAAATAGCAATATTACAGTGGAGAACTACTCGGTTATAAGTAAATATCCAGCATTTAAAATCTTACTTAAGTAAAAGTATTAGTATATGTCAACATGTATAAAGTACAAAGTCAAAAGTATCATATCAGTCATTATGCAAAACAGACCATTGAAAAAACATTTATATTATATCACTGGATTATGTTACTGATGCATTATTGTGTAAGTATCACTCTAGTGTTGCAGCTGGTAAATTCATTTTATTTCCTTAATGTATAACCAATTATAATATATTATCATTTATTAGTTGATTTATAGTCCTATTAATTATTAATAATCAGAATCTGTAAAGTAACTTAAGATGTCAAATAAATGTAGTGGAGTTCAAGTAATGGAAAAACTCAAGTAAAGTATAAATACTACCTCAAAATTGTACTTTAGTAGGCTGTACTTGATTAATTGTAGCCTTCTACTGAAACGGATGAAAAGGATATATAGGGATGAGGTTATAGTGAGCAAGATTCTTTACTAGTTACTATTACTTAACCTACTATTATGTTTTCTTTAGTGGCCTACATTGATGAAATGTATAATAGGCTATGATGTGAAGGACACATTTGATAGACTTATCGATTTGAAAGCAGCAGTCTCTTGCCTTTGGCCACTTAATGACAACAGCATAATGAAAGTGTCTAGTGTGGTGACAAATATTTCTCTTTTTTATACCGAGGTTATTTATTCTTTTCTTGTCTTTCTTTGTTTTCAAGTGAACCTGAGAGCTGCTCATTACTCTGCGCAGACATTTCTCTCTCTTCAGGCCACACCTCCTCACATTACTGAGTTTTTTTGATTTATTGAGCCACCTTTGACACCTTATGGGTGCAGCAACTGTTATCTCTCCCAAGATCAATCCGAACAGTTATGCAACAGATTTTACCTTATCGATTATTTGGCATGTGTAGTCACGCGGTTCAACATTGCCAGTGTTCACGCAAAATAGAAGAAGACTACACATCCCGACAGACGGAGCGACTCGTGCTTCACTAGTTACACATTGATTGTAGTTCGCTCTAACGTTACTTGGAAAGCCGTTCATGATTCAGTTCATTAATAAATAAATAGTTCAGTGTCATGGCGGAATCTGCACCATGTCCTGCCTTCCAGCTCGGAAGACCCCGATACGATCAGGTAAGTCTTTTCTGTCGTCTTTCAAACGTGCAATTAAGAACATTTTGTTTTGAAGGTTTTCGGGTGAAAAACAGCCCCTCGATCCGCCCTGCTGCCCCGCTCCGCTCCGGCTGCAGCTCACACTTAGTACGGAAAGTTGCCTTTCATCTGCGGTCCGATTCTTTGTTATACAATCGCAACAACTTCGAACCGATAATGGTTCCCGAGCGTGATTTGAATAGTTTTGAGTTCATTATAGTTTTACTAGTGGAATGAATCGTTTGTCGACAGGTTCATGTCGCTGTTTATCATCTTCACTGACACATTTCAGATCCTATCAGTCTGTTCAGGTCTGTAGCCAAGACATCGTCAATTTGTTTATCACGATTAATGTGTCACCGTATTGTTTTGCACATCTTTCCCTTTTTATTTTAGGTTTTACAATCGCAGCTGCAGGAGAGTTATGATACAAAATCTACAAATCTGTGTATACTTTATATATATATATTTTTTTTACATGACTCTAACAATTGACACTTTAACACCCTCAAATATATGTTTTTTCAGGATGCTTTCTGCAGACCGACTGTGTGGCCCCACATGTGATCGAGATTAATTGACTGTCCGTCCTTGTCTGAAGCTCATTACTCAATTTTCTGTCCTCGGAAATGAATTTGCATTGGTCAGCCCTGGAAGATAATGTGACCTTCACGTTACTCGGATGGCACATTAACTGAGAAACTGCACACTGGTTACATTTCTCTTTCTTCAGAGCCATTTATTAAACAGCTGCTTAAAAGACAAGTATTCACTTGATGCTATTGCACAGAGCAAAAGTCCGTTAACAGATTGTGTAAATCAGTGACTAAACTTTAGGATCTGCTATTGTTTTAACTGATATGAGCTATCAAAGCAACTCTTAATAAAATCCAGGATGACAACATGATGGAAAGGCACAAAAACATGAAATGAAAAGAAAATGTATCTTAAATTTTGAGCCAAATGGACTTTTCACACACATGACAGAACACACTCATGAATGGATTACTGAATGTTTCTACTGAGCACAGGCCAAAGGCATCAACGGGCTTCTGGGACAGAGCCTCTGTTTAAAGGTGCCCTGCTAGACAAAACCATGTTTTCTTCTTCTTAAATACGTCCATATGTGTTTGTGTTATGTTGTGAATGTGAACTGCTACTTCCTCTGTCAGCTCTAGCCCCTGAAAAGAAATAAGCAGAGAATTACACGGCCAATTACAAAAGCTGGTCATTCTGACGCCATGTTGCCTGAGCTCATTACCATTCATTAGCTCGCCCACTTGAGCTGGGTAAAGGATGCTGATAGCCAGGCTTGAAACAATGTAACCAAACCATTTTTTCCACAACAAATGTTACAGAGTCCATGGTAAAACTTCAGACATTACCACAAAGTAATGAAATACGTGTGGTAGGGCACCTTTAAAATTAATGGAAAAGTCAATCAACAAACAAAGAGACACAAAACAGCTGCAAAACTGCAGTACAAAGGAATACAAAACAACCAGAAAATGACGCAAAATGACCACACATAGATGCAAAAAAAAAACACAAGAGATGCACAATGACCACACACAAAATTACATTTAGTGTCATTTAGCTGACGCTTTTATCCAAAGTGACTAACAATTGCTATATATGTCAGAGGCCACACACCTCTGGAGCAACTATGGGTTAAGTGTCTTGCTCAGAGACACATTGGTTGATGTGTTGCATTGGGAATTGAACCCAGATCTTCCACACCAAAAGCATGTGTCATAACCACTGCGCCATCACCACCCATGTGAACATAAAAAATGAACACAATAGATGCAAAACAACCAAATAAGGATGAGAAACGACTACATAGAGACATACAGCAACCAGAAAGATTGCAAAATAGTACATAGATGCAAAACAGCCACAACGAGATGCACAATGGCCGCATAGGGATGCAAAATGACCACAAAAAGATTCACATTCAGATACACAAAAATAGACTCAAAACAGCCTCAAAGAATGACTACAAATAGACACAAAATGATCCCAAGGGATGCAAAATGACGCTGTTTTGTGTTTTTCTAAGACACAAAACCTTAAATGTTAACACAGGATATTGCATGGTTCACAAAAAGCATAGTGAAATAGCAGTTCATTTACATCATTTGTCTCACGTGAATTACTTTTTGATTGTAGTGATTCCCATCACAAGTTAGGGTTTCAAATCACCATCATTTTAGGGAAGAGAGTAATTAATCGTCACGGCTCATTTCTATCTGAACTCCATAAACCTTTTTATTTTTCCATCTGCAACCTGAAGTTCATATTGAGTTGATAAAGGTGTAATACCTTTAGTTCCTTGCATCAAAGCAGTTAAAATTAGGCCAGCCTTTGAATCAGCATAAATCTTGCTCAGTTTGTCTGTGCTTTTCTGCCGCGCTACATCTCTGCTAGCCTTGTTGTGTACTCTCTAGGGAGCTGAAACTCATGCATAATTAAAGCGGGCTCCTCACATGGATCCTCAGTCTACCTCTCTTACAAAACACCACTGCAGCACATACAGCCTGTCAAAGGAGGAGACATGTGATGGAGAAATGGCAAGGGCAAACAATCCAGGCGTACAGAACATTGAAGATGCTTTATTTACAGTCTTTAGGAGGATTGGATGTTTTTTCCAGTCATTTCAATTAGGACCCCATGCTGAACAGATCATTTAAATAAAAATGGGTTTGTTCCACCCTTCCCCTGTGTTTTATACCCTTCATGAAAATGTCTCTGAGGGAATCTGATTGAAGCTGCTATGTTTTTGTCCATCTGGTTTGCCAAAGAGACTCTTGGCATAAATTGCTGTCAGGCCTTTTCAGACTGTTGGCACACATACTTAGCAATTGGCATGCTGATGAAGACAGTGAAGGGAACAGAAAACAGGGCACTTGACCAGCAGCTCCAAGCCTCGCTTGGAAGAATGTGTTTGCTAAATGTAAACTTACTCAGATTGTTAATACATTTACTTAAAAGTTTATCTCAAAAGGGACATTTGACTTTTACCTCTCTCGTTGTATACTGTAGTTAGATTGTAATAGAAAAGACTGTCATCCATTTTTATACTTTTAAAAATTGGCTGTTTTGTTTTGATGTTTCACTATTGAGCATATATAATGGCTTAGTTTTCCATATAGCGGCATTTCAAAGTATACTTCTATTAATTTGACATTAACATGGAAAGGATTTGTGCATTTGAATGTTTTTGACCTCAAATCTTTTTTTTTTGACTAAGGGAATAGAGCAAGCAAGGATTGATTATCCAGCATTGTAATTTAAATATACTTCATCATTTTGGGAAACACACCTATTCTCCTTCTGGCAGAGAGATAGATGAGAGGATTGATGCAAATCTAATATTTGTACAGTAAATATGAAGCTGCAGCCGGTGAGTTTACCTTTGCACAAAGACTAGAAACTGGACAATCAGCTAGCCTGGTTTTTTTCCAAAGGTAACCAAATGTGCCTGTCAGCACATCTAAACTTTCTTGGCAAGAAAGCAAATAAGTGAATTTCCCTAAATGGTGAACTATTCCTTTAAGAAATCAAACTGATCACAGTTGCTGTGGATGCCAAGGTCATGTCTTCAGTATTGATTTTGGAAATTTGGTATTTTCTTTACCCGAAGAGGAGTTTACATGTTTGTTTCAAGGCTGGGTCTGAAATATTTTAGTCAGTATCTTTTAAATGTGACTTTTTTGGCAAAAAGTTAGAATAAAATATAGATAGATAATTTGTATTTATCCATCATGTTTTCATTCCTGGCAGAGTGCAGTAATTAAAAAATAAAGCATTTAGACCATAATGTTGGGAGGTAAAATTGACAGAAAATGGAACTGACATGAATGTATTAAGATGTATTACTTTAGTTTTTGGTGTGAATAGACAAAGCAATATGTTAGTAGTTTATAACTAGTAAGAACAAACTAAAGCATAGTTAGATGATAAAACCTCTCAGACTTCAAAGGATGTGGATGGTCTGCTGTCTGTGTATACTTTAACAAGAAGGAACTTTGTCACACTGTCTTTTCAAGGGTTCATTCCTCGGTCGACTGAGACACTTCATAGACATCATTGACCCCAGCACTCTGTTTGTGTCCGAGGTAACAAAATAACAACATCTGTAAAACTGTCTATATGTTGCTGATAGATGCTCTTAATGCAAAGTTTCAGCGTCCGTCCATAAACGTTTTATAAACTGTCACATAACAAATGATCCCATTTCTTTTAAAGTTGTTCATGTTCAGACAACATGAAACATTTGTAGAGCTGAAACATTCAGTTGATTCATTGATTAGTCAGTGAATCAAGAAAGAAAATCAGTCGTTAACTATTTTTAAAGTGCTCATATTATGTTCATTTTCAGGTTCACAATTGAATTAAGATGTTATATCAAAACAGGTTTACATGGTTTCATTTTCAAAAAACACCATATTTTTGTTGTACTGCACACTGCTGACACTCATCTTTTCACCCTGTGTGTTGAGCTCTCTGTTTTAGCTAAAGAGTGAGACATCTCACTTCTGTTCCATCTTTGTGGGGAGTCTCACATGCACAGTAGCTAGATAAGGACTACTAGCCAGTCAGAAGCAGAGTATGAGGGCGTGTCTCGCTAGCAGCTAGGCGAGCATTATAACATTTGTTACAAAGTGACAAGTCACAGAAGTAAAGGCTGGACTACAATAGAGGTGTTTGGAGGAGTTTGTGAGCAGTGTTTTCTGTTGGAGATGGTAAGTCTCTTTGAGGGGGACTTTGGGCTTTTTCACTTTGTAAACCTATTACATGCACAACAAAGATAAAAAAAAAGCATAATATGAGCACTTTAAATAATTGATTAATTGTTACATTTCATTTTCAAACAAAATTGCAGAGTTTGCTGGTTCCAGCCTCTCAGAGGTTTGCTGTACAGATGATAATGAATTGAAAGTTTTTAGGTTTTGATCAGTTGTTCTGACAAAACATTTGATGGGCATTTTTCTGTATTTTCAGCCTCAAAGATTTAAGAACTTTGCCTTCTTTTGTTAAACGCCAAATTTATTTATGATTCAAAATGTTTTTACCTTGTATGTGTATAGACTGGTATCAAAAACATCAGTCTCATTAAGCTCCATGTTTTTTTTATTTTTATTTATTTGTCGGGGACAATGCAGTGCACATTATTACATACATAATTATTACAGTCAAGGCCATAACAATATGTGTAGATGTGTTGCATGAAAGGTTTCCCAGTCCCTGGTCAGGCCTTCCTAACAAAATAATCAATTTCCTTTTATATGTAGAAGCGATTAAAAGAATGCATGAAACTACTTGATGACTACAAACATGGCGATCTTCCACCTGGAGTGTCTGATTTTCAGGTGAGTCTTTATCATGGCTGTCTTCTCTTGTTTTATGTCTCTTCTCTTGTTTTATTTGTATTCTGTTTGTATTTTTTGCCTGTGTGAGTTATGTACTTTATGTCTTTATTTATTCTTCTGTACATCACATAGTTCAAAATTGGTTGATTGAAAGTGCTCTAAAAATAAAGTTTGATTAATTGATTGATTGATCAGAGTTGATGTGATCCAATATGTTGCATTAAAACATAACATGTTCATGAAGGCCGTAAAAACAGGAAACATAGTACACAGTTGACTAAAAGTTGTGACTAGAGCAAAACAATAATCAAAACGAAAATGTTAACGTCTCCCAACCAAATGTAAAAAAAAGAAAAATACAAACCTATTGATTACTTATAGCTCTTCTCTTTCTCTGCCTTGCTGCTTACCTGTGCAGCTGTGGGAAGCCCAGAAAATCAAGCAGGTAAGTGATTCATCAGTCACTTGTAAGTCAGCTCAGGTTAACTGCACATACATTCGCATCCATACATTCAAGCCTCTGTGCGCCTCTGTGGCAGCATGTGGATGATGTCATGCTCTCTGCACGCAGGCCATCATTCATCCTGACACAGGAGAGAAGATCTTCATGCCATTTCGAATGTCAGGTACGACCTCAAATGAAGATCTTTGCTAAAGTTGTTGAAGTTACTTCCATTTTGTCCTCGTTTTTAATTTCATTTTTTTACACTGAAAATCATTTCTTCACTGTTCAGGTTATGTCCCATTTGGAACGCCGATTGTAAGTCCCATATGAAAACCATACATTTTAAATCATGGCTGTGCAGATGTCCATTTACATAGTCGTGTTTGGGGATAGATGAAACTTTGGACTTATTTTACCCCGAAAATAAGCTCTTATTCCCTGGTCTCATCTAGGTCATTGGCCTTCTTCTCCCAAATCAGACTGTGGTGTCTACCATTATATGGCAGGTACTGTAAAAAAAAACATATTGTAAAACCACTGCATTTGTTATACATTTTAAACATCTGGTGAGCACCCTTTTATTGTGTACATGCAACGCTTTCCCATCTGTTATTCACCGGAATAAGGACATCATAAAATAAAGTGCTGCTGCTTTGTTTGCTTCTTTCGGTGTGATGTCGCTTTACACAGCAATGTGTAAGCCAGCAAATATCTATATGCCTCTATATCCTATTCTCTTTTCCTTTCCGTTGTTTTTCCTTACTCTTTTTTTCTCATACTTTTTCTTTTTCTGCCTTGACCTCCATTCCCTTTTTGTCTTTCCCTCATTCCCTCCCTCCATACTCCTTCTTTCTGTCCTATATTCATCCCTTATTTGCTCCTCTCTTTCCTACAGTGGCTGAACCAGAGTCACAATGCTTGTGTGAACTATGCCAACCGCAACGCCACAAAGGTGAGAACTATAAACCATGGATATTCAGATCTTTAGTCTCCTAAAAAAAAAAAAAAAAAAAAATCAATTTATTAACTTTGGCTACTTTTAGTTTTATTACCATAATTAAGCATGCATACTGTTTTTGTTGTAAGCAAAAGACCATCTTACTTGAGTAAATCTCAATATAAAATACAAACTGTGACACAATATTTCTTTTCTCCCACCTCAGCCTACGCCAACATCCAAGTTTCTTCAAGGCTATGTAGGAGCTGTGACCAGTGCTGTTTCTATCGCAGTGAGTGGGTTTCTTGTTCAGTGACTTCAACATCATCTTTCAGGATACTGAAATTTGTTGTTGTTGTTTTTATGTGAATTGTGACCTGCACATGAGAACTGTACATTAACTGTAAGTCATAATTAAATGTGTAACTACTGTTTTTTCAACCTGTACCCTATTTCCCTATGTTCTTTGTGTCTAACTGACTGATGAGAACAACAATCATTGTCCAGTATTGAGCGAGATCGCTGCAGTTGGCAGCAGCAAAACAAGCTAAAATTTAAGTTAATAGGGCAATTGTCCAGCTTGTATAAATTTACCTTCACAATAGTGCTTTGTTTTGCCACTGACAGGTTCAGATTAGTGTCTGTCAACATTATGGAAAGGATGACTTCAGAGATAGACTTTTAAAACCTCTTTGAGACCTTTATGTTTAACGTGAAACAGCTCTGAAGTCACTAGCACTAAATACATCAGACTCCATTTATAAAAGCAATACTTTTACCTTGTAGAGCCAACATTTTTCACATGTTAATCGGTAAACTATGTGTTTATTTCAACCAAAACTAGAGTTTCTGTTGACTTTGAATTAAGTGTATTTTACGATGCTAAAATTACTGTTCATTTATGTCTTTATGTTTAAAAAAAATTACCTTTCTCATTAACAGAAAGGTCGACCTTCTTATGAATCCTTATAATGTTGTCAGACACATAGAGTTTTATTATGAGGCTGTCAGTGGCAAAATGAACACTTTTGTGAAGGTAAATACAAACTGGACACTCAACCTATTAAGTATGATTGTAGCTCATATCACCGCTGCCATCTGCAGCGATCTTGCTTAATACTGGACCAATTTCAAATATTGTTGTTCCCATTGTTGTTCCCATCAGTCAATAAGTTAATAAAATATAGGAAAATAAGTTGAAAAAAACGATAGTTACCCTTTAAGTCATGTTTTGCACTTACAAGGCACAGGGCATTTGTTAAAATGTTTGTGGCTATATTTTATATGGGCTATATTATTAGCAGCGCTGGAGATAAGCAGTACAGTTCTAGGACTAATGCCAGTGTTTTAGCTACACTAAAGTAAGAATCCTAGCTACTAGGTATAGAAATACTATGCTGCAAACAAAGAACAGTTTATAGCAGTATTTAAAGCACGGTATAGCCTACATACATTTTTAATATGTTTTGTATTTACTAGGTGGGACTGAATGTGTTGATTCAGAAAGCTAACAAGCTGAGTCCTGCCACCAGAATGATAATACAGAGACTTGTCCCCTTCCCAGCTGTAGGTAGGTTTTCAAAGGACCCTATGTACTGGTTATAATTGGGGGTTGGTAAGTACAGTATGTATGTTATGTGGCCCTCTGGTGGTTGGAGTCACAACATTTTACTGATTTTAAACTTTCTTTTTCTTCTATGTTACAAATGAGACAATAATGTAAATACTGTATATCTCAAATTTCAGAGGCAGTATTGTAATTTATGTATGAGAATATTCCTTAAATTTAAGTTTTAAAGTGTTTTTAGGATATTTCTTTATATTGGGGAATTGTTAAAGGAATTTCTTCTTTTGATCCGTGACTGCATTTCTTGACTTCAGCTTATTCTTGTGGAAATATATTAAAATATTAAAGTTGGCTTTCTCTCCCTGTCCTCAGCTAGTGCAAACATCTGTAATGTGGGCCTGATGAGACACAATGAGCTGTCTGAGGGGATTGATGTGCTGGACAGTAACGGGAATGTGGTGGGTTCCTCCAAAATTGCTGCAAGACATGTGAGTGTTTTTTATTTGCATACTCAGCATACTTATTACTCAACTGCATTGAATATGTCTGTACATTTGCTATTTTTTCCTAAATTTATTGCAAATGTGATGGCGGCTGATAAAGGGAAAATGCATAATTTTCTGTTCGACTCCTGTCAATCAACACACATCTGATCCCATGAAAGGGAAAATTAAATCCAACTCATTGCAGTATTTGAAATGAAGCGTGTGCACAATGTTCTTGTCTTTTCCCTAGGCGATCATGGAGACTGCCTTCACACGTGTGGTCCTCCCAATGCCGATCTTTGTCCTCCCCCCCATCATCATGTCCTACCTAGAGAGGTTTGTACAGACATTTATTGTAGGTTTTTTCTCTTTTTTTTCTTTAAAACAAACAACTATAGCGTTCATTATTGATTAATATACAGATTATTTCCCCAAAAATGTACAGTCTACTATCATAAAGTGTGTGTGTGTGTGTGGGTGTGTGTGTATATGTATATATATATATATATATATATATATATATATACATATATATATATATATATATATATATATATATATATATATATATATATATATATATATATACACACACACAGAATAACAAGAAAATCCAGAAAAACGCATGTCAAAAATGTTATAAATTGATTTGCATTTTAATGAAGGAAATAAGTATTTGACTCCCTCTCAATCAGAAAGATTTTTGGCTCCCAGGTGTCTTTTATACAGGTAACGAGCTGAGATTAGAGCACACTGTTAAAGGGAGTGCTCCTAATCTCAGTATGTTACCTGTATAAAAGACACCTGTCCACAGAAGCAATCAATCATATTCCAAACTCTCCACCATGGCCAAGACCAAAGAGCTCTCCAAGGATGTCAGGGACAAGATTGTAGACCTACACAAGTCTGGAATGGGCTACAAGACCATTGCCAAGCAGCTTGGTGAGAAGGTGACAACAGTTGGTGCGATTATTTGCAAATGGAAGAAACACAAAAGAACTGTCAAGCCTGGGGCTCCATGCAAGATCTCACCTCATGGAGTTGCAATGAAGGCAGTTGTGGACAATGACGCATTTTAATCTATTCTTTAGGTAAAACACAACACAACATAGTATTTCAGACCAGAATCTGACATTTGTTTTACAGTATGAAATATTATTATACTTAAAAAGCCCCGCCTTAAGTTAAAGCTAACTGGTGACTTAGCTACAGCTAGTTTTAGCTGAAACTAAATTTACCCCTTCTTTTCCTAGTAATTCAGTTTTCTCAGGTTAAATGAGGCAGTAATCCAACCATGACAAAAAGTAACAGCTGCTGCTGCTAAAAGATGACTAGCCCAGCTTAGCTGAGTAGCTGTAAACACCATCCGTCCCCCTAATATAATAAAGGTTTGAAGGATTTTGTCAATACAGAGTATAAAATAATCTTTCCAAAAGGCCTTAAATTGACAGCATTACAATTTATAATTCATCTGTGTTACGGTTTACCTGCATCAAAACCCCTTTTCCCCCGAATCCTTTCTTTGGTTATTGCTCTTTAGTGTCTTTAGAGGACACTATTGTCTGTTTGATTCTACTCTAAAATTACTCTGAATGTTTCTGTCTGCCAGAGCTGACATATGTTATGCCCCAAAGTGCCGCCCATATATTTATCAGATAGTAGGTCACAGCCAGAGAAAATGAATACAATGAAATAATATAGCCTAATATGTTTTTAAACACACAAAAATAGACTTTCTGTTACAAAGTTTGCAGTCTGACTCATTAAACCCAGAACTGGAACCTTCACAGAGACATATTCATCTCACACCCACTAATTGTGGAAAATAGCTCCCCTAAATCTGCACCATGTCTTTTCTCCAGATCCAAAAATAACTCCTGGCTTTCCGGTAGTCATCTGAAATCGATCCACAAAGCCGGCTCACGTTTCCTTTTATCACTATCTTGACTTGTGTAGGCTGCGATTCCTGCAGAGCAACCGCAGATTGTTGCTGCCCATCCACAGTCTGGTGTGCCTCGTTACCTTCGGCCTCTCCCTGCCTGTGGCCATCAGCCTGTTCCCCCAGATGTCTCAGGTACAGTACTCGACTCAACTGCTTCTACTGCTGATTCAAGGCCAGATGTCTCAGAGAGAGAGAAAGAGAGAGAGAGAGAGCAGATGGGAAGAAAGTCAAATTACACATACACCACTTGACATGCTCAGCCCCGACCGACAAGCTTGTACTCATATTCCAGATGTCTCTTCCCATGTCTCATTAAAAGTCAAACTGATTTCAAAAGCTTATCGACAGAGAGATGGAGAACTGAAATTTTACCTTTTAATCTTTTCTTTATTTTATTTTTTTTATTGTTTTTTGCAGATTGAGGTGTCTTGCCTAGAGCCGGAGATCACCATGGCAACAGATTGCAAGGTGGTGACCTATAACAAGGGTTTGTGATGTATGCCATGGTGTAAGAGAGGATAGCAGAGGACAGGAGCGAGGATGGAAATGAGGCTACATTGTGAATAGCTGTCAGGGAGAACCTACAGTGGGGGTCTTTCTGCCGTAGTATCACAGCAGAGCCTGTAGACCTTCATCTACTAACACAGGTGTTTTTTTTTACTTTTTATTTTATGGTTCTCAAGATCCAGCAATTATTGAGTCAAGGTTTTTCAATAGAACAGATTGTTTTTCTGTCCTCACTGTCTTCAAGAGCAAAAAGAAGAAGCTTTGTAAATAGAAATTATATATTTAGTGTGACATCTGTTTTTTTAGCATTAATGGAGTTATTTTAATAAATACAAACCAGTGTTTCCCACATGCTATGCAGTACTTCAGCAGTACTTTCCCACTAGTTTTGGCTGCTTTTTTACCCAATGACAAATACAGCTTCAACCCGCAATAACTGACTTTTTCTGGCTCTCTTGCTGTTAAATGCTCCACTGGGTTCAGCAAGTAGTCTCTGTGTATGTGATCAGGTAGTGCACAGCATTTTTTTAAATAGCTTTTTTTTTCCTGAAAACTGCTGCCTGTTTGGCCTCGCTGATGAGAGCTTTGACAGTGAATCAACACAGTAAAATGGCAGCTAGACAACAAAATCAGTGAGGTGAGAGGAAATGAGGGTAACTAAGAACATCATTTTGTCTAGCTGAAATGTTAATCGTGTTAATTATCCTACAGAGAAATATTGCGACCCCATTGTCCAAAATTGACAATTCTGCAACCCTTTCTGAGTTTGATTCACTACCAATACTGAAAAATTAGGCTGATAACAGATAACGAAATACAAGCCAACATTAATTTCCTTACATAAACTGTAATAAAAAAATTCAAAATTTTAATTTAAATTTTTTAAATTTTTAAATTTTTAAATTTAAATTTTACTTTTAATTTTACTGAGCCATTTTACAGTTAAACGAAAAACTCATCAGTGCCCTCTGCTGGACAAACTAGAGAGTTAACGTTATGGAGACCATCCCCTCTTCTACGTTTGGACATCCTCAATTCCTTTCCTTGGCTCTTCTCCTCACGTTTTAGTCTCTCCCACCTGAGATGCGAGTAGAAGAAGCAGAACAGTTGAGGCCACAGGCATTTAACAAAATTAGACGTCCGTGCTTCAGAGCCGTCATTGAAATCATAGTGTGTGGCACAGTTGCCATGGTTTATAAATCCCAGCTGTGTCATGCCTCTTTTATGCGTCACGGGTGTCGAAAATACTTCCACAAAGGATACACTCATGCATCCTCGCTCAAGCTTGTCTGGGAAGCCTCCTCTCTCCTCAAGATGCATTTTAGGAATTGAGACATCCATTAAGATGGTGCGCTGAGATCGATTTCTGAGTCACAGGCCCGAAGACGGAAGAGACGAGGAGGCAGGAAATAGAGAAATGAAAATGTGAATTAAATTATGTTTACTTTCTGAATTTCCATTGTAGGTGATTGAAGCTCGTCAAAATACGCTGATCCTGATTTATCTGCAATGAGCTAATATTGGCTGATACATATCGGCACGACCGATTTATCAGTCAGGCTCTAGTTTGCTTTATTATTGTGATGGAGACAGTTGACAGAAGGAGCTTTGTGGGAAGGCTTCTTGCAAAGTTTTGACCTGTGGGAAACACTGCAATAGAGATCAAAATAAAAGTGTTAGAAATCTCTCGGGAACAAGTCTATTTATCATGTGAAGGTAGAGAAACTCTGCACTAACCAGGCTGCAGTGCTGATATATTCTGTGTACTGAAGGAATGACACAGGACTGGATCACTAAATGAAGCCACTCTCTGTCAGCTGTACTGTATATGTATATGTAAAAATGTGGAGATTGTTACTCTAGATGTATATTAGTTTACATGCTGTTTATCACATGCCGGGAATTTTAACCCCAATGTGAAACAACATACAGAAGCCAGGGCATTTTGTTTTCTACAATAGCCAAACACTTTACACTGAGTTATTTTCCTAACATTTTACTCCCCACATGATTGTTTCTTAAACCACCACTGTATTCCTAGACTTCTTTTGTACAATATTTAAACCATAAAAGTATGAGCTATATATTATACTGAGTATGAACTAGTATTTTTAATCTTTTGTATGTCTACTGCAAGTTTATTAAATGTTTGCAAGTCAAACAATGTAAAACAAACATTTATATATAGATATATATTATCTAAAAATAATATATAATAAATACTCTCTCCGTTTATCTTCTTTTGTGACTTGATTTCCAGACCTATGCTTTGCTTTAGCTGTTTAGTGTTGCTATTGCATTGAGGCTTTCAACAGGATCATCATGGGTTTACTGTTTGCACCATTTACATTCGTTTTGATTCATTTTAAATAAATTGGTTTGCTCATCACAAATGTAATGTTACAAAATGTTTTTTTGCATCATCTTTATTTATATTCAATCTAATTATGTAATACTTTACTGTATTGCACCTTAAACCAAGAGCTGGATTGATTGCTCGTTTAATTAACACGTCGATTCTTCCAAGTTTTAAACTTTTTATGGTGAAAACCACTCAGAGGAGCGATTGTCGGCAATGAAAATCTCAGCTTCCTCCAACAATTCTCATTACATATGTATAAAAAAGAAAATCATGCAAGTAAAAAAATAAATGAAATAATTAAGAGAATAAGACAAAATAAGTAACACATAAGACTAAATAAGCAAGAAAAAATGCAAAGTCGAGGAGGAGCTTGAGACACAGCAGCGGTCCCCGGCACCATCTTTTCCATTTAGAAAATTAATCTGCAACTATTTTGATAATTAATAAAACTTAAAAGTAATTTTTCACCTTGGGGTAATGTACCCTTTGGCTTCAGAAAACTATTTTCAAGAAAATAATCAACAGATTAATTGATAGCCTAATAAAAATTAAACCCTTTTAGTATCATTTACCTGTCAGTTGTGACCAATGAATGCAAAAGTAACGAGTCATACTGTATGTATGAATGTGTTATTGATATTTAGTCCTTTCCAGACGGTTCTTTGCTAAATCCGTCACATTTGTGAATATTTATATCTATCTTGAATATATTTCTGACAGTTCCGGAGCTGATGTTTGTTAATATACTTTATTATCTTATTGCATATTTTCCAAAGTTATAATTTCAGCTCACAAAATAGTTTTACTAATGCTTAATTTTTACTCAACAAATACAACACAATAACACAATGAACTTTCCACGTTGAGCCGTGGGACAGACCTGCAGTTCACATGTCCGCCACCAGAGGCCACTGCTGCCTCGCGCAGAGCTAAAACGACAGTGTCAGAGTTGAAAGGACAAAGGTCGTCGTCACTGAGAAACATGGCTGCTTCCCTGGATGACATGTTTTCCTTCTGCGTGGACCCCGGTAAAGTGTCCACCTGCGTGGATGTCCGATTTATAGACAATATTAAGGTAAGGCGGCTTGGAGTTTGCCAGACTAAAGAGATTTTGACAGATCTGTGGCTTTATTTGGCTCTTTAGCAGAGGTGTGTTAGTCGCATGTCGGCTGTCAGTGCGGATCGCAGCCTGCTGGGCTCAGACAGGACTGCAGGATCTGGACCTGACGTTTTCTGTCAGGACCCGATCATTATAGATCTGTCTCTGTCCAGAACTACCAGTAATCTACTGGTCTGTACGTTTAGTGTTTTTTTACGTCAACCAAAAGTGAGTAAGCTATGGCACAACATCCACCATGTTACATCATTAAACCATGTTATGGAGTGAAATGCATGGATAAAGTAATAACTTCATTGACCAAATGTAATTTAAAAAAAATGAAATTGTATTTGAAATCATTAAACGTTGCTTAATCTCGTCATTGTGCCCAGACAACATTGATGTATGGGGTTAACACTAAGCTCACAAAGTTCAGCATAAACCCATAAACATGGCATTGCCATGGAAATAAAGCAAGCTTTTTTTTAGGAGACAATACACAGTATTTCACTCAGTGCTGTCTAGTGTAATTTTTGTCAATAAGAAATATGTATATTCATTATGGATGCCAGCTTCTCCCCTGCAGGGTCGCAGGAATCTTCCACTTAAAAGCCTTTAACTATGACATATAATTAAATAATATTTATGATGGTAAAATATAACACGAACAATAATTTTTAAGGAAATATTCTGGTGGTAATCATCTGAAAGATACAGATCAAAAGGCCAAAGACAACATAAGAAATTGAGAGAAAGTTTCAACCTTACCGTTACCCAGCATCTCTGATCCGAGAGTTGTAGGTGGGCTGCTGTAGGTGGGCTTACAGGTTTATATGTGGCTCAGTGGTAGAGTGGTTGCCTGCCAAGTGGAATCTTTCCTGTACCATGTAAAAGTCATTAAGACTTGAGGAGTGCTATATAAATACAGTCCATTTACATGTAAAAAAGGCAGAGGCTTCTGTGTTTTTTTGAAAGATTGGTTGCAACGGTAACGTTTTATTATCCATGTTTCAGGGTAAGGGTCTCTTCGCCAGAAAGAGCATCAAGAAGGGAGACACCATTTTTCTTGAACGGCCTCTGGTCTCTGCTCAGTTCCTGTGGAATGCTTTGTATAAATATAAAGGTGAGATGTCGACTATATTTAAAAACACGCAACACGTTCAATTAAGATGGAATGACACTGATGTTGCATGAGTAATATAGGACAATGTATTGTAGACCGTCCACACAGGGATGACAAAAGCATGTGTGTTATCAGACTTGACAAATACTGAATACGTTATGATTTTAGGAGGAGTTTGATCTTGGATGAAGCTTAAACATCTTAAACCTACAGGATCTACTCTGCAGTAATGTTTTACATCCGATCATCTGCTCTGCTGCTGTCCTTTTTTTTTAGCCTGCGAGTACTGCTTACGTGCTCTGGAGACTGCAGAGGAGAATGCAAGGAGACTCACCGGCAACCCTGGACTCAGCCTTCCTCACCCGGAGCTCTGCCGTGTTCGACCAGAGCTGCACCAAGCCTGCCCTCAATGCCAGGTTAGTCCAGTCAGGATATGTTGATGTGTAGATTTGACTGAAGTTGGGTTAACTGTAGAAGTTAAGTTTTTTTTACAGAAGGAAAAAAGGCCGTGAAAAAGTGGTCAGATCAATATAAGACAAGAAACATATTGATTTTAAGCCAGCTGTGGTCAGGGAAGAACTTCCACTGAGTTGATGGTGGGAGACATGACTACCTGATCGATTTTTAGAGGCCAGTGTTGTACTATAGATCAGTAAGCTAATCTCTCTTGTTCATTTTTATTTTATTTTTTTTTTTTAAATAACCAAAGTGAAAAAATCAAACAACTGTTTACCCATGGCGGTTTCTTTCTTTGCGGTTTCAGTATTGCATATCTGTCGACTACTAGAGAACAGTTTTAACTATCCGATTTGGGTTCTTGAAGCTAATAGTAATAACAATGTTTATATAGCTTTTTTTCAAAAGCCAATTACAGAGTGCTTCACAAAAGTCATAAAATCAATAGATGTAAAGTGCAATGAAATACAAATTTAAGATTAAAATAAAATGCAATTAAAATGAATCTGTTTTAGGAGAGATTTAACATAAAACATTAATATTATAAAGACCCTCATTCTTTCTTAAGTATAACTGCCTTTTATTTGGGGGGGATATGCAATATCTTGGTGTGTATATGGATCCTTCTGTGTTACTGAATGTTTACTGTAGTTTAATTTTACATGTTTACGGATATATTGTGTGTATGTGAAGAGGCTATGTGTCGCTACGTTACCTGTGTTCTCTCGAAAGACAAGGAAAGAAAATAAAGGCTAATTTTATATTATCCTATAACTTTAGAAAATAAAAAGTATTTCTTACATTTTGATCTTTTCTTAGGAAATATATTTCTAGTCACACACAAAGTTTATTATATGTTTAATACACTTTAAATATCTGTCACTTGAAATCATTCTTTATTTTGGTCGTTTTTTCTGATAAAGATTTCTCCTCCTCTGCAGGTGATGTACTGTAGCAGCGAGTGTCGACAAGCTGCAGCTGATCAGTACCATCGAGTTCTGTGTTTGGGTTCCTCCCAGGACGATCAGGACCACCCCATCAACAAGCTGAAAGATGCATGGAGGTCAGACAGCATTTTATAGATATTTTCATTGTAAACCCCTCCTTTCAGTGCGCTGATTTCCTGTTTAAAATAAAGATTTGTCTTCTTTTCAGGAGTATGCATTATCCCCCAGAGACCTCCAGCATCATGCTCATGGCCAGAATGGTAGCTGTGGTCAAACAGGTGAGTCTCTGATCACTTTAAGCTCCTAAATCATTGAGCATAAATAATGTGGAGGTTTCAATTCATTCTGGCGTGTGAACTAATAATATAAGAAACACAATACAAACACTTTGTCATAAAAAAAGACATTACATGCTGCAGGAAATGTAGATTTTTACCACCCACACCCCATAATGTTTGGATGGGTGTTAAACCTAGCTTGAAATTAACGTTGCTCTGACTAATACAGATGATTCAAATAAGAAAGCTGGATGTGGGAATTATTTTTGTGATGTGACAAGCTGGTGAGAGCTCATTTTTAGTAGTCTCATGAAATTAAAGCGACAGACTGTAAACAAAGCATAATGTGCTGCACATATTTATTTGACTCAGTTGCTCTACTTATGTCTTTTATATAAACAATAGATGTGCAGTATACAAAAAGGCATTGCTTGTAGTGATGAAACCAGAGTGAATTTTCACAGACATTGCAGTTCCCCTCAGATCCACAGTCTTTTAGCACCTTTCAGCTCATTGTTTTGGTATTTACAGCCATAACTTTAGTGTTTTGGTTCACTCTCATCACACTCATCGACCTTGTTTCCAGCTGCAGCAGACAGCTGTTTGCAAAAAAAAAACAACTAACAAACTCACTGCACACTACCTGCTCAGCACCAAACAGCAGACAGACACAGTTAGAAACTAGCTTGTGGACATAGTGGAGCATTTAGCAGGTAAAGAGCCAGATATTTCCCTCACGAGTTAACAGAGACCAAAACAAAGATGAATCTTTAGGTGGTCCAAATGAATGGTTAAATTTAAATCAAGGTGAGGCAATTTTCCAAGTTAATGAACGCTAGAATGAATACAACACTAAGGAAAAAGCTACAAATGGCTTCATGTCTTGGTGTAGACACCACTAGGAGTTTAGTTTTGATTATCCTTCAAAAGACAAAGGGCATTGATTAACCGATTAGTTGTGAACTTTAAAATAAATGCCAACTATTTTTTATAATTGTTTAATTGGTTTGTCATTTTTTTTTTATTAAAGAAAGTAAAAATTGTCTGATCCCAGTTTCTTAAATGTGAAAATGTACTAGTTTCTTCACTTGTCTGTGACAGTAAACTCAATATTTTTGAGTTGTGGATAAAACAAGACATTTGAGGATGTCATCTTGGGCTTTGAAAAACACTGATTGAAGTGTGTCATCATTTTCTGGCATTTTATAGACAAACCAACTAATGAATTAATCCAGAAAATAATTAACGATAATTGACTATGAAAATTATTGTTAGTTGCAGCCATACGTTAAAACATTACTCATGTGTATCAAAAATAAACTGCATACTTACAATAGAATACACTATAAAAACTAAATGTGACACAGTGATTAAAAAATGTAATAAATGTCAAATGTATTGTTTATGTTGTCCAGGCCAAAGACAAAGCACACTGGCAGAAGCTGTTTTCACATTTCTGCAGCCGGACAGGTAATGAGGAAGAGGAGATCGCCCATAAGCTCCTGGGAGAGAAGTTCAGAGTAAGTTACCATCATGTTATTCCGCCTGGAAATATGAAACTGTTGAGGTGCAAAATGCATGAAGTCTGGCATTTCTGCTCATATGCTTATCACAGTTGTGTACGACTCAGTAAGCAAAGCATGACCGTGTTACTCCCTCCGGAGGTTTGACTCCCACTGTGGCCATCTATGATGTATGTTTTCTGTTACATAAAATTTAATTTTTTTTTTAATCCATCTAACATTGTTTCTATAGGGGCAGCTGGTCTTGTTGCACAGCCTTTTTAAATCGGCACTTTATGATGAGCATCTGAGTCGGGTAAGAAAGAATAGTTCAAATGTAACCGCTACAACTAACAATTAGTTTTTTCATCATCAATTAATCAAAACATTATTTTGATTATATGACTAGTTTGACATTTAGGGAAATACACGTATTCCCTTTGTTGCCAAGAGTGGGATTCGAATATTGATAAGTTTTTTTTATATTTACACGGTAAATATGACGCTACAGCCAACAGTATGTTCGCTTAGCTTAGCATAAAGACTGGAAATGGGGAAAATACTAGCATGGCTCTGTCCAACGGTTTGAAAAAAGTGTCAGTGCCACTCTGTGTAATATGGCCGCGCATCCGGGTTACTGCCCACAACGTGACGTCGGTGAAAACCCTCTATTGTGTTTTAATCTGTAAAAAAAGTTGTTGTCCTGGCTGTTATGTACTGGACTACTTCTTGGCCGGGAGCAGCAACTACCTGGAGTCTCTGCTGTGTGCCTGGTTACCTCACAGTGATAACAAGACTCCAGGTAGTCACTGGGCCCGGCCAAGAAAATATCAAGCATCCACTGAGGTGCTCGGTGGCAGATTTGTTTTAGTGTCAGACAGAGCCAGGCTAACAGTTTGCCCCTTTTTACAGGCTTTATGTTAAGCTAAGCTAGCTGTCGCCTGGCTGTGGCTTCACAATTGCTGCACGACATGAGATGAGAGTGGTGTCAATATCCTCATCTAACTTTTGGCCAGAAAGCAAATAAGTGTGTCCCAAAATGTCCAACTATTACTTATTAATTAATAGTTTGGTCATTAAAATGTAAAAAGTGAACCATAGCATCACAATATCTGAAAGTGCTAATGGTCCGAACTAAAGAGGTTTCAGTTTTCTGTCATAAAAGACAAAGAAAAACATCAAACATTCACATTTGAGAATCGTCACATTTATTTTTGGCAATTTAGCAACATTTAACTAATCCACAATTTAAACTGTTGCAGACTATTCTTGTGTTACAATGAAGCTGCGTGTTAAATCGTGGACCTTTTTGCTATGGGCAGCTAATAACAGCAAGTCAGTGATTATTTTTTTAGCTGTTTAGTTCCTCTATTTCAATTTGGGTTGCTTTTGTTCCCTAAATGTAAATCTTACAATATAAATGTCATCTGAAATTACCCGTGGGTCATGTTGATTGTGTTGTAGGAAACCTTTATCACACAGGCAGTTTGTTACAGAAATGTATGTTAAAATATGGTGATACGTTATTGAACTCGGTGTGACATTCCGAATAATGTTTAATGCCGATGCAACGGGAAAGTGAACACACAGCACAAGATGCTGTAGCTGGTGCCGAACTCTAACCCTTAGTGTTAAAGGGGTTAAATAAAATGGATGATTCTTTGGCGTGGATCAGTAAAGATGTGATTGCTTTGCAGTGGTTTGTCCCTGAGGGTTTCCGCTCTCTGTTCGCTCTTGTGGGAACCAACGGACAAGGCATCGGTACCAGGTAAACACTCGCCTCGCTTGTCCTGTTCTTATGACAGCTCTGGATCTTAGCTCGGCTCAAATACTTCTCTCTCTTCGTGCTCAATCTTTTTCAATTCAGCTCCTTGAGTCGGTGGGTTCATGCCTGTGATGCACTTGAGCTTCCTGCCCAGCAGAAGGAGCAATTGGACTCTTTTATCGACCAGCTATACAAGGACATTGAGAAAGGTCACAGTTTAATCTCAGTCCTGCAGTATTTTTTGCAGTCAATTATTTCCATCTCAATTGAACAGATTTGCAACTGAATGAGTGTTTATTATTTGTTGTCTGTGTTGTCCCAATACCATTACTGTGATTATGTAACCGGTGTTCAGAGCTCAACAAAGGCATCATTTGTCTTTTCTCTCTGTAGAAACGGGAGACTTTCTAAACTGTGAGGGCTCTGGACTTTTTCTGCTTCAAAGCTCATGTAAGTGCAGATTATCTCTATGTTATGAGTGCTGTCATTTCAGTTCACAGGGACTGGTACTCTGGTCAAGAGACCGTCTGATAACCCCTTTTCTTTTCTTTATCTTCTTGCCCCCTGCAGGTAACCACAGCTGCATTCCCAACGCAGAGGCGTCCTTCCCCGACAACAATTTCCTGCTTCAGCTCAGTGCCCTTAGTGACATCAACCCAGGAGAGGTTAGCTCACACGTCTGGGTTTGGAGTGATAATTTCTGGCCGGTTATAGACGGGACAGAACATCCCTCTCTAGCTTTGTGTGCTCCCCTGTCAGACAGTATTAGAAGACTGAGACTTTGAGGATTGTAGTTGGTTTGTCAAGCTGTCAGAAAGATTGAGAAGCCTTGCATCTACATGGCACAGTAATGTCAGAGCAGCAGTGCTTCTTTCACAGAAAAGCTCTCCTTTGAATGCTCGCTAAGACAGGAGCACTTTGTTTAAGATTTCACCAGTAGGAAGATGGAAGGACACAGCGACTTCCTGCATGAGGGGGAAAAAACTATACAACAACCTGAATTATTTCTGCCATTGGAAAAATACCAGTAGCATGTTTAATGGGACTAAACTGTAATGTATGTATGTAATTGTTAAGGTCCCAGTGAAACAAAAGTTAGAGCGTCTTTAGCTTCTGTACTGTGACATATTTCCCAGTGACACAGAATATTTGAGCTATGTACAGAGATGGCAAAAGTACTCACTTCCCAAACTTAAGTAGAAGTACAGATACTTGTGTTAAAAAATACTCTGGTAAAAGTAGAAGTACTGATTTAACTTGTTTACTCAAGTAAAAGTAACAAAGTATAGGCTTGGAAATGTACTTAAAGTATAAAAGTAGCCATTGGCTACATTTTAAATGGATGTCTGCCCTAAAACATCCCATATATGATTATTGTGACAGAGACTGGGACTCCAGGTTAATAAGATTCTGACTGAGCAGCAAGATATGAATTCAGTTGTGATTCTGTGAGAATTCACAGATCCAGTTTCTCTTTTTTAATCTTCCCCTTAACATTTAAAGGAATCTACGTGCATGTGTGTGCTCAAATAAGGCTTCTGGACAGAAAATAAATGATAAAATATGAATTACCAAACAGACAATTAAGAAGAGTTACGCAGCACATTGGCCAGAAGTCATTCTTGATACCTACTGTCTCAAACATCTCTCTCAGATAAAGCCGAGGAGGATCAGGAATGTCTTGCTGCTTGTCTGCCGAATCTCTGTGATCACCGTTTTTTTTTTTTCATTTTCAATCATGTCGCCGTCCATCTAAGTGCAAAAGTTAGCGCCAAGCCGCAATGATTTGCTGCAAATGAATGCAGAATGCCGTCTAATCGTCTTAGTGGTGCCTCAAATGCAACATACAGTATTCCACAATTAGATTGAATACGGTATTCAACAACAATAATAACCCCAGCAAAATAATTTGGCATGAACTGACAACATAAGTTATAAGACTTATAGTTCTCAAAGACGCACATACACACAATCTCAGCTGATTATCCTCCGACGGGACAGCTAGTCTTTCTTTTCTCACTTTTTTTCTCTGCGTGGTATAAAGTACCGATATTTGTGTTAAAATGTAAGGAGTTAAAGGTCGCCACAAAAAATAGTAAAGTAAAAATATCAGAAAAATCTACTTGAGTACAGTATCAAAGTATTTGTACTTTGTTACTTCCCATCTCTGGCTATGGACAATTAAAATAATCCTTTGCATTTGATTGGACCTCTAAAACGTGGGCAGGCTTCGAGTTTAGCCTAGGATGAGTCATCATTTTGAAACGGTTTTACAGGATGAGAAAAGACAGGGATGTTGATGTAAAAATACTCTGATACACATATGTGTTTTATAGCAAGAGATGATGAACGATTAGCACAAAGACACAGGATTAAAACTTGTACAAGATTTTTTTTCATTATTAGGCTGTTCTGGTTCTTCAGCCAGTTCAACTGTTTTGTAATTCTCAGGAGATCTGCATCAGTTATTTGGACTGCTGTCAACGGGACCGAAGCCGTCATAGCAGACACAAAATTCTGAGGTAAGCATCTGCAATCCCTTAGATAATTCACTAGAACTGGACATACTGATATGAATTCCATCTGGATCAATATCAAGCCTTTCCAGGCAATAATGGGGAGTCATGAGGCAGAGATGCCAGGGACCTGATGGCTACTCCTGTGCTGACGCTTCTAATTGATCAACATGACGTCAATCCATCTTTGAATTACATTCCAACCAGGGCCTGCAGTGTTTTTGACCACCTGCCACTTTCACTTTTTACCAGCCAGCCAGTTTTTTTTTTTTTTTTTGCCTCATGAAGGTGAAAAACAGGAATTGCTGTGTCTCTATGAACCTATCCTGTCCTATTCATGGTAGCCTACTCGTGGACTCATACGGTTTGTAAAAGTACTGATTGGACTTTAACTTATCATTGCACCTACAATAATGTAGCTGTCCTCAATTTAGTTCATCCTGTATATCTCATCTGCAGTTTTTCCTGCATCCACCGTGTGTGATTGTGTGTGTGCTTATGTGTTGGTGCGTGCATCAGTCGTGGGGGGAACAGAGCAGCAGCCCCGCCCGCTGCACGGAGCCGACAGGATTGAAACAACAGCAACAACTTTCAGCGAAATTTATAGTGAAAAAAACGTGTGCAAACAGTGTACATGGATGTTAAAATGTACACAGGTTGGCAGGACGGTCTGAAATGTTTTGCATGGTCTTTCGCGGAAGGTATTTTTGGTAAATGTGAGATGTTCGAGTGACACACGTCTCGTCTTTATATCAGAAACAAGGAAATGAATTTGACCTCACTCCCGCTTGGTCAGTGGCTGCACTTGGGACTACTGGGATTGTCCCGAGTAATGAAAATGCAATAGGGGTACCCGGATGTCAATCAGTGTCTAACCAGGGATGCGCCTGGTTAGACATGCCCCTGATGCCCCTGATTGGTAAGGGGCCCGTAGGCAACTGCATACCCTGCTTACCGATAGTTATGCGTCTGAATCACTAAATTAATTCTCATTGCATTTGGCATTTTTTTTTTGCATTTTGCATTTTGCATTTGGCAGTTGGTCGGGTGTTAATTTCAGGCTCCGATTCCAACACTCAGTCGGGAAGGTTCACTTTGCTGACTTTGTTACATCACACCCACATTAAAAGTATTAATTGCGGGCGACTGGGTAGCCCACCTGGTAGAATGCGCGCCCATATGTAGAGGTTTACTCCTTGATGCAGCAGCCGTTGGTTCGACTCCAACCTGCGGCCCTTTGCTGCATGTTATTCCCCCTCTCTCCCCTTTCATCTCTTCAGCAATCCATTAAAAATAAAGGCTTAAAATGCCCAAAAAAGTATTTCTCTATTATTAAACACTTGTTTGCTGCAGATTTCTTAACAGCAGTGTGTAAAAGGCTTCTGATTATTTTCAGCTCCTGTGAGATGTGCAACAATGTGACATGTGGAACATTCTCTTCCCAGGGAGAACTACCTGTTTGTCTGCTCGTGTCCAAAGTGCGTCTCCCAGATGGACGAGCTGGACGTGACATCAGAGGAGGAAGAGGAAGAAGAAGGCGAGGCAGAAGGTGAAACAGAGGGAGATGAAATGGAAGATGAGATGACGGATGTCTGATGAAAGACTTGCCCATATTGTTCTCAGCCGTTTCCGTTCCTGCCACCACGCTAAGCAACCTAAGGAATAAAGACCAGTTCAAACCGTGATCTGCATTTCACCAGAACTGTCCAAATGTGTGAAAAATGTCAACGCATTCCACTCATTCTTTGTCCAGTTTCAGAGATCAGCCACAGAACAGTGTCAGTGTTGGGGTAGTGACAGTTTTTGTTGTTTTTGCTTTACTTCAACACACTGAGGGGTTTGAATAAATCAAAGACTATAACATTCAAGCTTTGTCAGCGAACATCTAAGGATTAGTAGTTTATTTTTATTTTATTTTTTTTTAAAAACACTTGGGGACTATGCATAAAAAGGCTGATATTTCTAAACAGTTTATTGAATGTGGATGTATACACCTTTTTAAATCTACATTAATTAAAAAACATTCTGGCCAATTGGGAGCAGCACCACCAACTGTAATCTTTGATACATCACCTTATTAAAGAGTAACCAAACACCTCTTGAAAACTTTCTGCTCTACAATGGTTGAATTTCTCACCTTGCTGCAGTGATGTACAGGTTTACTCCGGTACACCGTGACATCATCGTTGGGTGTGGTTACAGGTGCAACAAGAGCACATTTCTGACTGCACCTAGCTAGAAATAACCCTGATGAAAGTGATGAGAAAGACTCAAAACAGTAAAGTTCGGGGCTGCAAAAGGAAAAAAAACAATGAGCAGAAAAAGTCTAAAAAGTTGAGGTTAACTGCAGCTTTAAATGAAAGCAGCTGAAAGTCAGTACTTTATTATAGAACTTTGATTCTCTGCCAGACATAGACCAGGCTGTTAAATTCCCCAAATTCCCCCGGGTTTTAATCGGGGAAGGTTCATGCAAAATCCCTGTTTTATATTTTATTTAAACGTTTGTTTACCAACGTGTGTGACTGCCATCTTCTGGATATCTATTTAACTTACGAGCATGGATAAACGAAAAAGCACACCGGTAGAGAATTTTGACTTTTGTCTTAATTTATTTTTCGCTTCTGTTCCCAAATCATGACACTGACAGCAGTTGTCGTCGTTTAATCCAACGTGCTGAAGCCAAAACAAAACTACTCGAATATTGTACCGTGTCTGACCTTCAGGTCCACTAAAGTCAAAGAAGAACTGTTAGTTCTTGTTCCTGTCAACTTTTCAATAGGCAAAGTGATTAAGCAGAGGTCAATCAGTTCTCAGGGTGTTTTTCTCCACTTTAGTTTCTTACATGACTTTGCATTAATGCATTGAAGAGGCTTTTTATTTACTTTCCGTTGTAATAATAGTCTTTTTATAAGGGAGGAATCCAGCCAGTGATAAAATATAGTTTGGTTATCATACAGTGATCTACGGTATGGGGTTAAGTTCAACCCTACTTAATGTATTATGGAGACCTTGAGTGGAAAATTGCTTTGTCAGTAACTGTTTGCCCGTTGTTGAGAACTGTATTTCAAACCGCAGTTCCACATGAGTGAAATTGCTGCTGCGCACACATGAATCAATATTATGACTGCAATCACAAATCCCAATAATTCCTAAAAAACAACAACATACTAGACAAAGATTGAAAATATTGAATGATTAATCCCATTTTTTTCAGTTGGCATTTAGTGCAGTGACACAGGAGAACATGGTTTTGTAAGTCACACAAGTATGATTTAAAAATAACAGCCGCAGACAGGAGCCTAGCATTGTCATTTTTACTACTCTAGCATAAAGCCTTGAAATTGAATGTCTGTTAAGTCATTCATCAGGTTTACACACCTCCTGCCTTTGCTACGGAAGACTGTACTAGTAAAATATTTGTTCAGTCTTTGCATATTAAATACAAATCCTTAGTCAAATTGTTTTCTTCAAGGGGGTGTGGGTCTTAACTAATCAATGCTTTTTACGGCTCTTACTCTCCAGACAGCCCTTGCTTTTAACATGCCACATATACATCTACATATATCATTAATTAATAAATTGATTAACTGAGGTATTCTATTGCTGATGCCTGGCCGCCAATCCCTGTTCACAATAACATCACGTGCTGACTAATTGGAGCTAAATGTGTACAATAATAGTCTCTTTGCAAAGTTAAACACAGTCCTCTACTTTTCCCCACTGCCTCCAGACGTCTATGGTTGACATTTCTCTATTAACCTTCTCAGTTTACTTTACTCCAGTCCCCAGTTGGAGCTGCACTTGCATCATATGCTAATTCACCCAGAATGCACAAAAGAGAAATGGTAAAAAAAGAACATATTATGTCCATGAAAGGATGCACACCTGGGACCCAGCATGGCGGGGAGGCTGAACACATCCTCCAGTTGAAGCTCCCCCACCATTGGCTGTCATCCTCTGAAGCAATAACTTTGGAACGTGGAATTTGGTAAGGCAAGCTCACTGCAGGGGTCTTGGGCGTGCACGCATATGGGCCTCCACATCACGCAGTGTGGCTTGTTTCAAGTAGGGAAAATGGAGAGGTCAAAGAGTCCACCCTGACAGAAGTGGGCTAGATAGAGGCTCATTTGTGGACTGAGAGGGCAGGAAGTGAGGCAAGTGTTTGAGGGAAGGAAAAGGGAAGTGAGGGGGGGCACTAATTGCTATGCAGAGAAAGAGTCCTTTATTCTGTTAAACCAAGTACAAAACACTTCATATACATTTCAAAGACTACAATGATCTAAAAGTGGAATATTGCTGTCATTGTCATATGCAGATGAAGGAGGGGGTAGTTGAGACTTTTTAAAATGTTATGTTAACAAAATATTTGGTTTTACCTACACAGTATTACTTGTAAAGGCTAGACTACACATAGCTTTGTCAAAGTTTTTTTTAAACCTCAGCCTAAGATGTGCCTGCTTGAGATTTTTATATCAGGGCCTGTAAGATATGGAATGAGGGATGCACCGGTCCCACTTCTGCAGCCCCGACACCAATACCTGGGCTTTGGGTATCGGCCGATACTGAGTGCCGATCTGATACCACTGTTTTATTATGCCTAGTCTGGATAAACGACAGTTCATTTAATGAATAATCGCCAAATGTCCTTTGCCTTGCAGAGCTTGATTTATTTCTGGAAACTACAACAAACTTTGAGCTAGCAAGCTTGTTAGAAAATGTGTATCTTGCAACATGGAAGGCTTTTTTTCCTCCTATCCAGGAAGATATGTGTGGAGGGACCAGACCTTACTCTGCAGCGCTGTGGAGTAAGTTCTGGGAATGCGAGACTATATTATGCCTCACTGTGTAGAAGTGACTGGGTTCATTCTTTTATGTGAATGGAAACATCAGGCTCGACCTAAAAATTGCTTTCCCAACTTTGTACAACAAAATGTAACAATTAAATACATCAATATAAATTAAATGAATTGTTATTTATTAAAATAATAAAGCATGTACAAGCAACTTGGTGAAAAATCTTCAAAATTAACAGGAATGTCAAATTCAGCTTTTAAATGGAGCAACACATTATTTTTTTTTTCCAACACAACACCGACAGATGCTTCTTGCAGAAATTCTCAGATGACACCAGTCGTCGGTCTTTTCAGAGGACGTGATGAGGAGGAGTACAGAGGAACACTCAACAACTTGCGGACAATCACCTCCATCAAGAAGGCTGGCTCGGTTGTCAGGGCTGAACTAGAGACGGTCCAGCAGGGGGCATGGGCCAGAACATTGAATAAACCAGGATCCATATTGACCAACCCTGCACACCCACTCCAGCTGCTGAAGGTGATAAACAGCAGCACCTTCAGTCAAAGACTGATGGCACCAATGTGCAAGTTGGAGCGGTATGGGAAGTCCATCATACCAGCTGATATACAACGCTATAATGCACAAAAATAACTTTCCTTCATTTATATTTTAACTTATTGGTATAAATTTGAGTAAATATATGGTTTCATGTCTGTTTTTAAGCTGCTGTGACACTGTAATTTCCTGCAAAGGATTAATAAAAGGATCTATCTATCTATCTATCTATCTATCTATCTATCTATCTATCTATCTATCTATCTATCTATCTATCTATCTATCTATCTCTGTATTGGTTAACACCGCTCTAACAACTCTGACCCAGGTTCAATTCCCAGTCTGGGTTGGCCGTTGTTGCTTGTTCCTCCTGACTTTCTGTGACATACTATACTTTCCCTTTTTTGACATACTATGACTATTTACTATATACTATACCATGACTTTTTGATCACTTTTTTGACAAACTGTACATTTTTTGATCACTTCTTTTCAACATGCTATATAGTATTTAAAAAAATTCATAGTATAGTCTATAGCATGACTTTTTTGACTTCCTATACCATGACTTTTTTTTATATATTTTTCAACATGATATACCCGGATCTTGGCTTTTTTTTAATTGTACTATACCATGACTTTTGTAAACAAAATTCAATTGGCTCTGTTCGTATCAACTGCCAATAGAAATAAAGAAAAGTAATATCTGGAAGGATACAGCTGTTTGCTTTTTTGTTACCTGCTCTGTGTCGCAGATATTTGACACCAAAAACATAAAAGCAGACATGTCTACCAGACCAAGACAGACAGACAGACAGACGGACAGACGGACAGACGGACAGACGGACAGACAGACAGACGGATGGACAGACAGACAGACAGACAGACAGACAGACAGACAGACAGACAGACAGACAGACAGACAGACAGACAGACAGACGGATGGACAGACGGACAGACGGATGGACAGACAGACAGACAGACAGACAGACAGACAGACAGACAGACAGACAGACAGACAGACAGACAGACGGATGGACAGACAGACAGACAGACAGACAGACAGACAGACGGATGGACAGACAGACAGACAGACAGACAGACAGACAGACAGACAGACAGACAGACGGATGGACAGACAGACAGACAGACAGACAGACAGACAGACAGACAGACAGACGGATGGACAGACAGACAGACAGACATACGGATGGACAGACAGACAGACCAAAGTTACAACTAACCAGACCAGAATAAAGTTAAACCAGACTAATTCTTCTTCTTCTTCTTCTTCTTCTTATTATTATTAATATTATTATTATTAATATTATTATTATTATTATTATTATTATTATTATTGATATTATTAATTTAACTGTTATTCCTTGTGGTTGAGTGTGTTTTCTCTGAGGAGACTTTTCCTAAACCATGCCTGGTTTTTGTAGCCTTTTGTCTGCCCTAGACCAATTTCTTACATAACTTTAGGTGGTAAAGTTTTCTCCAGCAGTGCAAAACCATATTCTCAATTTGTACTCTGTAACTGTCCTCTGGTCCTGACCTGTATGCATTTGTGGTGCCTGTTAAGCCCATCCATGCATTCCCTATTGCTATTGTTAAACAATTGTATTCTCTCTCTCTCTCTCAGTGACGGTGTGAACTACAGTATGTACTGTACATCATTATAACTACTGCTATTAATAGTTAGCTAGTGTTATTCAGATTCAGATTCAAGTAGTAGGCACACTGTGAAAATTTCTTGCGGAATTTTCTAGTTTGACATACTATACTATGACGTTTTTCAATATACTATGCTATGAGTTTTTTTTTATGATATTTATGATATGACTTTTTTGTGGCTTTTTTCAACATACTGCATTGGTGATACAGTTTCTTAGTGGTTAAATACTATTAAATACTAAAAACTATGTACTATAACATACTATACTTTGGGCAAATGTACAAAATCAGCATGGGATCAAATACTTTTTTTCCCTTACTGTTCTATATTTTGAGTTTTTAAAATACTATGATGTTTTTCAACATACTACGACTATTTTTGACATACTACACCAGTTCAAGTTCAAGTTAATTTATTCATACCCAGAGGTAGATTTTGTTTGCAGTAGAGTCCTCATACACACATAAAAACAAAGAGGCACATATCACACATCATTCAACTTAAGACAATGGAAATAGCAGAAATAAAAATAAATACCTTACCTTTCTTACCGGTCCAGATTATACTTAAATATTGATGTGAACTAAATTTTACTAAAAACAACATTAAACACTTACACAACACTTGTGTAAAGTATAGCTATGACTTATTCCTCCGTGTAATGGCTGCAGGGACAAAACTGTTTTGTTGTCATTTTGTTCTACACCTAGGGATTCTAACCCTACGCCCAGAGGGGAACAGGTGAAACTCTGTGTGCAGTGGATGTCATTTAAAATTGAACCAGTTATAACTGTGGTAAAAGAGGATCATGACAGATTTTTCAGAGTGGAAACGACTCAATTTCCTCAAACAGAACAGGCGCTGATGCCCGTTTTTACTTCACAGTTATACTATGTCTTTTTCATGATTTTTTTTTAACAAACTATACTATGGCTTTTATATGACTTTTCAACATGTTATATGACTTTTCATTAAAAAATAAAACTTAAAGGACATTTCTGGCGCAAAATGAACACATGGGTACAGAGTCAACCATTCTCTGGGATATGTTTTCATGCTAATTGAATGTGACGAGTTTTAGCAAAAGCCCCTTTAAAACATTATTGGTATCATCCAACTTTTCAATGAAATTCATTCTAATCAAATCTATTCATTTTCAACAATTCTCACTTCACCTTCTTTTTCCGCAGTTATGCCAACAATCCAGTTTAGCTTTAGCAATTTAGCTTTTTAGCATTCACAAGCATTTCATTTTTTAATTTCAGATGATTTCTTTAATCTTTTTCAATTAATTGTTGAATCGTTTTGGTCTATAAAATGTTAGAGAGTAGTTGAGCATATCTGTAACAATCTGAGCCAAGTATTATGTTTTCAAGTGTCTTGTATTGTCCAAGCAACAGTCCAAAACATTGACATAAAACAGACCAAAAGAGCAAAGCTTCACATTGGAGAAGCTAGAACCAGAGTGGTTAGTTTTTTTATTCATACTTAATTAATCAACCAAAATTCATTTTCTGTAAGTCTACTACTTGATCGTTTTAGCTCTATACGTTTTTATTTAAATTTATTATCAGAACGTTTGTAGCCCGATCCTCATCTATTTGATGTTATTCCATTTCAAGTTATGTCTACAACTTAAATGTCCCCTTTTCCTTGAATTTGGTCGGTTTCTTTCTGAAAGTCTTTTTGTTTTTAAAAAGCTATCCTCAAATGAACAGGCTTTGCATTTTCCCATAATCTATTCTAAATGATTCAAACCAGTGATAGAAATCAATCAGGTAGTTTTCATCCTAACATATATAAAGTCTTCTCTCTTGAGAATTACCCGCAACCTGCTGTTGATTTATCCGCCAAGGTGAAAGATGAAATTTGTTGTTATGACTGTTAGTGCGATAGTTGTCTATTATACTAACTATTTCACATTGCATGCTCAAAGAGGGTAAACTGAAATGTAAGCAAGTTTTTAGACCCAAGCAAACCGACTCTGCTTGAAAACAGGCCCCATATGGAAACAATCTTCAACCTACATTAGCGCTGTCCAGATCGGTTACCACAACGGACACCATTGCTACCTTGGAGGGCTACTCCAGAACTACAGTGATGAACGACTGCTTCATGTGAAATGAGCCAACCTGATGTAAGGGTGTTGGACTTTAGCTCACCCTGCATAAAAACAAACAATAGAGAGAAATACAGTTTGAGAACACAAACATGGCTGCTGAGTGACCTGCTGGTTTCGATCAATGTTTGAGAGTTCTCTGCTTCAGTTCTGCTGAAATAATTTCCTGTAAAAATCAAAATGGTACAAATTGTCAACAGTACCGAACAGAAACATTGTGAGCTGCCCAATAACAATACATTCATCTTCAAGAAGAAATGTTTGAGACCTCAATCGGGTCATATAAATCTTGCAGCACGGCCTGAGCCAGTGGAATGGAACATGAAATATTGAGCTGTGAATCATCCAAAAGGATGCTTTAGCATCACAAATGTTACAGAGGTTTCTACACTAACACCAACACGGAGAACTCAAGAGAAATATACAATTTTTGGATACCTGAAGTGTTTTTGTTGACAGATTCTCTCTCTTCTATTAACACAGCCTTTAAAACAAAATAAAAAAAGTTTCTACATTGACACAACCAGTTGCTTCAGTTTTGAGAGCACAGAAGCAAAAATTTAAATATTTTTACCAACAGTTTAGGGGTTTATGTGTTTTAGGCATGCTGGCTGCTTTTGGGATGGGAAGGAGTCATTTGACAGTCCAGCACTTTGGTCCTTTGGACTGAAATATGTCATCAAATATGAATGGACGTGAAATTGATTTATTTATTCTTACCGTCTAACATGACCTATATGAGTGTTACATAAATTATCGCAACATAGCGGTGACAAGAAATACGACCCACAAGAGCATTTTGCATCCTGAGATCTACAGCCAAGAACATAACATTTGAGTTATAAACAAGTCATTAACATTGTGAAATAGCTGCAGTTTGGTTATGTTGAACCATAAAAATTACTTGGTTAAGTTTAGCAAAATATTGTGGTTTGGGTTCAAATCAGGACATTTGTTATGTTACTTTCCTTCCAGTTATGCATGTTACACAGAATGTAATTAAGGACATTTGTTTGTTTTTTTGCCCTCAACATCTCCTTCCAGGCAGCACAGCAATGGTTTGGGGTTAAGGTTAGGGTAAGCTGCCTGGAAGGCGACGTTGGAGGCAAAAAACACCGTTGATCGTAATTAAGATTCTTCGGTTCCATAAACTCAACATTTACTTTTATTTTCAAACGGGACACAAACACTGGTCTCCTGGGTAAAAGTCCTGTATTTATTTCCTCCTATACCTTGTCACCATGGTGCCTTCTTTGCTCTCATTATAAATACTATGGCCACTAGAGGGCGCCACCACTAAAAAATGTAAATATCATTCATAATTGCTGCTTGAAGAAATAAATTATTGTGTCGTTTTTTGGGGGAGGAGAGTCTCTTTTTTCAGCAAACAGAAAAGTTTAGAAAGATTGACGAACAGGGGCGCAAACATCATTGTTGACTCTGAAACCCTGAACTAATCAGTTAGAGTGTTTTGTGTCTGAATTGTTTTTTTGAAAGCCAAAGCACACGGAGGGGCTGTGGGTTTTCCATTCTTGGATGGGTAGTTTGTTTTTGTTGTTTTCTTTCCCTCCCCTTTCTGTTTTCAGACCTCCGGGATATGTATACATTTTATTTTTTACAAACCTTCCAGTTTGAGGCTTGGACAATTAAAATAAGACCATTGTGCTATATGTGAAAGAGATCATCTGTGATCAACTGCAAATGCCTAGATGAATTCTTTCTCTAAGGTCACAGCCAAACATGGTCTGACTCATGTAGTGCAAATGAGGCATTTGAGACACTGGCTATTCAGCTTTATTTCTCGCTATCTCAGTTTCAAATCTCTTGCAGGACATTCAACACATCCTTGCAAGATGAGGCTAATGCTTTCTTTAGGCTGTGGCATTTCAAAGTCAAGGCTGCGAAAGAAGCAATTGTATCCACTTATGTGAAGCTTATTCTTGCTAGTCAGAATGATAAGCATGCTAGCGAGATAGCTTTGCTTGATAAGACACTTTTCAATATCAAGAGCTGCTTTCACACCCTGTGGGCAGAATTGGACCCGTGAGAATTTTGTGAATGTCTGATGAAAATGCCTGCAGGTGGTAAGGGTCTCTGTTAAGTAATCCTTTCAAGATTTATGGTCTCCATATTTGAATTGAAAAGAAAATTATCCTTCATCTGCAAATTTTCACTGCTCCGTCCCTAATGAAATGGCCTGCCTGTGAAAGTGAGCCCCCTCCCTCCCTTCCTCCGTCATCACCATATATACCCTCAGGACATGCCTTGACCATCATGGGGGGGGGGAAAGGAAGCCCATGCCTAATGCTTTGTGTCGTTATTTGAGTTCCTCACAATTTTCATTGATTACACATAAAAAGACCACATAGGAGCCTTGGTTCCACAAGGGCCCTTAATTATGCTTTTAGGGCAAGTCCTCCAAACCATATGGTCACACAGGTTTTTATTCCTACCATAATCCAACCCATAGGAGCATTTCCTAAATTATTGCCCCAAGTTGTGGTAGGAAATACGACCCACAGGAGCATTTACCCTTATATCTAAACGTAACTGTCACGGTTTAAAACACAGCTTTAACGTTGTGAAACTGTTGTAGTTTGGTTATGATTAAGCACAAAAATTACTTGGTTAGGTTTAAAAAAAGATTGTGATTTGGGTTAAAACTTCTGCGGCACACACCACCATTTCAGTATAAAATAGTATACGTTTTGTCGGGCCTGAATACACCCCAGTACATTTGTTAGGCTGATGTAGTTCCATTTGTTCCTTGAAATAAAAAAAATCAGTTTGCTTTTATTTTCAAAAGAGACACGAATCCTGGTCTCCTGGGTCACAGTCACTCATCCACCACCCCAACCAGCCTCCTTAAACCTAGTTTGGCACTCTTGTACCTTTCACCTAAGGGGCCACCTGTCTGCCTGCTTCGCTCCCATCATATTTAATATGGCCACTAGAGGGCACTACCATTATAAATGTAAATATGGGTCATAATTGCAGCTTGAACAATCAACTTACGGGGATGTTTTCGGGTAAGGACAGTCTCGATAACCCAGTGAGAATTTTCTTCATGCATGTGGTATTATATCCACATTTGTAATTTGCAATTGATGAATAAAGGCCTTTCTCCATACAAAAACAACATTTGGTATGTAACCTTTGGATTATTTTCAGTGTAGTCTATCATCAAACATTATAGATAAATAAATGCTAATATGACTTTATTGCACATCCTAAGCCGTGTGCTACAGGCAGGGCTTCTTTTATTGGAGAATATATTGTTAGTCATCAATATCAACTCAGGACATCATCTAATTACTAAGCAATGTAGTGGCTGGATGGAACAAACAATAAGCATATTATCTAGCACTGGCTTCCTATTACATCTAACTAATGTTCACGAAATGAACAGATATAATATTTAAATGGGATCATTTTCACAACCCACAACAAGAACACCTGTGTGCCACGAACTACCCAGAATTTTCCAGACAACGCAGTGTTTAGTTTCGTACACACAATCCTTCACAGACAAGTCCAGCCCAGATGAATTGATGCATCAGGTGCTTCTATGACGCACTGACTGTCCCAGATGGATGTGCCTGTGAAGGCCCCCGTTGTCTGAAAGTGAATTGTTCCAAAAAGTATCATGATTGAGCTTAGAGGTGCAAAATCCGCCAAGACAGAAAGTTGGCCCCAAGCAGAAGCTGGAAATGTGATTAAGGCCTGAACCTCTGTGGTAGAGTTCCCATACCAAACACCGTAATTCTGCTGAGGTTCCTCAGGAGACATTTAGCATTTTGTTAACATAAACCTGTTTAGTGTGACGTAGGATAAAGCCCCCTGAAGTGACAGATGTTTCTCTTTAATGTGTGGGAAGTTGTTGTTTTTTCAAGGGAGGGAGGGGCGATACTTTGTGGGGTTGAGTGAGAGATGTTCAGGTTGCTTGTTTGAAATCCTGGTCTGATCCAGTCACTATTGTTCCCTGTGAAATTTTGCATGTTGATATGGAATACAACTCCTCTGTTTCAGAGAGCAAATAATCTGCTCCATCTCTTTCCTCTTCTCCTTCTGCAGGAGTTCCCAAGTTATGAAGATGGTGATTTGGGGTTAATTCAAATACTTGGGAGTTAGGGGCCATTGTAGCCTTTAGATAGATAGATAGATAGATAGATAGATAGATAGATAGATAGATAGATAGATAGATAGATAGATAGATAGATAGATAGATAGATAGATAGATAGATAGATAGATAGATAGATAGATAGATAGATAGATAGATAGATAGATAGATAGATAGATAGATAGATAGATAGATAGATAGATAGATAGATAGATAGATAGATAGATAGATAGATAGATAGATAGATAGATAGATAGATAGATAGATAGATAGATAGATAGATAGATAGATAGATAGATAGATAGATAGATAGATAGATAGATAGATAGATAGATAGATAGATAGATAGATAGATAGATAGATAGATAGATAGATAGATAGATAGATAGATAGATAGATAGATAGATAGATAGATAGATAGATAGATAGATAGATAGATAGATAGATAGATAGATAGATAGATAGATAGATAGATAGATAGATAGATAGATAGATAGATAGATAGATAGATAGATAGATAGATAGATAGATAGATAGATAGATAGATAGATATTTATTGATCCCAAAAAATGGAAAATTATGGTGTTACAACAGCACATCAGTCACACAGCACAGCATATAAATATATATGAATTACTAGGATACAACGTACATATAATCTACATGAAATAATAATAGGAATAAAATATAAGAACAAATATTTGACTATATACAGGATGGGAATGCAAAATGTGCAACTGCTTAAATAGTATGCTAAAATGTAAATAAACCAATTGTACAGGTTGAACTTACTGCAGTATTGTGATGTCTCAGAGTCTTATCTAGCACCCAGTGATGACACCCGTAGTTTTTTTGCCTGTAGGAGGAATGCCTTCCTGTAGCGCTCCGTGCAACATCAAAGCTGTCGGAGCCTCTTAGAGAAGCTGCTCTTCTGTTGGACCAGTGTGGGGTGGAGAGGGTGGTCGGGGAAGCAAGCAAGCAAGGGGCTCTCAACATGAAATTGTTTCACATACTAAGTAAAAGAGAAACCACTTTCTGTCTTTACAAAAAAGAACTCTAAAATACACTTTGAAATGGGTTTTAGGTTTATATGAGTAATTTCTGCTGGGATCTCTGAAAAAACCCTTTTTAACTATTATACTACCTTTTTCCAATAGCCACGTCTCAGATGATGGTCCATCCTCATCTGCTAACTACAAGAATTGAATCACAGATTTACAACAATGGCTTGTTTGTTTGCTCGAGCATTGTAGAGGAAGAGAATAAAAACAAAGGCCTCTCTCATGAAGCTGGCGGTCTGTTTGTGTGGCTGGTTGAAGAGTCTTGAGACACCAGAGGGAAATCCACCAGACCTTCAAAGACCCAGCGTAGTGGGGGGTGTTGGCAGACCGCTGGTTTGGACAGCTTGCATACCTTACAACACAGCTTCAGTTAAGAGACAGGCACACATACACACAGCATCACCCACCATTATGGATTAGCAATGTACAGGCCAACATTCCCAACCAGGTTAACTTATACCTCAGGGGTTAGTTCAGTATTTGGCAAAAATTGCAGAGTTGCAGTCTGAAAAAATAGAAAGGTGTAACACCTAAACATCTGGACGAAAGTATGTGAAAACTAGTTAGCAAGCAAACAAGCAAGCTAGCAGAGATGTCTAAACAATTAATTAAACAAAAGTCATGGATACATGGTTCAAATAGACAGCTAAAAGTAATGAAACTGTTTAAATTATTTTATTATTAATTTTCTTTTAATGTAAAGTGGTTGAAATATAAAGCTTCTGCCTTTTAAAGTTGCACTTGTTTGAATGCAAATGTACCAAATTCAACCTTGATATTTTAAATGTATAAAAGGAGTATTGTAACAATATCCACATAATAATAATAATAACATCCCAATCCCATTTAAAGTCTTATATCACAATTTATATTTCTTATAGAGCACATTTAAAAACAACAGTTGACCAAAGTGCACTGTTCAGTATAAGACAGATATTTAGACATGTGAATTACTAAATGTGTATACTCAATTTTTACAAGTAAGTACACACACTCTCACACACACACAGGAAACCATTGAATTATAGATGCAGAAACAGGAAATTCCTCCCTTTAGCCTCTGTCACTCAGGCTTCGACCTTGCACTAAATCAATTAGTAGTGCTGCAGGCAATCAGCAGACCTCCCCGGAGACTCTATGAATGTACCCTTAATTCATGAGGGCCTCTTGGACCCCTCTCTGCAGTCCCCACCTGATGGGTGGCCACCGCTCCTGTTCTTACAAACAGGACAGTCATTTCACGCTGCGCAAATCAGAGTGCAGTAGGGGTGAGATCGTCTCATTTCCTCTGCTGTGCAGCAGCCTGTCTTGTCCATAAAGAGTCTTCTCCTGTGTGGTCAGGAGCGTCTTGTTCCACTGGGTGACCACTGTGAAGGTCCCTCAATGTGTCCTTTAGGTGGGTCTGTCTTTTATAGTACTGCTTTAAGGCAAGCACGGCCATAAAAACAATTTATGGTACGATTATCCTGACTAAAAATGACCAGGATATTGTATAATGTTGATCAACAATAGAATTAATGATGAAATCTCTATTGTGATGAATTGATTGGTGCTGACACAATAAATCGATTAATTGCTAACAACTAACTTACCATTTGAGTCATTTATTAAGGAAAATGCCATGTTTGCTGGTTCCAGCACATCAAATCAGAATGAACTGCAGTTTATTTCTTCCTAGCATTTCTTCCTTCTTTTATTTAGAGCTGTTTTATTTTGACAGCGCTATTCTTAAGTGACTATTTTGACATTTTGTCTGTCACATAACTGCCTTGGTCTCTGCCCTGCTTCTTCGGACAAACAGACAGTTGTGTGATTTTTTTAACGTTCAGGTTGATATAGTGAACTCGTAAGCAAACAGTGGCTCATTAACATTCTGTAGGTGAAACATTGCCATTAATTTTGAGAAGTGTTTGAGTCCACCTGATGAATGTAATATATATTTTTTCTTCTTTTAGCTCTGTTTTTTGTCTCTACCCCTGAGGGAAATATCTGGCTCTTAAGCTGCTAAATGCTCCACTATGTTCACCAGCTAGTCTTGTGTCTGCTGTACGGTGCTGAGCAGGTAGTGTACTGTGGGTTTTTAGAGTTTTTTTCTTCTGAAAACAGCTGCCTGCTGCTGTAAATAACACAATGAGAGCAGTGAGAGTGAAATAAAACATGACGTTGTGGCCGGACAGCTAAACAATAAGCTAAAACTCATCACAAAGCTCTGTGAAGCCAAGCGAAGCTGCTGATTTAGGTGATAATTCTCTATAGGTTTGACGAGGGACCTCTTTCACAGTGTGATTTAATACATTATTGATTAATGCTGCTTTAATACCTTGTGTGTTTTTCCCAAATATTTAATGCTGTCAGTCAAATATAAGTTATCATGTTTTCTGTTCTGTGTGTAAATGTTTTAAAAAAACTCAATAAGAACTCAATAAAAAGATAGCATTGTTGTACAAGACACATGATACAAGACTGAACACTGCACAGGAAATAATTTAGATCTGTCTCTCATTAAAGTTTCCATCAGTTTCATTGCAACGAGAAAATTCTGTAAATTATTGGTAAATAGCACACATTATTTCTGCTAATTTCTGGATTGCAAGTCGTCAATGCTCTGCCCCAAACTTCAATCTGGGTTGTCTTGGCGTTTCCGTTTAGGGAACCTGACACTTACTCGAGCTTCCAGCCATTCAGTGTTTATCAGCAGGATCAATGCAGCATCTGTGTCTTCCTCCCCACGAGACTCTGTGGGATGTAATCCCTTTCCAGCCGAGCGGATCCTGAATCTTCCCATTCACTCTTGCTCCCCAGAGGACACAGAGGCACATTTCCCATGGACCTGAATAACTCTGCATGCTATTTGCACAATGTATTGCAGGAAGATTGTACCATAAAGTAATGCATATGCCTCAGATGACTTCGCCTCGTCCTTAAGAGTGAATGCATTTCTTGAGATAGTGACGCTAAAGTATTCACATATTGTGACCCTCAATGAAAAAATCAAATCCAGACAGGAAAGCTCGCCCTTACAACAACGCCCCATAGCTTTTCATACTTGGGCCTGACACAGTTGGGAAATAGATCTGATCTCAAACTAAACGCTGTTGTTTTCTGCGTTTAAATGGGACTTCGCCGCACTGATTTCCCTTGGTTGTATTTTCCTCACTAAAATCAATGTGAATTTGAGATGCGCCGATCAGTAATGTTCGGGGGAGTTAACCCAATTATGATGTGAGATTTAATAAAGCAAATGATTCAATTTCAATCAATTTAATACGTCAAAGAAGCTACACACATATCACACATACAATAACACATTATGGTTAAAGAAAAATTATACATTTTCCAAGTAAAAACATGGTATATGAGTTTTGCTTTTGTCTACATTGCGTATAAAACTTGGCCACACTTTCATGTTCAAAAAAGAAATTTCAGTGATTTTCTCAAGTAACATTTATTTTTAGCCGGTGCAGTCACCAACCTTCTTTCTCAACAGCATAATGAGACCAATTTTCACCTAAACTAATAGCTATTAAATAATTATGATTGCTTTATGATCAAGCATCCCCAAGCTGAAGGTCCAATGCCATTCAAATGAAACCACTGATTGGCATGTAAAGTGACACAAAGAAAGTTCGATATTTAAATGAACACGTTCAGCTAAGCACTCAAACTCACTGCTTTGACGCCCTGTCCAATCCTCTCTTTGCTGGGCAATGTCATTATTTACACGTACACCACACAAGTATTTACTTGAATCCTTATTTAAAGCAACACTATGCAACTTTTAATGTAACTTTAACTGCATCAGTCCACCTACAGGTTGGAAGCCAAATTGTACCATTATGTCTCATTGGAACTAAAGAGCTGCTGCTGCAAAATTGCATAGTACGGTTATAGCCGTTAGAGAGCTACAAACCAAATGCAGAAGTGCCGTTCACCCTGTTACGAGTTGATGATTTCGGAAACAGTATTTTAAGTTACAAAAAGTTCTAAAAGTGCTGCTTTAAGAACGCACTTTCCAGAATTGGTATCCATCTATTTTGTGGAAGTTTATTAAAGCATGGACAATCATTTTTTGTGGTGACCATTGTGTTAAGCAGTAGAAATATTTAGTTTGTGTTAAGTAATCTAGTAAGAATATGTATCTGCATGTACTTCATTGGACAATGTAGTACCTCACTCGACTAAACCTTCTGGATCATTCATTGAAGGATGAGACGGTGAGTTTGTGATTGATATACAACATTTAGATTATTGTGGTGAAGTATTCTCATTAATCTAAAAGCAGTGTCCTATCTCACTGTGACAGTTAACCAACTTGACATCATGATCAAAATGGAAACAGTAATAACATTACTTTGAAGAGGCTGTGTGATCCTATTTTGCATTTGACTGTTGAGCCTTCTTAGTACGTCACTGTGATTCAATCTACATGTACACTCAGCTGATTAAATCTTTAAAACTGCTGCACATCAGGGGCCAGATGTATAAAATTGCACAGATTCAGGACTAAAACTTGTGTACTCAAAACAGAAATATGCATACACATTCTTTTTGTCAGATTTACAAAGCTGAGCAAGCGCATAGTTTCTGTTTTTATAAATCTTATTAATTGTGAAAAAGTTTTAAAATATCCCCTTTGTGATGTGTGTTATATTGCAGTGATTTCTAGCTTATTTTATCTTATTCTTAAGATGCAGGAGCTAATGAGGATCCTAAATAAACAAACAAAAATCTATGAAGTGAGAGCACTGTGAGATATGGGGACCAGATAGAGGAGTTATTTATTAAAGGAGGAGGACTTCACACCTACAGCAGATTGGCTTATTATTTATAACGATTGCTGCGCATTATGTGAGAGGTTTTACAATGACAGCTTATCATGACACAACTTTTCTTGTGGCATTCATTGACAGGTTTTATAATATTGGAGTATTTAGGATGATGTGTGCAAATTATGTGCAGTAAACATAGTGCTGCTGGTAAAATGTACTTGCTGAATTTTACTATTACAAATTAATGATTAAAGGATCTTTTCTTCATATTAGAGAAGTGAAACCCTGTATTAGTACCCTTACGTACTCAGAGACGTCTTCATTTAAAAATCCATCAGTATTTCTAAAGACTGCAAATACTGCAATAAACTAAATCTAGAGCTTTGGGATATGGCTGAATAATAATAATAAGAATGTATTTCCAATACTGATATCACAACACAGCACATTTATGCAAAATTACATGCAGAATGATATAACTGATGTTTAATGAACGGACCTGTGTTCCACTGTTATGCATCAAATGAGAGGAAACACACACAAAACATAATAAAGCTTAACTATTTTTATCATTTAAAATTATAGTTGGCTTGAAATCACCAATTTGGATTAAATATATATGAAGATTTTAAAATAAGAAGAAACAAAAACACTGGTGCTGTATCTGATTGATTGCCAATACCCGAGTTCACTGAGAATCAGAGAAAAAAATCCAAACTGTGAATCCCTAATCTGAACCACATTGAATGCAAGGTATCCCTCTGCCATAACCTTCATCTCTAATTCATGAAGTAATGTGATACATTGCACACAACATGGAGTTTATCATAGAGCATGGTACAGTGCAATATTCATGGAAACCTCAGGCCAGTATAAGCAGTACAGGGCACAGGGAAAAACCTACACATGCTGAATACTGCATGAGTTGAAGGATCACTTCTCTTTGCCTCTGGGCCAAAAGAGGCAATCACCCCCTGACATAGAGGCCTCCATAAGCCCCCATATGACTTAAACTACGGAAAATGAATGATCACATTTGGAGACCATCAAATAGTCAGCCTCTCCATACTTGTAATTCACAATAAATACCATTACAACTTCAACAACTTTAACTCAAAACAAGAAGCTGCTAATTTCCCTGTTAAAAGGAATCCACAAATAGCAGCAACAGCTCAATGACAGCTTGACAGCTTGCAAACTGCCGTGTGAACAGTTACATTCATACACACTGCCAAACAGCTAATTTCATGAATAACTACTTGGATGGAAGAGGGACTACCAATTGCAAGTTCATTTTCTTGCTGAAGATAGAGCTCCTGACTTCAACCCCTCTGCAGCCCGAAATAAAGACACAAGGTAACGTGCTACTTCAGCTTGTTTGAGGAGAAATGAAAATGATGATGACTTCAAAGAGTTTGAGATTGAATATATTATGGAAATGATGCAAAATGCCCTATGAAGACTTTACTATTCCGTGTGTGTGTATGTAAAGTAAGTCTTTGACAAAGTGAAAATAATAATGCTTATAAGCAACATAGCTTGTGAGATAACAGCCAAAGTAATAGGTTTCCACTTTAGACTCCTAGAAATAACACTGCTGCTGAGCTGTTTGCTTTACAACCAGCATGGAAAACAGCCGTGGTTCCCCTTTTGACCTTTGCTCTCACCAGATTTTGCCTTCCAATTTGGCTAATTGTTTTTTTTTCCCAGGGGACGCGTATACACAACTGGCATGTGCAACACCATTGAGCGGGGGTCCAGGTCAGGTCAGTCTTAAGACATGGGTTCATAACAAAGACATGCACCTAAAATGAGCTCCATCTCTCACTGTCATACCAGCAACACCTTATAAAGGCCAATGTTTAATGTTAAGTGCTCTTTGTAGAGTTTTTATAACAACACAGACTTCTAAACGGAGTATGGACTGTCTACATATCACTCAGGTTTTGGAACAGTATAACTCTGAGAGAGAAACACATTTCCCTGCTGCCAACACAGCTTTCACGTAACCATTAAATGCCTTTTGATATTAAAAGTCTACATTTGTTAGCTTATACAGATATACATGGTGAAATGGTCAGTCAGTTCAGTTCGTCTGGTTGGGTGTAATGATCATTGTGGTCTCTCAGGGCTGTAAGCATTCAGACCCTTAGCTTGTGTTAACCAATCTGACATGATTACTTAAACATAATTAATTAATTAGCCCTAAGGCCAAGTTCTTGAGCCGATTTGAGCCATGCGTGGAAAGAAAGCAGCCCTCTCATTTATTTGAATGGAGCCAGTCTGCAAACGTCATGATGAAAGATAAAATAGTTGCCACAATGATAACTTCCCAATTGTAAAATCTTTTTTATGATAAACCTTTATTGTTTTTTGTAGCCTCGCTTGTACCTGATTGACAAGCTACAACTGACAATGGCTACAATTAGCTATGGAACTCACAACTTGAGGGATCCAGACGCTTCCTAATATCCAAGACCCGACTCAACTGCATCCAAATTACATTCAGTAGTGTCCTGTTGTATTGCCACAGGGTTTATCTTTGTGTCACATGTAATACCAAAGTGTGTCTGAGAAGACCCCGGATCAGCGCAGACCACTGTGCATCATAAACATTGAAGCAAGACGGTGCATTGTAACACGCAACAGGTATTTTGTGTGTCAGACTTTGTGCTCATTTCACAAACTTTAATGGGATTAGTTTATTTCAGTTATCAATTTGCTGGTGAGCATTCCAACAGCAAAACCATTGATCATGATTTGAGTGTTTGTATCCCAAAAAATGTAAGTATTTTAAACTTTGACAGAATGCGCTTCAAACTGGTTTTCAATTGCAGCATCACTTCCCACAAACATCTGCTCGGTGTTTCTAGCTTAAAAAGACATGCGCGGTGAATAGTATGAATTCTCATCAGGTGTCAGAGAAAAGAGCCATTTGCACACACACATATTTTGGTGTTTGCACTCACGTTCACAATTCCCAGGAGCATGAGTTATGGATCTTAAAAAAAGAGCTGTTGATCCAGGTGCCATCTGATTATTTTTGGCCACCAGAAGTGTCAGGAAATCAGTGATAGATGTTCTCGGATAACCTTATCACCCCCTTAAACCTAGCAAAGAGATAGATTGCCCCTCCTGGAAAATAAAAGAGTCTCATGAAGTTAACATCTGTGACAGCCCAGCGTAACCTGATATTTTTTACTCTTTTTTTAAGGATCCTATCATTTTTAAATACATAAGTGATAATAGCTGAACCCTAAGGTGAAAGAAAGGGGAAGATGTTTTAAAAAGGAGGTTACGCTGCAGTGAAGCCAGTCAGGAGCAGATACATGTGTCCTATATTCAGCTGTTAAAGAATGGAAGGATTGGGAGGAAAACCTTTGTGACTGTGGTGTTGAATCGTCACTGTTCTATTAGAAAACTACTAAAATCTTTATTTTAACATGAAGGTCCAATTTGAATCCGGTCCCTACTCTCTCCCAATCCATGATGAGTGTAACTCTGTGTGGAGTCACACTCACACCTAAAAGCATCCTTCATTAAGGTATAGGGTGTAAATTCAGCGACAAGCTTTGGGACGAACTTCCCTCTCTCCCATGGAAACAGGACCTGTCATTACGTTTTGTTACCATGGTTTCAGATTACGCGGCAACACAGCACTAATAAGGATACATTCACTCCACAGAAGGCATTAGCATATGGAGAAAATTCTGAATTAGAAGATAAGACAATAACAAGATACAAATATTTTAAATGTGTACAATGTAACTGTTTAAAATGAAAGAGCTGGGCAGGAATGTGCAAAGATATATTCTTTTTGAGTAAAGGTTCACAGTATTAAGAATAAAAAGAGTTCTACTAAACTAAGAAAAGTATGTGCTGTTTCTTACAGAAACAAATGAGGCTTCTGCGCTTGAATGGAGTGTGGTTTGTTAGCTAGCATTGATGCAGACTCACTGTTGGAGGGTGTTGTAACCCACTTTTACTCCCCACTAATTGCTTTGGAATGACATTTATTGTGGAGGACCCTCCATGTGAACGCACAAATGGAGTGAGAGTGGGTAGGGAGAGGGTGTAGTGGCTGGATTGGAATTACTGTTTGATTAATTCAGTAGTGCCCTCTCTTTTCTGTTCCATGTACTGTATGTTACTATGTTACATGCATAGTATGTGTGTGTGTGCGTGTGTTTGTGTCTGCACCTGTGTTGTCCAAATTAGGTTTAAGAGACATCTAGGCATCCATAGAGAAGTAATATAACCTTCCACACAGTATGCAGAGACACCATCTGTTGTAGTAACAGAGTCACTGTCTGTGCAAATGCCCGCCATGCAGTCTGGCACCGCTTGAGCACTGCTCTATCTGGCATGGCACTGGCTGTGAAACACCCTTCTAGGATCACAATTCCTAGCATTTGACAAATACTGGAGTCCCTCTTGGTCAAACACTGGAGATGACAACATAGATTTTCTCCCCTGACATTTGAAAGAGACTCATCTGCCAATGCTGCCTGGCCTGCAGAAATTAAAGCTTTCATAAAACTACATTAAGCACCTTCAAATATTCAAGAACAAGTTCAAGTTCTTGTAAGTTGGTTCAAGTCTGTCCAATATTAGTCTACTGTGCTGGGAAGAAAGCGGAAGTGTCCCATGGTCCAATCAGGTATGTTCATGACGTCACTTTCCTGGGAGCAGTATGTATAGCCTGCTTCTTAATTGACTGTGACTATTTGGAGTTGTAGAATGAAGTCCTGAAACACATGTCACAAGACTTGTTATTGCTCAATACTATATTAGGTCTTGTCTTCACCTCTAACCCACCTTTCTTCTACCTGGCCAACACAGATGTCTTGATTATGACATGGATAAGAGAATAAATGTAAATGATTTTCATGGATTATTTCTTGCTGCAGACAGTATTTGGCATGTAAAATAATGCACACCCTGAAACAACATTTCTCAAACTGGAAAGTGAAGTAACATGTAAATAAAGGATTTATGTTTACTGTGAAAGATTATCCAGCCTGGGTAAATGTCTGTGAAACTTTTTTATCATGCTGCACAACAATGAATGGCAGCCAACATCATCTCAAATTATGGTAAAAAGTTAAGAAGAAAAACAATTAAGACAACCAATTTAAAAACAAACAGGTAGATTTTAGGAAAAATAACAACATAAGGCAAAGTCAGAATTTAAAGAGACAGTTGAATATTCGATGCTTCGATTGAAGGAGCCTGATTTGATTAACAATCTCACAGTCAAATCTTCGCAGAAGTGATAAGAAATGAGGATCATGCAATTTGGGTATATGGGGGTGCTCAATGTCTGATTTTACATATAACCACCTGTTTTCTCACAATAACTTAAAATACAACCTATTGTGGTATAACTATCAACATATAATGCTGTAAATTAAAATGTGAAAATAAAGAAACTTTTCAATAAATCTTTTTCAAAGTGTGTGAATGAAACCAACATGACAGATTTTTTTTCCATGATCTGTGACAAATGGAGAAGCATCTTGGCGGCAGAGATATACATTGACAACTGAAAATGTCTAGAAAAAAAAATAACATTAGTGTGGGTGCACTTTAAAGCAGTAAAAATGATCTCAAAAAAGTAACACATTAGTGCAACTAGCTGACGACGAAAGTCTGCTGGCATGTTTTTTTGTTTTTTTCTGAAGTCCCGTTTGAGCATGCGTGTTTCTGTGAGATCCAGCTTGACTAAATTGTCTGGTGTGTGCATTCTTACGATTTAAACATTAGAAATTGGTTAAATCTGTTATGTCTGTGGTCTTTCACGTTTCCTCTAGTGTGCACGAGGCATTAATAAGACACAAATGGATCAGAGCCTTTGTTAAGTTGCAACTGTTTCTTACTATAGAAGGTCAAAACAGGGCATTAGGTGACCTCGCGTAAATTCCAGCCTGGCTCGCCCAACTTCAAACTTAACAAGGTCTAATCAGGCAAAACAAATGAAAACACCTGAGAGGCTGTGCCAGTGGTATGTAGGAGCCCAAAATTAAAAATCCCCCAAACTAACAAAAAATTGGCATACATCAAATGGGACACTCTACTTTTAAGCAATTGGAAATGAGGCCACTACGCTTTGGTTCGTCATGCAAAGATTGAAGTCTGCATTTGGCAGTAACTGTAGCTGCATGGTTCCAACAAATATTTACAAAGGCCCTTTTTATCACCCAATTCTGGCACTTTGACACAGCAATGATTATGAGTACAATAACTAATCCCTCATTAATGTTGTGTCCACGCTGCTGCGGCTCAACAAGATAGGAAATCAATGTACCTTTGCCTGAAGCAAGAACAGAGAGCTGTCCATCTCTGGAGTTTAAACCAGCACCTACTCTCCATATTGAAAGATTGTCAGAGAAGCAAGAAATCCTGGGCCTATTGACAGTCACTTACCATCCCTAGAACAAAATAACAATGTTTTATAAGAGATTTGGTTTAGGACAGTGGCTCATAAAGTGGGGTCCTTAAGGGGTACCGGGGTCCCAGCAAATAGGGGAACCATTTAGTTTCACTATAATTTCATCTATAAGTCACACAATGACAGATTGTAAGACTATTTTGCTCATTCACTATCTGTAAAAAAACATCTAAATGAAAATTCTATCAGGTAGGGTACCCTGGGATAAAGTCTTATCAGATGGGGGTCCGTGTTCTAATTTGTGTCAGTTTAGGGATCCTTGATGTGAAAAAGTTTGAGAACCACTGGTTTAAGAGACTGACCAATGCCATATTTCTGCAGGAGCTGGATCCCAGCTGAGGTGATTCAGATCACGTTAGGTTGGGGGTATGAAAGATAAAGCTCTCTGCATCCACAATCCATTGAGACAGAGACATAGACTTTATAGATTCACAGGGAAAACATTTTTTCTCTAATTCTCCAAAACTGTTGATGGGGCTTTTTCATTTTTGCAACATTTAATGTTGATTTTGAATTACAAATGCACAGGAAGCTCCCTATGGCACTGAGTTGCTTTTTAAAGATTCATAAAGCACATCTTCCCCACATTTAAGCACTCTAACTCCCAATAGAGATGGTAATGTATTGTTCCAAATATTCTCTTTGCAAGCTGGTTAGGGAGTTAAAATTACAATCACTGAGGCGTAAAGACATTTTACAGTTACAGTCTTTCCAATTTAAGACCTCAGCAAAAATAAATAAAAACTTTAAACAACTAAGGCTCTGAAAATGCTTAATGTTGCCAGCTCATGTAAGTCCAGTGAAGCACTATAGTAGAGCAGCCATGAATGGCAGTAAAGATAACACCAGCAGGCTGAAATGGCACTTCAGAGGTCTTCATTCTGTCTTTGGTACACAGCTGGATCATCCTTTTGGACCCCTGTTGTTGCATCACAGACACTGACACACATTCACAGACATATACAGTAAAGTACACACACTGAGTATGTCCAATCCAACATGGTGACCCTTAGTTATCTGCTCCTTGCCAGCTTTGTTTGCATTGATCATCTGGAAACTCCATTTGTTGTTGCCGTTTTAGAAACACACTAAAGGGGTGAGTCAACAAACTCCAAATGCACATCCTGACCCGCTGATGGTCTCTTCCAACGAAAAGAGCTGCTGAACCATAAAATGAACAGATGGTGCGAAAGTTGAATTCTTAACACTGAAAAATCAATACATTTCTGTTTCAAAACAGTGAACACACTGAAAAAGTGCTGTGCAGCTCTGGTAGAGACCGGGAACTGGATCCACCTCTCAGTGGGGGAGATTTTTACTTTCATATGAAACAAAGAAAAAAATAGTTGAGGATAAAAGAATCTACTTTGAATACAAAATGTAACTTTTGCCTACACCACAGACGATCCAGGTGACTTCCTGGTGTTCCTAAAAGTGTTTTTCTCCTTTTAACATAATACATGTGGTGATTTGTTTCATTAAATAGCTGCTGAGAGTAAATATGGCCAATTCAGGTGACTCAGTACCTAAAGCAATATGACTTGGGAAGGAATCTGCAAAAAGGGACTGCTTGTCTGTCTGTATTTTATTGCACAGTGGTGCTCATAAGTTTACATGCCCATGCTTAAATTGACTAAAAAGAGGAATAAGATCTTAATGCCTTAATTTAAAAAAAAAGGAAAAATCCAACCTTTTAAGGACACCAATTTTCTTTGTGAATGAATAATGTATTGTAAATAAATAAATGTTCTTCCTTAAAATGCAGGGGGCATAAGTATACACACCCCTATGTTAAATTCCCATAGAGGCAGGCAGATTTTTATTATAAAGGCTTGTTATTTCATGGATCCAGGATACTATTCATCCTGATAAAGTTCCCTTGGCCTTTGGAATTAAAATAGCCCCATATCATCTCATACCCTTCACCATACATTGAGATTGGCATGGGATCCTTTCCATAAAATCATCTCTCAATGCAAATCAAACCAGCTATTAGTCTAACTGAAATACAACCATGCCAATCTCTATGTATGGTGTAGGGTATGTGATGATGTGGGGCTATTTTAATTCCAAAGACCAAGGGAACTTTATCAGGATGCATAGTATCCTGGATCCATGAAATAACTGGCCTTTAATAATATTTTATTCCAATTTAAGCATGGGCATGTAAACTTATGAGCACCACTGTATAACCAAGATGTGTGCTGTCCACATGAATTTGTACTATGAGCTCTCAAACTTTGTGCACAGGAAAACAAAAATAAATAGGTTTCTGGTTGAGAGTGCCCCACATCTGCCTCTTCTGGAAGTTGGAGTGCTATTTCTTGTATCGATTTTAATCTTTTGTTTGATATTCTGGGAGAACTGAAATACCTCTATCAGTACAAAGTCACTTTTGTAGAGGATATAGGCTTGGCATTGATCATGAGTACTTAGGTCTCGGATTTACGCTTGTAACACATTTGATTGTGACTGACCAGAGTCAAAATTGTGACATTTCCCAACAAAGGCATACAGAATAAATAAATAACCAGAAAGTTGTTATCGGTATGAGCACCCCAAAATAAAATAACACGCACCCAGCTTCAGTTCAAACTGCCAACTCACTTACCTTTATAAGCTCTTTCTGTCTTTTTATTAACTCTGCTATAAAAACTCACACTTTGTATACATTATATAACCAAACTAAATGACAACTGTTGGACCTTGAGCTGATAAGGGAATAAATCATCACAAATCATGAAAAGGCAAGCCAGTAAATCAGCCTGTATAGAAGTACGACATAATGTAAAAATCATGTAACATAGCCTACTCTATCTTTTTAACATTATAATAAATCTATAGGATACAATAAAAAGATAATATGGGAATACTATTAGAATATTGGAGCATCATTTAGTATTATTTAGCTATAACATTATTAAAAAATACCACAAGGCAGATTAAGAGCACTATACTACCCCAGTCACACTATGAGTCCCTGTATTCATATTATAAAATTGTTTTTGTTCATCAATTAACCTTGTGCCATATTTTATTAATGCCACAGAAGCCCTGACTGTGTAATCAAGCAGTTTAACGCCCTTTCCTGCAAAGCGCGTTCTCCCTCTCTCCCTCCCTCTTGGCAGTGGTTCTTTCCGGCAGCAGTCAGCATCTCTCCAGCAGCGGGCTCAAGGACTTGTGCGTCCGCGTCGACGCGCAACAGAAGGCTCTCTCTCACGATACCGGAGTCGGACCATACAGCGCACAGGACAACTTTCACTCACATTATTACGCATGGCTCTGGCTTTGAGCACAAGCGCGACTGTGACATCGTCTTGGAAGAAACAGATGGAATTCTAAGAAAATAAAACACAGTAACAACAAGCTGAAAAGACGATTTAAGGATTTTTTAAAAAGAGATTAATCTCCTTCTGCCAATAATGATTTCCGCACGTGCCTTGTAATCAAACAGCTGTACGTGTAGGTCCGACGCCTTATCTGAAATTCTCGTTTCAAATAGAGATGGATCTGTGGGGAGTTTATCTGTTTCATCTCATAACTTTGGGTGAGTTAAAGCTTTTCTTTTAATAAATAAATAAACGTAGCAAATGTTGGAATTAAATGTCTTCCGCAGGGGAAAAAAAAAATAATCCAACCAGCTCCATTAGGAGTTTGATTGATCAAATCAATCCAATAGAAGGAGTTTGTCGGTCGTTTTTTCCTGTAATCTTTTGAGAACCAAACTGCATATTTTAAAACAATAATGTAAAAAAGAAAACATGTATGTATGTATAATTGTTTTACTAAATAATAATTTAAGAACATGATTTTCCTCTTTGAGATTAGCTGGGATGTACAGCATTGTAAGAGCGTTACGCACACGCGCACGTGCTTAAACGTGTGTCTGAGTAGGCTGTGTGTTTCATGCGCTATGTAAAAACTGCACAAGAATGCTCCTTTATCCCATGGGTCAGTGTGGGTTATATTTTTTGCTTCCTCGTTATGCAGAAGCCCAATGCATATCCCATCAATGTTTGCATCATACAATATTTATCGTAGCTAATAATCAATCGCTTTTTACCCTTACACCAAATAATATCCGTCATATTACCTACTATATGCTTTTAAAGTTTTATACCATACTTGCTTGATTGTTTAATCTAGTAAAGACTCTAAAAGTGACCATCCTCAGCAGTACATCAGTCATTGCAGTGTCACTGAGCTACCTGCTATCCATGTAATTGAGCAAAACTGGAATATCGATTTCTGTGGCAACAATCCACATTCTTGAGAGAGGAGAGCTGTGTGTTGTTGGCTTACAGTGTCTCTTTGTCACCATACACAAATGTGTCAGTCTCAATCCTACTGCCACATTCCTAACTGTATAATTACCCACTGATGGCCATGGCACCAGAGATAATCATCTCCTTTTAATTGGCACCAGCTTTCCTGCTTAACAAAGGCAGGAATATGCATTATGTCTTACCCTTTTATTTATTATTAATGTCCTCTTTGGAGATCTATATCGGACAAATGAATGAAGGGAGTAAGAAATGCTGAATGGAAACAAATGCACTTTGCTTTTTGAATCAGCTTTTCTCTGTGTAATAACATTTGATGATCTCACATTTGTTGGATGATTTGGTTGGAAATGGCTGATCAGAGACAGACAAGGACAGCTTGTGCTCCAGCCATATGCTTGAAAACAACTCAAGTCTCTGTACTTGTTTTATATAAATGTACAGTATGTTTATGCAGTAGTGTTGCCCTATACTCTGGATAAATTACTGATGAACTGAATTTAGTTCTACATATACAGTTTTAGGGATGCTGATTCTATATGGTTTAGCCATTTGCTCAAATCAATTAGCAAACCCCAAACTGCAAAAGGACACAAGCTGTTTGGATGACTTCACCTATTTGCGTGGCATTCTGATATTCTGTGACTTCCAAGGACAGACAACCACGTTCACACATCCAGCTCCCCTAACTGCTCCAGATACCAGCAAGCCATCACAATCTTCCAGATGTTTACGGTTCAACGTAAATATCAGTCCATTTATTAATCAACAGAAAAATGTTGGAGTCGTTTTCATGAAAAAAATGCTAAATTTCTAGTTTCTTGTTCTACAAATGTGACTATTTGCTGCTATGTATGTCTAATATCATTGTGAACTGAATATCTTTCAATTTTTGACTATTGTTCAGACAAAACGAGATATCTGTCAAGTTTTGCATCTGGGAAATTGTAATTGTAAACAATTAAATGCAAAAATAAGTGGCAGTTTAATTGATGATTAACAATAACCTTTAGTAGCTCTAGAATACTAAAATAATAATCATGTAAATCAATCAATATATCTACATTACTGTAGACATCTGATTCATGTTGGTCTGAGCTGAAACATGAACCTTGAGCAGCAATGATGTTCAGGTCCTGAAGAAGACATTAATCTAGCAGAGGGTCAGTTGAGAAGTTTAAAGTAAATCACTGTTGCCTCGAAAAATAAAAACAAATCCCAGGCAAGTAGTTGACTGTCCAAGCTTTGATCTTATCCGCATGATAAATGTGCACCAGGGCTCACTTTGACAGATCCACACAGAGGCTCAAAATTATATAGAATTAAGCACAATTGTGCAGTGCAAGTCTTCTTTTTTTAGGGTAGATAAGCATTTTCCTGCAGTACTAACTTGAAATGGTAAAAGGGGCACCACAGTCACATCACGACCATTTTCTATCAAGTCACAATTGTAGCACAAGGTGATTGCATTTAATATTAATGGGTCAAACTGAAAGCACAAGCAGTGATCTCTAGTGGCACTCAGACTCGTAGTTTCAGTGAAAAACAAGTAGCAGCTGACAAGGATATGCAAATTGGTCATAACTCTTCTCATAATTCAACATTTTCCGATTAAGGCTTGTCACAGCTTTTTAGTTTGTCTTCCGATTCTTTTGCATTTTAACCTCCCACCTTAATCAGAGATGCTTTTGTAACAACAGTGACCAGCTGCAGCCTACCATCATGCTATATTTTTGATTTAATGGTTTTGACATTGTGGGATATGACCTGTGTCTTTAATGGAGACATATAAGTACTGTCAAGCATGCTATTACCTAGCATATTGGCTGGCCTCTCGTAGGGCATTTGTCATGAATCTCATTTGAAGCAGGCAGTACCCATGGCGGACATACAGCCCATCACATGCTCATGCAGTCTTCATGTGGGACAGAAAGGTCAGTCATTCCAGTCCCAGTAGCGTTGGCATTCTTTCTTGGTGACAGGAGATAAAGTAACCTTGACTATGGGAGTTTTACCAAGACGTTAGTACCACTTTGACCTCATGTATGACACAAGATGCATTTGAAACTTTATACTCACTGTTCAGGATCAGGGTTACAACACTTGGTCATACTCATAACTGTTCAGTTCCTTACACATCACAACAAAACCAGCTAATTATACAGTACCTTGTATAATTGTGTGTGCTTAAAAGGGATGTTGTGCCCTTAAAGTGGTCACACTGGAGATTCAATATACTTGTTATTGTACTCAAATTGGTTTGAGCTTTTTGTCACCTTATGAAACATTAATGCAAAAACTGACTTGCTATAGTTAGTTATTTGTATTCTTGTGATTGAGGAGAGCAAAATGACAGAGGGCTAGAATTATAGCGCATTTTACCTACTTACTATTATAGAATGCAGTAAAATGGGTGAAGAAACATTTTTGCATGAATAATAGCTGCAGTAATGACTAAATGCATCTTTCCTAATGGTACCTTTACTAAACTTAAAAAAACATATTAATCCTCAAGAGTCAGTGGTGCATCTCAAGAGCCTCATGGTCTACGGGAAATAAAACTATAAAGAATATGTTTTTTTCTACCTAAGCCCTATCAATACATCTGAGTAGCATTCACTCACTGGCAGATCTGGGGGTTAAAAGCTTTAGAGACAGAAAGGCTGTTACACTTTTCCTGTGGGCTGATTCTGTTCTCCAGCCATTGTCAGAGTATAAAAATGCCATTGTCTTTAATTAGTGAGGTTTTAAAATCTGCTTTTGCACTGAAACATTGCCGTTCATCTTATGTCAGTCAGTTTGATGGTTCTGGCCTTTAACAGTGACAGTACTCAATTTTTCACATAATCATCTGCCTATAATATTAAATTATAATAACTTCAAACAGTACATGAAGTTTGGAGTAAAAGCTGCTCACAGTTAAAAAGACCAGCAGTGACGTCAGGGTCTGCTGCGGAGAGTTAAAACCAAAGACTTTCCATTGATTAGGCGTGATGAATGCGGATGAAAAATAAATTAGTCTGAATTTAAAGCCCTAATCCATTATTGTAGTTGAGTGCCACCAGTTATTTCACAGTTAACTCATTACTGAATGTGTTTACATCTTGAGATTTATATGATTGAAGACACTCTGTCAGGACAAAATGACCAACAAGTAATGCGAAGACACCGATTACGACTCCTGTCTATGTTACATTTATATTTCATGTTGTAAAAAGCTTAGTTTGCCAACAAAAATAGGACAGACCCTAATTTATAGTTACAAAAGATGGTAAAAGCTGTAAAAACCCAAATGTCTATTCATTCATATTACAGTTCCATCCTCATGTTCAACAGGCTTTACATTGGCAAATATTTTGAAAAAGATAACAAAAGCTTTAAGTTTCACTGCTTGAGCAAATAGGTACTTAAAGCTTCTGCAAAATCAACACTGGATCAAATTGCTATGTGTATGTGAAAGGTCTAGATTGTGGTGATGAACCCAGATACCCTATTTACACGTGGTTTTGAATGCGATCACAAAGACACATTGTGATCCGATCACTCAAACCACTAGCTGAGGTTGTCTGGGACGCAATTGACCACATATCTTTTGTAGTTTAACGTTAATATTTCCTGATTCCCGACTAGGACATGACAACAAAATAAGTCACCAATCAATGCAGGATGTGGTGACGGCACAGCAATGCTCTAAAACGTGCCCATTTTATCACTAGTTGGGCGACATTTTGCTTGACCGTCCATTGTTTTGCCCTATGGAAGGAGATGTGTTGGATTCTGCTGATCGAGATATCTTCAGCTGTACCAACCCAACTGCTAGCATGACTAAAATCAATGGAGCAGAACCAAAAATATTAACTTTTTATTCCATTCATTTTTTCTTCCCTGTCCAAACACAACACCTACTTTACCCACAATGCAATGCAAATGCCAACAGTTCGATTTGAGATTCGGGTGTGTTATGCTAGTGCCTAATCTAGTTTACTTCTTTCTAACTCTACATTCCAAGATTTATTTTCATTTTCAAACTTTTTGTCTCCCTCTGGAGCCAGAAAACCCCACATACAGTATGCCACAGTACTGCTGATACCTGTAAACAGACCTTGGTGTGTATGGGCGCTTAGTGTTTAAGATTCTGCGAATTAGTGTGCATGCAAAGAATGTGTACATAATGATATTGTAAGCCAGAGTGGATATATTAAATTGGACATTGGGGTTTACAAAATCATGTAAATGACTTAAATAAATACCAATATTAAGTACAAGCAACAGCTTACAGTAGCCCATAGTGCCACATGTTCCTTTTATTTGCCTTTTCTTCTGTATTCAAACATAATTTAACTCTCAGACGCAGTGTATGGTTTAAAGAAAAACGCTTCTTGTTGCTTTGTTAGATTATTCTGGCCCATGCAACAGTCAAGGTCTTGGCAAGAAAAAATCCCACTGTGGTAAAAGCTGGAGGAACAATCAAGCTCATGGTGAGATGCTTTGTTTTTGTAGAAAGACTTGACACTGTGTGGTTGTAAATCGATCTTCCGAACAGTACATTTTGTTTTGTTTGATTTAATGCTTTCTGTGAACTGCTGAGCAAGCAGTTAGTTTTCATCAGTCTACCAGTTGCATTATTGGATGAAATGATGTGGGTTTAGTGAAATAAAACACTCTGCAAACAGCAGTATAAAGGAGATGCTGTTCAGTTTCTTGAAGATGCCTCAGGATTAAGTCAATAAAACATCTGGAATGGACATGCTACTGTATATATATATATATATATATTCTCAATTACATGCAGTATCTGCTTTTACCCAACCCCCTTCCCTTTGGCTATCACAACATTACCCTCAATGATCATGTTTCTGGTCGGTGTCCGAGATCTCAGGTCTGGTTCTTGCTAAGTATAAGACAATGCTCTCTTTTATACTTGCAGGTAATGTTCAGAAGTGAAATAAGGGGAAACTAAAAACTGACTGTATCACTGTCACTCAGATGAATAAAAGCACCAGTGGTTATTATCTAACTCAAGTGACAGTGCTATATTCACAGAATGGGTTTCTTTATATCTGCATAACACACTAGTTTTGAAAACTGCAGTTGATCACCAAGCTTAGAGCTAGAAGGTGAAAATTACACAGTATTTGCATAAGTAGGGCTCCTGATCGGACTAAAAGCAGCATCTCCCTCTCATCTCCTGTTAGGAAATTCAGAAAATGGTTCTGAGGTTATAGACATACAGTGGCCTCTAAGGGCCAAACACAGGCTCATTAACTCAGAGTCTGTCAGTGGTTATCCAGAGAGCAAGACTCTTTCAGACAAGTAGGCACAGCCCCATTGTGACACAATTTCAAACGGAGGGCTTAAGCTTCACTTTATGCCGTCTTGTTGTATTTCTGGGACACTGCTAAATCTATTTGGGGTGAATGAAGTTTTATGAAGATAGATTGAAACAAAATTTGGGAGAGTACATGCGACAAAGGTCCAAGGACATATTTTCCTGTCTCCCTCCTCTAGTTAGCAGAGTGTGAAATTAGTATATACATTTCACAAGGCCTACAATACTGCCACTGAGTGTGCATAAGTTATTTCACTTACTTATTTTCTTTGAGGGACATCAGCAATATGTAATATGTGGACTTTACTATTGCTATATGTACTGTATATAACAATGCTGTCTCTTGATGTAATAACCTTCAGTCAATGTTGAACTACTTAATTAATATAGTGAGTTTTCTGTTTCCTCTTTGACTTGCTGGCATTAATAAGTGAGTGAGACAGTGAGTGACTTTTTGATGAACCAGGCATCTGTCCTATGTTATTTCCATGCAAATAGGAATGACAGCTGCTGATATTCATTCCTATAACGCTTTCCAATGTTCCTATTGTAAAGAGCTACTGTATAATATAGTGGTCAGCTTTTTTGGGAAGCCTTTGTTTTTTTTTATAGTAATAAAAGCTTGAAAGTAAGCAGTTCCTGTATAATTTCCCCCTTCTCATACTTATCTTATCTTTTCCATAAACACTGACCCATTATATTGCCCTATAAGTTTTCAAATGTGTCAAAGTCTTAAGCGGTGTGAGCTAAACATGGAAAAGAAATTGTGAGAAAAGTTCCTAAACTGACCTCAAAGCTAGAAAAGGAGCTTAGACAACAGAGCTCGCAAATGATGGATGCAGCATCCTTGTATCATTGTGGTCCCAACACAGGTTTCTGGACAGGCAGGATGAATGAGCTCACCAACTGATCTTTTTGATATCTGTAGCTGTGCATTTGTACTATGTACTGTATTATTGCTATTATTTGATCAACATAAGTGCACCCTCAAACTTTATAGTATTTAATTACCATTATATTGTTTGTTTACATGCACAGGCAAGTTAATTACACTTCAGGCAGCAAAAGGAATAGCTTCTTATCAGCGTTCCCAGACTACACCATTTACCAGTAGAGCTATGACAGCAAGCAGTTTTTTACTGAAATTAATTCGGCATCTTTATGCCTAGAAGGAGCTCTTCAGTTAATCATATCAGTGAAATCAGTTTGTGGCTTCGTCCTGGCCACAATAAAAAGGGATGACTGGAAATGCTTGTTTGCACATTATAAATTGAATTATTGTCTACACCAAGAAATTGTATTAGAAACCGCAATAGTATAACCTCGTAGCAATCCTTGGACCCTTTAAGGTCTAAACCATGTCACTCGTACTTTGTCCCCAGTAGTACCGTCTACTGTATGGGAACAACAATAGAGTCCAGGAAAACAAGGTCCAGGTTAAAAAAAAACTTGAAGTTATCCTTTAAGAATCTGTTTGCTTTGGTCTGGATATTCAATACGTTTGTGTCTTGTACATTTTGTGCTTGATGGTGTTTGAAGCACCCAATATCAACTTCCAGGCAGTGCTGCGACCGTTGACTTCAATGCATCCAACCCTAACCTTAACCCTAATCATTGCCTAATCCTATTGGCTGCCAGGCAGTGCTGCCTGGAAGGCGGCGTTGGGGGCTTAAAACACCACATTTTGTTCCACCAAGCCCCCTCATAAGATGATTAGTCAACTTGCTCTGCTGTATAACCTTGTAATGCAGAGATGATAGAGGTTGATCTAACTGCTGCTCGATTCCTCTAGTGTTCAAGGAAAGGAAACACACCATTACCAAGGCATCAGACAGGAACCGGCTGGAGGGCACCTGTCTGTGTGAGCTGCAGTGGATTTACAACATCTGCTCCATGCAGCAGAGGATGCCACCCCGGTTCACCACTACTTGATTAATTATTTCAGAAACAGGGAATGACGCAGCCAAGAAATTGCAAATTATGTGCACAGAAGATTTCATCTCACTTTTAACTTACATACAGAACATCAGGAAGAAGTGAACTAATCCAAACATGAATGGTTGTATATTATGAGGGAGAATGGCAAGCTTTAATACATGTTTGTATGTGGCTGGAAACCTTAGTGAGCATGTTCTACGTTCACAACATTCTTTGACACAGCAGTACTTCACATGTTTCATTAATGGCCAGTACGTGACAAGATGTTGGCCCGGCTTGAAGAGGCCTTTGACTCCATTATTACCCAGTAGATCCAACTTACTTCCCTCACAATGCCTTGTTAGGCCTTAATTAATTGGATCGAGAGAATGACACTATGTGTTTGACAGCTCTTTGTGTGATAACTGTGAAACTAGAACCACATTCCCATGGGTATGCCTCTGGAGAAGAATCACTCCATATTAGGTCCATTGACTCTCTGCTACACACATCCTGGGGGATTCAATACTGCTGCCATGATAAGGAGCAGGAAGACCCTGCTTTGAAAGCTGCTGTGGGGTTCCAGCATAATAATCTCATTGATACCAGCCTCACTGTTCACTTTATTTACACCATATCACAGCTGTACTAAGTTACTGCTAATAAACCTCTTACTGTTGTTAGTTCTAGCTAACAAAAGTGTTCAACTGTAGATATGGGTGGCTTTTACTGTGAAGCAGAATGACCACGGCAAACAGTTTAATAGCCTTTCTATCCAATTTATTTCCATGTGCGTGCTCATTAATGGTACAAAAAATGTCACGCTAGAAGGTAGGAAAGCCGAGCACTCTGTGGCGGCATTGTTATTGCTTTTGGGATATTGATCTATTGCCCCACAGTTCTCATGGTCTGCATCATAATGAGACACAGCTTGATATCTCTTACAGCATCAGTCGTTCGGTCTATAAAAGAGAAAGGGAACTTTGGAGCCAGGTTGAAGAGGTGGGAGGAGGTTTTGCAGAAAAAAGCTGCTGCCTAAGATTACCTGCCTCAGTACTTTTGTACATGCCCTTCAAACCTGGGAGGGACACCTGTTTGGGGTTACGGAAAACAACATATGTTAATGCTGTGCATAACAAAAGGTCATGTAAAAGCTGTTGATGCTTTCTTCAAGTCATTACAAGGCCACAAGCCTATTCAAGCCTGTTCTTAGAAACAAAGGTTGTTTCAGGATTAATTATCTCTAAGTATCTCTTGAATGCTGCAAAGGTTTTACAAAGGGACAAGACAGATGAATTTAACTTTTTGGACTGAATCAGAAGCTGATACACAATGCATGTCTACGTCTACATTTATTTTTGTAATATTGATGATAATGATATTTCATGTACTGAAATTAAATTTGAGCAACTTTTTGGGAAATGAAGTCAGCTTGACAAGCTTTCAAGATTCAAGTTTCCATACTTGCCATGCAACTAAGTTGGTAGGAATTTTGTGCAGCGTGCTCATTACAAAAACAAAACAAAGCATTCATAGCAGGACAATCCATACCCGTTAAAAACACATGGGGTAGGGTGGCTGATTAGCTCATCTAGTAGAGGGGGCGCCCATATATAGAGGTTTACTTCTTGACGCAGCGGGTTAGACTCCAATCTGCGGCCCTTTGCTGCATGTCATTCCCCCTCTCTCCCCTTTGAAGTCTAAGCTGTCCTATACAAATAAAGCCCTATAATGCACCAACAAATCTTTAAAAAAACAGCACATGTAGCCAAAAATATAGACACAACTCCCCACCCTTCCTCCCCCCACAAATGCATACCATTTATCCGATAATAAAATAGATACGTTTAAAAAAAAAAAAGGAAAGTGCCAGTGCTAAAGGACACCCTACAAGTTAGTGCAATCCAAGAGTTATACATGGGAATTGTAACTTGTAAAAACCTTCCTAATTACTATTCTCAGGTCATCTTTCTTATATATTTCTCCTGTGAATGCATATTTGTCTTTTTAGTAACCATCCTTGAAGCTGGACTATCAGTTGGGAAGTCTGTTTTTTTATCAAGCAGGTTTATTACATTATGATGTGTCCATATACATTCATTTTCAAACGTACACACCAGGAATCCTTGAACAAGCAGCTGAGGGGGTGACATACATTGCATTTAGTATGAGCTAACCTTGACAGTGTTGTTATTCAGGGACGAAGAAAAGTAAGGAAAGCAATCCATGTGATTATCATACAAATGGCAATGCAGCACACAATAAAATCGAACGATGTAACCTACTGCTGGTCCGAGTACAATAGCAACTGAAATGTATTGTAAATAAGAGGTCAAATCCCCACCATTCTTCTTGTTTTTTTTATATTTTATCATTGTTCCTTATATTCGTTAAGGATTCAAATAGGAGACGCACATATGATGTGGGTCTACTCAGTGTGTGTTGGACCTACTCACATAAGACAGCGGCCACAAGTTAATCTCTGGTTGTCCATCGTAGTTCCATACACTTTACTGCTAAACCATAAATTACACTGCAATACATTGAACAATTACCTAAGTTTCTGTTTCACCTCTTTCTTTCTGTGTGATTCCTCCCTCTTGCCCACACCGCTATGCTTTTCCTCTTTTTTTCAGTTAGTTAAATTACATTTAAAATAGCATTAAATTAATTTTCTTCCCTGATAGAAAGGCCAGTTCACCTAAGCAGCATCATCTAATATTGGCCAGCTGGTTCTAGAAGATTCTTTCCCCACTCGTGTTAAATAGGTGATGGGTTGGTGAATGTGGTAGGACAGTATTAGGAATGATGAATATAAGATGGGTGTTGGTCAGAACACAAAGGAGTCGATGCAGTTCAATCCAGACCATAACTTTACTTGAGGTCTTGAAGGATTTACACAGCACAGCATAGCACAGTAGGGTACACTGTTTGGCAGATAATGGCTATATGTGCATTTAGCTATCAATGTGTAAGCGATTAGGAATATCTGTCTTCATGCATGTGGTCTGAAATAAACAAGAACAAACAAGAAATAACATGAATATTAATTTCTCACTATCAAATTAGCTTTATCATTTACATTAATACAGGCTAAACTGACTATAAGCTAAACTGACTAACTATAGTGACTAGTTCTAATGGCACAACAGTATTTACTAGTGAAATGCAATACAACAGTGCCACCTGGTGGTCAACTGAATTAACATTAGACTGCCCGCACGGGCTCTGGAATGTTCCCACGAGTGTGGCCACTTATCGATTCACAAATGTGCCACATCTTACACATATCATACATCATGAGGAACAGGTCTAGTAAGGCAAAATAATGTTACATCTAAATGTTAAACTGTAACCTGGTTTAAATATAAGGATTTACAAAAGAAAAAGTAATTGCCGTAAATGCGAGGTTATCTTGACTTGCGCTAAACATGTATCTAACCAAACAATGTGAAAATACTTAGCATCTCTCATACAATGCTCAAAAGCATCTAAACATAAAGGGATTACACTGAACAACTCATTTCTCAGCAATGACGCACACATCGCACACACAGATCTCTCTCCCTCCGGATCCGCTGCGCATCCACCTCGAGGTGATGGCTGGAAATGTTCATACTAACATGCGCACAGGCATGGTCTTTCCAACACTCTGAATTTCCATTTCAAAATTTTCTTAACGCCAATGCTAGTTGACAAGTTGTCTCGCTTTGCAGACCTTCCTCCACAACACTGTGAAGGATGGTCTGGCTAGTCCACACAGCATTTTGGAATGGGAGACAAAGAAATCATCATGGGGCGCCACGCGCTGCACAAAGCCCCAATGCCGCTGCAAAATAGCCTTGGGAAGGAACTTGTTTTGGTGGAAGGTGTACATTCAAAAGTTGTTTATGTCATGCTACAGAAAACTCAGATTGGTTAGATTGTCTAGCTAGCTGTCTGGATTTACCCTGCAAAGATCTGAGAATAAATCCACCGAAATTTAGAATTCCAACACAAGGAAGTGTTTAAAGCGGTAATGGAAATCCGGTCGAAAAAAATGACTGGCGGAATTTCCGGCGGCAACGGGACAATCATGGAAGTGGATATAGACTAATTGACAAGCCAACATAATGTGGGCTTGGGTTGTGACTGGCAGCTATTCTGACAAATCATGTTTTTTGGGAAGATGGCTCTAAATACTACAATATCCATGAGCATTTACTGCTGTTATTTCAAAGGAGAAGGAACCCCAACCACAACAGTACCCCCTCCTCAACGGACACCCCCAGGCGGACCGCCAGGCTTGTCCTGGTGGGCCCTGTAAAAGTCCTCCAGTAAGGTCTCGTCTAGAATCTGGCTGGCCAGAATCCATGACCTTTCCTTTGGGCCGTAGCTGGCCCAGTCCACCAGGTACTGGTAACCCCGACCCCTACATCGCATAATGGCCGTCGATAATGCGTGGGGTAGGTGGATCACTGGCAGTCCAGTGATGAAGTCCAGGGCGATGTGGGACCAGAGCCAACCGGGGACTGGAAGGGGGCGGAGCAGACCGGCGGGTGGTTGATGGGATGGTTTGGCGCGGGCACACACCTCACAAGCGGCCACAAAGTCCCGGCAGTCCTTCTCCGCAGTGTCCCACCAAAAACGAACAGTGTTCTAGCCACGCCGGGGTGGCAGCTGAAGCAGGAGGCGTGTGCCCACTGAAGGACCTGGGAACGGACACAAGGGGGAACGTAGAGGCGATTGGTGGGTCCAGTACCTGGGTCGGGATCAGTAGACTGGGCGCCACGGACGGCAGACTCCACTTCCCAGGCCAGGGAGGCCATAAAACAGGAATGGGGGAGGATGTAGTCAGGCGGGTTCCCAGGGTCATCAGGGGAGTGGAGATGAGACAGCGCATTGGGCTTGGTGTTCCAGGACCCAGGACAGTAGGACAGGGTGAAATGGAACCTGTTGAAAAACAGGGCCCACCTAGCCTGGCGGGAGTTAATGTGGATGTAAGACAGGTTCTTATGGTCTGTCCAAACGAGGAAGGGCTGTTGGGCACCCTCCAGCCAGTGTCTCCACTCCTCCAAAACTAGCTTGACAGCTAGCAGCCCGGTACCCCACACTGTAGTGGGGTTCAGTGGGGTAAGGCATCTGAAAAAAAAGCACAGGGGTGGAGTTTCTGGTCTGAGGGGGAGCGCTGGGACAGAGTGGCCCCCACCCCCAAGTCATAGGGGTCCACCTCCACCACGAACTGAAGGAAAGGGTCAGGGTTAGTGAGGACAGGGGCAGAGGTAAACCGGGACTTGACGAGGGAAAAAAGATGCAGCGGCTTCTGAGACCAGACAAAGGGGACCGAAGGTGAGGTAAGATGGATGAGTGGGGCGGCTACAGAGCTGTAATTATGGATGAACCAACCGTGGAAATTGGCAAAGCCAAGAAAATGTTGCAACTTTTTAACCGACGTAGGAACGGGCCAGTCAACAACAGCTTTAATCTTAGCCGGATCCGCCCATAGCTGCCCGCACTAAATAACAAACCCAAGAAACTTTACTGAGGGAATGTTGAACTCACACTTTTCTGCCTTGACGAATAGTCTGTTCTCCAGAAGCCGCTGCAGCACCAACCGGACATGTTCAGTGTGTTGGACTGGGTCACTGGAGAAGAGCAGAATATTGTCTGGGGTATATAGTCCCGGAGCACATCGTTGACAAGAGCCTAGAACACAGCAGAAGCATTAGTGAGACCGAATGCCTAGTTTTGTGAACACGGTGGACCGTGACTCAGATTGAATCCATGAGAGGTAGGGGGTATTTGTTCCGTACGGTGATTGCGTTGAGCCCCCGTTCACCAGTACGTCTGGAGCAACGATCAGGTGAAGAGTGAATGAAGAGCCGGCATAGATATACTGTGGGTGATGATGATGACTGGCAGGTGTGGCAGCGAGGGCCATTGATTACTGACGGTAGGCAGGTGTGTGTAGTCAGCTGGTTTCCACAACCAGAAACCCCACCAAAACACAGCCAAAACACTCAATAAAGAGTACAATGTGTTATGCTGAAGTATGCTTTTTAAACCCCCTTTTGTTTAAATATTGGAGGCTGCATTAGACATGTCTGTATGCATTTTAGAGCAGTTCTGGCAGTACAGTGAAATTTGGATAACAGCCCACCATTATGATGGCAAAAGTCTGGGGGGGAAAAAGTCCTAGGATGAAATAACTGGAACGATGCTTGGATGTTGTGTACTTGTCATATTTTTGGTTTGTACACAGCTTGTTATATTGATTTTGTCTGTCTCTGAACAGTTTTAGATTATTTACCATTACCTACAGAAACACAACAAAACATGGTTAATGAAGTATTAACCATTTTGAAGTATTTCATTTGTACACGTTTGGCCCTGCAAGCTATAATCCAGGAAGTCTGACTGAGTAACTATGAATTTCAGAGCTGAAATTAATTAGGACACTGTTATGGTTTTTTTCTAGTGGAAATTAAATTAAAGTGACTGAAAAAGTAAATTTCACAGCATTGCTTTTGTTCTACAAACAGTGACAGAAATGTGTAATCGGTTTTGTCTGAATAATGGATAGCTGTTTCTGTTAAGAACAAACAGTGAACACAGGATCAAGCTGTGGAAGTAAGTGTCACAAATAGTGTTCACCAGAAGATTTGAAGAGAAACAAACATGTGTAATTAAAATTTTACATTTTATGTTTGGACTAATAAAGGAAGGAGAACAGAAAATTTAATAATAGGGATGGAAAGTATGAGACATATTGTGTTTACCAATTAAAATGCACATCAATAATGAAATAATTATCAAATAGATTAGCAGAGCTCCGTTACACTCTTGCAAGGCTACATTATGAATCACTCCTGCGACATGCAAATGAGGAGAGGCTTCACTGTGATCCTATCTTTTGTGTATTCCCAGTATATATTTTAAGACTGCTCAGCACTTCAGCATCTGACTGTAAATTACATCTATCATCAGCAATGTTGTAAGCATAACTGACAGTCCTGAAGATGACAAATAGGTAGCCAGGTTTTAGATCCTTGAGGAAGGACTTTGACATTTCCTTTGCAATCATTTACAGAAGTCCCACTATGACAAACACACTTAAGCACTAGAAGAAGAGTTTAAAAGGAATTGCTTGTTTAGCAGTGACCGGTTGTGACTTTATACTTTTAACATATGTTGACTGAGGGCTTATGTCCCTTTTGATCTCTAGGCCAATGCGTTTTGTCGCTCTTATTCATTTTTAGCCTTTGATCTGAGGCTTTAAAACAGTGAATCACTAAGAAGCCGTGTAACTGAGCTACTGCAGATCAGTGTTGTAGTCCCACGGGTCGCGCTTGATTGACAGTCCTGTGTTCTTGCATCTACCTTAATAGGTTAACATCTGGTCTTGCTGACCCACATTTCACTTTTTGTCATCTTAATGTTGGCTCTGGGTGACTGATAATTTCCCTGCACTGATACTCTATTATAAAGTGGTTTCAGTGTATGTGTGAAGACACCAATTACAGATCATAGAGGCAAATGGAGACTGTCAAACTGAGATGTGAGGCAGTGCTGCTTTATAAGGGCCATGCTACACATAGATAATTGACAGTCAATTGTTACACATTACCGGTGTAGTGTTCAATCTGGACCCATAAAATTGAAAAACACAGCAAAAGCCCTTGGATTTATTACCTTAAAAAACAACTAGCTATGAAAATTGCCATGTTCCAACTCTTTATCGCAGTGGAGGCAAGTGGAGGCAATCAGCCCAATCACAAGAACCATGTGTAAGCTCCTCTCATTGAGACTGCATCTGCAGTATTACAACACAACAGACAGGTCTTAAGGTTTGGAGGCATGCTGGGAGTCTGAGCAACACAGAGGACTCTGCTGTTAACAAGTCTCATCAGTAAAAGTGCCCATCAATCATTGTATTGGAATGTCTGGCCCCTCCATACTTCTGTCATCACTCTGAGTGACAGCCACAGCTGGCAGGTATTATGGTTGTGCCACAACATCAGACCAGACAGAATGTTAACACTTAATCACTTTGTTAAGGCAGTACTGCTACTGTTCTGTAAACATGTCTCTCCTATTTGTATGAGCAATGGGAAAAAGGCCACTAGGCCATGGATGTATTAAGAGAACACTAGGCACCTTTTTAATTCTCCTTTACGGACATTTTGTTTTCGGTACGGTTTTTTGACATCAAAAGTAGGGCGCAGATTCTTGATTTCATTTTATAACATCTTAGTTCTGATTGTAAGTTTGTTAAAATCGGTTTAATATCAGCATAAGAAAAACAATCGGTCATCGATTCAAATGCTCGACAAAATGGTTGCATTTGTGACCATTTTTTAAGACAGTGCAAGTACATTTTACAACTACTCGCATATGTGTGACCTGCAAATTTACCAACATTATTTTTTTAAATTTCATGGTGAAAAACAAGGAGGAAGCGAGTCTGCCAGAGTTGTCCAATGTGTATGAGAGGGGAAAGGTCCGTGAGTGATTAGTCAACTGCGTGGGTAACGTCATCTAAACTTGTGTGTCTCACTTTCGTGAAGTAAACCACGGGGAAAACATGCACATGCACCATGTTTCCATTAAAATCATGATGTTGCAGTCCATAATCAAATGATGAGTGGTGATCTGCAGCCAAAGCCATTTTGTTTGCTAAAGACCTTACTTTGGCAAGGTAAATGCTGCGTAGTGATAGCTGATGAGAAGTAAACCTTAGCCTACCGTTACTCCCCCTCTCTTCCCCTCACTTTGTTTAAGGTCTCAACCCCTTCAACGAGCTCTTTCAGTCAACGGAGACAGGTTGGTAGACCTCGTCAGTATTTTAGTAATTGGTCTCGTCACAAAATCAACCGCATTGTTCACTCTGTCTCAGACAAAGGACTGGATATTTTTTCAACACCACAACTGCGGAGATAACACATAATTGCCTGTGCATTCACTGATGTATTAGCATTTTTACATCAATGCTAATGTTAGCTCCGACGTTTGCCACACGCCGCGTACCGCTCCTCACTTGCGTGTGGGTGAGAGAGGTAGAAATGTGACAGCAGAGACCCTTCTATGAAAATAAAAATACATTTAAGCTGCTTGCTTTGCCTCGCCATAAGCAAACGGCACATTACATTTATTTTGAATACACAATTGCTGATCAAATATATAACTATTTACCTCATCAAAATAAATAGTGCTTGTGTGTTTTGAATGTCGTGAGCTCTTCTCATCACTCAATCTTAGATAATTAGTCTATCTAATCTTAGTTAGACACTTAGTTAGCTACTTCCCTTTCCGTTGGAGTTTAATCACCTGAGATGCAGTATGATTGTTATTTTAGTGTTAACAAAGGAGGGAAGGAGAGCCTGTACGAGACAGAGGCAGTAATACAGTACACTGACAGTAATAATACTTTGTTTACATTTCTATATGTGCATTTGTTAAGCACCATTCAATTAAAATGTGACTGGGAACTAAAATAAAACAGTACATTCTAGTTTCTGTATTTATTATCAAAGCATTAATCAATAATACAGTAGTTAATATGGGGAATATGTGAAAAATTAGGTTGCAGGCCAATTTCAAGTGTGTGCCCCTACATTTTCTGCCTGTGCCCTAACATTTTCAGTTAGGAGCTACAGTGCTCCCAGTAAGAAAGTTAGCCTGGAGCCCTGCATCATGCTCAGCTTCTCCTGCTGCCACTAACACTGTTAAAATCTTGCTCAAAGGCACCTTGGCAGTGCGCAGGAGGTGAACTCTCCAGCTACCAGTCCACACTCCATAATGTAGTCCATGCAGAACTTGAACCGGCCACTCTCCGGTTCCCAAGCCAAGTGCCTACAAACAAGCTATTGCCGTCTGCCCCCCAAAGACGACACAGTGCGATTTGAGTCATCGTAAGACTGGTGAGATGAGCAATTGCAATTTTAATAAGGTTGGTGCCTGTTTATTAGGCAAGATATCATATAAGCAAGATATGACTAGCAACCATCTTGCAGTGTGAAGGACACAGTTTTTTAATGAATCAAGTTCAGTGCAGTATGTTCTACACCCTATATTTGAAAAGACCTATCATTTGCTCACTGCTGCAGACAGCCAACGCTTTCACACTAAGAGAAAAACACCCTCTCATGTGTCACCCTCTACCCTGAAAGCAAAGGACAACATGCTGATAAGTTAATTGCAACCATTACATACCAATAGTAAATGCACTCATAATGTCACAATTTCCACATGAATATGTTAAAGCAGTCTTTGCTGTGTGACATTGAGACCTAACTTGGCAATCTTCACTTTGACATACAAACTGACACTGACACACACACACACACACACACACACACACACACACACACACACACACACACACACACAGTGTATTGTCCATAAATAAACACAGCAATCACTTTATCTGGGGAAATTAATTAAATGCAACTTTTCTGTGATGAAAACTGTTCTGCATATCAAAAGAAAAGATTTTATAATTACATAATTATCTTTTTCAGTGGTGACAAGTTGCACATAAATGTTTGGTTACGACTGAAACTTAGTCTCTCCAGAAAATGACAAAGGTATCAAGTACTGTAACTGGACAACTTTTAGCCTAATACATATGTAGATCTCTAAAATAATGTCTTTTACCAAAACAATGAAATTTCAACCTTATTTTTATTAGATATCCACTTGAAGCTTGTATTTCTTTCCAATTCTCCTGCAAATACAGACTACTGTTGGTATGCTGAACTGCAGGATGCCTCTTCCTCAGTTTAAATTTCAATAAAAAAGGTATCTGTATTTTTGTCGGATAACTTTGCCATCAGTGAAAAGTGATTGTTGTCTCAATTGAAATGATTAGTTGGTTGACAGAAAATATGCAGCAATTTTGAGTCTTTTTCTTTTCGCAAAAAGATTGGAATGATAAAAACAAGCAAGACCTCGTTATGGGCTCTAAATTGGGATGGGATTTAAAAACAAGATTTTACAACAAAAACATTTTATAGACTAAACGATTAATTATTTCGGAAGACGCATCAATGATGAGAATTACAGTTAGTTACAGGCCTAGTCTCTGTGCAGAAGAGGAACTGAAATTACTGATTCATAAAATGTGTAAATATTAAAAACACACCATTGTGGTATGCCAACTGACCGAGTAAAAAGTAGAAGAGATATGGCTACTGTTACCATTGTTTAGAACTCCACTGAAAATGACATACCTTCAACAACTTTTTTTCTGTTAGCTTTCCCACCGGCAACAGTCATGCTGAAGCTAAGTAAGCTGGCCAGTCCCACCGCCTCACCCCACGGTGCTGCCAAACTACAGCTAAGCTACCTAGCTTGTCTGTCTCCGGAGCTGTCTAGTTAGCTTGCTAGCTTTCATCTGTTCTCCTCCCAAAGAAGTATGGTATGTCTCAAATTGCGCACTTATGTACTTAATACTAACTATTTGAGTACATAGTGTGCTCACATTGTCAAAGTGCGGTCAAATGCAGTTCACTTAGAGTACCCGGAAGGTGCACTCAAACGGTCAGAAAGTTGAGTGTGGATCGATGGACACTTTCCACACTCAACGGTGCGCGATTTGAGACAACACTCCCTAGTCAAATTTTACGCACTATGCAAGTTAGTACGTAGTGTACAAAGTGCGGAAGTGCGCGATTTGAGACACACCTGTAGTCTCCTAGCGGTAGGCAGTGGAGTCGCTCGTTAGCCCAGCGCTGTTGTTCTGCTTGTTTTCTGTAACCAGGGTAGCATGAATAGCAAGTATGGTGGAATTAGCTAGCTAGCTAGCTAACTTGCAAACGGCTAGCACTAACACTAGCTTGCTAATTCTGCCCGCTTCCATGCTACTCTGCTTTCAGAAAAGGAACAGAACAAAGTTATCACTCATCTTGCAATGTGCTTTTGATGCTGTGACAAGAGGGTATGGATGAAGCATTAAGTTGTTACATTTTACTCATGTGTTTGAATCAATCATACACTTGTACACTTGTGCAATGTACACTTATGTCTGGGCTAGGTCTGCACGATTATGGCCAAAATGTTAATCACGATTATTTTGATCAATATTGAGATCATGATTCATTATCACGATTATTTGTTGATTTTAACCAAAACAAATTTTATTGTCACATAGGCTATTTATACCTGCTTTCACATCCATATTGTGCTACATTCTTCTTATGTTGCAACACAGGTAAATGAAAATTATTGGAAATAAATAGCGTAGAATATATTTTTAAAATTGTATCTCTGAGAAAGCTCCTTCACTTGTTTGCAACAAAAACTGATTAAAAAAGCTAGGGAGAGAGAAGTTCAATGGACGCTACTCACAGAGTGACTGCTGACTCATTATGAATGGGTCCAGCACGGGTTGAATGGCGGGTCAGCAGAGTTACACACGTATGTATGAAATGTCTGTATCGTCACTGTGCTGCATTTTTGTGAACTATGATATTCTGGCCATGGGTCCCATCTCTTGCCCAGGTCCAACAGCGTACGTCTCATACGCTATTACTCTACAGACTGAAGTCAGTTGCATTCTTGTGTTTTTCACCATGTCGGCCGCAATAGTAACAACTAACTAGTAAACACTGGTACAAATACAGGTTTGCCTCTCATGCTTAACAATTAACAGCTGTGTTAATAACAATTAAAACTGTGGACAAATGGAGAAGTGTGGACCGGTGGCCGCTGTGTCTCTTCATGTTGCAGGGGAGCCGTGTGTGTGAGAAAGGTGTGAGAATGTTGCGTATACTGGTAAACTGGTAAATCTTGAGACCAACGTATGACCGACTGCTATCTGTTGTGGAATTTTCCTCACGTTACTCTGTCCTCTGTGACTGTCTACATCTAGAAACCAAGCTGCTCGGTGCAGGGAACAACTCTGACTGACACATGATCAGACAGTGGTTTACGGAGCGGTAGATAGGCTTTGCAAAAAAAAAACCAGAGCGTTCTATGAAATGACGCATTTAAAATATTGCTCGATCACGCACATTTGATCATGGGAAGCCAAAATCGTGATCGTGATTAAAATTTTATTAATTATGCAGCCCTAGCCTGGACCAATCACCGTACACTCAAAGTTCTTACTGTGCTGGGAGAGTAGCTACTCTTAGATAGATAGTTACATCTAAAAAGCCCTTCAAAAGGCATCCTAAGATCTATGATCATTCTTAGTTTTATGCTGTGCGGAGGTTTTTAGAAAATGTGTTCTTGGAACTTCTAAAATGTTTTTCCTGCCTAAATACACCTAATGTAACTGCTTTGAGATTTGCTACCTGGAACAATTTGTCTACCACTAATTATGTTTTATAGGAGTGAGCCTCCAACAGAGCCTTTGTCCAGTAGTCTTTCTTATGGCTCAACACGAACAAGCTGTGGATTTATAGTCTGCTCGTAGCTGTGTTTCTATGTGTCAGCAGGTGGGTGGTTGTTGTGCCAGACTGAATTTTGGCACTTGGCCCAGGGCTTAAGACTATTTCAGCCTCCCAGTAATATAAGCCTTGGGTGGTTCAGAAAGCTTTTAGAAACTACCTGAAGAAGAACAGATAAAGGCCTTTGCAGAACACACATCCGTTTCACTTCAGTGACAATAACAGAGTGAGGAAAACAATGGAGTGACTGAGGCTGAAATTTTCCGGCCGCCTTTTTTTAGGTTAGGTTAAATTTTTGCATCAAATGTTTACACCAGAGCAACAACTGTTTTTCAGGTGTCTATCAATGAAACCTGATGTTTTTGCCAGTCCATTGGTTTTGGGTAAAGCTGTCCCTTCTAATGTTTCAGTGTAAGCAATGTTTAGCCAACCAAGATCAAGATGCATACAACCTGGGGTAGGTTCAAAACTATTATTGCACCAAGGCAAACAATGAACACATTTTATTGTATTAATCAAATCATCTATTAAATTAATCATCTATATACATGCATACACCAGTATCCTCAACCAGTCTATAGATCATTCAATGAGAATGGCAAAGAAAAACCAGATTCACAAGATCCTCCTGCAGCACCAAAGCAATGATCCTCTGACAACTACATGTATGTCGCAATTTACTATACACCACACATAGTCATAATTTATTCCACTTACACTTGTGAATTATCAGACAATGTTCATCACCAAACATCAAATAGGCACTGATGATGATTTCATGATAATAATTTAGTTTACAGCTTCTGTTAAAATGAGTTTACAAAGTGCCACAAACACAGGGAGATAAAATGATGTAAAGGTGAAAAAGACAACAATAAAAGCAGTACAGTTGAGCCCACAAAAGTAATTTAAAGTTTAGTGTGCCTTTGGATATTACATATTACAGGTCAAACAAACTCAAAAAATATTGTATTTTACATTTTATCAGTCACTTTATTCATTTCCACTTTTCCTGATCACAGTCAGCTTGCTACAAAAACTGTATATACCGTTGTGTTCAGAATGATTAAAAAATGTTTTAAAAAAGTGAATAATGCTGAAAATCCTTAGAAGAGCTTTTAATTCCATAATACCAATGCATTGGGAACACAGCACATTCAGTTCCAAATCAAAACATGACCAAAATTGACCAAGTTTGTGTTATACCTTTACAGAAAGTGAAGAAAAAGGAATATTAGGCTGTTCAAAAAAATAGCAGTATTTGAATTTTTCTTCACAAACAAACATTTACTGTATAAACTGAAAAGGGTTTGCTTTACTTTGAATCACTGCACTAATATTAAGTTGCATAACCATTATTTCTGAGAACTGCTTCACATCTGTGTTGCATGGAGTTGACCAACTTCTGGCACCTGTGAACAGGTATTCCAGCCCAGAACGATGAACTACATCCCATAATTCCTCTGCATTACTGGGGTTTGCCTCAGAAACAGCATTTTTGATGTCACCCCACAAGTGTTCTATGGGATTGAAGTCGAGGGATTGGGCTGGCCACTCCATAACATCTTGTTCATCTGGAACCAAAACTTTGCTCGCTTACTGGTGTGTTTTGGGTCCTTGTCTTGTTGAAAGGCCCATTTCAAAGGCATTTCCTCTTCAGCATAAGGCAGCATGAGTATTTTGATATGTTGAAACTGATCCATGATCCCTGGTCCCCTAGACCCAAAAAGAACAATTTTACTCTCATCATTCCACAGAATGTTGCGCCATTTCACCTTTGGCCAGTCAATGTGTTCTTTGGCAAATTTCAACCTATTCAGTACATGTCTTTTTTTCCAGCAATGGGACTTTGCGGGGGCATCTAGCGGATAGCTTTGCTTCACGTAGCCTTCTTCTGATCGGAACAGTACTCACAGGTAACTTTAAGTCTTCTTTGATTTTCCTGGAGCTGAGCATTAGTTGAGCCTTTGCCATTTTGGCTATTGTTCGATCCATTCGAATGGTAGTTGACTGTTTTTTCCCACGTTGTTCAGGCTTTGGATGCCATTTCAAGGGATTTGAAATCATTTTGGCTGAGCAGCCTATAATTTTTTGCACTTCTTTATGTTTTCCCCTCTCCAATCAACTTTTTAATCAAAGTCCACTGTTCCTCAGAGCAATATCTGGAATTACCCAGTATTTCAGTGTGAAATTCACTATAACCAGCATGCACAACATTTGCTTCATTCCTTCCTTCCTTAAATATGGGCCATTTGGGGTTCCCACGTGATGTATCCTGCTGACTTTGATGATCCCACTGACTTTTTATCTTTCAGAACCTCAAGGTTAACATTTGTGGTTCTAAGTGAAATGTTTCAACAACTTTTGGATGGATTGCCATTTGTATCAGGATGAATTGGTGATCCCCTGGTTTTTCATCTATCGCCACCATCTGGTCAGCATTTTAATTTATATAGTTCTATAAAGTTGAATGCGGTGGTCAAGTTAAGTAAGTAAGTAATGTTGGAGTATGCCTAGAGAGAGAGAGAGAGAGAGAGAGAGAGAGAGAGAGAGAGAGAGAGAGAGAGAGAGAGAGAGACACTTCCGCTGTTACTAGTCAGCAGCAAACCGGTCTCACGCCAGTTCACGAAATGGTCACATTAGTTTGATTTATTAATTTGTGTATATGTCACAATTTTCAAACGTGACCATTTAACAAACTGCCATGACACTGGGCTGCTATGGGGGACCCAACAATGGGCAAATGAAACCCCAGCGACAACAACAGGACGGACCACCACACACAGGACACAATCCCCAGCTTCTGGGGTGAAAGTCCTGTGTTGTCTGACCCATCCACCACCCCGAACATCCTCCCTGCGCGGATTTTTGGCTTTTCAATACTACTCGCTACGTTCTGTGATCATGAAATAGGCTTCACATTGAAATACATAACTTCAAACTTCGTAATCAATACATAAAAATAACGACATTAACGTGATCCGTACACAAATCAATAGATTAAATAACGTGACCATTCCACAAACTGCCATGAGACTGGGCTGTCAGCTCGTAGTTCTGAGAGCAAAAACAAACTTTAATGCCAGTCAGTCTGACAGCATCTAGCCCTTGGATCAATCTGACACGGTGCTTACTTGTAGCAGCCATTCGAGTCATGAATAAAAACCATCATCTTCAGTGCTTTCAAATATATATGTTTTTGTTTACAATTCACTCCCTTCACACAGCAGCCCTTGTATTACAGGATCAATTTGTACGTATATGTTGGGGGTTTAACTGCTCAACGAGAATGTGAAATTCAAGAATACAAAAACAGAGGAAAGAGAGATGCAAGTTTGAAAAGAAAACGTGTGTTAAAACATGTTGAGACAACAGCATTATGCTCCTGCCTAATATAAGTATATTAGTCAATGCATGCGCCTTGGGGGAGAGATGTAAGCAGCAAAATTAACAAGAGGAAGCTGAGGCAGTTAAAGCTGAGACATTTGGTTTTATTTTAAATTAATTACAGTGGATATAGAGTAGCAGAAATATGCAATTGTTGTTTTTAAGGGGTTGTATGCCTGGTACTTATTATTTTAGGGATTATGTGCATATGTTATTCAGTAACATGTTATGTTGTTTCCATGTTTGGAGATGTGAAAAGCAGGGTGAGTTTAGACTTGGCTTTCTACAAACTGGACGACCATCTCCTCTGCAGCTGAAGCTCCTCTGAGAGAAAGCATCGATCAAAGACGGTTGGTGGAGGAGGGGAGATGGTTATCAGGAACTAAATGGTTTCTATTCGGGAGCTGATGATATCTTAGAGGAATACAGATTTCAGTGCTTTGACAGACCTCTCAATCAAATAAGATACTTATGTGTGTGTAATTTGGTGGTGTTCTATGTATGCAATTTTATCTTTTAATAACATTGTAGTCCTTAAGATTTCAGTCCTGGTTGATTCAGTGTCCCTTGGTTACTGGTGAAGTGCAGTTCAATACTTCTTATAGCTGCTCCTTTTTGATCTCTTCTTGTTATAATACGGCTGTTAGAGAGCAAACAGTAAACAAAGCGACTGATATCAATGAGTGTCATGTTATATAATTCCTGATTTAGACCTGTGGTCAATATGTATAATCAACATTTTCCATTTTGCCTTTGTGGCACTTGGTGCAGCCTATAAATAAGTTAATTACAGTGGCTGTGAATATAAACCTCTCACTGCAGCCATTTTGAACCTGCTTGTGTTTGAAAGCATGGACCACAATTTACTTCTTACAAACATTCGGAAGAAGATTGTTTATTTCTATCTAACATTGGTCGTCCCGCTATCCCCGAAGCATCCTTTTCCAGTTACCTAGGGTGTTGTCAGATATAGTCCTCTTTAAAACGAACCTGAATCGTGTTGTGTTCACCATGCACAGGTGAAAAGGAGCGCAACACAGACTTGAAGGAAACCGTACTCAGACCTCCTCGGGAAGAGGTTCGTCTCAGAGGGGTCTGATTCTCTTTGGGGTGTTGACCTATGCGCAAAAAATGCAGACTAACAGGTCTGAGTTCTTTTGCAGGGCTTAAACGGACCTTACTACCAGCTTTTGATAATATTTCCTGCATGGCGCCTCAGGTACTGCATATTGCATACTTAAGTGATATGTGTGTGTGTATGATCAAGATCACAGTCTTTTCCGATGAAAGTGTAAATGCTTCTCTTATTTAATATTTTGAAGTTAAATTACTACGCGTTGTCTAGGTCTTTGTTCACTATTTGTTTGATGTCTAATATGAAGTATGAGTGGAGCTGACATTGCTTTTTTAAGTACATGGATATTTTGCAGTCTCATTCTGCCAAATTCAATCTACTCTGCTTTGATGTCTGAATAGTTAATTTTGTCCCATAAAAGCAAGTAATGTGGTGTTAGGCACAGTACAAGACAGCAACATTTTATGACAGATAAATACAGGCCGTATTTTTGTGAAGATGATTCATACACTTAATTTATATTCACTTAAGCCAGTAACTTTAAAATGTTCAGATCTTAGAACAAACAAATGTATAGTAAACACAAGGACCTGCATTACTTTCACAATATGATGAACTTCACTTTTCTCTTGAAAAAAAGTGTTATATTTCAGGAGATTACAGTGTACGAAAAAGAAATGCAAGCAACTATTCGCGGGTTCAAACCTTTTTTCTCAATAGCAACTTCACACATGTGGTCCAACGTCGTAGTAAAACATATCCTGCAAGCTTTGTAACGATTGGACAAACAGTGCACTTTGTTTAAAATGCCTACAACTGATGTGTCAAAACATTTATTTTCAATTCAGTGTGATATGTAGCTCAGTCCAGCTCACAGCAATTTGAGAAAAGCAGATAAAACAATTGCTAATAAAGACACAAGCTGCGATTTCAAGCTCAAACCTTGATTTGTGTCATTCCACGTCCAGTTATTGTGCATTTAAAGTGCCCCCTAGTCGTCAATTTGAATGAGACTTGCAGTGTATGTGTGAGGTCATTATGTAGACATTTCCTGGAAGTTTTGTGTTGATGCTGATTTGTGCTATATCACCTGCAGTTTGTTTGCATTTATAGCGCCCCCTGGTGTTCAATTTGAATATAACTTTCAGGGCGTGGTTTGGGTACTTATGAGGACATATCCTGAGAGATTTGTGATCATTGGACAATGAATATGTGATTTATAGTAAAATGTGTGCTTACGGTTGCTGATTTGTGTTCATTCATGTCTCAGAGCCACGCCCCTTTCGAAGTTCATTGGTCAATAACTTGAAAAGTAATTGAGGTTATGGACATGCTTTATTTACAACTTGTAATAAGCTTGATCCATTGATGATTCACTAAAAAGTTGGCGGCAATCGGAGCTAGGGTGTAGGAGGAGAGTTCAAAAATGTGTTTTTCAAAAACTTCAATGTGGCGGAAATTTTTCTCGCGGAACTAATGAACCTTGAGACTTTTTTGTAGAGCACATTAAGCTGCACCTTTGTGAGAAATTTCAAGTCAATCAGACTTACAGTGTGGGGGGCATAGCCTTTCAAAGTTTGCATTTTGAAGCCTAAATCACAGCACCACCATGTGTTTGATTGGGTTCATATTTCTATAGAAGCGCATGCACACCATTTCAAGTTATTCCACCAAGTTTCATGTTTCTAGCTCATTCCAGCTCACAGGAATTTGAGCAGGTGCGGCAGACAACTGTAGACAGAGTAAGTGACTAGCTGGTGAACATAGCTTAACAGATAGATAGTATTTTGAGTTGGTGAAGACCAAGAAACCCAACTCCAAATGAATGACAATGTTGCCCGGTAACTGTTTGCTAACAAGTTCCCCATATCAACTTAAATGGTGATGATGGCAATGTTATGTTCACAACCTATTTTATTGCAGATTCAAAGCCAAACATGTATTTTTTTTGTCAAAACAGAAAAAGGTATGAATAAGAAATTCACAATGTTGTGTTTTCTAGCTGAAAGTATACAAAAGTAACAGCCAAAAACCATACACACAATGATTTAGTCTAAATCATGTTGCTGAATACACTTTGTTTGGCAGCCATCAGTGTTAGAGACTACTCACTTTAAAGTGAGGCTGCTAGCTTTAATCCAACCATCAAGATAATTTACAAATCTTCAAAAAATAATAAAACAAAGGTGATACTTATTAAGTGCACAAATACACCAACTTTGTATATGTACTGTATAGGAGTTAGGGTTACATTCCAGCTGACTTCATTAAGTTTAATTTTCCATTTTATCCCTCCTGAAGTGGACCATTAAGTCCGTGCACAGAGGTAACTGGTCAGCTAATCTGCCTGTGATTTATGTGGCAGGGAAACTGAGGATTTAACTGAGCCTTAGAACACATTGATTACTGACATGGTTAATTGGCTAAACCCACTGGTACATTGAGACGGGCTTATTGGAAATGTCAAATCAAGTGGCTCATTTGCATTCATGATATATGGTGTCTATTCCAGCTTCAGCCCAGGCAGCACAAACTGCCACAAAGCAGGAAGGGCCTGGGATCTCTGCCTTGAATTTGCAACTGACCATCTGGCCTTGGTCGGACATTGCCGTTTGCTGGTATTTTCGCCCAGTATCCACGTCTGTATTGGATGCACTTAACTGACATTCTGAAAAAGGATGAGAGCTTCAGTTTCTCCTGATGTGAGCGAGACTCAGTTCACCTGTGGGGTTTGAGTAAAGATTTACCTATAAAAAAAAAACATGTAATTGATTGAACAGTGTTGACAAAATAGAAAATGTGTTGGTTTATTACTTTCTCTCTTCGAGTATGTGTGTTTATTTTGGAGATCAAAACAGTGGCTGAGAGAATTTTGCCCCAAAAATACCTACAGTATAAGCAGATGAAAGCAGCATGAAATTGAAAATGTTTGATTTAAGCAGATGGGGGTATAAGACATTATGAGAGAAAACAGAGGTGGTATGAATTTAAAATAATGGGATCCTCTTCTCTTATTGCTGGTCATGCTTAGTAATACGTTTTCAGAATAACCTAAGAACACAAATCTAATCATACTTCCAGTTTTAAGAAGAAAACTCATGAGTAGCACTACCAACATGTAAACTTTTAATGTAAAACAAACACTAATGGACAGTGAAGGGCTACAAAGAGAACATCTTTATTTTCTCTTTTTGTATAAAAACCTCACAGAGATGGAAAGACAAGACAGACTCAAAAGATGGGTGGCAGCTCTTTTTAACAATTCACCACCTCCAGCGCAATTACCTCCAGCAAGGGTCTGTATTGTATGGAGCTTTTGAGCTCTTTCTACATCTACCTCTACTGCTAGTATAGACACAACTTAACATAAATGTCACTCTTCCTTTTCATCCCACATTTTTGCCTCTTGTCACCAGGTTATGTTGGTGCACTGAGATAGCGTTCGTTAAATAGACATGGTACTGCATGGGCTTTTCACTACAGCAAGGAATAATATTCTATGGTTCTTTCACTTGTTAATTTTCTCTGTATATCCAGTCACACACCTATTATTCAAGTTCTCTAACTTGCTTAATAGACTTGACTCATGCAGCAGAACTGTAGGCGTCAAAGCAACTCTACACAGGATAAGGTCAATGAGAGCATGGTTTTACATTTGTATAATGCTGCCACTCAAGAACTTTTACACAGTAACTGCATACACACATATTCAGCACACATTACAAATACAAGGTCTCCTAGCTCAAACTGTATGAGAAGTTAGTAAGAATCAATAATTCTGCCAGTTACAAAGCATGTTATACATTGTAATAAACTCAAGCCAAGTTATTATCAACTTAAAAGAGGTTATGGAAAAATATAACAGCTCAAACAAAAACCTTTCATAGAGTTTTTTTTTTTTTTAAACTTCATACAGGAAAGGCTAAATATGTGTGGAAGAAATAATCTACCACTGACAAAAGACCTAATCTGCTTTATACAATAGTCTGTTTTTGGATGCAAATAGAGATGACTGTAATCATATCAAGGCTCATTTTCTTTACTTTGAATTGTAAAATATTTGGTACAAAATGTGTGGATTTGATTTTTTTAATTTTTTATTATACTTTATCTACTTGCTGGGCTAGCTTTGGCTCATGAGGTAAAATGGGTCGTCTGCTAGTCACACAGGGTTTGATCTTAAGCTCCTCCCATCCAATAGTTGTTAAGATTATGTTTGTCTTAAGTCTAGACCAAAGAAGTGGACAGACAGATCAATTTACATCCCTAGAGCTGGTCTGTTAGGATAGCTAGAACCACGACAAACAAATATTTCTTGATTGTTCCTGAGTCCCTCATCTTGAAACTATAGTGGACTCAAAACAGGCCATAACACACAATATCTTGGATTTTACCAAATTTAAGATGTATAATGCATCTCAAGTTGTGAAGCAACACAGCAATAAGATGCATCAGCTACATCCATTACATTTTTCACCTTTTATGAGAGGAGGGTTGTAATGATTAAATATTTGCAAGAGAATCTCACCAGTGCATTCTCACATTTTTGGACTTACACAATGATCCACACAGTTTATTTAACATACTACCCAGTTACTACTTTTCCCCGTCAGAATGTTAACTTTCCTGCACTCTTCCTTTCTTCTTCCTGACATTTGTGTCTGGCCTGACTTCTCTTATTTCCATCTCATCTTGCACCACAACTGCCATCTAAAATCACCCTCATCTCTCTGCTCTCTGATTTTCTCTCACAGCTCTGTTAGAGGTTATACTGGGCGGCAGAGACTGCTTGGTGGCTGGAGACTCGTGTTCGAGTGATGAGACTTGTAGTCCACGTCTGCGGACTTTGCGTCAGTGTGTGGCGGGCAACGGCAGTGTGAAGCTGGGCCCGGGGCCCGGAGCCAGTGTGCCAACGCAGTGTCTGCCTTGCTGTCCAGCCCCTTACATGGCTGCCAGTGTAAACGGGGCATGAAGAAGGAGAAGAACTGCCTCAGTATCTACTGGAGCCTTCATCAGTCCATTATACACGGTCAGTGCTTACTGCATAACAGCTGTCCATACTGCCAAAAAAGCAAAACAGTTTACAAATCATACCTTTTATTCACAAACAGTAACGACAAATTAAAGTTAGGCAGAGTTTTATCCATGATTTATCGATTGGAGCTTTGGTGGCTAAATGAAAATGATTAACATGAGTTATTTATGTTTCATACAGTTAATAAATTGTGATATTACAACATTAAAGCCAATGATATTACTTGTGTCTATTTTTCTTTCAGGACTCAATCTGGTAGAGAGATATCCCTATGAGACAGTGCATAGGGATTACGACTATGTCCGCTTGGCCTCTATTACAGCTGGCAAGTTCACTGACTTTCATTAAGTTTCACCTCATTTTATACAATTTTACCTTTTGATGATGTTTTTTTCTGGCATAAATACATGACTCGATTGAATTTTTCCCTGGAAGCATGCCCAAGGCAAATAGGTCTCTTCTGTTCTTAAGACACAGTTCAATTACACATGTATTACAAGTCATCTGAACACAATTTCAGCATCTAGGATGATATTGTTGAGAGGCTATTCAATTGAAGAAAACTAAAATTGTATTCAGATTGTGTATCTGCACTAGGGATGGGCGATATGACAATATATAATGTCAAAACAACATAGAAATGTCTATGATATATATGTTTTCTCTATTGTTTATATCACTATGTCGATAAAAATAGCTGTTGAACTGGTTATGGCAATATTTGCGTTCTGTTCCTTGTACGTTATGTGTATATAAAATAATGCAAAGAATCCCACTGGGTTTTACTTGAGTACTTGAATACTTTTAGTACTACAAAACGAATATTAGGAGAGGAGTTTTTTCATAACATAAGAAAAGAGAGCAGACTCTTCTCCTACTCATTTTATTATTCTGGTCCTCAGGAAATAACCCTCCATTGTTTATTTACAGACATTTCACCTTGAAGCTGATCTTTAATCCCAGACTTCCCACTTCAACTTTCAAACCTCTAACAAGATGCATGTTGAATCAACTGAGTACATACATCACATATGCTGTTATTCATATAAACATAAAACCATTTTGATCTGTTGCTATTATATTTGCACTGATATATACGCTAGAGCTTGACCTTACTTCTATCCACAGACTCAGATGTTGGCATGACAACTGTGAATCGCTGCCTGGATGCGGCCAAGGCTTGCAATGTGGACGACTTGTGCCAGAAGCTCCGCACAGAATATGTCTCAGCTTGTATCAAACCCACTGCCAAGTCAGGCCTGTGCAACCGGCCTAAATGCAATAAGGCTCTGCGCAGGTTCTTTGACCGTGTCCCTGCCGAATACACACACGAACTGCTCTTCTGCCCCTGTACGGACACAGCATGTGCAGAACGTCGAAGGCAGACTATTGTACCCAGTTGCTCTTATGAAAGCGGGGAAAAACCCAACTGCATTACACAGATGAGGATCTGCAATGCTGATTATGTGTGCAGGTTAGAATGGAGCAAAATGTGAAGCTTCTAATTGGCTCCCATTTATATCAATGTCAGTCTCTCTCATGTCTATAACAGATATTACAATTATTTCTCACTTAGCCATGGTCTCATATGGATACAATAACATATTGCTCTCATATCATCAAAATCCCCAGTTTTCTTTTGCTTAATGAACTCGTATCTTTTCTCAAGCTATCCCAAATCAGCAAAGCAAATATTATACCATTCCTAGTTTATTCAAGTACTCCTTGGATATAGGTTTAAACTATAATCACCATACATATTTTGGCCAGTGCTGTTCATTGTTATGGCTCTTTGAAAGGAGATAAACAGCCATTCAATCAACAAAATTGCCTGCTGTTTTACCCTAAAGCTTTCTACCAACCTTTGGTTAGAACACCCCAGAGAGCCTGTTGGAATAACACATTAAATATTTAGCACAGATAAAGAGCCAGATGGATCAGAGTTATCGCTCATTGCTATCTCTGGTCATGGCCATTATTTTTCACAGCCCCATTACACTCAGAGGGATTTACTAATGATCCCAGGTCTGGGGGATGAAATATATTACTCTTTCTATCACTGTTACATTACAGTCCAATGCTTTCAGTCTTCACCACGTCCAACAATATTTCTTCATGTCAGAGGGGCAAACTCCCAATTAAATTAAAATTATAGTAGAAAGAATGTATATAAAAAAACTTTTTTTACATAAAACAATACAGGGAGAGAACATGTTCTTGGTAACCAGTGCCTGTTGCTTCACTAGGTCTCGCTTGGCACAGTTCCAGTACGATTGTGAACCCTCTGAAACTTCTACTAATGGCTGCAAGCAAGGGAACCATGGAGCCTGCCTCCTCGCCTACACAGGGCTCATAGGTAGGTGCACACCTGAGAGGTGATACACAGAGAGGAAACGCATAAAAGAAATTAAATGGACAGGTGGAAAGGCGAGGAGATGTGAATGAAGATATGTGCTACATACTGTGTTAGAGAAGGAAATGTAAAGAATGTGCAACAAAAAAGAGGCAGTAATGGGTGATAGCTACCTAGAGGGACAAATACAGAAAAAGGTTAAGAGTGAGTGGGAGAATAAAATGAAATTTCTAATACTAAACCAAAAGACAAAGAATCAATGTGGTTTTACAGAAGCATACACATTTCTCATTACAGAAAAATGGAGGCTCTTTACACAATGCGAGTTGTGTTAAATTTGATTTATAACAGTCTGTAAAAGAAAAAAATAAGAGCCACTTCTTTTCCACACACACTGGAAAGAGGAGCAGACTTAATGCATTTCAAGAACCACAAATGGTCCCCCTCAGCACAAACACATTTTGCCTTTTTCAATCCTGTCTTGTATATATTAAAAACACTTGAAATCACACTCTGTGTTGAAGGGAAATAAAACCGCCAGAGGAAAAAAATCTTAAGGCTTCTTCTATAACCTAAAAATGAAAAAACTAGAGTATTCATCAGAATCTCTCTATTACATCATACCAGTCAGTGCACAGCCAGGCTAACCTATAATACTAGAATATTATCAGCCTTGTGCATCAGGTCAGCGTATAAGAAATGCAGTGTCCATTCATGTTTCAGATAATAAACCACTACAAATACAGGGAAACAACTTAAAGGGACAATGAATATATAATACTGATTGAGGCCTGGTGCGGTCTCTCTGCAGGAAGTACAATAACTCCCAACTATGTCGACAACTCCACGTCTAGTGTGGCTCCATGGTGCTCCTGCTCAGCCAGTGGGAGCCGGAGAAAAGACTGTGATAATTTCCTGGGATACTTCACCGACAACATCTGTCTCCGTGAGTGTAACTCTTATCCACAATCTATTGGAATGTACCAACATATAGGGGGTAAAACAATTGACTGTTATTATTGTGTCCTGTTTTACCAGTGTTAATTTTTTCAGGATACATTTTCATACAGTTTTGGTTCTTATCATGACTCTGACTGACTCTTCAAAATTACAGAGTATTTTGACAGGGAAACTAGGCTAACAGCAGTGACACAGCAAATGTTTCAAAGTGTACTGTAAAATGCTCCTTTAGCTCCAAGGACACACACTGCATCACCAGATGGCAATGATGAACAGTTTGTCCAAGATCAGAATTGCACTAATTTATTATTCTGTCTTCTTGGATCATAACTGTTCATCTTACTAACAGTTATATTTTCCAATTCAAGCAGTCAAATACAATTTGTATGTGTGCCATACAAAAAATCCTTTGAGCCCAAATTTGTACTATTGATAGAGGTTGTCCTGCTTGGAAAAATGAGAATTCAAGCAGCTTTTTGCGTTTACTCTGCATTGGAAGCCTAGGATCTATATTTCCTTACATTAAAGAGTAAGTATATGGACACTTTCAGTCTCAGTGTGAGTATAGCAGGATGTTTGAGTATAAAAAGGCATATAAAGAAAAGCCCATCACTACATAGCTGCTTCAAATACTGTTCCACAACTACTTTTGTATTTATATGGTTTCATATAATTTCCCTTCACTGATGTTACAGCCAGACATTAAATTACATAAAATACAAAAACGGCGTTCCCTAATCAGAATAATTTGCACTAATAACCTGTAACAGGGGACATAAACAGAGACTTGATATGAAAAACAAAGTAAAAGTTTTGTGATAGAAGAAAGTGGCAGGACAGAGCCATTGGGAGACAGATGTTTCTCAGCATGCTCAAACAGCAGAAAAGATGTATTTAAATCAGAGATCTGTGGTTTTTGTAGGTCTTACAGTATGCTTTCTCTGTTTCTGCTTTCTCTTGCTCTGTCTCCCATTTACTCGCCCACTTCATCTTCTCTTGTTATTAATCAACCCCTTCATGCGGTTTCCTTGTTAATTCCACCTGGGTGTTCAGTCACTTCTTAATGAATTATAAGTAAGCTGGCCCTGTGATTGTTAGGTAATTGTATATGTATTGAATCTCCTCCAAACACCTGATGCACTCTTTTTTCTTTTTCTTTACAAGTGGTACAAAAAACGTTAGTGAGCTAACTTGTGAAAACTTTCTTTAGTAAACTGTTGATTATTTTTTAACACTAATTTCTCTCTTTTAACCTTTAAATGCATAGGTGTTTAGACAAACATTCCTTCATTGCTTGGGTCTTTAGGGACCATTACTTAAGCACCTAATTAATATAAAACTGCTTGTAAATTATTCAGAATGTACTATTAACATTGACTGATGGCACTACATAAAATGTCAGGCAATCACCAAAGTCATTACAAATTATCCCATGGAGGAAGCATGAATGCCTGAACCAAATTTCATGGCAATCCATCCAACAGCTGTTGAGACATTTCACCCAAATCCACAAATGTCAAACTCATGGTCGAGTTAGAGGAAAGGTCAGGCGATCACAAAAGTTAATAGAATTCATCATCTAGAACCCTGATTCCAACTCATATTAAAATCTGTCATTAGTGATCTGATCACAAGTGGACAGCTCTAAGTACATGTGTTTACACCTGGCAGTAGAATGTGTCTCTAAATGCATCTTGACTCTAGTGAACTCTTTCATGCTTTATATGCAAAAAAGACTTACATAATTTCCGATTGCATATAGGCTGTTTGTGTGTGTGTGTGTGTGTATACATGTCAGTTGTCTCACATGCCGGGACCTGTGCAGAAGAGAACATTTTTATAAATCTCAGTGTGTTAAGCTCTCAGTACGTTTGTAGCTTCTACCTGAATCTCTGTGCCTTGAAGTTTAGCTTCTATGTCTGGTTTATTTTTCTTTCAAAATAAAAGCAGACAAATTAGGAAATGTTGGGTCTTCATTAGCAGTAACTCCTAAATGTGAACATGAAATGAAGCGACCACTTTAAACTACAGAGAAAACATCTTTCCCTCCTGCACATGTCATGGCGCCCGTCACTAGAGATCCTTATTTCGGTACACAGACAGATCCTAGGCAGCGTTTTTTCATTGGTCATCAAACCTAGTCATCTACCAACGTAGATTTAGAGCGCTAATGTTTGCTTTAGAGAGTAACAACTGACAATAACACACACACACACACACACACACACACACACACACTTATTTTCAAATGGAAATTTTCATATTGCATATAGAGCGGAGAACTGAGATCCAATCACAAGTGGTCACTAAAGATGCGTTTGGAGACGCATTCTGCTGCCAGGTGTGAACACACGTACTCAGAGCTATCCACTTGTGATCAGATCACTCAGACTAACAAAGTAACCGACAGACCAACATTGCCATCCATAAAGCTGAACCGATAAAGTACAGCATGGAGTTGAGGGTAAAATTGTAAAGAAATTAGTGTATTAAACAGGGTGCAATATGTTCAGAGTTATGTTAACACCTTTGGTATGCATTTAAGGGTTAAATGTGATTCTTGACTATCAACCTGAAACCTGAATGATGTGGGCAGCTGCAAAAATGAGACTAAAGAATGGATTACAATATGAATATTGTTAAAAACAGGTTTATGAAGGTGAGCTGAGCAATTTAGGAACAATAGAAATAGCAGTTTTAATAAACTATTGTCACATAAATAATGGAAACAATAACACAGATTAAATTAATTATATGGTACTACATTAACCTTAATCCAAAAGTCCTGCATGGGTGTCTTGCCATTTATTGTGTCTTCTGTTCTTCTGCCATAATTCCTAATGCTAATTCTCTTCTTTCCATTTCTCTTATGACCTCTGATCTGGAGAGTGAATAATTAATGGTCCCTATTATTGACTTCAGTGAGCATATATCTATCATTGAACTTGTACAATGAGTATCTTTGCCTGGTGTGTGCGGCGAGGTGAATCTTTGGCCAGTCTTTCCTTGGGCCCCCGGCCTAGAAAACATACAGAGAGAGAGTTGTTAGGCCAGTGCAAACGGTCTATGAGTTAATGAGGTCGATGTGGAGAGGCAGGTGCAGTTTGGAAACTTGAAGAGAATACTGAGTATTTTCTCTTTCTTTTTTCTCTCTTGCACCTCTGCTGACCAAATCCAAACTAGCTCTGGCCCAGCAAAACCTCACATGGAAAATTTACGATTCAGAACCAGAAGCATCTGACGTGATTAAATAAGACATGAGCGGAACTCACTGAAACATATCAAGACAATGTTGCTGCAGCCTGACAGCTTTAGTTTGTTTTTATGTCTAATGTTTTAGGGAATGCTCTCATGACGTTTGGAAGTGAGTCGGACCAGCAGCCAACTGTCAGCCAGTCCAGTACACCCGGTACCGACCAAAGCAGCAGAGAACACAGGAGCACTGCTTCTCCACCAGCAACCATGGAAACTATGAGCAACATTTTGGATACAATAATACCAACACAGGTGTGCAGTTTTATTTTCATTTTTAAATATTAACGTGACTTTGTGTGGAATTTTCATGAGATGATTATAGGTTGTTTTTTTAATTATTTGGATGGCATACACTTGCTTGTAAGAGCGGGATGCACTGTGGTCTGCCATGGTGTCAATTTGGGAACTACCACAATTATTCTACTTTCCCTTCTGGGTCACTTAGGGCTTAACTAATGACTATTTTGATAATCGATTCATCCGTTGATTATTACTTTGATTAACTGACTATTAATCGGATAAAAAGAAAAGCTGCATTTTTATTTTTATTTTATTAGGTTTATCTGCCGTCGCCGGGAGATTTGTGTTCGTTTAATGGACAAGTGCATAATTACAGGTTATTAAAAACAAATGCAACAGACTGGGAAAACTTTCTGTTTTCTCTGGATCAAAGTGACGTTAGCTTTATGAAGCATTAGCTCTAAAATAGCGTTATCAGGGGTTAGCACCATTGACCCATCACAAAACAGATAGAAGGGATTTCTATCTGCTAGGTTTGTTTTTAATTTATGCAATTATCATGCGTTTGGACGTTGGCAAAATTTGAATGAATTTAATTGATTAGTAGTTGCAGCCCTAGTGTCATTGCAACATACAGAGGTAAATCATGTTTTTCAGGCTAACTGTGAAAATTTGAATGCAGCGTTAAATAAATGTTTTTGACTCTACCATAATCTAATTTGATACAGTGACCATCTCATAAAGCTAAAATATTGTGTAGTCTGAAGGTCTTGTGGCTGTACACTAAACCCTGCCCTAGCCTTTACTTTTGCCACTGTTTTTAATCTAAAATGAACCCTGACACAAATTATTACCATTCAACTTTATAATGATGATCACCTGAAACTCAAAGGGACTGTTTGTCACTCACTATTGTATTCATTAGCAGATAATCAACTGAATTATCCAAAAAACAAATTGGCATAAATTGATCTCTTTGTCTCCTCCCAGGACCTGGGAAATGAACTACTAGTGGGCCAGTCCACCCTGCCATCTAACAGCCTCCCAATCTCTGCTTCGCCTCCTAGCTTAATGCTTCAAGCTGCCTTTAGCCTTCTGTTGTTGCTCCTTCATCTGCGCAACAATGGACACTAAAGACTGCAGGGGAGCATGCTAGGGACCCTCCTAGTACCAAGCAGATGGGAGGACCAGTGCAGTTGAGAGGAAAATGGACTGTGTGGCGTTACTCCTCCCTCTAAATATGTACAGTGATTTCGTTTTTCTATTTTTTTTGTCTAAGTGGTCCAGTTCCACCGCCCGTGTCAGACTGTGGGAGACCTCTGCAGACCAAAGCCAGTCTGTACATTTGTATATTGTCGTTGCGATCAAATCAAGCAGAAATGAAGTACCGCTTTTGTGGAATAACGCAGCTCTCAGCTAATCAACTGTATCCATTTTCAAGACTCATTATGAAAATATACTGCAGATATGTATGATACAAAGTTGACAAGTTTGTCACTACATGTGAAGATTTGTATTAACGGAAGCTATCATTTCTTATTGTCAGGGAAAATTGTTGGAGTCAACCAGTGAACTTTGTGTCTTCTCTGTTCTTAGTACACAAAATTATTGGAAAGCTGCTGGAGTATACGGGGCTTGAATGATTTCTGATCAATACTGGAGTAGTGAAGAGACAGAGAGACAATAGAGCTCCATTATGCTCCAACATCAAGGACAAATGCCATGTTTCTTACATGTATAGCAACACTATCTGGAAAACATTCAGCAAACCACAAGACAATAAAAAATAATCCTTGATATAATAATCATCCTCTCCATTAAAACTGACCTTTGTCAAACTATGTCACACCACTTTACCTGTGTTTGCTAAAGCTGCTCTAGCTATTCATAGAAACAGTCCTAGGTCTCCATCGGCAAAGACAAGCTTTTGGACTTGAAAGGAAATAATCAGAAAAGCAGTAACATTTTACTTGTGGCTGCTGTACTATGTGTTTGTAAGCGTAATACCCCTTTATTTCTCATTGTGTCTGTAAACATTGCTATATGGGGGTCTGAGTCCAGCAGAGGGAACTGAATGGTTTGTCTTACAGAACGTCGCTAATTACAGTACGGAGCCTGTTTGAGATTAGACAGTTATGAATGATTCAATATGTTCTCTTCTGGGAACATGCCAGTAAATTCTGAACAGGACCAGAGGTGCTGCAAATAAAAAAAGGTTTTCAGATCAATATGCTTACAAATTAGCATCATTCAACCTTTTTTTGTTTCTTCTTTTTTTTTTTTAAATGACATGCTTTGTCTGGGGCCGTTGAAGGAAGTTGTCTGGGGAGACAGAAGCAACACTGGAATACATGTTTACCTAAACCAGCACATGACTTCCACAAGTACTTTGGAGCGAGAATATAACAGGATGTACAGCATAATTTAGCCATTTGTCTCTCAAACTGATCCGTCTCACTAAAAGCTCAGTTGCTTCATTTCAGAGCTACTATAAAAAAAAAAAAAAATTAGAGGCAAATAGAAAACAAATTTAAACCGTTTAAAGGGACTGTTCACGGCAATTTTTAACCTTACCTGATATCTTACCTGTAATGCTATGTATTAGTCTAGATTTTGGTGCGAGTTGCCCAGTGTTAAAGATATCAGAGATGTCTTGCTTTCTTTCAAATAATATAATGGAGCTGTATGGCATTTGGCTTGTGGTGTGCCAAAAAATAAAAAAAAATCATGACCTGGTTACTCAAGATAATCCACAGACCCAGTTGTGAGCAGTTTCATGTAGGAACTATGGTAGAAAGAAATTACCAGGTCTGCGCTTTGAGCACCGCAAGGCAGACATCTCTATGACCGATATATCCAACACTGGGACACTCGCACCAAAACAATCTAGATGGATAAATAGCACTATGCAGGTAAGAGGAAAAATATGCATTCAAGATTTCCATTAAGAAAACTTCAGGGAGATCATAAAATATGCAAACAAGAAATTTGATTAAAACATGGATTTTTGATGAATATCAAATTCACAACCTCATTCATTGCATAACACCATTTCCAGTCCTGTATTTGTCACGTCATCTTTGCGACCAATGCCCTTCAACAGTCACTGTCGCCTCACCATTATATCTCTGACTGTGTGTGTGTGTATATATATATATATATATATATATATATATATATATATATATATATAGTACAGGCCAAAATTTATTGCGTTTTCTTTATTTTAATGACTATTAAATGAACACATGTGGAATTATGTACTTTACAAAAAAGTGTGACAACATGTCTTATAGTCTTGTTTCTTCAAAGTATCCACTGGGGCTGAACAATTAATCAAATTTTAATCACAATCACGGCTTCCCACGATCAAATTTGTGTGATCGATCAATATTTTAAATGCGTCATTTCATAAAACACTCCGGGTTTTATGAAAATTGCAAAGCCAATCTACCGCTCCATAAACCACTGTCTGATCATGTGTCAGTCAGAGTTGTTCCCTGCACGAGCAGCTTAGTTTCTAGATGTAAACAGTCACAGAGGACAGAGTAACGTGAGGAAAATTCCACAACAGATAGCAGTCGGTTATACGTCTGTCACAAGGTTTACCAGTTTACCAGTAATTACCAGACATTTTGTCCCATCTGTGTTGTTTACCAGTGCTCAGTGTCTGTTAGCTCACAGGGCTCTAGAGTGCAACTAACATTTTTCCTCTAGGTTGCACCGGTGCTAATGTCCTCGCATCCGCTGCCTCTCCACAAACAAAGCAATGTTGTTGTTTTTTTTCAGTGGTAGAGCGGTTGCCTGCCAATTGGAAGGTTGGTGCTTCAATCCCTGGCCCTGCAGTCCCATGTTGAAGTGTCCTTGGGCAAGACACTGAACCCCGAGTTGCCCCTGATGAAAAGTGCTATATAAATACAGCATAACTCCTAACACCCAGCATAATTTATATAATCATTTCACGACTAAAAAGGCCCTGTGCTTTAATTTGAAAAGGTCCATCATGAGTTTTTGTCTTCTAATGCAGATATTAATGCTTATTATACTTTGTTGAATTGGCTTAATTGGCTAATAAAGTCTTATATTAATAAAACGGTGAGAACATCATCAGTCAAGACCCCCGATACCCGCGCACTTAGCCAAACTAATGCAATCATACAGTATAGCATGTCTACTTCTTCTATTGTTGTAATGTTATCATCAACAATTTGTCCACCACTTGTTTTTGGCTCAATTTTAAGGGGCAACGTGTTTTAAGGGCAGTTCTGCTTACCGTTGTACTACACTCTTTCTGTCCCTCTCCTCCTGAGTCTCCTCTTCACTGTGCATGCGGCTGACACCATCACCACCATCACTATCACCAGCCACGGGAGCTGACGAAAGTCATGCTACAGCCAAAAACATGTCTGCCAATTTGGCAGCGTCTGCCTAAAAGGGCATGTTTCTTCTCCTCACGCAGTGTCTCTGCACCTCCTTTGCGTTTCTTCTCCATGATCTCTATCACTGAGAAGGTGTTCCATTTTTTGCTCCCCATGTCCAATCTTGATCACAGACCTACTTTAAGTGTTAGCTGTCTGGCTATGTTTTCCCTCTTTTCTCACACTTTCCCTTTTGTGTCACTTTCTTGTATGTTCTTGTTCTGTGTTTTACATGTTTTGTGTAATGAGGGACCTAGCTTTGGATTCACTATTGTTAGTATTTAATGAAATAAAAGGCAGTAGCAACTTCCACATACACTCATTTAGAACGCAAGCTTAATCAATAATGGGTGATCTTTCATTTTGGTGAATTGTGGTGGACTGAATGTTCCTCATAAAATATACCAGCACTCTGGGCTAACTACAAAAGAGAAATATTGACATTGCATTATTACAGGAGACACATTTGCTACAGGCCGTTTACCCGTTTACACTAGATTCTATTACACAATTGCATCCTCCTCAGCAACTTATAAAACTAAAGGAGTAGCCAATGTTGACAGACGGAACCTCCCACTTAAAGTTTTGTCCTCTTGGTCAGATGATGCAGGCAGGATTATGATCTCCACAACAGAGTTTTGTGCTAGGAAAATTGCACTAGTGTCAGCTTATGCGCCTAATGATTTTGATTGCTAGTTATATAATATGCTCACCAGTCAAATGCTGGAGTTAATGGACTGTTCTTTTATTGTTAGTGCAGATTTCAATGCTGTGTGGGACCTGAATATTGAGCGGTCGAACGCAAAGGCCAATAGGGACGAGGATCAGGCTAAAAATGCTCTGAAATCATGGGCCAGCAGATTGGGGCTTATAGACATTTAGTGTGTAGTCATGTAGTGTAATGATTATTCCTTTTTCTCAGGTAGACAAATATTTTTACAGAATAGACTTTCTTTTTGCATCCCCTCAATTATTTCTTTGAATTGATAAAGCAATGTTACTTCCAATGGCATTATCTGACCATAAAGGGGTCCTTTGCATCACCACGCTTGGCTATCTATCTCAACGTGCAGTTAGATGGTGCTTCAATACCGCTTTTCTGAAAAATTAATCCTATATCACTCAGTTTAGTGTAGAATTCTGGATATTTACAGAAATTAAGGTTTTATTAGGAGCAATACCATACTTTTCTGCTCTAATGCGCACAGAAATAAGTCACTGAAACTGCAAAACCTTAAAGCTGAGTTTACCAGATTAGACTCACCGTTACAAACTAATTTTACTGACCGGATAGCTTCAGAACGATCATTAGTCAAGAAAGAAATAAACAACATTCTGAAACAGAAGTCTGAATTTCTAATTCACATAGCAAGCAATATTACTTTCAGGGTGCTAGACCCAGCCATCTTCTCGCTATGAGGTTAAGATCCTGTGATTATTTTGCAGATATTCTTGCTATTAAATCCTCAGATGGTAATATTAGAATTGACCCTGTCGAAATAAATAATTTCATTTCATTCCAATCTGTATGAGTTTAAGGTTACTTTGGATAAATCCCACTGTGACAGCTGGTTGAATCAGTTTGACTTGCCTCAATTATCAGCACAGGAATCAGTTAGCTTGGACAAATTGATTACTATTGAAGAATTAAGCGTTGTCAGAATGCACAAAAAGGAAAATCACCGGGCTTTGATGAATTTTATGCGACATGATTAAGTTCTCTACTGAAAAGGGTTACTTCTCAAGGGACGTTAACACTTAATTTCCTTACTCTTGAAAAAGGATAAGGATCCCACAGAGTGTTCTAGCTATCGACCTCTGAGTCGGCTTAACGCTGACATAAAAATCTTTGCAAAGCTCCAAGCACGTTGTTTCGAGTCTCATATGGCAAAATTTGTGAACTCCGACCAAACAGGATTCATAAAAACGAGACTAGCAGCAGACAATATTAGAGAATGTGCGGCGAAGGACAGTCAATCAATCAATCAACATGTATTTATATAGCACTTTACAGCAACCAACAGGTGTCCAAAGTGCTTTACATCAACCAAGAATAAACAAACACAACATTCAATAAAAGACAAGAAAAAAACAAAAAACACATGACGCATAGAAAACAGTAAAACAGATAAAGTTACCTATAATCATCAGAAGAGTTGTTGCACCACTACTGCGTATTAAAAGCCATTCTAAATAAATAAGTTTTAAGTTTTGATTTAAAATGAACAACATCCGTTATAGTGCGAATGTCAGGGGGGAGCTTGTTCCAGAGTTTTGGGCCAGCAACAGCGAAGGCCCGATCGCCCCACTGCTTGTACCTCGACCTTGGGACTTCTAAAGTCCGTAGAAGTAGAAGTCCGATCGGAAGACTGCAACAGCCGATTTTGCCCACCCAAAGTTAACAGCTCAGACAAATACTCCGGGGCAAAGCAATTTAAGGCTTTGAAAACAAACAATGCAATTTTAAAATCAATTCTAAAATGCACCTGAAGCCAGTGTAGTGTAAAAAGAACGGGAGTGATGTGTGCACTTCTAGAAGTATGTGTCAGAAAGCGAGCAGCAGCATTCTGCATAAGCTGAAGACATGAGATGGATTTTTGATTTAGACCAACATTAGGAGCGTTGCAATAATCTAGCCGTGAACTAATAAAGGCATGAATAGCCCTTTCCAAAGCGTGCCTGTTAAGAAAAGGCTTTACTTTAGCCAGGAGACGAAGTTGGATTAAGCTAGTTTTGACAATATTGCTTATATGTTTGTCAAATTTCATGCTACAATCAAATGTCACACCCAGATTTTTGACCGTTTGCTTGGCGCATGAAATCTAAGCTCCCAGACTTAAAGTTGGATTGTTTGACATGAATTTTGTACTGAAGATAATACATACAATACAATACAAATACAAGGTCTTCATTCAGAGTAAGGAAGTTCCGAGATAGCCACAACTTGATATCATTAATGCCATTAAGCAGGCAGTTTAGTGCAATACTGTCATTGGGTTTCATAGGCAGATACATTTGCAGGTCATCTGCATAACAATGAAATGACAGGTTGTGCGTGTTGATTATAGCCCCTAATGGCAACATTTATAAACAGAACAGGATAGGGCCAAGAATTGAACCCTGGGGCACCCCGCAATAGAGAGGAGCTGATGAGGAGAAATCACCCATTGTGACAGAGAAAGTCCTATTTGTCAAATAAGAGCTAAACCATTTAAGTGCAGAGCCTTGAATGCCTACAAAATTCTCAAGGCGTGCAAGAAGGACTGCATGGTCCACCGTATCAAAAGCTGCTGTCAGGTCCAACAGCACTAATACAGTAGGCTCCCCAGTATCTACAGACAAGGCTATATCACTGAACTCTTAGCAGCACCGACTCAGTGGTATGATGCGATTTAAAACCAGATTGAAATTTTTCAAACACTGAGTTCTGTTGAAAGACTTGTAACTGTTCAAAAACAACTTTTTACAGCACCTTCGAAAGAAAGGGCAGATGTGAGACTGGTCTAAAAATGGACAACATATTGGGGTCAAGATTAGGCTTTTTAAGTAGTGGCCTAACCACAGCATGTTTAAAAACATCTGGGACAGAGCCAGAACTGAGACAAAAGTTAAAAAAGGTAAGTAGACTCGACCCAATGGTGCTAAAAACATCCTTCACCATCCTGGCAGGAACAATGTCTAAAGCACAGTTGGTAGGTTTCATGTGGTGTACAGCCTCAGTGAGCAGCGACAGAGAAACAGGCTTAAATTCCTCAAACACAGCAGAATGCACAGGAACAGCAGGTACAAGCACATTAAAATCAACACTGGCTTTTTGCCTGACTGATGTTACTTTATCAATAAAGTAACAGAGAAACTTCTCACACATACAGGTTGAAACCTCTGTCAAAGAAGAGGTGCATGGATTCACAACAGAGTTTAGTGTTGAATAACACCCTAGGTTCACGGCAGCTGTTAGTTATGACAGATGAGAGATAGTTCATCTTTACCACCTTTACAGCCTTCTGGTACTCTGCAAGACTATCCCTTAACAAACCCAGAGAAACGTGTAACTTGTCCTTCCACCTCCGTTCAGCTTGTCTGCAACGTTGCCTAAGGGCCCTTGTGTTGTCGTTTAGCCAGGGGTCCGCTTTAGGTTTGATAGATTTAAAGCGATGAGGGGCAATAGAGCCTAGGATTTCTGCACTTGTAGAATAGAAAGCCGGGAGAATGCTGTCTGGGGAAGATGGAAAAACCAGACCATTCTTGGCATAAAACTGAGAGCCCAAGAATTTACACAGTAAGACCCCAATGTCACTTCTTTCTCTTGATGCAAAGAAAGCCTTTGACAGACGTCAGTGGTCAATTTTATGGTCAGTCTTAAAGGGGATGGTAACACTTTGATTGGTATGATTAAGTTTTGTACTCTAATCCCTCAGCTCAAGTCTTAACCGGAAGTACTGCCTCTTTATTTCCAGTTTCTAGATCGTCACACCAAGGTTGCCCCTTGAGTCCTGCATTATTTGTCATTTCTTTAGAGCCGCTGGCTCAAGCCATTCGCCAATTAATTATGGTGTCACCAATATGCATTCATAATACACAGCATCATCTCTCATTATTTGCGGACAATGTTTTGGTCTTTTTAGAAAACCCATCTCAGTCTCTTCCTCACCTTCTATCATTATGGGAGGAGTATGGAAGCTTATCAGGCTTTAAAATTAACTGGTCAACGTCTACACAATCCACATATCTTCACATGATATGGGAGTTCTATCCTGTTGGTCAGTTCTGGAACAACATTGCATCCAAAATGTCCACCTTGTTTAATGTTACTGTCCCTGTTACAGTCAATGTCTTGATTCTGAATGACCTGTCAGCCTTTCAGCTCTCTGGGATTCAGAAACATGGTGTGTTTGCAGCTGCAAAGACAATGATTGCAACCCGTTGGAAACCGCCTCACGACTTGTGTATGCGCACGTGGATCTTTTCCTATTTGGATGTGATATATGGAACTTTCATGGCACGCATGCATGGAGCACCAGGAAAGACTCTGGAGACTTGGCGGAACATTGCTGAATCTCTGAGGACCTCTAACTTGCGCAGGTGTCTGTCTGTCTGTCTGTCTGTCTGTCTGTCTGTCTGTCTCTCTCTCTCTTTATGTGTGTGTTTGTGTAGGTCTGTTTCTGCGTGTGTTTTGTCTCTCCCACTCCCATTTTTCCTCTCTGTTTTTGTTTTTAGGCCCTGGGACGCGTTCTCCATCTAAGTGTATTGTTTGCAATTATAAAATATATACAAACGAATACATTTGATCACCAAAAAAATGAAAGTGAGAGAGTTAGCACTCATTTATGCATCTGAAGTATGTCCTAAACATATGTAAGATACCTAGTGTGAAGCTTTTCAGAACCCGTACTGTATTAATACATTAAGATGACTTATCCACCATATATTCTATGACTAAAGCAGTGTGTTTTAATTCCCTGGGTGAATATGTGTGAACTCCACCCCTTAGTGGGTATTTTATAGTATGGTGTAGTATGGACTGATATTGCAAGATGTACGATTTCAAATATTTATGATGGGTTTTTCAGGGCTCGATTTAAGATGATTTGAGGTTAAGGTTTGTCCATGACCTTGTTTGGGGCAAAACAGTGGATGTAGCTTTGAAGTAAAGATGTCTCACTGCTTATTCAATTTATCAGCACTAGATGGATGAACTGGCTTATGAATTGGGCTGGTAGAATATCCTTTTTTTTTTCCTTTTCTTCATTCCCTTCTTACATGACTTGTATGTTTCTATAACTTTCTATTACTAAGTTAGGGAATATTGCTTGGATTCATTCACCTCCATCGTCCTTGCCCATCCATGTACTGCAGTTTCTACCCATGATGGCTCTGACTCCAACTTCGATCAATAGCAATAATCAAATGTTGCTCAAGGGTGTTAAAACCTCCTGCCATTTACCACTGGATCATTTTACCTGCAACATATCAACAAACATTACTTAGATTTTCAAACTGCATGTGGTTCCTATGTTTGCAAGGAAGAATAGAAATTGATTTCTCCCACAAATTACTGGAAACACTGCAACAAAGTACAGGCAAGGCATGTGACATATGTCAACTTGATTGTCTCATGTTTTCCTCTACAGCACAATAACATTTTTTTACTTCCAATGAAAACCATTATTAAAACACACTGCAGCCACAAACAAACCCCTATTCAATAGTTGTAAATTATACTCTGCTAAAGCAAAACAAATTGATGTTGCAAGATGTGAAATTAGAATGTGAAATGTAATAGTTTTTAAGCAGAGGATGGATCATTACATTGTCGTTAAAAATTAAAATACACCATGACTGAATTATGTTTTGAGACCCATATCTACTGCAGCATTCGCATAAATAATGGTACCAGTGACAGCTAAAATTTGACTCAGCCTATTTAGGACTTGGCAAGCAGGATAAAATTAATATGGGTAACTGTTAACTTGTAAATGTTCACTATAATAAGCAAAAGAAACAGGCAGCAGGTTATAACTGTCGAAAAAAAATACAAACAAATTGTATTGCCATATTATGCCTGTCGTAGAGGCTGTAATCCCCAAAAGAGGGGCTTGTTTACGCAGTATGGTTTTTAAATCAGCATAGCTTTTACTTTACATTACACTTAGCTGACGCTTTTATTCAAAGCAACTTACAAGTGCTATCTAGGTCAAACACCTCTGGAGCAACTAGGGGTTAAGTGTTTTGCTCATGGACACATTGGTTGATATATCACAGTGGGAGTCCACCAGGATCTCCCACACCAAAGGCATGTGTCATATCCACTGCGCCATCACCACCATCTACCTCAGTAGTACTGTCTGAAGGGCACCACTGTGTTTCCCCTGAAATAGTCAGATCCCGTGGCTGTCCAGTCCTCACAGTGAGGCAAAATCTAATGCATAGTAATTATGACACTACAGTGTGATATTTACAGTATAATGTGTTTTACAGAAAGAAACAATATGTATGTTTAAATTTAGGAGGTAGAAATAGTGCTTTGTAGGTTTTGTGTAAAGTAGACTAATCTTGGGGTAATGTTTGTAGATTGTTGTTTGATATAATCACTAAACGTCCTAGATATCGTCTCCTTGCTCCTATTAATGGATTTCTCTATTTCTTCTGGTGCAGTAGCGCATATTTGTAGAACAAAACTGTGACATTCAGCCTTTGACAGGTTTCTCCTGTAGTTGAAAACAGAGGTGTACATTTTTGTTGTTACAGACACACTCCTCTAAAGTACGTTCACATTTGTCTGCTCACATCTGTTTTTTTGCAAGTCTGTGTGATCATGCGTATGTGTGTGAAGCATGTAGGCGTAAGTCTGCAGACATCTGCTTTTGTGTCTGTAATCTGTGTGTCCATGATGCATATCTGTGTCTGTGTGTGTGTTTGCATGAATGCACTTGCACAAATTTGTCTCGTAAAGATGATCTTTCCTCTCATTGGTTTGTTTTCTGACAGGATGAAGACTCAGTGTTCTTATTAATATACATATGTGCACATGTTTTGAGTTTACAGGTGTACACTAAAGTCTCACTGTGTCTGCCTTCTTGTTACAGTTGCCAACAGCTGTACTGTAGAAGACAGCTTCATGTCCCTGAGCAGGATAGCGTTAGAGGGTGAGCAGCTAGACAGTAATAACTGCCCACTATTCCCAAACCATTCAGTAGCCTTTACCCCTATGGACCCCAACTGTGGCCTCATGGGAGCTCACTAGATTGCTCAATACTTGAGCTCTCCCTATGGAGGCCATTTTCAGAGTAAATATCCCCTCCCCTGCACTTTTACAATTACTGCTAACGAATTCTTCACAGTGAGGTGGATACTTTGTAGGCTACATTGCCATTACTCTAATGACTAACATGCAGAGCTAGAATTGCGGCTTTAATTTAGGCCAGCATCCATAAAAACTGCATTAATATTGGACAATTGTTAATATGATTAACTTTATCGCCATTTTGGAGGCTGCAAGTTGTGGTGCTGTTAAGTTGTATTGAGTTATACTGACAGATGGTTCTATTATTTTGACTACCCTATTTAGGCCTTTATCAATGAGCGCAGACATACATATAACAGAAACACCTCTCTGTATAATGACTGCATTTGTTTTTAAAGGTGCCTAATAATCTGTTTTTTTATTTATTTTAAAATCCGTAACCACGATCTTTCCTTATTAGTTAGTTGCCTAAACTTAACACCTTTGAATGTGATATGGCAAACATGTGTCCAGCAGAAACAGAACAACATTAACATACATTTGAAGTTCTTTCTGACCACCTGATGAATTTCCACTATTCACTCCGCGTCTAGCTCTGTTTCGGTCTCCATTAACTTATGTGGGAAATATCTCTGTTAGCTTCTCGATGTTCACCCGCTAGTCGTTAACTTGTGTTTGTCTGCTGTTTGGTGCTGCAATTAGAGAAACAGTCAGTGCCTCCATATCAAGTACAGGATATGTGTTGTCACAGTGTTCAGGCAAAACTAATTCCAACATGACAGAATTTCATACGATCAACCATAAAAACCTGGAGGACATTATACAACATCTGAAAACCTCCTCCTGTTGCCTTGATACTTTAACAACGGGTGTTTTCAAAAATGTTTTGAATTGTTTGTCTTCTGATCTTCTACAGATTGTGAACATGTCTTCTTTCAGGTATCTTTCCACAGGCCCTGAAAACTGCAGTAATCAAGCAACTCTTAAAAAAGAACAATCTAGACACATCACTAATGAGCAACTGTAGGCCAATATCAAACCTTCCGTTTTTAAGTAAAATCATTGAAAAAGCATTTTTTCAACAACTCAACCATTTCTTGTCACTAAACAACAGTTTTGATACCTTTCAGTCGGGTTTACGACCACACCACAGCACTGAGACGGCTCTTGTCAAAGTCTTTAATGACATCCATCTTAACACAGATAGTTGCAAAATTTCAGTCTTAGTATTACTTGATCTCAGTGCTGCATTTGACACAGTCGACCATGACATATTACTAGACCGATTGGAAAACTGGGTTGGCCTTTTTGGCTCAGTACTAAACTGGTTTGGATCCTACTTAAAGAATAGGGACTACTTTGTGTCAATAAGTAATTATGCATCTGAGCATACAAATAGGACGTGCTGAGTTCCCCAAGGCGCCATCCTGGGGCCTCTTATGTTTAATATCTACATGCTTCCACTGGCTCAGATTATGGAAAACAAAATAAGTTACCATAGTTATGCGGACGACACACAAATTTACATAACCTTATCGCCAGAGGACTATAGTCCAATACAAAAACTAAGTGCATTGAACAAATTAACGGCTGGATGTGCCAGAACTTTCTAAAATTAAATGAAAGAAAAACTGAGGTGGTTGTTTTTGGAGCAAAAGAGGACCGATTTAAAGTCTGCACTCAGATTCAAACAACAATATTAAAAACAGACAAAGCCAGAAATCTTGGTGTAGTCATGGACTCTGACCTGAATTTTAACAGCCACATTAAGACAATTACAAAGTCAGCCTATTATCACCTTAAGAATATATCAAGGTTTAAAGGACTTTTGTGCCAACTGGATTTGGAAAAACCTGTCCATGCTTTCATCTTCAGTAGACTTGACTACTGTAACCGTGTCTTTACAAGTCTCCCTAAAAAAAAATTAAAAATTAAAATCAATCAGACAGCTGCAGCTGATTCAGAACGCTGCTGCTCGAGTCCTCACTAAGACCAAGGGAGTGAATCATCACTCCAGTACTTAAGTCCTTGCACTGGCTTCCTGTGCCTCAAATAATAGATTTGAAAGAACGTTTGCCAGTTTATAAATCACTAAACGGTTTAGGGCCAAAATAAGTTTCTTATCTGCTAGTACACTATGACCCCCCCAGACCTCTCACGTCATCTGGGACAGGTCTGCTTTCTGTCCCCAGAGTCAGAACTAAACAGGGGGAAGCAGCATTCAGTTTCTATGCTTCTCATATCTGGAACAAACTTCCAGAAAACTGCAGATCCGCTGCTACTCTGTTCTTTTAAAATCAAGGCTGAATACTTTTCTTTTTGATGTTGCCTTTCTTTAAATTGCTGCTAATTTCTTTAATGTTTAATTTCTAACACTGCACTGTAACTTTTATTCTTGCGTTTTATCTGTTTATTTTTTAACTGTTTTCTTGTTTTATTTGTTTTTCTTTTAACCGTTTTTTGTGTAAAGCACTTTGAATTGCTGTTTCTGAAATGTGCTATACAAATAAAGCTGCCTTGCCTTGATAGTGTGGAGGGTGTGGATGGCAAGTCGCGCACTGAGTGACCTGGTCTCGAAGAAGAACACGCCTTCTGCAGTTTGGCATCATTTCGGGTTGGTATTGGTATTATATAAAATAGGTAGGAGGTTTGATGTTAAAATTTGGATACTGCCCAACTCTAGCAGCCCTACTGAGAAGTTTTTGCAGAATTGTCCATTGACAATGTTAAGATGCAATCCTAAAATGCTTTGAAAATAAAGTATTGCCAATTTGTTCTTTACAAGGGTGTGAATATTTGAGAATTTGCAGTTCTCAATAATAGACGGTATGGCAGATTGTCAATAATATTTTGATGGAACATAATACCATACAGGCTGAAGGCATATACTTGTACTGTAGATAAGCATCTTAAAATATCAAGAGGTAGGCTAGCTGGATTCACACTGACCTCACCTCACCTCCAGTTCAGCCTCTTCAGTTACTCTGCCATATATTCAATAAAATATAGTGCTACTTTTGTCTGAATGTGCAGTTACAGCTCAAACAAAAGGCATGCTTTCTCCTTGATATTCTCTATTGTTTCCCTAACAGCGGCAGCAGGAAGTACCCACCCCCCATCCATCCCTGAAATGAAATCTATACCCCCGATAGTGTGTTACTACAGTACAGGGACTAACTACAGATAAGCCAGCTGGCAGCTTTGAACTTCTCACCCCTTTTGACATTTCAAAAATGCCATCCCCAATCATCCCTTGGCTTAAATCATGTCCAACCACAATGAAGTCACTGTCGTCCTATAATCTCTACAGGACAGCTGTTCTGCGTAAGGGAATTATTATGTAAGAAAGAATAGAATTTTCAAATATGTGTGTAAAGATTCAATATGTATAGACTTTTAAAAACCCCACAAATTATTAAAAAAATAAAAGTCAAATTGGAATACTGTAAAGGAAGTGAAGTGAATTGATCCAGTGCAAGTTAACAACTATCTGGTATCTAATACTATTTCAAAAACGTAAATAATAATCCAAAAAGCAATTTAGTGTTGTTGTAAATGGAGACTTTGAGAGTTATATTTACATTAGGCTACATCTTAGTCATTACACTAACGAACAGATATCAGAAAAGAGTGACATCTGGCAGAATTTCCAACAGAACAAGAGCCATCCTGGAAGTGGAACGTCATGGATATAGACTAGTGAGTGAGTGATGTTAGTGCCTGAGTGCTAAGGCAAGGAGAGCAACCGGCAGGGAGCTGTGTCAGATTTAGTGTATCGGCTGTGTGAGGCAAAAGCAAGAGGAAAAAGAGACAGCAAAGATGATGTAAAGTGAGATAACAGTAAACACTAAGCTTCTTTAGACACAGTGGCTGTTATATGACTTTCAGTTTAAGTGAAGGGTGTTACAACGTGAACACAGTGTCACGCCCACAGCACACCTTTTTGTTTACTTAAATCGCACACAGTTAGGGTTGCACGATATTGACAAAATGTGATATTGCAATATCAATTATGAATATTGTGATAACAATATTAATTTAAATTAATATAATTTTTAATATTTAAACATATGTAAAAATACAAAAGTTACGGAAAAAACGCATCAAAATAGATTCTACAAATTAAAGTTTTCTCACAACACAAGTCACGCGGTCCCTAAATTGAACACAGCTCAGCCACACAGCCAACGGACGGGACGCAGCGCTCCACAAGATAATGCATACTTATTGCGACACTTTCGATATATTGTGATAACGATATTGAGTCAATATATCTTGCACCCCTAGACATAATATTGCGCAACGTGATACTGGGATAACAGTATTGAGTTGATATATCTTGCACCTTTACACACAGTACACATGTATAACAAGTCCATTACGCAAGATTTCAAATTTGCCCAAAAAAAAACACATTCTCGATGATTTAAAGTCTTGACGTTGCACAGATTTACTGCCGACAGTAATCTTTCTGAACATTTCTGTCTGGTTTCTGCTCTACTGCTAAATGAGACATTCTGAAGGCAACAGGCTGGTGGGTTGAGTATATGGGGATGTCAGTTCACATACCTCTGACACCAGCCATGCCCTCCCTCAGTCACTATCATTGTAGCAAAGCTGTTCAGACTAGAACACAAAAAACATTTTCCCCACAGGAAAGTCTCGGCCTTAGGCAAATAGGCGTTCTCTTTCTGTCTCTCCCTTTTCTGAAGACATCCACCAACTGCTGAACAACCTTTCCACAGCTTTAGTTCCAGATGTAAGTCAAGCAAACACCTGCCCATTGGTAGCATATCACCTTATCCAGTGAGCCTTAATAAAACCACCTTTGCATTCCTCATCTTTGCCCAAAACAACACAAGTAGTGATTATCATAACTGACTTTCATGTACAAAGTTTTAGAGATGTTTTTCCTTTAAGTAATTTCCTATTTTCATTATTACAGTCCAAAGAATTGTAAAAACATAGCGGATATGCTGAGATATAATTATGTGCTTAGCAAAATGGTCAGTACCACTTATCAACCACTTATCAACATTAATTATTATCTCATTTGCACTTTTTTTGTATTATAAGAAGTTTGTATAGCTTTTCAAAAGAAACTCTGAACTGGAGGCAGCCTGTAGCTCACCCAGTAAGAGTGTTTGCCCCATGTTGGCTGAGTCCTGCAGCAGCCGGCGTTCAAATCTGACCTGTGGCCCTTTGCTGCGTGTCAACCCCCATCTCTCTCCCCCTTTCATGTCCATCCACTGCCACTTTAATAAAAGGGAAAATCCCCAAAATAATCTTAAACTCTGAACTAGGTTTATACTGCCCCCTAGTGCTTTGGACAAGGATAAAGGCCTTTTCCAAAATTCCAAAAAATAAATTTTACTATTGCAAATGAACAATTTGGGGTTCAAAATCTTGGCCACGAATACTTGTACATGTGGACTGCACAGTAAGAATCAAACCGCCAATTTCTGATTAGCGGACAAACCACTCTTCCTCCTGAGCCACAGCAAATAGCTGTTGCAATACAGCCACATCACAGTTGCTGTCACTGAAAGCAAACAAAGTACACTAAAAGCTATCCAACATGGCAGGTCTGATATTCAGAGCTCTTAAAGCAACCTGCATTTACTGAGGCTGTCACAGTAACTGTAAGAAACACACACTGATAGTCTACACAGGTGCTTAAACAAACTTATAAAGAAATGTCAAGTTGCATACAGACCTAGGAGAAATGTCATTAGAAAATGGCAACTGCAAATGTCATTTATTAAGTTATCCTATTACTTTTTCATATGTCTGATTGAAAACAGAATGAAATAAACACCTAAAAAAGACGAAAGCTTGTTTTTATGATTAAACTATGTAAAGTTGGTAAGGGCAATAAACAAGGCACATTTCAGTGGCATTAGGCCGGCTACAAACTGACTGCGTAGCGCAAGCGTGGCATTTCTGTTGCGGGGATTTTTCTATGTCCTACACCAGAAACATGTCTGACGTGGCGCTGCTGCTAGGTGACGTACAGGGAGGGCTATCTTGGGACATAGCGCTGACAGATTCAAACTCTGAAAAATGGGGCGGTGATTTGTATGAAACACTTTGTGTTACATTTTTATGAATGAAAAGTGCTATATAAGTAATGTCTGATTGATTGATTGATTGATTCCACATTGTGTTATACTTGGCAATTATGCAATGAGCAGTGAAAGAAAAAAATAGTTTTCTTGCCACATTCGTTGATTTTTTTAGTTTTTTTCAAGCTGTTGTGCCAACCCAGGGGTGTGAAACTCATTATAGCTGATGCCATTTTAGCCCAACACACAGAGGCAGCCGTCATCAGCACAGTCTTAGATCAATTATCCAGGCCAGCTCAACCAATACAATATGTGTCATTACGTTCCCATTGTTGTGAAGCTAACAGTTCACTTCTCAATCTTGCTGTGGTTTATTATCCTGTTTAAACTAGTCAACTGAATCCAGGGTCATTGATTACCTAATTGTTGCTTATTATCTCCAAAGCCCCAGTGACCTATCATAACACGCTTCCTCACCAGAAAGCCTACATCCATAAACCAAATAGCAAACAAAATGTATGTTGGCATTAAATATAAAAGCAGCCAACACATTTCAAACCCCTCTATGATTATGTAATCAGTTTTAATTAGTCCTCATTACGCAATTTGTGTCTGTATATAGATAACACATTTTCTTTCTTAAGATCAGTTTCAACTATTTTGCGTCATTTTTGTATTCAATAAGCTCATCAGTTAGGCTGTATTAAACAGCTGAATTGCACATATTTGTATCTGTATTCTATTCGTTGTTTATTTCCTATTAATATGTCTATGTACCGGATGCACCATCCACCAAGGCAAATTCCTTTTAAGCAGGATTCCCAGCTCAAGTTTGTCAACTTGGAATCACCATCACAAACTCATGTATCTAAATATAACCACATACACTCGTGGACAAGGCAAAAAGTAACTACTAGTAAAGTGTACTTTATGGTTATGAGAAAGACACTGATAAGTAGGCTATTAAAAAAAATAAAGTGAAAAGGGGTGATGAAATACAGTACAGTTTACAGTAAAAATAACCATTTCCACATATCGTGGACCAGCTTGATGCAAGTAGGCTACATAGGCCTAGCCCTGGATTTATTTTTAGGACATGGATCTAGTTTTTCACTGGAGGTGTGGTTTGATCTTCACAACTAACACTTCAGCAGTGGCTTCGAAAAAAGGCAAAATAAGGTCAACCTGGAAATAGTTTTTCCTCTTTCAGAGGGAGCTATTAAGATGACTCTCCACAAAAATACTGCACTTTTATTAACTTCATCAACTGTAAAGTGACGTTAGTCACATTGAAGTAAAAGTTACTTTTAAGTTGTTAAGTTACTTTTGAGAGCTTGAAGTTATAAGGGCACAAATCAACCCAAAAAATCCAAAGACCTACAACAGGTGCTATGCTATGCTAATGACCAAACATCTGACCACAACTGAATCACACTGCACATAGGCTACTATTATTTAACATAATATGGGTCTTACCTTAGGAGAGCAAACGGATCAATCAAGTGGTTGAAGTTTGTCAACTCGTGCCAAATATATGTTGGATGCCAATCCAGGACCGTGATGGGTAACATTAGTATGATACTAATGCAGTGCTTCAGTACATCCATGAATTCAAAATGTCTTGAAAAACTGTTCCCTGTAAACTTTATAGAGAGTTCTTATTAAAAATGTCAGTTATCCGTTTGTAAAAGCGCCATGTTGCCATGACAACAGTTTACAGGGAACAGTTTTTCGAGACATTTTGAATTCATGGATGTACCGCAGCACTGCATTAGTATCATACTAATGTTACCCATCACGGTCCTGGATTGGCATCCAACATATATTTGGAGCGAATAAAAGTTGATTACCAGAGATGGCAAAAGTACTCACTTTCCGTACTTAAGTAGAAGTACAGATACTTGTGTTAAAAAATACTCTGGTAAAAGTGGATGTAGCCTACTGATTGAACTTCTTTACTCAAGTAAAAGTAACAAAGTACAGGCTTTGAAATTTACTTAAAGTATAAAATTAAAAGTAGCCTTGAGAATGACAACAATTTTTTATGCAAAGCTACCTGGAGCTCACAAATGTTGCTAGAGAGACGCTGAGGAACTTCAGTGGACATGGAGGACACGGTCTTTATATGGCAATGGCTACATTTTAAATGTATGTCTGCCAATAGGCCTAAAACATCACATATATGATTATTATGACAGAGAATGGGACTCCAGATTAAGTGAGTCAGATTCTGACTCATTAGCAAGATATGAATTCAGTTGTGATTCTGTGAGAATTCACAGATCCAGTTTCTACTTTTAATCTTCCCCTTAACAATTAAATTAATCTACATGTATGTGTGTGGGCTCACATATGGCTTCTGGAAAGAAAAAAGGATAAAATATGAATGACTAAACAGACATTAATGAAGAAGTTCCCCAGCACGTTGGCCAGGAGGCATTCTTGATGCCTACTGTCTCAAACATCTCTCAGATAAGGCTGAGGATGATGTCTTGCTGCTTGTCTGCCGGCTCTTCTTCATTTTCAATCATGTCGCCATCCATACTACTAGACTATGTGCTAACATTAGCACCATCCATACTAGACTATGTGCTAACATTAGCACCATCCATACTAGACTATGTGCTAACATTAGCGCCATCAATCCGCAATGATTTGCTGTGAATGAATGCAGAATGCCGAATCTGTTGAGTTGTCTTAGTCGGGCGTCAAATGCAACGTACAGTAGATATATTACCATCCATTTAGATTGAATATGGTATTGATGATGTAAACAATAACTATAACTGACTGTAATAATACAGTCAGTTATAGTTATTATTGTAATTTATTGTATATTGTAAAGCTGATTGTGGTTTCCATCGCCCCAGGTGTGTGTTAAAACACAGACGGAGACAACCTCTCTCTAGCTAAGTTTCCATCCACTTGTCAATTGAATTACAGTATCTGAAGAAATAAAAAATAAAAAAACTCATGCGAATAAAGCTGGTGAAATTGTTGGAGCTTCATTAATATCAACGTGCAACCTAGCAACAGGTGAAGAACACACCAGAATCACAAGCTAACTTACTTTACATGTGCAGGAACTAACCTATAGACCAATAACAGGCTTAAGTGAACTGACATCATCAGTTATACGACTTATAGTTCTCAAAGAGGCACACACACAATCTCAGCTGATTATCGACCGGACAGCTAGTCTCTTTTTCTTTTCTCTCACTTTTTTTCTCCGTGTGGCGCGCGCATCCGCTCGCGGTGTGAGGCGCGTGTCCGCGCTATTCTCCGACAGGACAACCTCTTGTACAAAACTAAAGTAACGAGCCAATTTTGTAAAATGTAAGGAGTAGAGAGTACCGATATTTGTGTTAAAATGTAAGGAGTAGAAGTAAAAGTCGCCACAAAAATAAATAGTAAAGTAAAAAAATATCTGAAAAATCTACTTGAATACAGTAACGAAGTATTTGTACTTCGTTACTTCCCATCTCTTTTGATTACCGGATCAACATTGATAATACGAACCCTACGGGAGGACGAGTTAACTCCTCAGCAAAAACTCAAAATAATTCACGTTGTAGTCTGAAGTGTGTATTTAGAAAATAACGGATTATTTTGCACTTGTGTGCAGGTAAATCCTATTTAAATCAAAAGAACCTGTTTAAAATCCAATATGGCGCATCATTTCTTCCTTTCTCACACACTGGACTGGTTGTCCTCAGTGCTGCCAATAGTGGCAGGGAGCTTTAAAGCAACAACATAGTTGTTACTGGACAATTTAACACTAATTTAGAGTTTGTATTAAATGTAATACACATAAATAATTGTGATATAATTTGAGAAGTGTTACAAAATATTACTGTGTAACATTAAACTAGCCTACATCCACATCCAAGAAAAAGTTATTTTCTCAACCTGCTGTTGGAGGAAGGCTTTCCAGTAGCTGCCACAGCTAAAAGAGTAGGCTAAACATCTTAGTATCTGGACATAAAGTCCACTTGGTTAGCTTGAATAATAATTAAAGGGGCTGAGATCAACGTTTTAGCTTTAAATGGACAAATTGTATTTCTGCTGCTGTGAATTTGAAAATATGAACTGATTAGAAATAAATGGATTTTCATTAACAGTAGCCTACGTTGTTTGTCAAAACCCCCTATAAACAGGCATGGAGAATACCAAAACCTCCCAAAACGTTGGCACAAACGCATACAAGGCCATTGCTTCATGTCAAATACAGTCTGAACGGAGTACATTTTCAGGATAAAGCCTGACCATACCCCGGATGTCAGGCTTTGCCCCTTCACTCCAGCTCTCTGTGTGTTGCCGTTCTAGAAACCCCTCCGCTATGGGAAACATATGAAGGTAAATATGGTGCAAAATGTGAGACCGCGTAGATGCGATGTGAGCACTTGTAGAATATGATTTGAGAGCTTGTAGAATCTGTACTCATATTTTTTTTTTCCACTTCAGTCACTTTTCCAGTACAACCACAACTCACTATCTTCAAAATGCCCTATCCCCTTGCTTCTATGACTTTCTAAATCAAAGTTAATTGCTAAATCCCATCACCAGACCTGTTGAAACCATGCTTGAGCCACAGCTAGGCCAGAACAAATGCAGGTGTTAACAGACAATATCTTACCTCTGGATTAATTCAAGCGTGCAGGTGGCCTCCTCTTGGTACTGTAGGTTAAAGATGTAAAAACAGGGGGAAAAAAAGACGCCAGCCCTGCCACAAAGGTGGACTGGATTTGGCCCTCAATCAATCCTAACAAACAGAAATGTTTTATTCACTACATACAACAGATGGTATCATCCTGATCAGCAGTGTGATCAGGGATGGTACCCTGAATCTGAGTGTAATTAAAAACAAATGTACAGTAAACATTTATCTACAACTCAATGATAATCAAAATAGCAAATAAAAACAAAATAGGGTGCACTATATCAATGCAATCAAAAGAGAATAGCTGGTCACATAGATACTGCACTAGCCCAATGTGTAGCTGGTAGCTGGATTTACCTTATTGCTAGGCTAAAACCTGCACATAAAATAGCATGTCTAGTAGCCCTAACAGCTTTAATCCATCAAAGACGAGCAGCTGACATGAAATCATTAAATACAGTCGCTGACCAACTATCTAGGATCATGAACAGCTACCAGTAAATTGATTTATCTTAGCCGTTTGATTTTCTGGATGAACCTGCTTTAACCAGACATGGCAATGAATGACAGACATGGCAATAATGTCACACAAACATGTTAGCCTATTATTTATAAATTTAGATTGTATATATGAATGGACATTAAAATAAGCACATTGTTTTTTGAGATTAATGGACAAACTATCAAAATTTTGCTAGTTGGAATCACCTTGGCTCATTAGAAGCTAGCTAAGTTAGTTCATTTTATGTGGTTCAAGTCTGTGGCATACACAAGTATACATCAACATCACTAATAAATGTTAAAACTATGCATGACTTTAAAGAAATTCTAGTTTATCTCACCGGATTATTGTGATTTTCCAACTTGGATCTTCGTGTGTTCATTACAGGTTCAAATGCCTTCTTCAATGCTCCTTCCCAGAATACAAAAAATACTGTATGAACATGTTATTTCAGATAGTTGTGCGGTTAAATAACAAAAATGAGTGTTATTTAACAATGAGGTGTATGATATCAAAAAGTAGATTTAACATATATTCCCTAAAAATTGACAGTAAGGCACAGTTATTAAATATAACATGTTAATCGTGTTGAGATATGAGTATGACGTATTAGAAGGAAACAGATTTGGAAGCCAGAGCTGGGAATGCCTATAAATAAATAAAGAGGCTCTTGGTACTGTACCATTGTGAGGAATATTTACTTTCTGGCACTTCTCGCTTACCCCCTGCCAAGGTAACCACTTAGATTATATTCAGACAAATACAAAATGCAATAGTGGGTTTTGGAAACGTGTTGAAATTACTGCGGAGAGAGGTGAGAGACAGAAGTGTTTTGTATCACAGCATATTAAACAGGTTGCAATGCACTAGTGAGCTTAAAGTAAACGATGACTAAATCCTGAACCAAGACTTAAAAGAGTCCACCGCCAATGAATTATAACGAGGTTGGTCTTTATTATGTGACAGGCCAAACCATATGATGCCAAGTCAATTCAGTTCCCACAGACAGATTTAATGAATATCTGTCCCATTGAATATCTCATCAAGTATGGTTGTCTGGTTAGATCAGGCGGGGAGACTTGCTCCGCTGATGGCCAGCTAAGAAGACAGAAGTTTCAGATGTACAGTATGTTCACAATGACACATGTAATTCCCAGAACTCATTGTAACATGAAGAAGGCATGATTGCACAAAGGTTTTAAAACTGTTATACAGTAATTTCAAGATATGTCATGATATTGAAAAGTCATTTAAATTCTTAATCAATGTAATGTTGCTAGACAATGTATGTCATATACACTGTCACGGAATGCTTCAATGCATTACATGGGTTTCCAAATATTTAAATAGCTATTCATTGCTTTTATTTCATGCATTCACACATCATTCATTCACCCATTCATTAATCCATTACCTTAATCCAAACATTAGACAAGTGATTAGAGGTTTACACACACTATACTGTGCCTATAAGCACAGCCTCACAAAACTGCAAGCAGGGCTGTAGACTCAATATTGGCATATAGATCTTCGTTTTACTTTTCTGTAGCAATTGCACGCCAGTATTTGCCTGGCTGACCCAATTCCCATTCCCTCCCTACCTCTCCAACAGTTAAAGCTTTAGTGCTTAACTGTTTGATATTAATGAATGCTTGTTACATTCAAGCCATTGCCAAATTAGTTACTACAAAGTTAATTAAGAGCTCTCTCTCTCTCTCTCTCTGTATTTCTCAATATGGCTATGTGGCATCCGGTGACTTTTGCAAGCAGGAACTCGAATGAAGATAAATACCTCTACTAATTTAACTACACGTTGCAGCAACGCCAACCTCAACAACTGTGATTGTTCCACTTGGCCGTGGCTTGGTAGTGTTGCTTACTCAATTATAGAATAGAATAGAATAGAATAGAATACACTTTATTGTCCCCAAGGGGAAATTTGTCTTGGACATAGTGCTACAATCTGTTGCTTCACAACATAAACAAAAAAATTATATATCTAAAATAAATCAACATAAAATGAAATACAATCAAATAAAAATAAAAATGAGATCAGCAAAGCATCCTAAGACACAAAAGGACACACATTACAGCACAGATAACACAACATCCCCAAAATTAACTGTAATAATTAAAGTGCTAAGTCTTGAGAAGGCTCAAAATTGGGTCTGCAAATTTTATAATATAGTTATTTGGGTGTACTTTCCTGCAGTCATTGGTATGCAATGTGAAAAGTATGGGTGATACAACAGAACTTTGTGGTATTACCGTGTTGCTATGTTTGACCTCTGACAGCGTGCCATGGACTTTCACCTGTTGTAGCTTATTAAATAAAGATTGAACCATTTGATCAAGGCAGGGTTAACATGCATATCATTCAGTTTCCTTAAAAGCAGAAAGGTTTGCACAGTATTAAACGCTGAACTAAAATCAACAAATAATGTTCTTGCAATATTCTTGTGTCCTCAAGGTGTTTAGAAGTAAGATGCAAAATTTAGAGGATCGCATCTTCTGTACTGGTTCAACTTCTGCGTTTTGCTGGGACACTACAGATTTATCAAGGCATTTCATTACAACAGTCTATGAGCCGAAAGTCATTACTGACTGAGGCAGAGGGCTTTATAGGAACTGGTGTTATGATGAATTTCTTCCATAAAGCTGGGACGGTGTGCATGTCCAGAGACCATTAGAATATGGGACACCATGCTGGTGTTGTTTCCTCTGCCCAGTTTTTGAACAGAAAAGCTGGTAGTGCATCTAGGCCTGTTGACTTGTTGGTGTACACCTTTATAAAGAGGCTCTCAACCACTAATTAATAATTAATTAATCATCAGTTAAAGATTGTCACACACACTGTCCGGCTCCTGGGAGAAATTTTCTGACTCGAACCTCAGCTAATTTCTTTGGGGAGCTCATGTTAGTGAATGATTTCAAAGTGACTAATTTTCAATGATTTAATTTTAGATAACAATTCAATTCTTTTCCCAAATTATAAGCACCAGCAGAGCATAGTTCACCAACTATACCCAGCATGACAAGAAGTTTGGTGGGAAGAGGAAAGGGCGAGGCCTTGGACCTGGGAGCTTATATGCAGCCTTTCTGATAACCAGATGGAAAACACCTGTGGATGATCAGGCACTCATGGGTGGCAGACCTGAAAGACAAAAAAACAGCTCTCTTCCAAAAAGAGGCCAGAGTAGCATTAGAGAACATAACAGTAGCCCACAGTTTTTCAGTATTTGATGTTTGTATACTGTTTTCCATGGTTTGCCTATGTTGTTCTTTTGTATATCTAAGAAACTGTTTGAGCTCTTTCTGAACAACTTACAGTGCTGCCTTGTCTTTGTTTCTGAAGGCTTGTTTCTTCCGATTTATGCAGTTTTTAATCTCTTCTGGGTTGTCATTCTCCATAAACAACATGAAATCAAGGAAAGGGTTAATCTTTTCCTACTACAGATTTCCGACCATGGTCAGAAATCACAGGGGAGACACTTTGTTTCTCCCACTATACCTCTAGTGTCGCTTCTCGCTCCAAACCTAATCACTCGCTCCATCACACACTCCCGTCCCCAATCACACACACACATGTCGGCCTTGCTTTTCTCTTAAAGAGATGGATGCACAAACCAACGCATAAGTATAAACTTCAGGCCACTTATGTAGGCTATAGTGAGAGCTCTGCATGGAGCCTCCGCAGAAGCATAAATCCTTGTTTATTCCGGTGTGTTTTGTGTTAATGCCTTCTATATTAGAGGTTAGGCTGTGTGTGATTCTTTGGAAAGAGTTACTCTAACGCAGGTGCCATTTGATTTGGCTTAATGTTGCCCTTTTGTGATCAAATTCTTTTTTTTTTTAACTCAGAAACCACAAACATCCACAAACAGTTACTAACAACACACTGGGACAAAGAGACGTGTCTCAAGGCCAAAAAACACAGGGAGGGAGACAAAACAACACATGCAGAAACAGACACACACAAACACATACACAAACAGACCGACACAAGACAAGGGACCAAACACCTGCGCAAGTTAGAGGTCCTCCAGAGTCGACAATGCTCCGCCAAGTGTCCAGAGTCTTCTCAGGCACTCCATGGTTGTGCGCCGTGGAGAGTTCCTTACACAATAAATAGGAAAATGTCCATGACAGGTTGTGAGGTAGCTTCCAAAGGGTTGCAATTATTTTCTTTGCAGCTGTAAGTCCAGCAAATACAGCACGTTTCTGAGTAACATTGCCCTTTTTTTAAATTAATAAGTTCAAGCAATAACTAAAGAGATTTTGAAGTTTGAAGTGTTAATTGGCTCTTAGAAAAACCTGCATTCTCACACCGGGAGGTGAGTGAAAGATTTAGAGAGAAAAGTGACAATCACACAGAATGAATTAGCATTTTATACATACCCCTTTGGGTAAGGATTTCAGTTGTAACAAAAGGTGACAGATTACACATGAAGGTAGATTATTATTGTATATCCACGTGAGCACTGCTTGTGAACTTTCCAACATTCACACCCACAGATGAGTGGAGGTGGAAAAGTTAACAAGGTTTGAACGTCTCCCTTTTTCCAACAGGGTTCTGTATGCATGTATGCATGAGTGTATGCATACTGTACAAAACAATTCAGTGGCTGTGGACTTTAATTGGACATAATACATGCCTATGTAGAGATCCTTGGGTTGAGCCTATTGAACAGCACGCATACTGCAATGTATCACACAGGTAAACTACTATGGTTGCATTCATGGTTTAGCATAACAGTTTAGTGGTGAATATCTCACAGAACAGTGCATTAAAATCCCAACTGTTGATAGTCCTGGCTCCTAAATGGTGGACTGAGTTCCCTATTGACATCAGGATGGCTGAAAGCCCACGCATCGTCCGCCAAAGGCTGAAAACACATCTCTTCCGACTACACCTCGGACAAACATAAAATATATATATGTACATACTGTATTTATACTGTCTATATATTTCTTGAAGCTGCACTTTCATATGGCTCTTTGTTGCTTAATTAAAGCTAATGTACTTGCACTTACTACTTGCCTGGAGTTTGCACCTTCAGGGTTGAAAACATTTAATCAAAAGTTGTTTTGGATAAAAGCGTCAGCTAAATGACGTGTTATGTAATGTAATGAATGGGATGAGAAGTTGAGGACTTATCTGAGGTAATGTGCAGCCAATTGAGATGTCAGCAGGTCTTTTATTTAGAATCATAAACGGTGAATAAGATCTGTAATCCGTAATAATCTGTAAATTGTAATTTTTGCTCTGTGAAAATATTTGTCTTGTTAAAAGGGTAGGCAAAACATTACACAAAATTAAAAGGTTCTGCTCCAGTGTGTAGTTATTTTGAATCAGGGTGGAAGCCAGGCGATGAGACATTTTTTTAGTCAAGGTGTTTTAGGCCAGGGTTTGGTTGGAGGATTGACAACCAGATAACAGTTATCCTATCTTAAAGATCAAACATTTTAAAATCTATATTATAACGTATGTATATGAAAACAGTTATATCATAATATATGTAAAATAAAGATCCAATATTTATTATATTACTTAAATATAGACAGGACATACTGAAGCTGAGGCCTAAATTTATTTTGTGATTAGCATGCTGGCAGACTATTTCCACAAGCAAATTCCACCTAATTGTTGGCTGCTAAATCTAGTTTATTTTAGTTGGTTCAGTTAGTTTGTAAATCCCTCACACCCCCAATACATAGAGGACATGACCTCAGTGGAAGATACGACCCTGTTTCAGATGACAGGCATTTGAGCATTTCCATGAGTGGTTTATAATCAGCTCTAAAGCATTTGCAATCATCAAGTACAACTTACTTGGACAAACCAAACAGCACAGCACTATTGTCAAGCTTTAAGGGGGCTTCTTTCACCATGAAAAGCCGCTTCTACCCCGCTGAGACTCCAAGGTATGTTACCTTTGAAGTGAGCATGCAACATGGAAAACACAGTTTCTTCTTAACACAAATCCTCAAATGAGTCAGATTCTGACTATTCATGTTTTTGAACAATGGACTCTGCTGCCATCTCATGGCATGAAAAGGAAAAGTCTTGCCCACACATATTTGTTGTTTGCCTTGTTTTGCCTTGGGCCAAGTAATGATTGTTTTGAAAGTTGCCAAACACCATGTTCCAATTCTCGTACCCATATACTCAACATGTAAGAACTTTTCCTAACTGGAGACTTGGTTTATTTTGTTTGCATCCACCCACCCATCAAAAGTTATGCTGCGCTGTGTGAAATAAAAGTGTACCTAAGGTGTGCCCTTTGATGTCAGTTAAAAAGAGCCTGTAAAGTTTTACAAGGCTTGTAACTTCCAGAAAAATAACAAGCAAGTCTATATTGTGAGTAATTACATCATACAAGGAATTCAATGGAAGCATATCACAAGAAGAAAGTTATAGTTTACATAAGAACTATTTGTTTTGAATGCAAAATAATTTCCCTGCAGAAAGTAATATACTCATGCAGGGTCTTTCTTCTTCTTTTATTTTGTGTATATTAACATTCAACCATGGCAATGAATTTGTCACTAAAATAGTCAGATAAAAACAGAATTACCACTCCTTCTTCATGTGCCCCAATTAAAAGAAATGTCCTTCAGGCTGAGTTGAGCATTTTTTTAAGTCAAACTTGATCAGAAAACAACATAACAGTCTGCCTCGTGTCCATCAGTTCAGCTTCATTCAGTCATATCAACTCTTCTAAGACTTTTCAGGACAGCCATTCAGTCTACTGTTTGTCCCTCCTGCTAAAAAGGAAAAATAATATATAAATATGATACATCTGATTTCCAGATGCATCATTTTATTGTCATAATGTGTACACACAGATTTATTTATTTCCCTTCCAGCTGGGAAAAAATGTCATGCTTTGTGCTTCTTTACTAAATGGATGCAATTATTATTAAGGAAACACTACTATAAAGTTTCCTGAGTATATTTGAATGAATTAATGTAGAACAAATTTTGAAGTAACAGCCAGTTAATGAACTAAATACTTCTCGATTAACTCTGAATCAATACATACAGTATATAGTAGATAATGATAAAACACAATAGACTGACATAGACATAGTGTGTAAATGAGACTTTTTATTGTTTCTACACCTTTAAACCTGTATAATGACCACTTACTTTTTTATATAAATTTTTGGGCATTCTAGGCCTTTATTTGTACAGGACAGCTGAAAACATGAAGTGGGAGAGAGAATTGGAGAACGACATGCAGCAAAGGTCCACAGCTACGGCGTGTAAACTGACCACTTACGTAATGAATCATACACAGCACCTAACTGATCACTGTACTCACAATAAATCATTGAACTAATTAGGAAATTTCTATTATGCTTATATTGCCATCTGTTTAGGTAGCAGCACAGCAAAACAATACAAAGTAAAAGCAGGAAAACAAGAGCAAGAAATATTTCATACAAAAACGCCAATCTCTATTTACTTATTCATTTATTTTAAGCTACTTATATACAAATGTCTCCAATGGAACCAATGGAGTCGGGTGCGCTGCCACATGGGTGGCATCAAAGGTCAGGGGCTTCAACAGACCAGACCCAGGCAGCAGAGGCTACTCTGTCTTGGTTGACACGCGTCTCTTGAGTGAAAGTCTGGGACAGTGCCTAAGGAGTGGCAGACCGGGATGGTGGTTCCCCTCTTCAAAAGGGGGACCAGAGGGTGTGTGCCAAGTACAGGGGTATCACACTTCTCAGCCTCCCTGGTAAAGTCTACTCCAAGGTGGTGGGAAGGAGGGTTTGAATGATAGTCGCACCTCGGATTGAAGAGGAACAATGCGGATTCCGTCCTGGTCGTGGAACAATGGATCAGATCTTCAGATCTTGGAGGGAGCCTGGGAGTATGCCCAACCAGTCGACATGTGTTTTTTCTGAATCTGTGGAAGGCGTATGACCGGGTCCCCCAGGAGACACTGTGGGAGGTGCTGCGGGAGTATGGGGTGAGGGGGTCCCTTCTCAGGGCCATCCAATCTCTGTATGACCAAAGCAAGAACTGTGTCCGGGTTCCAGGTGAGGGTTGGCCTCCGCCAGGGCTGCACTTTGTCCCCAATCCAATTTGTAAAATTTATGGACAGAATATTGAGGCGTAGTCGGGGGGAGGGGTTGCAGTTTGGTGGGCTCAGGATCTCATCGCTGCTTTTTGCAGATGATGTGGTCTTGATGGCGTCATCGGTCTGTGACCTTCAGCACTCACTGGATTGGTTCGCAGCCGAGTGTGAAGTGGCTGGGATGAGGATCAGCACCTCTAAATCTGAGGCCATGGTTCTCACCAGGAAACCGATGGAGTGCTTTCTTCAGGTAGGGAGTGAGTCCTTACCCCAAGTGAAGGAGTTTAAATACCTTGGGGTCTTATTCGCGAGTGAGGGGACCATGGAGCGTGAGATTGGTCAGAGAATTGGAGCAGCGGGTGCGGTATTACATTCCATTTATCGCACCGCTGTGACGAAAAGGGAGCTGAGCCAGAAGGCAAAGCTCTCGATCTACCAGTCAGTTTTCGTTCTTACCCTCATCTATGGTCATGAAGGCTGGGTCATGACCGAAAGAACAAGATCCATGCCTCTTGGGCACCTCGCTAGGGAGGTGGTCCAGGCATGTCCGGCTGGGGGAGGCCTCGAGGAAGACCCACGACTAGGTGGAGAGATTATATCTCCAACCTGGCTGGGGAACACCTCGGGATGCCCAGTCGGATACCGGATAAGTGGATGAAGATGGATGGACGGATAGATGTTAAAATACAGGGGGGAGTATACACACCCCTATGTAAAATTCACATAGAGGCAGGCATTTTTTTTTATTTTTTAAAGACCAGTTATTTCATGGATCCAGGATACAATGCAACCTGATAAAGTTCCCTTGGCCTTTGGAATTAAAATAGCCCCACATCATCACATACCCTTCACCATACATATATTGGCATGGGGTACTTTCCAGAAAATCATCTCTCAATGCAAATCAAACCAGCTATTAAGCTAACTGAAATAAAACCGTGCCAATCTCTAGGTATGGTGAAGGTTATGTGATGATGTGGGGCCATTTGGGCTGGATCCATTAAATAACTGGCCTTTAAAAAATTAAAATCTGCTTTATGGGAATTTAACATAGGGGTGTGTATACTTATGCCCCCTGTATTTTAAGAAAAAAACATTTATTTATTTACGATACATTATTCACTCGCAAAGAAAAACCTTTAAGGTATCTTTAAAGGTTGGGTTTTTCCAAAAAAATTTTAATTACTCTTTTAGCCAACTTTAGCATGGGTTCATAAACTTATAAGCACCACTGTATGTATAAGCATATCTCATAGGCACAAGGACCCAGCAGAAAGAAAAAAAAGTTTCTCACCGTCTCTACGGCCCTCCCACTTACTTCTTGACAACAAATGTGCTGGAGGAGGGACAGGGAGGTGGTTTTACCTCAGCATATGTGTGTGTGTGTGTGTGTGTGTGTGTGTGTGTGTGTGTGTGTGTGTGTGTGTGTGTGTGTGTGTGTGTGTGTGTGTGTGTGTGTGTGTGAAAGATATTGAGAAAAGATCAGTGGTGGGTGCAGGGTATTTAGGAGCAGAGAGAAGGATGATGTGTTGACCTTTGGAAAGCATCTTACCAAAAAAAACCTGGAGAACATGGAAGCCAAAAAGTTCCTCCATTTTTTGCCATATGGTAAGTTTTGCAGGGGTGAAGTGGGGTGACAAGATATTTCATTGTGCAACCTAAGCCAACTGGGACAAACACGTGGAGGAACCCTCTCTACAGTATATGTTTGTGTATGTGTGCTGAAACAGCTACTGCTTTTTTTATAGCATATAAAGTGCAGGCTTTCATCTTTAGAAGTATAATTATCTCATAACACTATCTTTTATTTGCCTTCTTCTCTTGGTGCTATTTAAACTATTTATGTCTTTGTATTCTTGATGTTAAAAGCACAGATTATGAACAAGATGCTTTAATTGCCCAAAAGGATATTAGTTGATGTTTACAATATGGAAATAAACGGCACACTTGGTATTATGGAAGGTTTTTACAGCAGACTTGCAAAAAAACTTTTAGCATCTATTTTAACACCCTTTGTATCGTTCCAGAAAAGTACATTAAATTGATTTTAAAATACTTATTTGGTTAAACTTTTGTTATTGTATTAACTAATTAATTAATTGTAATTATTGAGTCACATATTCCACTATCCCAGTTTGCTGCATAATGCTTTTTCTTTTATCATGTCATGCTGCTTTTCTTAACTCAATAGCAAACTGAATAGCTTTGAGCTGTTGGTTGGACAAAGCCAGTGGCTTATACGTATATAACCATGTTAAGAATTTTTTTACACACCAAACAATTTATAAATTAATTAAGAAGACAATTATCAGAAAAATATGAGTATGAATACACAAAAATATGAGTATACATATATATGAGTATATACTGTAAATAGTCATGAAAATAAAGGAAACACATTGAATGGGAAGGTGTGTTCAAACTTTTGGCCTGTACTGTATATATATATATATATATATATATATATATATATATATATATATATATATATATATATATATATATATATATATATATATACACATATATGAGTATAAATGTATTTTCTGTTCAGTGCCATTAATGGGTTAAAAGTTACTGGCACTTTTTTCAGGTCAAGGATTAGTAAGAATATCTAGAAGTAAAAAATGTCTTAATATTCTAATTTGGCCTTTCCATTCTTGTTTAAGACACTTTCTGCTTGAAGTTGATGGTAATATGATGCAATCGGGATTACTATAGAAGTTGTATCCAACCTACAGCATCCCCATCCTTTACTACTATTGTCTTAAGACTTGAACCGTTATGCAGGTGTAATGTCGTCCACCAAAAACAAGAGTTGGCTATTTAAAACATTTCAGTTCCCAGAGCATTTATGGCACACAAACGTGTTTGAAGTCTAAGTGAGAAGGTAACACCTTTGGATGTATATTTTGGTTAGTGAAGTGAACTGTGGCTATGATTACTGTTGGTCCAGTGGTCATATCCATCTTGCTGGATAACCAAACATCTGGTTGTTCTTTTAGTTGGCCTTTGAGGTGTTGAAGTGGAATGAGCTGCAGTTCCTCTTTTCTGTTATTTGCTTTTTTTTCAATATGAGTGTCTACATTGTGACCTACAGAGTATACACTGTTCATGGGACAGCTGCCCGCACCAAACGCTGACAAGATTGATTAAGCTTTAACAAAAGAGTCTTACATCTTTTATAATAGGGCACAGATATATGTTTTATTTCCAAAGCACAGAAATTGACCAAGCACTGTCAGAGCTCCATATTCAAATAATTAAAGCAACAATGACCATGTACATTTGCAAATGCCGTGTCCCTTGTGCCTTGATGGTTTGACCTTGTACAGCTCAGTTCTCAGCTTTGTAGCTCATGTTCCCGGAGACCCAACAAGGATTCTTCTGTTTCCTACTGCTCAAGGACATCCTCTGCACACAGATAGCAGAGTGGCAGGGAATAATAAAAGATGCCTTAGGCTTTAAGTCAGCCTTGTTTGTCCAGTGAGATAGAGGTTAACAGAGTTGTGGTCTGGTTTGTCAGTGTTAGAACATAATAAACACTTTTAGATAAAGACATTTTGAGAGGAAACATTGGATGATATAGTGGTTGACATTTTTTTTAGAGGAAACAGCACTCAGGGGCAGGGCATCTTTAGCTTTAGTAATATTGTGTATTTCAAAAATATTCCACTGTAATGTGGAGTCATTTAAAGGGAGCAATACTGTTGGCCTCCAACACCACCTCCCTCATCTGCGTTGTCAGATCAAGAGGAGGAGGATGAGGGAGAAGTCAATAAATGAAAGCACAACCATGCCTACTACTGAGATCCAAACAAACACCTTTGACCCATTGTATTGCTTTGCTCGTAGTCTATATCCTTGACGTTCCACTTCCGGGATTGATCCTTTGCCTCTGTCATTTAGGCCGGATATGCGTGGCCTTGGGCTTCCTTTGTGTTGGAATTTTAAACTGTGTTTGGTTTATTAGGACTGTGGTTAACCTTTTCTCAGATCACTGCAGGGTAAATCCAGACAGCTAGCTAGACTATCTGTCCAATCTGAGTTTTCTGTTGCACAACTAAAACAACTTTTAAATGTACACATGTTCCACCAACACAAGTTCCTTTAGAGCCTATTTTGCAGCAGCACCACTGCTTTTTTCCGGTGTTTAGCACCGCGACAATCGTGATTGGTTTAAAGAAATGCCAATAAAACAGAGCACATTTTTTTAGCCATCTCCAAATGCTATGTGGAGTAGCCAGACTCTCCTCCAGTTAGCTAGTCCCCAAGTCACGTTAAATTACTGTATATGCCCACAATATGAATTTTTAGAAACATTTGAATGTTACAGGGAGAGAAAGGAGAGATTTTGAAATAAAAACACCTAAAATGATTTTTAAACATATATTTGTCATATGGTCAAACAGGATTAGAACTTGGAAAAGAATGTATATCACAAAATATCATAAAAACCTGTTTTGCATTAGTTTACAAACAGGGTCAGAAGACTATTTGAAAGAGTAATGTCACCTACACTATATACATTCTGTCACTGTTGATGGCACTAGACAGCACAGTAAGCACGAGGAATTTGCCCAGCCAGCCAACAGGAAACCCATAAGTCAAGTGGTGCAAGTGTTTGATAATATAAGGTGATAATATATCAACATTATATATTTCATACGATTCAAACTTTTTCATAATGTGGTCAATAAAACAATAATGAACTATTTTAATTTTAAACACTTGTAACATAAATAACATTTTTTTCTTCTCCTACAGAAGTTCCACCCACCTGGACGCCCAAGAATGGACATGTTTTCCAAGAAATGGGTGCGTAGCTGGAGTAATACATATTATTATGTACTCTGATTGTTTTTTTCAACGTGTATGGGTCCTGTTCTTTAAAGTACGGGATATGAGCTGCTCTGCAAGCACAGTGGACATTATTCAGGTTTTCCCCTTGAGCATACGAGGAGCAATACATTTGTTTTTCACATGTAAATTTATTTCAACAGTTATTTATGATAATGCCAATACTTCTCGCTGCTCACTGATGACCCATTTCACATGCTGGTGAGCACAGCCAGTCCACAGGCAGACAATCGCTGAGTCAATAACTGGAAGCGGAAATAATCATAGCTCAAAACTTTGCTCATGAAGGGTTAAGGATAATTCTGTAATTCTGTGGCCGTGACTTTCTTCCCTCATAAAAACTTGCGATCGAAATGCCATATTAATTCTCTATACAATTAAGGAATTTACGAGGGGCAGCTACGTTATATTGCTGCATGTCTGGTTTAAGGGGGATTTTTTTATTGGGTCTCTCTTTCTCCCTCTTGCTGTTTGCTTGTCAACAGGAGGCATAGGGATGGGAGAGAAACACACTGTTAATGTGGCTGGCTTTGCATCTTAACCTTGTAACTTTAATACAATGAACAGTTCTATCTCACTATAAGGTTAATCTATGAAGTGACCTTTATCATTACTCAATCGTCAATGAGAACAAAGTACAGCAGCATAAAAACAATCATTCTGACTAGAAACTCTGGCAAAACGGATATTTGGTTGTTTATCCACAGAGCTGCAGGATGGGGAACAGGAGGATTGTGGGCAAGATTCACCCGTCCCTTGCAAGGACCACATCTATGACAACCAGATCCAGATCAGTGTTTCAGGTGTGTATGTTTAAAAAGGTATATGGTGTGATTTGTTATAGTAAATGAAGGTTAAGGAGAAAAAAATGCCACATTTAATGCAGATTAATAGCTCCTTGGAGAGCTGCACTATTACATTGTATCTTACTTGTGTGACTCTCATTGTCTGAGAATAATTTGCAGCCTCTGCAATTAGGAAATCATGTGTGGCAGCTCTGATTCCCCATGCCGTAACTAAGACAAAGTTCATTGACATGAACTGTGTGCTCTGCATTAACTAGTAATACAAGATATGTTTTAGTTATTTCTAAGAATATAAAAACAATTTGTAGTGGGGATCAGATCAAAGATGAGAGGTTGAAACTGTGTGTACAAGTTTCTATGTGTGATTTCTTTGTGATATGTGATTTCTATGTGTCACGGACTTAGACTCAGGACACAGAATAACATCCAAATGTCTTTAATGGAGGTTTTTATCAGGGCAACAAAAGTAAAAAAATACAGAAACACTCCATCCTGGACTCCAGATGACGTAGACTAGGCCATCCTTGATCAGGAGCGGCGGGGAAGGTTCCTCAGTGGCACCAGGCTCTACAGATGAGGGGGAAAAACGTTTTGAGCAAGGATACATGGAACGTAGAGTGGATCCTATTATGTGGGGCAAGTTGTAGCTTAACAGTGACTGGGTAAATGAGTTTCTGGAGATGGAGAAGAGGGACCACCTGGCTTGTTGGGGAATTAGATGCCTTGCCTCTCAGAGGTACTCAAGGTTGCAATGGCCTGTCAACACCAGGAATGGATGTTTAGCCCTTTCTAACCAGTTGCGCCACTCCTCCAAGGCTAGCTTGATGGCTAGTAGCTCTCTGTTGCCTATATTATAATTCTGTTCCACCGTTAAGAACTTTCTGGAAAAGAAAGCACATGGATGGAGTTTCGAGGGCTTCCCCTGCTGCTGAGAAAGCACTGCTTCGATCCCAATAGTTGAGGCATCCACCTCAACGATGAAGGGTCTATACGGGTCAGGATGTGTCAGGACTTGAGCCAAGGTGAAGACTTTCTTCAGGGAAGTGAGAGGAGAAGTGAGGCGGCTGTAGTTCTTTATAAAGTGGCGGCAAATATTGGCAAAGCCAAGAAAGTGTTGGAGGTCTTTAATGGTTGTGGGTGTTGGACAGGAACGTACAACCGCTAACTTCCCCTCATCCATACTGTGGTTGTATAATGTGGTTAAGGCTGATGTTGTACCCAAAGAACTGGACCTGAGACAGATGGAAGGAGCACTTTTCAGCTTTGAGATAGATATGGTACTCATGGAGCTTCTGGAGGACCAAAGCTACATGGTGGAGATGGTTGGCCATATTACTTGAATATACCAGAATATCATTGAAGAAAATTAGCACAAAACGATGGAGATAATCTTGTAATGTCCTGTTTGTAAATGCCTGGAATACAGAAGGAGCATTAGCTAATCCGTATGGCATCACCAGATACTCAGTGGCCAGTAGGGGCCACAAAAGCAGTCTTCCATTCGTCTCCTTTCCGGATCCGAGCGAGATTGTAAGCACTACGTAAGTTTTGAGTTTTGAGAAAATCAGTGCACCTCGCAGAAGTTCTAGGGAGGATGGGACGAGGGTACCTGTGGGAGGAGCTGTGGACGAGTGAGAGGTATGTTAGAGAAACATGGAAAACAGTCTGTACCCCATTTCAGGTTACCCAAGATCAAGTCTATGGTGGGGGAGTGCTGCAGCAGCCAAGGACGACCCAGGATGACATCACTGGTAGGGGAAGCAATGGTTCTAAGCCCTGTCGGAAGGCAGTGAGCAAAGCCGGCTCATTCCACCCACTTGCAGAAGCCAAGTTACAAAACTGGAGGGTGTAGTGAGAAATGGAGCTCTTGCCTTGCCAAAGGCTATGAAGTTGTTCTTGAATCACCAAAGTGCTCTGTAAATGCCTGAAGCGAGTTGGTGATCAGGCCAGCTTACTTCCAAACACTTTTGGCCCACTGGAGGGCACTGATGTAGATAATCCGGGTACAGTCTGTGGGGTAGCGGTGAGACTGCATCTCAAGTGTGAGAGAGAGCTGCAGCAGGAAGGCATTATAGTCTTCTGGTGCACCGGAGTATGGAGCTGGAGTCCCCATGGGACCAGCTAGGTGTGTTGGAGGTTAGCAGGTGAGGCAGCTTCTGCGTTGATGGCTCGTTGGAACAGCTGCAGCCCCAGTACCTGTGGTGTCCATTTTGTTGGTCAGGTCTTCTGTTACTGACTCAGACTCAGGACACAGAATAACATCCAAATGTTTTTAATGGAGGTCTTTGTCAGGGCAACAAAAGTCAAAAATAAACTGTCCCAATACATTTTGAAGTAAAAAAAAAGCCCAGGAAATAAACTTAGCAAAATTGGGAGAGTCCATATGTCATGTACAGTCATGTACCAGACAACAACCGAGGACTGGACAGGGTGTATGTAGATGACTAACAAGCTTAAACAGGCAATAGGTGAGGAGTGCTATTAGGCTGGGGATAGTGAACAATGATACTGATTGAGTGGAGAATGGGTAGTGGGCATGGCTGAGGGAGAGCCCAGTGCCGGTGTGATTCTATGTGGCTTTTATTTGCAGATCCTGAGTATCCTGGGCTTGGGCTTTTGAATACAACAAGAAAAGTAAGATGTGCTTTTCCAGTCCCCCTCTCTGTGTTCTGTCATAATCATTACTGCAGAAAAGCAGCATTTTACAATGTCTTTTACCCTTTTCACCATTGTATATACAGATTGTTTTTCCAACTGTCCAATCATCAAGCTAAAATCGCCAAATGTCTACCCAACTCAAGCTAGATGTTTTAAACTAACTGAGAACTAAATCTGAAAGCAGCGTTGCTTGCGTGTGAAGGCAAAATCCGAAAATGAACCTTTCACCTATTTGCACTATGCCATTATATCACCATCAATCAAATGTCCCATGTTTTTGGCTCACACTAGTATGTGAAGCCAATGAACTTCCAGGAGGAAGTGCGCGCCCACAGAGACCTGGACAGCATCCTGGCCCAGGCCAGCATCCTTTTGGACGAGAAAGCGGCCACCCTGGACGAGGTCCTGAGGCGAATGTTAACTCATGTGGTGGAGGACGGCCAAGGCGGCTACGATGTGGACAAGGTCATGAACTTACTGTTCACGGACACAGGAGGGAAGGAGCATAATGGTGAGCCAAAGATATTAAAAGCACTTTGAAGTGTTTGAGTGTGTTTCAGACGATGCTTGACATAACAGCTTTTTTTTGCTTGTTCATTGAAATATTTGATGCTCCCACAGTTCACCTTCTGTCAGAGACCATTCAGGGGGTGACTGCTACTTCCACTGGCGTATGTTACCAGCAGTCCTGGCTTTGTGTTCTGTGAGTTCATCTACAATAATATTTATGTGAAACAGTGCTATTTTGAAAAATGTTTCCAGCCTTCAGCTCAGTAGGGGAAAGTTGTTTAGTTGCTGAGTTTATTCAACTGTACAGGGACTACAACAAAAAATCTCTTCATGGGAAAGTCATTATATTTATTCTAATTTAGACCTGTCAATACAGTATACTGCACAAACAATCATTTATACACCACTGATACAAATTATTTTTTCTATCAATTCAGCTCCAATGTGAAGAGCCTGCAGAGACGTCATGTCTGCATTGCCCGTCTGAAGAGGCCCCAGAACTGGGGAGGCAACTGCTGCGAGGCCCGCTATGTCATCCTCATCCTGGCCCCTCCTCGAACAGTAAGAGCCAATTGTCAGTTCTTATATTCAAACTCTCTGTATTTTATAACAATCTGGAAGCTAACAGCAACTATTTTAACAATCTAGTAGTCGCTTAATTTTATAGAAGAAATGTTAGAAATTCATCACTTTTAGCATCTTAAATGTGAATATTTGCTGGTTTTCCAAACCTTCAGTGATAGTAAACTGGTAACCTTTGGATTTTGACCGTTTATCGGACAAACAAATTTGCAGTCATCCCTTCAAGCCCCTTTTCAGTATTCTCTGACATTTTATAGAACAAATGATTAAGATAGAAAATTACAAAATAACCATTATCTGCAAATAAAAATCAGGTGCATTCAGAAAAGATGCTTTGTTTTGGGTGGAGGTTTGGATGTGGCTGCTGAATAGATCCTCTAGGCATCATTTCTGTGTGATATTTAGCAAGATGTTAAATGGGGAAAATTGCATCTAAATTGACAGAACAGTCAGAATCTGTTTAACTTTGTTATCATCTGTTTCAGAAAAGCACCAAGACAGCCATCGAACTCAGTAGAACATTTGCCACGATGTTCTCAGACATTTCCTTCAGACAGAAACTTTTGGAGGTCAAGACACAGGAGGAGTTCAAAAAGGAGCTGGTCTACCAGAGACACCAGCTCTCCACAGACACAGAGAAGCCGGTCATAGAGGAAGTGGAGGACTCAGATCCATGTAGGGGGAAACCACTTCAGGTGTGAAAGAAGAGCAAAGTAGGAGATTAAAAACAAACAGTGACATATTGGCTCTGTGCTTTAATCAGTGCAGCAGTGGCCATGGGTGGTGATGGTGCAGTGGATATGACACATGACTTTGGTGTGGGAGATCTAGGTTCAATTCCCACTGCAACACATCAACCAATGTGTCCCTGAGCAAGACACTTAACCCATACTTTCTCCAGAGGTGTGTGACCTCTGACAAATATAGCAATTGTAAGTCGCTTTGGATAAAAGCGTCTGCTAAATGACATGTAATGTAATATGACTAGCGGGAGTTGAGTATGTTAACTATGTTATGTTAAAAACATGATAACTCAGAACAATGATGCCAAAAAGCACAAACCTTAAAAACTAATATAAAACAATACGTAAACATAACTCTCCCTAACAAGGAGTTGTTTCTTGTAAAACCAACATTTATATTCTCTACAGACTTTTGGGAGAATTGAGGAGAGTTTCTCTCCACAACATGTGGAGACCACCCTCGTGTTTTCCCACTCCATCCAGGCATATAAGGATGTGATGCAATAAAGTAGTTGTGCCAGATTATCTGATTATCTGATTACCACGCTTTATCAGCCAGGCCCGAGGAACGAGAAGCAGCTGGGCAACAAACTGAAAAAGCTGCCAAGTCTGCCCTTGCTCTGACGGCAGAATGTGTGCAGCTCCATGTAATGATGAAGTATTTCAATATGTCCAGTGTTTAAATTAAGAGGAAATGTGTGCCCTCAGCAGGAGGGTGGAGAGAGGGGAACACCCAGATACTGCCTAGAGAGAAAGCATGTAGTAAAAGACCAAAGTAAACAACAGATTGTGGCTACACCTGATGTCCTGAATGGTTTCAAAACAGCATTTAAATGTATTGTGGTTTATTGCTGCTAAACCACCCTTTTAACCTGTTATGTAATTCCAAAGTTGTATAATACAAAAACATATATTGATGGACAATCAGGTGTGCCAGTATGTTTGATATATTATACTGGATGTCAGCTCTCCACAAATTAGAAAAAAAAAAAAGCATTATTATTTAATATTCAGTCAGCAAATGCATTCAAATTAAGGTATTTTCAAATGAATTTCCTCTGAACCATCTTCTCTTACTCACAAAAGTCGTTTTCAGACCACCATTAGCACTGGATTGGAGGGGTTGTCCAATCAAGCAGGGGTCTCGGTGCAGCAAAAAAGCTGCTCTGGCCAAACAAAATCATGAAAGTGCACATTTGTCAGTGGTGTAGGAAGTATTCAGAGCTTTTATTTAAAACCACACTGTAAAATACAAGTAAAAGTCCTGAATTGAGAAATGTTACATAAAGGGAATATATGCAACTTTTACACATTTCTGAAACGTGTAAAAGTTTTTTTTTTCTGTAATGTTCCACCTCATGATCACAAATGAACTGTAACAGCAGACGAGACTAACAGTGAAAAGAATGCTAGTTTTATATAGTTTTTATTAATGCCTCCGTCCGAGTCAGATTTTTCCCACAAAGTCACAAAATGATTTACAGCAGGTAGACGGTGCCACAGAGCACACATTCTGAAGGGTCACAGATTTCAGAAAATCCCACCAAAGGTAGCAGGAGATTTCTTTTTACAGGCCTAATTGTATTTTAATTTTATTTTAGAAGTTATCTGCTGTAGTTATTTCTGATACTGTGGCAGGGCCATCACAGAAAATGCTAAAAAGGAAAGTAAACGACGACAGGCGAAAATGCGACTCAATCTAGGTTGGGCTTTCAACAGATGGAAACAATTACAGGACTGTAAATTATTCAAAATCATCCCCTTAACTTTACAATGAGCAATTTGGTTGTACGCCAGAAGCCAACAATAAATTACGTCCCAATTCCATTTAGCGCAGACGTTTTATTCCTTTCAGTCTGTGTTTGTGTTGGCTTACTATTTTTTGTTCACTTGTCCCCCTGTATTTGTGTAAAGCATCCGCTGGTTTCATGAATTGCATTATATAAGTTATTAATACGTTGGGTGCTACAGCAACAACAACAAAAAGCTTAATGCTTTGGCTTGTGACACAGTCACAGTGATAAAAGTCGGCTAAGTTACGGTGTGCAACACTTGAAATGCAACAATGCATATGTACCGTATTCTCTTATTGTAAATGAATGATTTTCTGTCTGAGCAAAACATTCATTGCGACTCTATGACCTCCCAGTAACGCTAACTCAGTAATCTACAGTGGGCAATACAGCACCGTAAAAAAAGACCCTTTATAACAGCAGGTGTGGTAAAAAACACTACCACTGTTGTCAAAAGTGGCTGCTGGAATCAACACAAACTGAAAGTTACACATAGATACTTTCAGTAAAGGTACTTAAGTATGTACTGTATATTCAGGAACATGTATTTAAAGTTTTGTATTGTACTCAATGCAAAAATAATGCCCCACTGTACACTATTATAGGCTATCATTAAAAGGAAAAGCAGCAAATCATCACAATAAATGATTTGCTTTGACATTTAAAATAGTTGGCAATTCATTTTCTGCACAAATCTTAATTTGTAACAAGTAACAAAAGCTGTCAGATGAATGTAGTGCGGTGGAAGGGGCAACATTTCCCTCTGAAATGTAATGAGGTATAATGTGGCATGAAACAAAAATAATCAAGTACGTAAAATCTGTATTTACTAGTACAGTACTTGAGGGTGTGTATACGTATGCCGCCTGTATTTTAAGGAAGAACATTCATTCATTTACAATACATTATTCATTCACAAAGAAAATTTGTATCCTCAAAAGGTTGGATTTTCCAAATTTTTTTGAATTAAGGCTTTAAGATCAATTTCCAAAAGATGGTTTTTTATTCGTCTTTTTAAACAACTTTATCATGGGTGTGTAAACTTATGCAAGCCACTGTATGACTCAAAACATATTGATGCTGTCACTTGTCCTTAAAGCAACCAAAACAGCCCATTGCTTTTCTTTTCCTTCTTGTTTTTAAATGTAGTGTACTTTTCCAACTTAGTGCCAACTCTTAAAAAGTGAATATGATATTTTCTTTCCACAATTTTGAATGCTTTATGAATATCAGGACCAGAATATATAGTGGAGCCTTTAGCATATACATTCAAATTTCAGTGCACAGAGAACAGAAGAAGTTTTTAATTCTATGGTCCTACTAAATGGCTCTCCAACTTGCAGTTCTTAATACTAATTGAAGTGTCCTGTCTAAATGACAAAATTATGCCATGTCATTCTTCACAGTGCGAAGAGTTCTTTAAAGTCGGTAAAGGGGTTTATGATGACCTCCGTCGCCGACTGCCCCTCTACCCCTCAGACTTCACAGATGGTATTAATATTTTCTTGTAATACTTCTTCCTTAGTGTGATCTAGTTAACCTAACTGCTAGTGCTACAAAATCATGAAATGTCTACTTCAAAAATCTTACACTTTGAACATATCTTTAGATTGTGGCTGCTTTGGCTTTTATGTCTTTAATAAGCCTTTAATTAATCCATTAAGGCATAACTGGGAAGGACCGCTGTCTGCTGAAGTACACTACCACTGCTATTTTCCTCTACATTGCCATTCTTCTGCCTGCTATCGCCTTTGGCTCCTTGAATGACGAAAGCACAAGAGGAGAAATAGGTATGGACTCCTGTCTTTGTTGCCTTAATCTGCAACATTTTTTAAATATTATTAGCGATTTAATCTGAAGCATAAAAAGTATTGAAGTTTTGTTTTTGTGACAGATGTTCAGAAGACTATTGTTGGCCAGAGCATTGGAGGATTGATCTATTCTTTGTTTGCTGGCTCACCACTCGTCATTCCACTGACCACGGCACCACTGGCCATCTTCATAAGCGGTACGTATGGTGTCCTATTGCTTAGACAGGGGAATTAATCTGTAGAGCACATCAACAGCAAAAAGGAACAGAACAACTCTGTACAGTAAATTACATGCAGCAGATTTGCTGCAACTCGAGCTTGATGCTGGATGTTAGGCAGCTTCAAACAGCCAAGATGGTAGTCAGGTTCCCAGACATGTTATTAATGTAATGCAATAAAATTTATGTTTGTGTCTTTATGTATGTTTTTAGTCATCAGGGGAATCTGCGACGACTACGAGCTTGACTTCGATGCTTTCTACGCATGCATCGGTTTATGGAACAGTCTGTTCCTCATCCTCGGAGGCTTATTTAATGTCAGCCTGTTTATGAAACTCTTTAAACGGTAAATACACAACAACACATTTGTTACTATGACATATCACAGACTGAAGCCCCATACTTGTAATATATGTACCTAACCATTTGGCCATGCACTGAGGTCAGGTCACTGATAAGAGAAGACACATCTGTTATGACTTCCTGTTTTCAACCGTAATTATTAGTCATGCTTAATGTACATTCTCGCTATCAGGGCCATCATTTTGCCTTGAACGGACTGTTATGACTGTGTCTGTGTTTTATTTAGATAAAACATGAATGATCACGCCATGCTTCTTTTTTCCCTTTTTTTTTTTATATCTCCCAGCTCGACAAAAGAAGTCATTGCATTGTTCATCTCCATAGCATTTGTCGGGGATGCAGTGAAAGGCACCGTCAAAAGTAAGTCAAGACAAGGTCAGACTATGTTAAACTTGGTGTAATCCTGGACTCCACCCTCTCTTTTTCCATACTCTTTCCACATCAAATCAGCCTTTTTTCATCTATAAAACATCTCCAGACTCTGGCCATCACTCTCTGACTCCTTGGCAGAAACCCTCATTCATGCTTTTATAACCTCCAATTTGGACTACTGCAATGGAGTCCTGTCTGGGGTCCACAGCAAAACCCTAGACAGGATCCAGTATGTTCAAAACTCTCCCGCCAGAGTCCTCACCCACACCAAGACCTGGCAGCACATCACCCCAACCCTCATCCACCTTCAATGACTCTCAATTAAGTCCCGCATCACATATAAAATCCTCCTCACCTACAAATCCCTCCATGCCCTGACCTCACAGTACCTCTCCGACCTCCTCCATCCATACACCACAACCTGAAACCTGCGGTCCTCAGACTCTGGCCTGCTCTCCATTCCCCAAACCAGACTCTGCACCTTTGGAGACAAAGCCTTTAGTGTTGCAACCCCAGACCTCTGGAACCCTCTCCTTGCAGATCCAAAATGCTACATCCCTGGACATTTAAAAATAAAACTCCTGAAACACCACCTGTTTACCACAGCCTACAACCTCCTTTAGCTTAGCCACCGTAATTCTGCAAACTGTCCTTGAGTTTCATGAAAGGCACTACATAAATAAAATGTATTATTATTATTATTAATAATATTAATAATAATAAACATGTTTTGAATGCAGCATAGCTATCACTCCAAACTGTGTGGGGGATGTCTAAACGTCCTGCATTTTGCTTGTTGTAGGTAATGTAACCCAGTAAATATACATATCCATCATGGAGTCTAGAGAAAAAGCAAGGATAAAATCAAACCCTGTGCTTTGTGGGAAAACAGACAACCATATAATGTAAATTTCGCACAGCTTCTGTTTATATCTTTTTCTAAAGGGTTTGTCACACAAATGAAATGGATGAGCACGATGGATGCTTTAGAGTTTTTTTTCCCCCTCTTCATGCCTCAAGCTGTTGCAGTTTTCTACTAAACTACGTCAAAATGAACACAGCTTGAATACAATGCATGTTTGAATGGCTTGAAATATACGGAAAATACATGAAATTATATTAATTACGTGGTACACTATGTATGAAGACAATCAGTATAAAATAGACACAAAGTGTACTTCACAAATGTTAAAATGCACAGGTGTATTTTACGTAAAGTTATTGCAATTATGTGAAAATTATCTTTTCATCCATTTCTTCTTTCTCCCTCACTTCCTAGTTTTCCAGCACTTCTACCATGGGCCCACACTGGCAACCACAAACAGCACATTGGTGCTTCAGCAGATTAATGAGATTCTAGAGAAGATGCAGAACCAGTCAGGAAACATGCCTGAGAATCATAATGAGACTGTGTCACTGGGACACGAAGGACATGTGTCAATCCTCCTGCCTGAGGCTCTGGTGTTGACAACACGAGAAAGGCCCATCCTCTGTCTGCTGCTTATGTTGGGGACATTGTGGCTGGGTTACGCCCTATACATCATTAAGAGAAGGTATGTTAATTTACTGGATGATTTTATCAAATTATTAAAAAATATATACAGCAATAAGTGTCACAAGCATTTGATTCGCATCCCAACAATTTAAAATGACCACGTTACAAGTCAAAGTCCTGGATTAAAATATTTATTTAACTATGTATTTTCAGCAACGAGTGACCGGCTAGTGGGTCACTCATTACAAACATTATTTTAAATTATAGTCCAGATCTCAAAGTTTATAAAGATACCAAAATGTTAGGTTGTATTTGTTCACTAAATCGGTATCTAGAATATTACCATTTGATGTAATGGGGCAGGCAGGTTCATTTAAGAGTTGGAACAAACAAAAATAGATGTTTTGTCTTAAACTTAAAGCTACTTATGTAAGTGAAGAATAAGGTTTAATGTTAGTTACCGTAACAGTGGATCCTATTTTAAAAAGTAAAATTGCTTTGAATACAAAATCTTGCTCTGTAAAATAACTAGTAGCTTTTAGATGAATGTAGTCTCGCTTTGCCAGACCTTCCTCCACGACGCTGCAAAAGAGGGTCTGGCTAGTCCAAACAGCATTCCAGGATGGGAGAATAACATGCTCCGGTTTATTGGCATTTCTTTAAATCAATCACAATCGTGACTCTACGTGTATGTGTGTACGTTCAAAAGTGCTTTTAGTTGTGCAACAGAAAACTCAGATTGGACAGATAGTCTAGCTAGCTGTCTGGATTTACCCCGCAGAGATCTGAGGAGCAGGTAACCATAGTCCTCAGAAATCGACCGGAGTTAAAAATTACAACACAAAGAAAAAGGTGAAATCTGGCGGCAACGGCGCAATCCTGGAATTGGAACGTCATGGATATAGACTAAGATAAATGTAGTAGAGTTAAAAGTACAATAACTCAAGTACTGTACTCAAGTACAATCCTGAGGTCCTTTTCTGTTACTTTATACTTTTACCTCTAAATATAAAAAAGGGAATATTTACTTATCTGACAGCAGTAGTTACTTTGCAGATTGTAATGGAGTGAACCCCCCCCCTACCCCCCAAAATGAATTGCTGCTTACAGTATTAATAATCCTATAGTAGAATATACAACTATAATTTAAGAACTATTTTGAATGCAGGACTTACACATGCGCTGGAGCATATTTTACATTGTTGTTCGGCTACTTCTACTTGAATAAATGATCTGACTGCTTTAAGTATAAAGTGGCATAATAAAAGTAAGTGGCTTAAACCTGCACATCAGTATTAGTACTTGAGTATGTAATTAGGGACTTTCCACCACTGCCTGTAGTAGTGGTATTACATTGTCACATAACTTGTATAAAGTTGTTAGATCCAGAAAAAGAGACAATTTACATCCCAGGAGTCAGGCAGAAGGTAACAAATCTGCAATGAATTCCCCCTATCAGGTGTAATAATGTAATACATGAGGTAGATAAAAGTGTGTATTTCCACGTCTGACTCCTGGGATGTCATTTCTTTTTCCCCTCCCAACTTTCATTACGTGACATGGCTTACTTTTCAAGCTAAGAGAGTAACTACGGTAAATACAGAAGTAACCTTTGTAAAATATATTACATCAGAGTTGCTAAATGTCGGAATATGTGTGCTTCTCCCCCACAGCCCATATCTGAATTACAAAATCAGATTGGTGGTGTCAGACTGCGCTTTGCCGATCTCTGTGCTGATATTCTCCTTCATTGGCTCCTACTTTTTCCTTGACATACAGCGTGAGTACAGATCTATCACATAAAAGAATTGACAGAAGAGTACCCTTGAGACTTAAAGTCACAACCTCGGTTGTGTTTCCACTGTTCATAAATTCTCTGTTGGAGGTGAAAAAAAAAAATAAAAAAGGAAAAATATTTGCTTTCCGAGAGCTTTCAACCCAGTGTGGGTTCTACATCAATGCATCAAAGAAACTGTGTTAAAACAAAACTTACAAGCAGCAAAGTTCACCATTCAGGCATTTATTTTATTATGTACTGCCGTCATTGTTTATCCATACAAATGTGAAAAGACTTTTTCAATGTTATGTTTTCTATTCTATTAGTTCCTATGTTAAGTGTCCATGATGGCCCTATCTTCAACTTCCCGCCCTTTGAAAAGCTGTCAGTAATGAACATACTGAGCGCAGTCGGGCTGGGTTTCCTCCTCGCATTGCTCATCTTCATCGACCAGAACATCGTCATCTCACTCACACATGTACCACAACACAAGTATGTGCTGTAACACACATTTCCTTCACAGCATTTCTGATTTGTTGTACAAATCTGGAGGTTGTAATGTATCTTTTTTCTTACTGCTTGACACTGTGTTTGAATGTCTGCACCAGGTTGCTCAAAGGCACAGCGTTCCACTGGGACTTAATGCTGACTGGCTTCATCAACATCCTCATGTCCTGTCTTGGGTTGCCATGGATGCACGCTGCCTTCCCACATTCCTCCCTGCATGCCCGTCAGCTTGCCAAAGTGGAACAGCACGTAGAGAACGGACACCACTACACGACGTGAGTAAAGTTAAAACAAGGACAAAGACTAAGTGGTGCTTCGAAAGACATTCAGACTAAAAACACCAGCTTCCTTTAAGCCGTACAGCGGTGTTCAAATACTGACCAAAATAACAAGTCATTTAGTGAAGTAAACATATATTTAAAAACATAGTCAGGTTTGTGTGCAAATCTTGCACATGTGATGCTACATTGTAATGTTTATCCAGTAATGAAAATAGTTAAAAGAAAATACAGTAAAACATAAAAAAAGTTATTTTTTGGTCAGAAACTGCAAGCAGATTGAAAATTAACTTGTAATTCCACTTTTACTTTAAGATATTCAGTTACAATAAGCTAAAAAAAAAAACATGTTAATAAATCCTTGATGACAGTTGTTTTCAAACTGAGGATCGGGACCCCCTAAGAGGATCCAAGATACTTTTGAGGGTTAAAAGAAAGAAAAACAGACATTTCTCTTTCACAAAATTAAAACTAATTTCTAATCTGTTTTGCTTGTGAAATACTGCATACTTTTACCTTTTTAGGGCCCCTAAAGTCAAAATCACTCTTTGGTTGACAATCATGTCCACACTAGGGCCATACCTTGTGATTATATTTAACAACATATTTAAAGTTCTTCACTCGGCCTTTGTGTCAAACAGTATTGTCAGTGTGAAGGAGACTCGTCTGACCTCGTTGGTAGCGAACATCCTGATCGGCCTGTCTGCGTTCATGCTGCCCGTTCCTCTGCAGTGGATCCCCAAACCTGTCCTCTACGGCCTCTTCCTCTACATCGCAGCCACTTCGCTTGATGGGAACCAGATGGTGGACCGCATGGCCCTGCTGCTTAAGGAACAGGTGAGCAGGAAGGACACTGTGGTTTGATTAGTTGGTCTGTTTGTCTTTCCTGTTTATCCATTAAACTTCACACAGTGGCTGCCCCAAATGGCACCCAGTGGTTGTTTGAAAAAGTTTGACAGCCAAGTATTCAGTGGGAGGAAATAGTTCCAAGTAAAAGTTATGGCAACTTTGCTGCCACCATGACAAAGAAAAAATAAAAATCATATAATAGCTTGCGATGTTGTTATAACAAGTCTATATGCATGCCTAGATGATGAGTTCATTGTTTTAACAAGGCATTTTGAGTTGCTAGAAAGTTTCATATACAAGAAAAGGTGATTTCTATTTTACGTAGCAAGAATAATTTGATGTATTTATTGTAATTATGCAAAAATATGTCATTATAGCATAACAATTTCATGGAAAAGATATGGTAAAATTAGACCATGATGGCAGCAATTTGCTGCCGTACAAATAAAAATTAATTCAAGTAAAAAGCAACAATTAACATTCATGTAAGGGAAATTGGTGCCTTTTCCCAATTAATTTGTCGTACATGCTGCAACAACAGGTGTATTGTCACATAGAAATATTGCCTTTACAATTGTAATGGGTATTAGTCAGTCCACCTTTATATTAGCAAACCAAAACATGAAGCCAAATGTCATTTAAAAGCATTTTAACCACATTGTACTTGGACTTCTCTGTCTAGACCTCCTATCCTCCCACACACTACATCCGCCGTGTGCCTCAGAGGAAGGTGCACTACTTCACAGCAGTGCAGATGATCCAGCTGATCATCCTGTGTGCTTTTGGGATGTATCCTCTGCCCTACATGAAGATGGTTGTCCCCCTTTTGATGATTTTGCTGGTCCCTGTCAGGTAAGATGACCCAACAGGGGCCAACTGGGAGCTGAGTGGGACCATGCAAACCAACACAGTGCGACAATGTCTGCATAGCGTTGTCGTTACGCTAAGGCCCCTTTCAGACCTGGTATTAACATCTGTCTTGAGTGATCCAATCACAAGTGGACAGCTCTAAGTACAGGTGTGGATGCACTCAGGACACATTAAGATCAGATTGCTCAGACTACATTTGGAGGTGGCCACATTGTTTTAACCGTGTGTACTCTTATGTGTCCTCCTGGGTCAAATTGAAGGACCGCCTACTCAACTGTGAGCGGAACTACATACTCCTTAACTGGCTTTGTACACAATATCTAAGGTATAGGTCTATAATCCCCACTTCTGAGCTAAATTGAATTTTTTTTTTGTAACATCCCCACTCCAGATTACAGCACTCTGCACAGATCTGACCCCTGTGTGGTGTGGAGACACATTCCAATGCCAAGTGTGAATAGATGTACTTAGAGCTGTCCATTGGTGATTGGATAACTCAGGATGGATGTTAATGCTAGTTGTGAACAGCCTCTAAGATTCATGTTCCACTGATTTTACACATGAAGATCAGTTTACTAAAACAGTTGGATAAAGTCTTCTGTTGGTCTGGATGGAGCTTTCTAAAGTCTAAGATAATAACTCTTGCGTGTGGTGTTTAAAATACTTTTGTAATGCACAAAATTGTCAAAATGATTGTTTGGGTCTGAAGGATTTCTACCTTTAGATAGTATTTCTATACAACACATGTAACTGTACAGTATCTCTCTGTGTTTTATCTCAGGACCAGCCTGCTTCCCCGAGCAATCGACGCCAAGTATCTGGATGTCATGGATGCTCAGCACATGTAGAACAGAGCACACCATATGAAAGGATTAGTTTTCTCCGGTAGGAATGGAAACAGACTGATTGTGTTAACAACTAAACAAAATGCAGTTGGACTTCAAGATTTGGAGGCAAGCTCTGTGCTGGTGACTGGATGACCATTTACACACCTCCTAAGCTTTCTCACTGTTCCATCATCACACATTCACTATCAATGTAGCTGATTCTTTAACATCTAACATTCCTGCATCTTTATTGTACTGAACTCAATATAGTCATGAAGGCGTTTCTTCTGTTTTGCTCCTTTTTACAAACACACATACATATGTGTTGAGCTGGTAACTGGCTGAGATAATGTCAGGCATCTTTGTAATATTTAAAACACATTCATCATCATTTAATTTAATTTAGGCAACAGGTTTTGCTGCTTTGTCTGTGTCCTTCTTGGATTAAAGTGTGATGTGGATGAGGGGACTTCAGTGTTTTACCACTGTCAAAAATCCAGAATCATTTAACAAAGTGAGAAGGAATTTCTCACACTTGAAAACATGCAGAGTGAAATATTACCTCACAATGATCACGTTTTAATCACACTAAAGCCAGGTATCACAAGATTTGTGTTCCAGTTGTTTATATGTAAAAAAATGCTATTATAATTAAGATAATACATTAAAAATTATGAGGTATGTTAATATAAAGGTAATTGTAATGTTTGGATTAAATTTGGATTACATTTTTTGTTACACAAATAAAGCCCTTTAAAAGGAACTGAATGAACATTTTTCATCATGCTGAACCTCTTTGATATTAAAAGCAAAATACTTAATATGCACCACCAATCATTGATACAGTAAGTAACAGAAGGGCACCTTCTCAAATATCACAGCATCATCACAATGCCATCCTTTATTAAGCTGAGAGGGACTGACAGTTCTAGACAGTAAAGTTCTGACTGTTACATTTCTCCAATAGATGGCAGTGGAAGCTCATCTTCAGGATGGTTTGAGATCAAGCTTGGCCAATGAAAGATGTATACTTGCCAGTACGTTACAGACTAAATGAGGCAGATTCATATCAAGTATTCAGTATAAGAATAAGAAACTGGGATAATGACTTGGACAGACATTACTTTGTTTCCTCTGTTACTTCCTGTAAAGACACTTTTTAAAGCCCCCCCCCCAAAAAAAACTGACACTCTAATTTTAAATGCATTTTACTGCCTTTGATGTGCTCAAAACTGTTATTCCACCATTAATGCATCAACTACTTCATAATGAATGTTTTTCAGACATGTATTAACTGTTTGTTCTGACTGCACGGAATATATTTGCAGAAAAGAAAAACATGAAACAGTTTGAGCCTTCTGAAAAACAAAAGGAATCTCCTTTTTATTTTGTGCTACAATGAAGCAGTGGACAAAATTATCATCTGTGGCTACTCGGCTGAAACCATAATCATGAACGCAGCAGAAAAAAAGAATTTGTTGTAATTCACATTAAATAATTTGGAATTAAATTGTGCACAGAAAAGTCTGCCTTTGTAAAATGAACCAGACCTGGAAGGCACCATTATATGTCGTCTGAGAATGAATATGTATTCTGTGCTTGATTATAATGATTAAATCACTGTTATCGCATGATAACAAAAAAAATCAACCTGACTGCCGCATCCGTCTCGGGTGTACTTTCAATAGCCTACACACAAAGTAGAGGGAAATATAATAATTTATTTCACATGATTGTACAAAATCAATAAGAGGCAAAAAAGAAAGTCACAGAGTTTTGAGGTTGAAAGTAGACCCTGATGACCTTCCTGTGTAGCCCTTTAGTCCAGGTCTGCCAGTAAGATGAGTCAACTGTGGGCTCAAGTATAAAAAATACCACCATTCCCACAACTCTGTTGAGATTGGTTTGTATCTCTCTGCCACCTACACAGAACACCCCTTCCTGATCTGAGGTCTGCTCTGTATAATTTATGCTCTTGTCTGTGCAGGCGGCGTCCAGTGTCTCCATTAATTGTGGGCTTTCTCCACATTTCTAGAGTGTCCTCCATGTACCTGTGTTGCCTTGTCTGCATGTTGTCTCTTCCATGTCCCAGAAGTGTCACCAGCAGAGTCCTACGTGCTCTTGATGCCCTGAAAGCCACAGAAGTTCCAACGTTTCTCCAAACTGGCTCCGACACCAGTCAGCTCCTGTCTGAAGGTGCAGGGCAGCCGAGAAAGAAGAGCCTCCACCTCACTGGTGTTGATCTGGAGAAACACACCCACACACACACCCACCCACCACACACACACAATCACACACACACAAAGCATTAGATGCCACTACCAATGAACACAGAAAACATCTCACAGCTCTGCTCACACTCTTCATTATTCTCACACATTTACTTAAACCAGATGAAAAGGGCAAGCATCAAGACATTATGAGCTTCATGAAAGGATTTAAGCTGGCTCACACCACACACCACCCTGGTGGGATGAGGTGAATCTGACAGGTGACAGTAGAGACACAACTTCACTGTGAGAGATGCTGTAGACCACCCACACTGTCTTGCATTAATAACTAGATTTTTTGAGCCCTGTGCTGATGTCAGGATGCATTAAGGTCTATCATGGAGATAGGAGTGGTGTATCATTACAGACAATGGAGCCGTGTGAGTGTGGAGCCAGAAGATAAGCCGGGAGGATTGGGCTTGTTGTTGGAGTATCCAGCCGAGGAATTGACAAAACTGTGGGCTGTTTGATGTGCAGAGTCAGTGTTAAAGGAACAGATACACAGGCACATTGACTTTAACAAAATCTCAAAAACGCAACACAATCATGTATAAAGCAAACACATACAAAACACACAGGTACACCTACACATACATGTGATGGTTTAAGGCAATAGTTTACATCAATTTGTTTGTAAAATGTATAAGAGGGCAGGAGACCAATCAGATCCAACAGAATGATCATAAAGGTGCCAGTCAGATGCAGTTAGAATGAGTGGCAGTAGGTAATCAGAGCACGTTAAGAAATCGAGAACAGTCTTGGTGGAATTGTGACAACAAAGCTCAGCTCAGTTATAACCGAGGAATCAGCTCAAACACGGCGCTTTGTTCTGAGAAATCAGGCTGACAAACAGCCTAAACTGGCGGAGGCAGGCAGCAGCAGGCGGACACAGAACATGAATATATTCATCAATAGGTTGTGCATGGGGGGATGTGTGATCAAATTAGAAAGTGTTAACTGCAACAGGACAAATGCAGGGAAGCTCTAGCTGGCTAAAAATACTAGCTATATGTTGAGGTTTTACGCTATTAACGAGGAAGGAGCAGCTGAGGCCTAAAAGGTCGAGACAAACAAGATTTTGACCACAGGGAAGGTCAGCAATGCTTCGTCCTGCATCAGGAGAAAAGACTGCCACACTGCTGCAGCAACTGTCGATTTACTCAGCTGCCCACATGTGGTTGAATCCGGTCACTCCCAGTTTGATTTTGTCACTAACAAAAAGCTACTATCTGCATTTGTTTATGTCACAAAAATATCTGTATTCATATCTAGTATTCAGATTATACCAAAAGGGGTCATGTCTTACACCTAAAACTAGAAATCATCTTTGTAGTCTACTCCATTTTCTGCATTGTTACAGATAATGGATGTCCCCTTTATATGTACAAATTAAGCTGCCAACAAAATAATATAATATCTTAACCATGTAACTGAATTAATGAAATACAGTAAAACATGATTTTTATTTCAACCACAAAAGAAAAAAATATAAAGTCTACACAGAGTTTAATTAGGAACTGTAGCAGCTATTAATGTTTTGGGTGGAAATCTATAGACCAAATAAAACAGGAGATTGGTGGAAATAATACATACAGAATCGCATACGGTATGACTTTTTTTAAAAACTGGAGCAAGAGGCTCAGATGAGTGTTGGTCCATGAAAGGAAAACAAGAACCCTATTGACAAAAAAAAACACGCCATTATAGCAGGGTCCTTCAACATATTTTATAAATAAGCCAATATGTGCATTTGCATGCATTTGCATGCATTTCGGTAACAATCCCTAACTTCAGCACTTCAACAACTTCACCTGTGGAACATCAGTTAAGCTTTGTTCTACACTCAACAACTAATCTGGTAAAGAATTATTAAATTAAAGTGTCACTGACTGTCTGAGCATTCAACTTAAATATACATTTCTGTGTTTTTAGCCTATTTGCTGTCGTACACCCTGGTAGGTAACATGTATATAGTATGAGTCCGAAGCAGTGCAGCTTTAAATTGATGTGTGTGTTCACCACCCTTTACTGAGATAAATAAAGGCAAAAATAAAATCTCAGAGTAACTGATGCCTTCGTCTACACTTCAGACTTGTTTGCAGCCAGGAGACTAAAATGGCACAGCAGGACCCTGGCATACAGTAGGCCCATATGTCAGTCCTGCAGGGAAATTTAATCTGTGTCACCATGTCTAGGATATGTGTGTGTGTGTGTGTGTGTGTGTGTTACCTTGGTGTCCAAACGCTGCAGGTAGGAACAGATGTACTCGATGCTGGCTCCAAACGGGTGGACGTGCAGGAACGTTGAAATGATCCCTGAGGTAGAACAAATAGGTCATGCAGACATGTTAATTAAACTGTCAAAATGCAAAGACATACCTTGTCACAAAGCTTCAACCTTTGCGTTTCTGTTCCATGTCAAACATGACTTTAAACCATGGCAAAATACTGCTAAAAATCTGTTTGTCTTGCACAACCAAGCTCAGGGACAGTGTCATCCCACAGACCATTAGACCTTTGAACTTTTAAACTCTGAGCTCATTGCATGTCAATTTACCCTAAAACTGTCACTTTATCTTTATATATTTTTACTTATACACATGTTACAACTGTTTTCCCCTCTGAATATACAGTATATTTTATATATATATAGCTCCTGGATAACTCGGTACAGGTGGTCGCCGGTTCGATTCCCGGTCAGGGCGGGGGTATCCAGGTGGACCCTTAGGCAAGGTCCTTAATGCTACTGGCCTACCTCAGGCATGAGTGAAACCGCAAATACAAGAGCCATACCGGCTCGGACGTCGCCCGGGTTAACAAGGTCCTTGTCAGTTGAAAACATGGATCTGATGCAATGCTACTATACAAGCAACCCCAGTGAGAGGGGTTATATGCACAGACTATGGGATATGTGGATGCTTTGAAACACATCATCAACATGGATGGTGGAAAGCAGAGGAAAATAACAGATGACACAGCCACGTTTAAGTCCAAATTCTCGACCCATAGTTGCTGTATAGTTCTGTTATTTTAATTTACAGACTGAAAAAAACTTGTGCTGCAGAATTGTGCTGTTTTTTGACTTGCAGTGAATAACGAGAGAAAACCTGCACTTAACCTTTTCATAGGCATTTTCTAATGCATCTTCATAGGATTGTTTAGCAATATATTAGATATTATCCATATCGTTAGCAATGTATTGTGTATCGTAAGGTACTCTGATTCCTACCTATAGTTTATTCATTTACAATTGCTGTCGTTCACAAATGTATATGACCTTATTTCATATTTTTATATTGATCTCTATAACTTTTAAGCACTATTTAACATCTTATGTCTTAGATTCTCCTTTTGTTTTTTTACTTGCAATTTTCTGTGACAAATCTAACTAGCATTGCTGGAGAGAGCTTGAGATCCAAGATTTGAAGTGCCAATGGTTGCTTCTGCAATTGCTGTAGATCTAAAAATAAATAACTTATTTATTCTTTCTGTACTCGTCTAACTGAAAAACAAGCGAGGACGCATCAAGTGGCTTTTTTTGTCAGGCTCCCAACACTGTTAAGAGCCTCTTCTATATTGCGGCTCCAGATTAGAGGGAGTGTTTGACGACGGCTTTGATGCCATTATTTTTTAATCAAAGCCGTGTGCAACTGAAACTCTCCACAACCTCAACAAAGCCTTATGCTTTCAACGAAAGACTAGATAGAAGACCCTAAAACTTCAGCTGAAATTTGGATGGTGGGTCTCCAGATGATCCGACCTCAATATGTGTGTCTGCATGTATGGCAGGCAAAGCATGTGAGCTAAGCTAAAGTTTATACATACTATACAGAACAACAAGATGAAATTGAGGGATAGTTCCCAATTTATTATAACTTATGTATGCTTATTTTGGCAGTGTTGGCCAACATTGTATATAACTGATGAGATTTGGAAAGAAAACTTTGAAAACTAAATAACTTGACATAAAAGGTATCTCTCCTCCTACCTGACATTGCACAGAATGTTGTTAAAGAACATTTAGACCATAATGTAGGGAGATCAAATCAAATTGTGATATTTTGTATTGTATTTTAATACTAAGAACATTTTACAGTTTGCTTGGTGGCCAGGGAAGGATGTCTTACGTTGAGGTTCAGCTGGGAGAATTTGGACTCTTGACCTTGGTATTTCTAAAATTCTCGTTTTGACTTTGTTAACTTGGCGAGTAAAATCATGTAACACAGTAAAAATGATTGCTAAATCTACAAAAATAAGACCCAAGTTATAATAAAATAGAATTATACTTTCACAGTGTATAACAGATGATGTTGATGGTGTTTTCAGAAGCACAATAGGTGTTTCATTCTTAATTTTAAAAAAGCACATACAGACACAAAAGCCTTTGCAGCTAAACAATACAAACCAAAACGCTTTCATCTAGTATACTTTTGCTTCTCATTTTTCATGAAGGTGTGAAGGGAACAGTTTAAAGATTACGCAACTCTGTTCATCTACATTCACTGTGTGGAGGGAGAGAAAAGGCAGAGATTCAACCCTGATGAAACATTTTCCTTCAGAAGTCAAGTGTCCCTTTTCTTTTCTGCGGTGCTCACTTCAACTCTGCGTCAAACAAGACGTCAAAAGGAGTGATTCTAACATAAAAAGGTGGATCAGGATCTTTAACTGTGGCCCACCTCTTTCTCAGCAAACAGCCAGAGTGGGCATGCACAGAGGACACGCACCATTGACTACCTAACTACCTGCTATGAAACAGTGGATGCAGTTATTTCTGGCACTGGAAGAAAGGTAGAACTGAACCCAAATAGAGACATATAGAAAGCTTTATTATTTGTAATTATTACTCAAGCATAATTTGCATTTCCTTTTTATTTCCTAACAAGACAAGTTTTATCATTATTGCTTTGAGCCAACGGATGTCCTTGAAAACAAACATGTGAAAATGATGCGCGCCGGAAAACAGACAGCAAAATAGGACGAGGCTTTGCTTAAATAATGTAGTGTATTACACACGAGGGAGATAGATGTTGGCCATATTTCCTATTATCATAAAGTCACATTGTGTTATGTAATCTAATGAGCAAATTGAGCTCTTTCTCTCTTTATATCATTCTCCTCTCTCGCTCTACCGGCTATGTAATTATGCATAATTATTACGTCAAAGCGACAGAAGCAGAAATAGTAATGCTGTAGAGGTGGCATCGGTGGTGCTTGTTGTGGTTATGTTATTAAAGCGATAAACGAGAAGAAAAATGGAACAACACATTACAATATAATGTAATCCAATTCAACAGCTATGTAGTGTGTGTACTCACTTTGTGAAACTATAATGTTGCATGTCTGTTGAGACCACCATTTTTGAGCCTATTATTTTGTACACTTCTAAGTGTTTTGGTGGCACAATGGCCAAATTAAATTTGTTTAGCTCAATTTTTATAAATTGAAATAACATGTTAAAAATGTTTTTAATAATATCAGAGAGCCATTAACATAAAGAACATATTAACAGCATAAACATATGAAGCATACGACATAAAATACTGTAGAGCAGGTCTTGTATAGGTCAGATATGCTAGAAGCTCTGTAAGGCTGTAAGCTACTGAATTATTATTAGGAAGCTAACGTCAGGATGCTAACATGCTCACAATGACATTGCTAACATGCTGATGATTTGCTGATGACCTTTCACAATGTTAACTATATTAGTTTAGCAAGTTAACATTGCTAATATTTGCTTATTAATGTACAACTGGAGCTGATGGAACTCTAGTTTTACAGGTTATTGGTTTATAAGAAAGTATTAGACAAAGTAAAATGTTTGACCTGATGATGGCGCTAGAAGAAAATTCAGGGAATCACTAAAGTCATTGGGATTAAATCATACACCCTAAATAACGATAGTTACATGGGTAACTCCAGATTCTATTAGTATAGGCGTAGCCCTCTAAGGGCTACGCTATTGGGTTTATCCCTTCGCGCATGCGCAGTCGTGAAGATTTTCTTTTCCCGCCCTTGCGTCCAGCACGGGCCTCAACTACGTCCGCATTTACTGTATATGTACACAGCGGACCCGTTGTTCGCCTCCCAAAACATCAGCTTTTTCTTCAACTAATGTTCTAGGAGCAGGTGGCCCGTATTTAGAGGGCTACGCCTATACTAATAGAATCTGGAGTTACCCATGTAACTATCGCTCTATTTCGATAGGCTTCGCCTCTAAGGGCTACGCTATTGGGTTAGGGCGAAGCTGATGTAGTCTATGCCACCTGCGACACAGGGCCAACAAGCCGAACATAGACCACATTCCCTACAACAATGTAGGCTCAGTCAGTCATTCTTCTGATCAAGCCTGCCATGCCAATGGCGTGGCCTGAAAAAGTTCATAAGGCCCGCAACATGATGGCAGTAGTTAATCATTAATGGAAAATTGTGCGTGAATAGCCCTGTTGTGCATGCGACGGAGTGACATGATTATCTCCGTGCATGTAACGTGATTATGATCATGTATGGGATTAAGAACTGCGTCTCACCAAGAATACTCCAGAATGAGAGTGGTGAGACAGTAGAACAGTTTTTTTTTTTTTTTTTTTTTATTGCACGCATCCAACACGGCATTACGTGTCGCTGACTGTGGACAGAACTGAACTGGACATGGAAGGTTCAGACATGTCCCGCAGATAGAAACGGATGAAAGGGCACGGGAAGCCCACGAGGCTGCCGCACAGATGTCGGCTACTGCCATGCCTTTAAAAAGAGCCGCAGACGCCGACAGAGCCCTCGTAGAGTGCCCTCGGATGTCGCGGGGCTCTGCCCCTTCCATGCTATAAGCTTGAGTAATAGCCTCGCACAGCCAGTTAGACAGACGCTGTTTTGAGAGGGCTGATCCTTGGGAATGTTCTCTATAATGCACAAACAGCTGCTGAGTTTTCCTGATATTTGCCGTGCGTAAACGTATTGAGAAAGAGCACGCACTGGACACAACCGTGGGAAGCCTCCTCCGCATCGTTGGCATGAGGCGGGGGAAAACCCGCGAGGGAAAACACCTCGACCGAAAAGAACTAGTTAGAATCTTCGGTGTGAAGGAGGGATTTGGCTGGGTGGCTGCGCCCGCCCCTCTAATGGAGAGGCATGACGGGAAATTGACAGTGCACACAAATCACTCACTCTTTTGCTGACGTCAGAGCAAGGAGAAGTGCCGTTTTTAGCGACAGCATTCTGAGAGAAGCTTGTGCCAGAGGCTCAAAGGGGGCTTCCCAGAGCCCGGAGCACTAGAGCAAGGTCCCATTGGGGGTGAGGGGTCGAACAGACGGTTTTGACGCCTAACCCCTTTTAGGAAACGCTTCACCAGGGGATGCGCAAAACTGTCCTCTCACCATAGCCTTCGTGGCAGGACGAGATGGCTGCTGCGTAAGCCTTGACTGTAGATGGAGCCAAATCGCTATCCACCAGAGTTTGGAGATACGTCAACACAAGAGGCAGGGGACACGATGTGGGATCCGCGCCCCTCTCTGTGCACCAGCGCTGGAAAGCTGACCAGCCCTGCGTAACATGCTATGGTAGAAGGGGCTCTGGAGCCCTGGATGGTGCGCACCACGGCAGGGGCAAGCCCAATCTCTGTAAGCGCTCCTGCTCAGCAACCAGCCCCACAGCCTCTGGGTTATCACCGGGGTGGCAGATTGCGCCGCTCAGCTGCGACAGTGCGTCTCCCTGCCACGGAATCTGCCAGGGGAAGCCACCAGCAACTGAACGAGGGTCGGGAACCAGGACGCGCCGTGCGCTCTGGTGCCACCAGAACAATCGACAGGTTCTCTTCCTGGATGCGCTCCAGGAGGCGAGGTATCAGCGGAACCGGGGAAAAGCATATAGGAGGGTTTTGGGCCAGGGCTGGTGGGAGAAGGCGTCTACGCCAAGGGGAGGGTTGTCCCGCGCGCCAGGGAAAACCACAATGTGCACTGTGTGTTCTCTCGTGAAGCGAACAGATCTACCTCCGCTTCCCGAACCTGTTCCATAGCGCTTGAACAATAGTGGGATTCAATCTCCACTCGTTGTGGGAGGGCCCTCCCTCGACATCAGGTCGGCCGCCCGGTTCAAAACCCGGGATATACACTGCTTTGAGAGACAGCAGATGACTGTGCGCCCATAGCAGGAGGCGTCTGGCTATTTCCAGCAGTTGGGCTGAGCGTATGCCGCCCTGGCGGTTTATGTACGCTGCCGCCGTCATGTTGTCTGTACGCACGACGACGTGTCCCCGTCACCACCGGGGTGAAGTGTTTCAGCACTTTCAACACCGTGGACAGCTCCAGGCAGTTTATGTGGGGGAGAGGGGAGGAGGCCAGACCTCCCACCACCTGTGACTCGCACATTCCCCCAGCCAGTGAGGGACGCGCCGGTGTACACCGTCATATATGACGTCACTCTGCCCAGGGAAACCCCGGAAGACAGGGTCCGGGATTCCCCAGTATGACAGGTCTGACCGGAGGGAATGAGGGATGGACAGCATTCGCCATTTTTGGCGAACGGGATCGAGCCGCTGACGATGAAACCACCTTTGGATCTTCCTCATGTGGAGGAGACCCAGGGGAACCACCGTGTGCCGCGGACATCATGCCCAGGAGCCGCATCACTGACAGCGCTGACACTGTTGTGTGTGGCCTGAAGCGGGACAACAGAGAGGTCAGGGCAACCTGTCTCGGTGCTGATAACCTGGCTCTCATTGTAATCGAGTTCATGTCCACGCCCAAATAAACTATTGATTGTGCTGGGACTAGAGCGCTCTTTCGCCAATTTATGGCAAACCCAGCGTTTGCAGGTGCTGCAGAACCTCCATAGTCTGTAGCGCCGCCTGCTCCGAGAGGGGGCTAGGATGAGCAGATCGTCCAAATAAAAGAGGACTCTGATGCCCCTCTTCGTAGAGGCTGGAGCGCTGTTTCCATGCACTTGGAAAAGGTGCGGGGGCTAGCGAGCACCCGAACGGCAGCCGGTTGTACTGGAAACGGGCCCTTGGAAGGAGAACCGCAGGAATTTCCTGTGCCTGGGAATGATTTGGACGTGAAAGTAAGCGTCTTTCAGATCCACGGACGTAAACCATTCGTGGCGGCGCACACATTCCAACACGTGCTTGACGGTTAGCATGTGGAAAGGGCGCTCCATGATGTATCGATTGAACTGTGACAGGTCGAGGATGGGACGCAGTCCCCTGACTTCTTCGGTGTGAGAAAGTAGCGAGAGTAAAATCCCCGCTCTCCTCTCCTGGAGGGACGCGGAGATAGCTCCGCTCAACAGCAGCCCTTCTAGTTCCGACGTCATAGTCTGACTCTGCTAGGGATGATACAGTAGTCTCCAACACGCCCGCGAAAGGAGGCGGGGGAGGCAAACTGGAGTGTGTAACCCGTGTTATCAGTTTTGACATCCATGAGTCCATGTGTGTCAAACTGACCCATGCCGCTGCGCTCTGATAGCGGGCGAGCACATATCTGAGTGTTGTTCACCGACATGGCAAGCAGGGAGCGCAGAGCCCATCCCGCCGCTGGGCGAGACGAGTGATTGTGTCGCCCAGCCCATGGTAGGGCTTTTCGAAAGGGCAGTGGCCAGCCGTCGCCTTGTGGGGCGAGAGCGGACACTGGGTTAACGTGTCCCTTGTCCCGCGGCATCGCGTGGGGAAGGGGTGGTTGAGCGGCGCGTCCACCGTGGGTGGATCATTCCCGCTGCCAGCATAGCGAGGAGGCAGTGGTGCCCTGCAGCAGCGGTCTGGTGTGTTGTGGGGAACGACTGTCATAACAGCACGCTGTTTAGAGCAAACAACGGCTGTTTGGCTGAGGGGAAACGGCTCTTTAGTTGTGAGTGTGTGGCCCTTAAAGGGCCGCTGTGTTTCCAACCCTCAGCTGGGGAGTGACAGGCGATCCTCGCGTCCCGCCATTGCCACCGTCTTTGCTGCTTGCAGGGTGGCTCGGGAGGCGGATTGGACCAGGTGGGAGCCGCTCTCATGGGTCTCCGGCCCCGCGAGCTTGCCGGCCGGTGGAGCCGGTTGCCGCTGCGGAGGGGGACCAGGTGGGGGTCCTGAAGCCGAAGCTTGGGAAGACGCAGCCGCAGCAGGTGCTGTGGGGCGCCTTTGTGGCGGTTGTCATGGCGACGGCGGGGTTGTGAAGGAGCCGCTTTCCACGAGCCGAGCTCAGCCGCTCCGCGTCCTCCGCCGCTTGATGGAGATGAGACGTGGCAGTCTGTAGGCGGGGCCCAAGTAGTCCATCGGGAGCTATGGGGCCGTACAGAAGCTCGCGTCTAACTTCCGCAGGCAGCTGGGACATGTGGAGCCAGATGTTTCGCTGGGCCACAGTCTGCCAAGCCATGACCCTGGACAGCGCCACCGTGGACGCCGTGGTAAGGGTGAGGATGGCGGTCATGGCTTTGCCATTTCCGTGGCCAGCTCCGAGGGAAGGGCGCCCGGTTGTGGCCATGGCGGAGACGGCAGAGGCCAGTAAGGCGATGTTGTTTTGTGCCGCCAGCCCTTGGGCAGCACATTGGTGGGCCCGGTCAGTGACTTGGGCGCACACTTGATCTTGGGGAGAGGGAGGCGTGGCTTCCGGTGGCCGAAAAGGTGGCTTTGGGAGCAGAATTGACGCCAGGCTCTCCAGGGGAGGGACCGAGGAAATCCCGCGTCTGTGTCGCCTTGAACCCGAGTAAACGGGGCGTAGCGAGAGACGGAGCCTTCAGTTTCCCAGGCTGTGAAAAGCCTCCTCCACAAAAGGCTGAAGCTCGCGCAAGCGCCAGAGTGGTGCCCGTGAAGAAGGCTATTCCTGGCGTAAATATCCCCGTCAAAAGGCCGCGAGCGGGCTGGCGGCTCCGCTGGGAGCGCTATGCCTCTCAGCTCCGCCGCCTTCCTGATGATCTCCGGCAGGTCAGCGAAGAGAGCTTTAGCGGTGGAGGTTGGAGCCGACTGAGGCAAAGGGAAGGCCGCTTAAGTGCCCCTGGCCGCTCGGGAGACGGGGAGAGCTCCAGTGGGAAAGCGCAATCGCCGTCTCAAGGCCCACCTCCCAGGGGGAAGAGGATCCTCCCAGGGGGAGGAGGGGAAACCAGTTACGGAGGCGTTGTCCGAGAGAACTGAGCCAGCGGACTCATGCTCATCGAAAACGCCGTCCGCCAGTGGTTCCAGGGTGTCGCCGGATTCCCGCTTGTCTGCCCAGCTGCCGCCTCCCGTCGCCACCAGCCTGACAAACCAGAAAGTTTCCGCCTCGCCGATTTAGCTCTTTAGATGACAGGCGGGCACAAAACTGGCAGGAGGCGTGGCGGGTGAGAGCCTGGCCGGCGTGAACGGCGCCGAGGCAGGTCTCGCAGCGGGGTGGAGGTCCGGCGGCAGGATGTAGCCGGTCCGGCAGGAGGGGCAGATGCGAGCACCGCTGGAGAGTCTTGAGCTTGTCTTCATACTGCGACGTTTGAAGAAAAAGTGGGAGACGAACAACGGGTCCGCTGTGTACATATACAGTAAATGCGGACGTAGTTGAGGCCCGTGCTGGACGCAAGGGCGGGAAAAGAAAATCTTCACGACTGCGCATGCGCGAAGGGATAAACCCAATAGCGTAGCCCTTAGAGGGCGAAGCCTATACGAAATAGAACTGTATGAAACTTCATGTCAATCTATCTGATAGTTCTTGAGATATTTCAATCTACACCAAAGCAAAGGACTAACTCACTGACATTGCCATCCCCAGAGCCAAGCCACTAACATGGCAAAAACAGCTTAAACAGCAGATTGCACTTGGAATAAATTACTTTAAAACAACTAAAATGTAGGTTGTTAAAGGCACTCTATAGCCACAGAGTGAATAAAAGATGGAAACTGTCTGTCAGGATGTGTATGCTTTAATTCTATTCCTAATATTCATGTGTCTATCAACAGGTACACGTTTGTAACAGAAACTTGTTATGTTAAGATGAATGTGTGCGCAGGCAGCTTTTTATGTAATTAATGTTTTATCTGGTTTAGCTTCATTGTGGTTATGTTGTCAAAAAGACGCTTTTCCATGCATTTGAGCAATTGTATTGTTGTATTGTAAATGCAGTAATGCCATGGAGATACAGTAAGGCAGCATACCGATTAGCAGTGCATCCCTCTCCGATTGTTCAGGATAGTGACGATTCTTCTCTGGAAGACCTTCCTTGTCTTGACTGCAGGACACCACTGATGATGCTGTTACATCCTGAGGACAGACAGAGGTCACAAAACACTGTTAAAAGACCCACATAGCACCACAATTTAACACCAATGCTGCTGAATAATCGAAACAGGGCTCGGGTAGTAAAAGTCTAATAATAGAGGGTGTTTCAGCAAGCATGCAAAAAGGAGTGTAAACTGTAAGCAAATGAAAACTAAGGAAAAAATAATCCATAAAAAGGACAAGATAATGAGCACAACATGGAGCGAAAAAAACAAAGCCAGCAGCTAATGTTCTGACAAAAGGGAAAAAAACAAAACAAATAAGAGTGGAAGAGAGAGGAAGAGGAAATGCTACGATGCTATCATGCTAATGATCACTCTGTTGTTCCTGTGAGCGTGACACAGCCTCATACACAGATGTGAGCATAGTGGAGGAAATTTGGATCTGTTTGAGTGGCAGGAAATACATTTATGTGCATCTAGTGAAGTTTCTAAAACGAGAAATGTGGCAATGGAAGGTGGCTTGCCCTTCAGAGTCAAATCAGAACGCAGTGGCCTTGTCTTGTCTCAAGTTCTTGTCTAATGTGAGCATGTATGCAAGTATGTATTAGAGTGTGTTCATTTACCCTATATGTGCACTGTATGCTGGCCCTTCATTTTCTAACCCAGTTGTGTCTGGGTGATGTACTGGCAATTAGCCTACACTCCCTGTGAAGATTGGCCTGTAATGATATGTCATTTCAGTGGAAGAGTTACAGGAGGGGAGGAGGCAAAATAAATACAAAAAAATAAGGGGAAGAAGAATATTTAGCATGGAGTGGTGAGAGCTTAGTTTTTTCCCACTTACACTGACTTGATTAGCACTCTGTTCGCTCCCTCTGTCATCTTCCTTTAACGTCTCCAGCTACAGTCAATTAGAAAAATGAGAGGAAACGTCAATGAGAAACAAGTCCCCCACTAATGCAATCCGACACACGAAAACTCACTCTCCATCCCTCTCTGACTCTGTCAGACACACACATACACATGAACAGCAGCAGCAGAAAAAGCAGCAGCAGCAGTAGAAGCAGCACGAACAAAGCCTAGTTTCAGAGTGACCTTTTCTCTTCACGTTTTGGAGACAAAGTTGGATAAAGGAAAATATTTAATATGTGTATATGGCTACACCTCCAACAATAGAAACCTTAATATATGGTCCTCTGCTCTGCATGGAAAGTTGCTTATTTATTTAATCAAATTTGCATTCAACAGCACATAACACATTTACTCCGAGAAAACCTTCTACAGTAATTAATTTCAATAGAAACACACTGTTTATTATGACACACTAACATACAGTTCAAAATGATTAAAGTATCTTATCTTACATGGCTGAAGGCGGTGCACATGGTGAATGGATATGTAATCTGCCATACAATGTAAACACTGAACTAAACTGTTGTTTATGAGTGAATGTGTGTGTGTGTGTGTGTGTGTGTGTGTGTGTGTGTGTGTGTGTGTGGTAGAAGAGCTGAGACCACGTACAATGTGCTGGTATAATGTACTGTATGTCTTAGTGTATGTTAATACATTTCTCCACCTAATGTGTGCCAGGAGGAAACAGTTTTATTGCGCTTGTTGCATATTATTATCCACTACCAGATGGTGAAATACTGTGAAGGAGCGTTTCAGTAAATAAATCCACACATGTAAGTAAAACCGGGCATAATTTATTATATCCCTATCTTGCTCCTTTTTATATTTTTTTTTATTGTTGGTATTTTTAATACTTATGCTGCTCCAATCGCCTTTATGTTTCAACAGGGACTAATATTGATGATAGGGAGTATTTTCCTGCATTTCATGAGGAGATAGGTCAGGTCACAGTGACCTAATAGAATATCCAGTGCTATTAAGTGACAGCAGGAATCAGTGGTTTAGCAAAGGTAAACTAATGTAGTAAGAGCTAATGTTTTACAAAGGGAACACTTATGTAAAATCCATTATATGTGCTTGTTAAGGAATCATGACCAATATATGTACAGACTAGGACATAATCACATGTTCCCAATATTTAGATAATAAGAAAAAAAATGCTACAATATGTCTTCTAATTGTTCTAAATACTTGGAATCTGGTATGGATATAGTTTCGGCAAGTATTTGGATCACATGAAAAATTAAAAATCATATGCTTATCAATAGTCAAAGTCAGGATTTTTGAAAAATGTGGTTCATTTATTGGTTCTTCATATGAATTTGTTTTGTACTGCATAAAGGTGAATATCTTTGATATTGAACTTGTTATGAGTTCATAAATACAAAGTAATTGATTGTGACCCTTGTAGTTTCTGAGATACAGCCATTTCTTCTCATACTATATTAAGTCTTTCGGCAGATGGGACTACTGTTTCTTTCCTAAAATACAATGAAATATATAGAACAAACAGTAGTCCCATGTGCCCAAAGACTAAATATGGTATGACAATTAAAACTCAGCTAAGCCCAGATTTGTGCTTAGGCAAGCCCAGAGAACACTTCAAAAGGAAATTAAAGATTTCAGTTACAGACACAAATGGAACTGCAGGAATGGATTTTTGGCCACTTGGGGGCAGCAGAAACACGTTGTACAGACAACACTGACATATCATCCCCTTTGAAGTTGATATGGAAAACTTGTCAGCAACCAGTTGCTTATTTACACATCCAGTAGTTACGGAGAGACATTATTATTAATTTAAAGTCGAGTTTGTATCCACCTGATGAATGTTATACATTTATTCTTTTTAAGCTCTGTTTTTGGTCTCTGATTTTATATCTATCTATTTATAAATATCTGGCGGCTCCACTATGTTCAACAGTTATTGCTGTTTGGTGCTGAGCAGGTAGTGTACAGTGGGTTTATTAGAGCTTTTTTTAAAACTGGAAACAGCTGCCTGCTTCAGCCAAAAACAACACTTTGAGAGTGATGAAAGTGAACCAAAACAGTAGTTGTGGGCCAAACAGCTAAATAATGAACTGAAGCTCCATTAAGCCGAGGGGAGCTGCAGATTAATGTGATTATTTACATTATGAGTACTAACTTTAATCATACTCCTCGTTGATGTTGAAAGACTAAGTCTAATTGTTAGAACCATGCTAGGAGCAAACATCTCAAAGTCATTGTTAGGGCAATCATAACATTTCAAGGGCTGAGACAGATTAGGAGGATGCAAACATGTTTATCTTTTACCTAGTGTCAATTTGCCAGACCATCCACATGCTGCGGAGCGGAAGAGGGTAAGCAATAATCGTGGGGGGATCAAAAGTCTCCTCGGAGAGTAAAAGATTGGCATGGTGTGAAGATTTAAACTCTGCAATCTCAACTGAGGACTGGCAGAAGATTTGCTTAAAATCTCAAACACAAACAATAAATACCCATTTTAAATTACTTCAGTATAAGTGGATAATGAGAACTTATGTAACACCAACTCAGTTAAATAAATTCAGCCCCAATAATCCCAATACATGCTACAAATGTGGTAGAAAGGGCACATTATATCACAGGCTTTTTGGAGTGAAGTGATGGATGTGATTTTACATGTCACAGGTATAAGGCTATTATTGAACGTCAAACTGTACATCTTTGGCATTTTTCCCATGAATCATAATCTCAGTAAGGCAAACAAATCTATGATTACTTTCTGCATCTTACAAGCTAAATATACCATAGCTAAATCTTGGAAATCCACTAACAAACCAAGTGGTAATGTCTGGCTTACTGGACTGTCAGACTGTCTTGCACTGGAAAACAGTTCAAATTTGCACGTGTATTATTTTAAAAATTAATAAACACACTTGTTGAACAAAGGAGCTATGACAATCCATAGTAGAAGTAAAGGAGCTCCACAAACCCATCCCTTTAGTCCTTCCCAGTCAAGAAATCGCTCCTCTAGCGGAGCCACATCAGATTCCAACAAAACTAGAAAACAAAATCCAGATGTGGCAAATGAGGTGGTCGTTGTGGTTATAGACGACTATATGTGAATTTGTGCTTAGTAAGAAGAGAGGAAAATTCTGTCTCAGTGTGCTGAAGACGGGAAATCCCGTCAGAGGGCAACACAGAAAGAAAAGAGAAACACTAATTCCCATAGTTTGAATATCTGCAGCTGGAAGACATTCTATCAGCTCAAGGCAAACCAATCTGAGCAGCTCTGTGGATCAAAAAAATGACCTGAGAGCAGACAGCAAGCCACCAGAGTTATCAGGCACCACTTGCCAGTACCATTTTAGTATTATCATTATCCAATTACATAGCTGATTGAACTTGAAGCTAGATTTCATGTACGCCCTCTTCCCTGTTACCACGCTGAGCCAAAATATGCCAGCAAGGAATAACGACATAAGAGGTGGAGGAGCACACCTGCACTCAAATATTTGTTGCATGTCAATAGGTGACCTGCAATATGCAACATATTTGAGGTATTTGAAATTAAGCCCCTGTGTCTCTTATGAAGCAGAAAAGCAGTTAATTTTACGTTTAGGACAGTTTGGTCTCTTCACAAATTTTGTCTGCGCTAAAATTCAAGGATAGTTCTCAACAAACTGCTTCAAAGGCATACAAACTGTACATTTGAGCTGCTCTGTTATCCTGTCAGCCTGTGACCAGCCTCATTACAGTTGGTCATCACTTGTCCTTTACTAGGGGGCTTGACGGTAAACAAAGGAGATTATATGCTGTTGACCTTTCCCGATTGCTTCTTTTCTGACCGTGGTCGGAAGACCAGGGGAGACTTGTTTCCTCCAGTGCCGACGTTATAAGATAAATTACGTCTGGGTTAAGATCCCATTTCTGATGAGTAAATGACTGAGCTTGGCTTTTAGTCTGGAGTATATTTCAAACACCGCACACAGTGTACAACTCTGCTCTGGTTGCATCTACACGTCTGCTTCCTGTCTCTCTATTTCTCCTCTGTCCACTTTCCACTCACACCCACCCACCCACATGCATGGAGCTCTGTTAAAGGTGCTGCAGCACTATTTTACAACAATGCTTTTTTTATTTCCATTTAAGTTTCCAAACTGGTCCAGAAACAATCAGTTACCTTTTGGTCGGCCTATTCTAAAAAGTCCATCTCCTATTTTATGATGTAACATCAACACACAGTGTTACAAGAATGAAAATGAGGACATGGCAGTGCTGGCAATGATCGTATCCAAGGTCATTTTCCCAAGATATGCAAATATTTTCTGCTTCAAACTGTAAAATAAATCTCATTTGGGAGTAAAAGTTCATTCACGGATTTGATATGCCCTAAAACGCCTTCTGCCACACAGGAAACAGTTACAAGCTGTATCTTTATTTAAGAATTAATTTGAGAGACAAATCTTAAAGTGCAAAATATAACCTGTTGAAATTTCTCTTAAGACTTCTTAGACTAAGGGTAATTCTCGTTATCGGTCTATATAGTAATTACCTTTCTATATAGTAGTTTTCATTGTTAGTGGTGTTTGCAATCTTTTATTTTGCACATGCACGCCTGTAAAAAGCCGTTTAGATATCTGGTTAAACGTATAAATGGCAGACAAATCAGGTTGCCCTAATCCCCTTTGCTGATTACTGTAACCAGGTTATTCGTTTACATGACATTTGAAAAAACAAAAATCAGCTTACTGGAGAAGCCTACTGTAACCCGGTTCCTTCAGCTGTCACATTAAAAGCATTTAACTAGCAAAACCTAGGGTGGCTTTTTTTGTGAAGCTAGTGGTATGATGGAAGAAGGCAGATTATTGACTGATTTCTTTAATTGAACAGACAAACAAAAAGTCTAAGACTGAAATGTTAAGGATGCATGTATGCAACCTTTGACATGATTTTTATTTAAATCTCTTTGTCTGTTCTGGTCATTTTAAGCCTGAATCCTAAATTATTGGTCAAATCCCAGCTTTTTTAATTTCCATATTTTTAAAGTCATGGTTAGTATAAAATATCTTGATGGCTTGTTCACTATTACAGTAGTGCCTAGAGGATGCTTGTGTACAGGATCCAGAATTTTGTGCTACGCCCCTGGCGAGGAGTTTCATCTTTTATCTACTGTGCTGGGTTGATTCTGGGAAAAATCATTAGACAGACATTAGACATTCAAATGCACCAAAATCTTCACTAAAAGGAAGCCTGTGGAGTGTTAATAATTTTACCAATATGCAACATTCGTCATGCTCTGACATTCATTATGAAGTAAATTCTTTCAAACTAGACCGCAAATGAGGCCCGTTTTTTTTTTTAAACAATTATAAAATAAAATAATCATCAAATAAAATAAATTATACAATAATTAATAATTACATTTACTCAAACATAAACGCAATTTGTTTCTTCTGACCTGTAGTGTGTGTGTGGTCTTCAGGTTGTGCAGTCCTGACTTGAGGTCATGGATTTGGTTCTTCAGCTGCTGTTTTTCTTCTATACTCTTCTCAAGCTCTGCCTCTCGCTCCTTCAACTCATCCCTCATTCTCAGCAGTTGCTAAAAATAAAAGGAAAAAAGACTGGTTAGCCATTAATGTTCATGTTAGCCATGTTTCACAACTGCTCACACGAGAGTAAGGGCTGTCCCAATACTCATTTTAATCGAGCGCTAGGGGTAAGACGAAGGGGTGCACAGCCTTTAAAACCAAGGGAGGACGCAAGCTTACTTGAAACCGAGGGGTATCCATATACATTGCGCAACAGGCAACAACTGTTGACAGTATTTTCAACTTAAATAATAGATAAAAAAATTACGACAGTCTTGTTTTGTGCTCTATACAGTCCTGTACATATATACTTGCAAGCACGTTCTTAATTGAGACTTTTAAAAAATTGCTAGCTTGTTACGGTAACGCTAATTGCTAACATTAATGTTACATTGCTGATTTGCACAACAGTCTCGCATTTCTCTGCCTTGAATGGACTCCATGCATGTCTACAGTTTTAACCATTAGCAGAGAATTTCATTTGATATCAGTGAACACCCGGCAGCTGATCCACTTTTGGGCTGAAAACGAGCAGAAGTTTCTTAAATCATATGTTCATGTTGTACCCATTCATTATTGTATTAGTACTGTATTATTGTAATCATTTGTAATTAATTCCTGTTCATGCACTTGTACATTGTTGTTGGTTATGATTCGGGACACTAATGAAAGAAATGTGAGGGACGGGTTACTGGCCAACAGGCATCAGACTGGTCTGGAATATCAGAACAGCTGTAGTTAATTTGTTTGTTTGTGGTCTTGTGTGTCATTTTTTTAGTTTCACACATTTGAGCACCATGTGTGTGACATATAAGTTATGGTTCTAATAGTTGACAATGGTTCTTTAATATAATATATTTAATTTAATTTAGCCTGTTATGTTTAATTTATTAGGCAATAAAGACAGATTTTTGTTAAAGAAAGTTTTTCTGAACATCAATGACATTCAAAACGGTGATAACGGAAACAGATGTATAAGACACCATTCAGTGTGTAGGCCTATACATGTGTATTACAAACAGACTACAAAGATAAGAACATCTACCTCTGCACCACCAAAGTGAACATAACATAACTATAAAACATATAAATGCATATGACACTGTTGTGAAAACCCACGCAATCAACATAGACACACTTGCAGACGGCATCTTGGAAGTTTGTGATCAGTACTGTATGGTGATGTAACCAAGTGGGGTCCCATATCATAGGGGTATGTTTTCACCCCTAGCTCTAGGGGTGAAGGGGTAAGATAGTAAAATGGGATTCAGCCTAAATCTAGAGAACCAAAAGATTAAATTCCTTGAGATGGATTCAAAATAAGCACTCCCTCATCAGCTTCTTTATTTAATGAGATGCTGAACAATTCATCAGTTGCAGTGGTGCTTTGCAGTGTGTGTCAAGTGGGGTGAAAATTGAGCACCGGTTTGGAGACAGGAAGCCAGGGGAGAGATTCAGCTAGTCAGACCTGCACGTAATGAGCTCATCCGCATTTCTGAGACATCATTCATACCAAGTATTAAAAATATTTTGTCTGCTAATGTTGTCTATATAATGAATGATCCAATTACACCATAATATTTTTACATTATGCAAATTGTGGTCGGTGTTCTGTCTGCATCATTTTTTATTTGTGGTATACACTTTGCACTACAGGCTAGTAGTGGGTGGCTGGCAAATAGCACAAACGTAGTAATATTTATCTGGCACAATGATGGTGGTCCAATTTTTACTTTCACTCCTTACATTTTAACACAAATATCAGTACTTTCTACTCCTTACATTTTACAAAACTGGCTTGTTACTTTAGTTTTGTACAAGAGGTCGTCATGTTGGAGAATAGCGCTGACACAAATCTCACACCGCGAGCGGACAGGCACGCCACGCAGAGAAAAAAGAGGGAGAAAAGAAGAAGCGACTACCTGTCCCGTCAGAGGATAATCAGTTGAGATCATGTGTGTGCGTCTTTGAGAACTGTAAGTCGAGTTAGTGCTTTCCACAAAATAGCTTAGTGCAGGCGCTAATGGAACCAAGTCCTTATTACGTAAATTACCCCACTAATAATGCCCGGAATGGTACCACACTTCTACAATAGTACAAATAGGTTATGTACTCATAAAACAAAGCATTAGAAAGTTTGTTTGTACAAACTGGTGCAAAGGACCCTTGAATGAAATTACTCCAAACGATCCCTTCAAGATTAAGATATATTGTGTCTTCAGTGTCAGATGAAATTGAGTCCTTATATCCAATGGGAGGATATTTTCTCAAGGAGGACAATCATTTGCATAAATTGCAATGACACCTGGCTGCTGAGGTCAGATCATAATCCAAACAAACAAATAAAGTTGCTTGTTTATATCGTACATTAATATTTCCTTCATGCAGAGTGACTTGTAAATTAAAGCGTAGTGTGAACCTGATTGAAAGAGGTTACTACTTACCACATTATTAGATGTAAGCCCAAAGCAGAACATTAATTTAGAGGCTTGACTTAAAACACTGACTGCAGAACTAGTGCATAATTTGTAATAATTAAGACTTGGTGCTGATTAAACTATTGGCAAGCAGCAGAGGCAAATCTCCACATGATGAACAGAAGATAGTGTTTGCACTGTGCAGCTTGCTGATGTGTAATAACATGTATGTGGAAATGTGTAGCACTGGAAAAACAGTCACCCAGGGGAAATATATTCTTTAACATGTTTTTGTGTTTGGCATCATTTAGATAAAGAAATTTGAAATGTTGTCATTTTTTGAAAAAGGCCCAAGCAGACAATAAAAATGTTTACCCGGTTTCAAGGTGGACATCAACTCTCTCCTGCTGATAATACTTCAGGAAGGAACTTGTTTGAAGGAACAACAACAATTTCAGGGGCAACATTTTCTAATTATCCATGTTGATGTTTTCATTTACGTGCTGGACAAAAATTTCAAAAAAAGGTGATTTCAATGCGCTTTGTCAAATGAGATGGAAGTTGAAAAAAGCTCTTCCGCTGCCTTGAAAACAATATATTCTATGACATATCTACACTTAAGGAAGAACTGCAAGCTGGGGCTATTTGACAACACAGCAGGTGATCAGAAAATTGGATTTCCGCCTAAGGAAGTGTTTTCTTATTTTAATGTAGATTACTAAATGTTCCTGAGGGTAATATTCTTTTAAATTTAGCCTAAAGCTGTGGTTCACAATGCTGGTCCCTATGACACCTTTCTTTTCTATAATTTTAGCCACTTAACTTTCTATTTTCTGTAATTGTTTTAACTCTATTGTTCAATCAAAAAATAACACATCACAGCCCAACCCGTCCACAAACACATGCCTGCAGCTATCAAACATTGGATCAGATAATGCTGGAAATAATTTAGTATTAAAGAAGCAATGTGTACTTTCCCTCAAATTCAACTACAGTAAAGAAACTCTAAAGACTTAGCTTAAAATTAAAGCATAAATGTAGCTATTAGCACGAGGAGGCCGGGATATATTATTGTGGGACTTATGAAATGTTGAAATGTATAAAATGTTAGATAAAAAACAAAAACAACACATACAGAGGCAAAATCCAGCATGCATCAACACAGAAAATAACAGTGTAAAGTCAAATGATATTGAATGTACTAACATCCTTTATGACAAAATAGAACCAACAGTTTGCTCCAACCGAATCAGTTGATATAAAATCCTCACATTGAAGGAACTGGAACTAGACAATTAATGGCAACAATTAACACCACATTCTAATAACTGAGCAATCAAATTTTAGAACCTACATGGCATGTTTCGGACAATGTGGCTTTAAAGGGGTGACAGAATGCAAAACCGAGTTTACCGTTGGTGGGTAAAATAGGCATACATAGAACCTTAAAGTCCGTTGACAACTCTTTCCTATGCAAATCTCACAATTTGTCATGCCCCAAAATTTACATACAACACTTACCTGAGATCAGCTAGTCTCAGTTCAGCTAGTTCTTACGCTATTTCATTACTAAATTCACTTCTGAGACTTTTTTATGCGAGAAATCAACTATGTAGAGCTCAAATATGGGTTGTTTTACGGAAATTGATGGCTAATTGCAAATTTAGTAAGACTGTGTGTCAGACTTCAGGATCTCCACCCTGCTGTGCACCATATTCAGCGCAAAGTCACCGTTTCTGGGTAACTGGACTACCAAACGCTGCAGTCCTGATGGGGCTCCACGGCGCTGCTCTCCCTCCCCTGTTCCTGCTAAATGGCGTGTTGGTGTGTGTGAGTGAGAGCGTGGTCAGTGAGCTTTTTATGCCTACACAACCTCTTGTGGAGCATTTATAACTTTGAAAAAACCACAGGTTCCAGTTAATCTTATAATGTATATGTGTGTTGAGTTATTTAAACAAACGATCGGGGAAATAAACGCCTCTTGTCTGCGAGTCTCCTGATTACATCTCCAGCCAGCTCACAGTCAGACTGTGGAGCTGCTGAAGTCCGACACAGTCTTACCGAATTTGAAATTAACCATCAATCTTCATAAAACGGCCCATATTTGAGCTTTGCATAGTTGATTTCTTGCATAAAAAAGTCTCAGAAGTGAATTTAGTAATAAAATAGCAAACAAACAATGTATAAAATGACTGCAGTTTGTGTGACATGGTATGCTCGGAGCGGCACGGAGGGGATGAGCTGGAAGTGTGTGTCTGAGTGTGTGTGTCTGTGTGTATGTGTGTGTTTCAACCAACCAATCAGTGCGCAGCTCATCTACATATTCATGAGCATGCCATATTTTGGAAAAAATGGCTTGTTTCTTCCAGGGCTTATTCACAGGGCAGCATTAGGGCCAATAGATTAGCACTCGGGTCATTTTCAGCCCAACCAATGTTATATACCCTATTAAGAGACCTTAAGGAACAGTGTGAAATACCCTATATAATCATTCTATCACCCCTTTAAACTCATCTTAAATCCCTAAATCTTTACAGTTCTCTAAAATTTAATTAAATTACAACATGACCAGCCTTAAGGCTCCTACTCCAGTAATTCTTCCACCCACACAGGTGTTTTTTTTTTTTTTACTTAATCTACCTGATCAGAGTTTAGCTTCTCATAACTGTGTGGGTGTGTACAGACTGTTATCTCACTCTGTTAAAAGTTTAGTTGCCTTCTGTTACTTAAATTTCTACCGGTGAAATCTTTGATATCCAACTTTACTATTTAAACTTTTGAACTGCATGCAAAGGGAACATTTTCTTCCTTATTTAAAAAAATGTTCAGGTTAATCTAATATAAACCTTTCTGTAACAGATGCTTTAATACTAGTTTTACTGCTCACTGGAAACGATACAAAATAGATAAACACTGACTTTTTAAATGATTGCCTTGTTTATGTACGTTCAGATAATTTTGCGATGTCACAGCCCTGAATATGACCTGCAATTTACCTGAGCCGTGAAATACAATCTGATCTTTGATTGAATCCCTGATTACTATCAGCTGTGATAATCCAAGGCTGCTGTGACTTACAGTAAAAAGTCATTACCTATGAGTTCACAATATCAAGGACATTTCAGGAATGCCAAGATTAAAGCTGCTTTAACAGCAACGAACATTAAACTTGTGCTGATTGAAACCAAAAAGAAGAAACAAAAGAGATTTGTGTTGTCTAGGTACCTCTTGGGTGACTGACATTGGGATTTTGTTTTGCTTATGAGCAAGGATATTTCAGCTGTTTTCAATGTAATTCAATGATAGCCGGGTGAGCTCTTATTATTCTGGTAGCAAAAATAAAATCTTAAAAAAGAAAATGCTACAGGGGAAACAAATGGTATTTGAGGAATTTGAAGAAAAAAAACCAAACTCAATGGCAATACTAAACTGCTTGTTCAGTTGGATATTTCTTAACATTATGAATATATTGATTTTTTTTAAGATACTGATATTTATTCTATTTGGTTTCAAATTACCCAATAATATACTGCTCATTTTCAATCGTATTGCATGTGTCAAAACAACTGACATCTGTTTAGTAGTCTAAACTTGTATCACAGGATACATCTACTGAGATGATATGATGTAATACAAACTCCAGATTTATCATAGCAGACCCAATTCTTTTACAGGCAGATTTGCATTATCTCTATGTCTCTGCATTCATTATTGTTTTGTTTTGTATGAGGCATCATCATACAGTATGTGTCTGTACCACAGTAGACATTACCTTCTGCATGCCTTGCAGAGCCTGCTGCAGGAAACTGAGCTGCTGAGAGTGCGTGGTGTCCTCCTCACTGCTGATTGGTTGGTTCTTGCCTTGTTCCAGTTTGAGCAGCTCCACCTCGTTCCTGTAGGCGTCCAGCTGGCAGCGCAGAGAGTCGTTCTCTTCCTTCAAGGCTTCTGCTTGGGAGACACCTACAGATTAATTTGATACACAAACACACAATGACACATTATTAGATGGCATATGGATAGGATTTATTCAGTCTAGTTTCTGTCTAAATGCCAAACGCTCTTGTTCTCTCCCCCTAGATTTCCAATTCCGGCATCAAAAAGAAATGCAAACATATTTCCGTCATTTAAACAAAAGCCAATTACCGTTTCTTGAATCTGTAACGGATCTTTGAAATTCCAAACTCTGTGTGATTTATTTTCACAAATAGTCCACTGGTAAAAGCCAAATAGAAGCATCTGTCAACCTTACATAATGCACACATTTCCACTGACTCAATACTGTAAATAACATTATCACACAGTATGTCTTTATCCTTTTACCTCATACAGAAGCATTAAAAGTACCATGACATTTTTCAAAACGCTGCCGCCAAATTAATTCTGTTTAATCTCAGTAACAGCACAAGTGTAGAAAAACCCCTGGAGACTTTAAGACAAAGAATCATCCTCCTTTTACATTTGTGAACCAAATGCGAGTACGAGACTGTTTAAGACATTATGTTCCCATGCAGGCACTAAAATACAATCCCTTTTGAAAAATGGCAAAAATGCCATTTATCTTTAAACAGGTTTTTGACTTCAATAGGATTTTCTTTTTTCCTGCTCTTTTTTTCCTGAATTTCTGGAAGAAATTTAAATCAAATCACAATGACCTTTTTGTGACTGAAAGCAGAACAAAGCTGATTTATTGATTTTGATCTAAAATCTAGCAGCTATATTACTGCTATTTTAATAAATGCCCCAAATCAGATTTTTTCACAACACAGCCTTAAAGTCTAATATGATGCACACTCCAGAATAATATTAATAGGTAAAGGGTTGGCTCGGACAATTTGTAGGTTAGTTAGTTAGTTAAATAGTTTACCCTTAATCATTTCTGGCTACTAAACTATTAATAATCATGTCTGCTTCAGGCAATCTTTTAATATCTATTATTTCAAGATTTGCTTTGGTGACCTTACCCTCTGACGTTGCCCTCAAGCAACAAACTACATTTTTGGAAATCACACTTGCAAAAATCCCTTTTTAACATGTTCAAATTGAAATAACTTCATATAAAACTATACTTTCATGTGCATAGATATGTAAAGAAGTATGTTAGATTGTTTTATTTTGTTTTTATGTATAGTATACTAAAACTGTGGTTTTTTCTTTTGTATTCGTTGTCTCAGGGCAACATTGTGCAGTTAGTCCAATTTATTTAGTCCATAGTGCAGCTAGTTTTGTTTAGGCATAATCATACATGTGTTGGGGGGTTTCTGAAGCTGTCTGACTATAAGTTGTGATGGACTATAAGCTTTAGTCGGGAGCTACAGTTTGAAACAACACTATTACATTAGCAACAGTCTGAGCTTTCCATCTGCTGCTTTAATCAAATCAACAGCCTGGTGACAACACAGTCTTTCCCAGAATCTATTCATCCATATGGCATATAGTTCGAGAGCTTGATTTTCACCCGTGCACTTTTTACATTTCATCCTGGAAGGTAACTTTAAGTCAAACTGCTTTTTTTCTTCTTACATAGTACAGTATGATTTTATTGTTGATTTTTTTACAATGCTTTTAGATATTAAGGTTTCTCTACTTTCTAATCATTTATTTTCTGTTTTCACACAGCACCTAAATCTGCAGACCCACCTGTGGGTTTTTCAGGGCGTGACTCAATATCAGAAAAGATCTACATGAATTAATTAACAGATAAATGCATATTACACGCACCTTAGGCCATTCTGAGTGCAATTTACAATAGAACAAAAGTGACAAAAAGACAATTTGAGAAAGGTTGTGTGAATGAGGTTTATTCTTTCTTCCAGGACTGCAATAATTTGAACTGTAAAATCTATAATTCCATAGTTCATTATTTTAAATGCTGTAGAGAGAAATGTTAGAACATCATTCACACTCCCTCAAATTAGTTTCAATGTGAGCTTGCTGTTGCAATGACTGTCACTCAAGACAGAAAGACACCTAATAGGATGTCTCATATTTCATCCAGAATGGTGCTGAAATGATGTGGATTAGACTGTAACAATATCCTGAATTTTGTTTAATTTCACCTGTATGATTAACATGTGGCCCACATTAAGATATCAGTGTTTGATACTTTGAGATATATATATATCTCAAAGTATCAAACACTGATATCTTGGGAGCAGTGGCTCAGTAAGTAGAGCTATCAAACACATGTAGCTGTAGGCATACATGCACACACATACACTCCACGCTGGGGGAATAACAGCAGTTTCCCCGTTAATCTCTGTGCTATGATAGAAACCACTCAGCCATAACTTGAGATTGGAGATTTCTTTTTCAGCTTCCTTGTGTTTATGTGTGCACCTTGTGTACTATACAATACACCCAGCTACATCCTTTATCAAATTCCACACCCGCAATGTAAAATATTTTCATTAAAGGAAGCTTCAATGGTAGTGTTAGTCCCTGTTTTATTGTACTTTTGTTGTTGGTCTCATTTCAGATTCATCAGTGCAGACTGCAGTAATAATAATTCCAATATGGAGCCTACTTTTGTTCACAAAATAGATTTCCAAAGATCAGCTCTGTTTCCTGTTTCTAAACAGCTTTTTTAAATCTCTGATTGTATTTCTAATATGAGATTAGAGGATCTTCCCAGAGGTAATGCAGGCTTCTCTCTCTCTCTCTCTCTCTCTCTCTCTCTCTCTCTCTCTCTCTCTCTCTCTCTCTCTCTCTCATATTTAAGAGTCAATGATTTGTTGGGTTTTCCAGGGGCTCTTTTTTGACAAACTGTTTTTATGCCATTTTTGTGAAACCAATTTGATTGACCCCATGTCATCTACTATACTGAATTTCCTCCATTTCCCTGCATTACTTTCATGAACACACTGAAAAAATGCAAGAGACCAATACTGTGCTCCAGAGAGGAGAATCAAATGATGGTGTGTGTAAAACATTTACATCCACCGTCTAAGGTCATTTTTGTCCACAACTTGAAATGCAGCTGAGGCCGATTAAGTGATTGGCTAATGTATCCACAGCAGGCAAATTAATTCAGTTGTGTGAGCAGTTGTTTTGCCATCACTAATCAACCAGAGACAGTTTGTTAAAAGATGTAGCCAAACTGATTACAATATACTATGTTATGTAAGATATTTTTGCTGAAATTATATGTATCCAAGAGTTTGTTGTTGTATTGATTATACTCTAATCCAGAACCCATAGTGTGTAATAGTATCCTTTGTGGCAAAGTACCCACATCATTAGCACCTGTACACTGTTTAGTGTCAGCCCAAATATTTTTTACCTGAGTCCTCAAAGTCTTTGCTGTTGGTACCAGTGGAATCCTCCATGTCATCATCAGACATCTCCATCTCCTCTTCTCCCCTGATGCCTATCAGCTGCTCGTTGTGCATGTTTCTAATCTTCTGCAAAACACAAAAAACAGAAGCAAGTAAATATCTGCAATAAAATGCAAACCAATGCAAAATAACACAGCCATGATGACAACATCCTACACGCATACATGCCTATGCTGCGTCTGTCAGGGTTTTGAAAGTGGCAGCTGAGAAACATGCCACCCCCTGGAAAAAATGGTGGGAGCCTGCAGTGTTTATTTGGTAGATAAAATCATTTGAAATAATGTAAAAATACTTAAACTTTGACTCTGGACACAGTAAACGTGGTACAGTTTGACCTGCAGAGAGATCATATTGTCCTGTTAACCTCTTATTATCTGACTATTATTGCCTTGTAAATACACGCACGCACGCACGCACGCACGCACGCACGCACGCACGCACACAGAGCTTGAATGTGTTCTATTATCACATTGGAGGGCACAAGGCCTTTCTTCCCTTATCAATGCAGTGTGAAAGAATACAACAGATAAAAGTCAACGGGATTAAAAACAGGCTATTGAGCATGTTAAAGAAGTAAAGACTATAATCTGACATCTTGTTGTTTACACCAAGAACCCCCTCAAATGCTGTACTAGAATGCTTTATATTCATATATATGTTACAAACGTGACATACAAAGAAACATTACAATCAGACATTTTCCGAGCAAACGCAAGGGTAGAATAACAACACTGGTGGATACAACGGTGGTTACAGCTCCACATTTGTGTTCCTAAAACATCTTCTTTTCAGTTTGTCCACTTCAATTTCCTGTGCCATGTCAAAGGCGAGGGAAAACTGGTGTCCCTTAAGTGACATAACAGGCTTCACCTTAGTGAGAGCAAGAAGGGACGTGACATTTTGTCTGTGTAGATGATTTCCTCCGTAGCAGAAGCCTGTACACTCAAACAAAAAACTGATTCTCCATGGTTTTCAATACATCAAGTCTCTCACCAAACCCACAAATGTTTTCAGAATAATATTATCCATTTGAAACTATACATACCTATTTTAAAAAGTGTGTGTGGCATTTAAAACAGTGAAAAATGTTAAAGAATGAACTGCTGTTAAAATAACTATTTTGTTAAGATCAGGGGACCTTCATTGTCATGGGTACAATAATAACCGTTAAAACATAATTACAACCGGGTTTATAGTTAAAAAACATTTACTGTAGGTAAGAGACAGGAGACGAACAGTGGTCTGCCACATTAAAGTGCTCCATCTGGGGACCTATTACAATATCACACAACTTCCTCCTTTGCTTCAGATGGAAAAGACTTAAAATTGAACTTAAACGTATGTTGTTTCTATGGATTTCCTAAAACTACTGATTCTGCCTTTTTTCCTAGGAGGACGGTCTCACTTAGGCTCACTTGAGCTAAATTGGATTTGCTTAAAATTTAGGCAACTAAAAAACAAAATCCCTCTAAAGATTATAAAATATAAGTTGTGTCATCCATGAGATTGCAATAGAGTTGCTGTATTTTTCTGCAATCTGTCCAGATGGTGAAGCAGTTTGTCTTATTACAGATACAGTGATGGAAACAACACCCAGGCTGACTGAGGCACTGAGAATAATTCAGGAGCTCATTTACACTTATGTTGAACACAAGAGGCTTTTCAACGGCAATGGTAACAAACATGGGGATATGAACATACACTCACCCTGCGCTCTTAAACCTCTGATGCAAAGGCTACTGTCATTACACTGTGTTGAGGCATGGTGCTCTGCCTAACAGCAAATCAATATTTGTGGGTTAAAGTGGAAAGTGTCATTAATGTATCAACACTCTAATGTGGACAGCTCCCAGCAGCGGTTCTGAATGCTTGTTAATGTCATAGATCTATTTCTTACGGTGGCCGACACGGGCAAACGCCCTGCAACTTCAGGAAACACATGCACATAGACAAAACACAAGCAATTTAAGAAAACTTTTAGTCTGGCTATCACCAGACCAAGCCAAGCTCAATAGATTTGAGATTGATGGTCTGGGGAGTCTGCTCTGTATTTTCTTTGCAAGAGCATAGTTCAAGTGACTCTGTATGCAATTGGAAAGTCCTTCAACCAATCAGACCAACGATCCGATTAGACGCAACAGTGCCATCAACTGTTTGCTTTGGTGACCGCTGCTATGTTGAATGTCAACAAGAAGCTGCTTGGTCGCTTCTCTATCGTCATCGTGTTAAACCAGCCAATAGTGTGCCAGGTAGATAAGCCAGTTTGTGATTGGTTCCTGCAAAGTTGTGAACTGAAGGAGGAGAATTAAACGTGCGGTTTTCCAGACCGAGCTGCAGGGTGAAATCAAATCGCCGGCAGAGTGGGCAAGGTTTACCCAGTGTAGGGCCCTTTCAGTTTACACCTGTTATTAATAAATGTTCTTGTTAGCTTGATTCTGCCTGCAATGCTATGTGATTTCATTTACACCTTTTGTTACCTTACACCTTTCCTATCCATATGAGATGTCCAGATCGCAACACTTTTGTTGTCTCTCGCTCAATGTTTAAGTCGCTTTTTTGAAAAAAGAATTTCCAACGTTCTGGTCACTTTAACGCTTGCTTTGTTTTTTTGTGGCTTTTCCCAACATCTTTTTCTGCGCTTATTTTGACTCCCCATATTGTCTGATATAATTTTTTTAATTTTTTTTTTTAAACGGGTCAAATTTGACCCGACGACAACATGAGGGTTAAAGCCTCTAAACACCCACATAGTTGTTTTCAGTTATTCTGGTGGGTTAGACTCTGCTCATGTTGAATGTAGACCAGAGCTCAGATGAGAAGTTAATAAGTCACAAATTCTTCAAAAGCTGTCATTTGTCCTGCTCTATGAGGGCTCCTAACAGAAGATTCAGGAACGACCGCTTTAGACAGGAAAGGGGAGCAAGAGCCCGCGGCTCCTGCGTCAAGGACTGAGCCTCTGTGTATGGGTGCACGGTCTACTACGTGAGGCTAAAATCACATCTCTTCCGACTACATCTATATTATATATTTCTTGAAGCTGCACTTTAATATGGCTCTTTGCAGTTTTGCTTTTTTTTTTTTTTTAAACTAATGTATTTGCACTTGTCTGGAGTGTGCACCTTCAGGGTTGAAAGCACTTAATTAGAAGTCACTTTGGATAAAAGCATCAGCTAAATGACCTGGAATGTATTAATGTAATGTAATGTGAGCTATCTAGGTGCCCCGGAAGTTAATATTAGGTGTAAATGTGGTTACTATAATGAAAAACCATACACTAGCCACCCTGCCATCATGTGATGCCACGGTTAACAATTTTACAAATTTTATTTCTCAAATCATTGAGCAGGTTGCTCCTGTCACAACTGTAAACATACGTGGACCTCCAAAAGCACCTTGGAGAAGCAGTGAAAAAGTAAAAATACGCATGTAAAAAATAAAGACAATTCAAATACCAACCTCAACCTGCGTGCGCCACATGTCCAGGTTCTTGCGCTGAGCTTTGGAGAAATGGTCCCATGCCTTTTGTTTGGAAGCAGCTTGGAACACAGACACAATCTGTTCAACTGTGGTGAGGATGATGCAGAGAAAGAACAAAAGAAAGAGAAAGAAAGAGGGAAAGAGAAACAATAAAGTCAGCTGGCAGTTTTTTTTAACTTCTTTCTCCTCCTTTTTGGGCAAAAGAGGGGGAATAATTAAATGTATGTCCACAGTATCTACATGTATATGTTTTAAACCTGTGACAAAAATTGACAATACATTGTCATTTATTAATTAAATCAAACTACTTGAAGTACTAACAGTAGTAATAGTAGTAATGTTAAACTCATTTGACACCATTAATGAAGACCACACATAATCACATAAAATCAGAAACTACATTGTGTAGGTGTGTGCTTTTGATATTATTACAGCAAAATTTACACATTGGTGCGTATGATCAAGAACTCTTGACTGTGAAAAAAACCCTGAGCAGGATTCTTCGGTTATTCAAAGTTTAATGTTATATAATTCATAGGCGAGTGAAGTATCATTGCAAGGAGAAAAGAAGCAAACATGTATCTCTGTGTTGTAGTTCCGTATCATCTTCAGACATAAAGACATCCAATTCTCCCCAACTATTGGCCTATTATTACACTGTCCAACAGATTTCTTCACTGCACTTATCTTAAAAATTGTGTGATTATTGGAAACACAGAAATTGTTGTTTTCTTGAGAAATAGTAGGGCCCATGAAAATCCCTATAATTGTTTAGAAAAACATGCTGAGGGCTAAAACTGGCAACTTTCCTTGACATTGAAATGGTTTTATTGGAAAAGAAGAGAGATGATGAACCATAATGTAAGTGAAGTACTACCAAATTATTTCTACACAAATTTCTAAACATTGTGTACTATAACTTGATTAAAACATTAGCAGCATCTACTGGCCCTGAAACTGCATTTTACATTTAGTTTCAGGGCAGGTAGATGAGAAGAGAAGAGAAGAATTTGCAGTTCTATAGTTTAAAGAGAGACTGAAATTCAAACAAGAATGTTGTTCTTTAAAGACAAATTACATAAAAGCTTAAAGAGCTTCTGGCACTTGCAGATGGTAGGTTGACTCAAACGCAAATAAAAAGAAATACAAAACACTTCCATCGTGTTACTTGTCTTCCCTAAGGCAAAGGAGAAAACTTGTAACAAAAGTAGCAAAACCCTTTGTGTGACACAAAGCAGCAGTGTTTTTAGGATATCTGATTCTAATTTTGAGTCATTTGAGATTAAGAACACAATGAACTGTTGACCTGCCAAAGAGTAAATGGTACTGCAATTGGGAGCCATGTGGGGTATCAGTCATCTCTTCACTGTAACAAAGGCAAATGTGCATTAGATTCGTATTGTATGCCATAAGACAACAAACAGCCCACATTGATTGTTGTTTGCTCAAAGGAGAAAATGTATCTCAGATCGGACCGACGGATCATATCATAAGACATGGGCGTGGACATTTTCTCCCTCAGACATGTTTTAAAGTATTAATAATACATTTATTCCAGGATATTTATTCAGTTTCAATGGTCAATGGGGAATGGTGGACCAGTACAGTAATAATATTACTGCATTTTCTCAATAATATTGTCGATTTTACATGTTTTGACAGCATGAGGATATCTGTGTCTGTACGGCTGAAAACAAAATGAAAATGATAGGAAGAGGTTGTTACGCTTTAGAAGCAACATAAACCAATGTTTGAATCAAGTTAAAATACAAGTTTCAAATGCTTTGAATTAATCAACAAATCCTAGGATATTTTTACGTACAAGGACAGACTAATCAATTGCTGATTACATACAGTATTTGTTAATGTGTACAAAGCTTGGAACTAATCCCCAACAAAAGAATTAGCAAGTAGGGTACACAAGGAGGATTCGCTGAGGAAAATCTTCCATTTTATAAATTACAATTGACAAAACTACTTTACTATGACTCTTTGGCTATCAAACACTTAGTCAGCTGGAGAATACATCAATTAAAACATTTTCATTTGAGAAATTTAAGCGGCCAAAACTTTGGCAAAATAAACAAAATTCCAACTGCAACAAATTAAATAAATTGCAAAATCCCAGTGTATTTATACAGCACTGTAGCACCTGACCCTACTGGTGAGAAATGCGTTGTTCTTGGTGGCCTTTCTTCCACAGAAGAAAGATGGGTGGAAATCAGACAACAGAGGAAGAGCATGCTTTAACTGGGCTTTTCCTACTTCTCTCCGGATGCACTGAATCATCAAACAATCTCTCTGGTGAGAGAGAAGCACACAGGAGACCTCCCCTATGTTTTTGATAGTAGGCAGTCAAGCTTAGCAAGACATGTCAGAAACTAGCTGCGGTTAAGGCCACGACACAGCCTGTGGTAGTAGTAATACTTCTGGTCAGGTTTTTCATTTTCCCTGCTTACAGGGCCAAAACCATAAGGTCTCATATTCCCTGACCAGTTAGCAGAACAGGTGCGGAATAGGAAGTCAGCACTTTATCAAATGGAAGAATGCCTCAGAAGCAGTGGCAGGTCTGGGACAACCTAATAGTGCTGCCAATAAATAGAACTCCTTTGATGGATAATGCTTGTGTGCTGTGATTTGGGGACAGGAAATTATGTAACCAAGTAATGACATGAATCCAACTCAGCCCACCTGTTAAGATTGTGGTCCATTACACATTATAAGAAAGGTGTGCAACATCTGCACAAAGCAAGTCTCTGCAACACAGGGTGTAATGACTGCTACACAGAGTATGAATATATTCAGTAAATTACACAATAGTATACTACTCTGGTTGTTTACTGGATGTGGCTGCTCTTTGATTGTGCCATGGCTATGGCACATTTTCACAGCTAATCAATAAAAAATAAACTTAAAACAGCGACAATGTCAAGAGCTTTTTCAGGTGACAGAAGTGATAATGTGAAAATGATAATATGTCCTTGGACGGCAGCCTTTGACAAAAGCAGAGCCTGGTAAATATGGATGTGTCTTTTGTTCACAGGTGTGGTGAATGCAACTGCCTCATGGGAGACCAATCTCAGTGTTGGCATTTGCATGGCTGGAACTACGGTGAGCAAAAGACAAACTCATGAATAGAAACAAGTGTTTGTATGGATTATTGTGTTGGATGTGGATGGTCTTTAATGAAAGAGAAACACAGGAAGAAAAAGAGTGAAGGAGACTGCCAGAGAGAAAAAGAGCTAACGAGCTATCTAGGAAGATGACGCCCCTATTCTTTATACTGCCTACTAAAACAAAAAGATGTCGGTGGCCACAACACCTGACCTAAATGAATCGCTGAATAAATCTGCACAATTCATCTTACATCTGTCATCGGAAGGAATATTATTGGCCTCAAGTTTATTTTTGTCTTAGTAAGCCTTTACCAGTTTAATTTGTCATGGAACATGGGTCCTGCAAAAAATAGTATTGTATTATCATTAATGTAAAGTTTTGCTTGCTGTGTGTGTGTGTGTGTGTGTGTGTGTGCGCGCACACGCGTGTGAGCGAGAGAGAGAGAGAGAGAGAGAGCGAGAGAGAGAGAATGTTGGTAAGTGTGTGTGAAAATGTGTGGGTTACAGCGTATTTATGTCATGGTATTACTCGCTGGGTATTTGAGCATTTGATATGCTGTGTTCAGAGTGGTGACCTGTGACAAAATGGCAGACTGCAGGATGTCATGGAAATTACTGCAGCATACTGTGGTCGATTGCATCTGTTACTCAGGTATAGCAATAACTAAATTCTAAATTCTGTAGGATGGTGCGCTATTCTCCGGGGGCTGTGACATAGGATAAATTGGTTACAGAGTGCATGTATGTGTGATTGAATGGGACACACTCAATCAGCCCACATGCTCCTTACCTGTAAAAACCCACTTCCTGTTTCTATGTTAAGACACAATTTTGCCTTAATCACAAGTCAACAAAAGCAACATTTCTAAATACAGTGTACAAACAGTTCATAGCAAGCAAGTCATATTTCTGGAGTTGGATTGCAGATATGGAAATATATATATATGGTGTAAATAATAATATATGGTGCAATAATTGCATCTCCTGTTGTGGGACAAAAATTAGGTTATTTTTGCGATTTAAATGCTCTTTTTTTAAACACAGTTTGAAATTTGGAACTCCCAGTACTTATGACTCAGTTAGACAACCGGTCTCCTGTTCACCCAAAACAACAATTCTTGCCTTCTTAAAGGAGAATGCCGGTCGATTTCAACACGTAGCTCTATTGTTTGGAAATTTGGAGTGCTGTCAGTACAGAGAAAAACTAAACCAATCAGTTTTTTTTTTGGAGGATGACACTGTGTAGGCAGCACCAATGGTTTTCTTTTTTCTCTCTACTGACAGCACTCCAAATTTACAAACAACAGAGCTACGTGTTGAAATCACCCAGAATTCTCCTTTAACTGAACACCTGTGAGTTTTAGATAAACACGAATATGTACGACTTTAAAATCACTTCTTAAAAGTCCCTTCATCCAAATGTCATGTTATGGTGTGTTTATATCCATCTGTTTTTTATATACAGTATATACATATATGTATATACATATATATATATACACATATATATATATATATATATATATATATATATATATATATATATATATATATATATATATACACACATATATATATACATATATATACATATATATAAATACTGTATATATATATATATATATACATATATATAAATACTGTATATATATATACATATATATAAATACTGTATATATACATATATATAAATACTGTATATATATATATATATATATATATATATATATAAATAATATACTTACAGTATCTATATTATTGATAACATACTGTATATGTACCACTGTTTTCATTATACCTTTTTCTGAATTTTATTTCTTAACAGTGTTTCATAAGGTTTACAGAGAAAACTTAAAGCTCGATTGTGTAACTTTTTGATTTGATTCTTAGCAAAAACCTCTTTGTTCTTTCACAAATATGTGCTCATTCATGTGTAATTACTTCCACCAATTAATCAAAGTATTCTCATACGTGTAGAATCTGTCATTCAGAAGCGTTCAGAATACATGGGAGCGACTCACTCCTATGTATTCTACCATGTTGCGCCTCCATCTTTAAAATACGTTAGCCAAACAGGGACATTCAACGTGTTTCGTGCTTTTACACCCAGTGGCAGCGTGACGAACGGCAGGGAGTGGGAGAAGATTACTCAGCAACTGCCGGCAGATTTGAAAGCAGGTTGCAGCTGGAGCATGATGCCTATTCTCTAGTAGCCTACATAGAGTTGACAAGGAAGTTAAAGAGAGAATTAAAACGACAATGCGACAGGCAAAGCAACAAGACCAAAGTTAATATTGCAGTGGCTTTTCCAAGATGGAAAGAGTTTATATGGAGCAAGGATTTTAAAAGGTAATTCTGCCTATATGTGTAAATTTGAAGTTTTATAGTTGCTTGGCTAACATGGCATGGTTGTACACAACGCTAGAACGACATCTAGGATACTTTCCCTTGCGTCAATGATGAAAAAGGATTGTTTACCTTGTAAAATAAACGTAATCAGGTCATGATTTCTCTGGCAGACAACTAACGTCATGCAGTTGTAACACAGACTAGCTACAGCTGGAACAGCTGTGTGTAAAAAATGGAGATACTAAGAGCTAATTTTGGTTTCATTCACATTGTTCCTACTGCTCAGAGAAATGTATTAAAAACACAAACCTCCGTTGCTCCTCTCCTACACTATAAACATTGCCTTACACTATTAATCTTGTACAATATACAGAATAACGATAGCATTGATACTACTACCATTAGCTTGTATTTGTTTGAGAACCTGACAGCTGATGTAAGCAATGAAATAGTACCAAAATAACGTAAAACTATTATTACACTGGAAGTAACTTTCACAAAAGCTAATTTCGCGTTCAGCCACCGTAGGAGATAAAACACGCTCAGAATGGGAGGGGGTAGAGAGTAATATTCAGTTGGTTGTCATACAATTCCAACACTAGATGGGAGAAATTCTTACACAATGTAGGTTTAAGATATTGCTTTTTTTGTTTAAAGAAAATTAATTGTTTGCTGGTAAATGTGTGTGGGAGCCACAGAAGACAACGTGAATATGAGTTGCATTGCCCTGTCTATGCTGTGTTACATTTAAATATGTGAAAAGTTAAAAACATTTGAGATATATTGCATGTTCTACAAAGGTATATTATACAGGAATGGTAAATGAATTGTACAATAAACATGAAGCTTCTGACCTGTGCTATCCTAAAACTACATATACATGCACCGTGTGAGAGGACTCACATTGAGTCAATATGGTGGCCATTGCAGTCTTGAACTTGTCTTTGGCCTCCTCCACCTCCTTCTCATGCTGACTCTTCTCGCTCATCAGCCGGCGGATGTGGCTGTTGGATGACTGGATCATGGAGTAAAAGTTGTTGGCGTTCCTGCGGTTGACTTCGCCTCGTTCCAGCCAGGTTGAGAGCACACGCACTGCTTCAGGAAACTTATTATCATCTGGGGAAGAAGGGAGGAGACAAGGTGGAGAGAGAAATAGTCAAGGTCAATCTTAGAAAATGTCCAACCTGGCAGTAATGAAAAGGAAAAGAGTCTATCTTAAAAGTGCTGCCTTTATAAACTTTGTCATTTGACCAAGATAGAAGGAAAAAGTAACAAAGTGTATTGCAAATCCATTTTAACAACGAGATTAACGTTCTTTTTGGCCTAACAAACTTTGTAGTTTTTTTCACATGCTGTTGCAACAACTAGTAATGTTAGAAAAACTACAACACCACAGCGGATCTAGGTAGACTGGAAACAAAACAACAGGCACGCCACACACACTTGTTTGGGCTTGCGAACCGGCCAAAGAGTAGTAACGTTATGTTTTGAGTCAATGTCGAGCGCGAGACGCTGAAATGGACGCCAATAAGATTCTGAATGGAAAGTTTACTTTTAAAAAGTTCCCAAATGGTTCCGTTGACAAGTCCAAAGTGATCTGTGTGTTTTGTCGTTGTGAACTGAGCTATCATCACAGCACGTCCAGTCTGAAATACTACTTGATGGCCAAGCACACAGCTGATGCGAATTCTCCGCCCCCTCGTCCAAGTATGCCATTTCACCCTTTTATTGATGGACAGTGTTCCATTGTGTGAGAGATTATTTGCTCCAAGTGAGAATGTTACATGTGAAACACTACAGTAGCCTATATGCAAATGTTGTTTTAAAAAAAAAAAATAACATTTTCACAAGCAAGCTGATCCACTTTTCCATGTCAATAAGAGCATTAAAATGAGAAAAAATAATGGGACAAAAATAAATCAAGGGACATTTAGAATAGATCAAAATGTGTGATTAATTGCAAGTTAACTTGGACATTAATGTGATTAATTGCGATTGAATATTTTAATTGTTTGACAGCACTAGTAAAAATCAAGACCACAGAAGTACAATAACAGAACAGCCCCTGCCTTCCATAGTTTAGTCTAGTCAGAAAGGGGCAGAAGTAAAGAGCAAAAGCTGCCTGGCCAAATTTACTCTAAAACCATTTGATAATCAGAGACATGCAGGAGGCAACAAGTTTACAACAACCCAAATAAGGAAAATATTTCACTACGTACGTACAACAAAATTATTTCACAAAAGAAGGCAAGTAGCAAAAATCATCTCAGCTGCTAACATTTAATGTAATTAATGTTTAATGCTTTATTTTCATATTTGTACAAGCTGTCTTGACAACATCTATCTGTGTTGTATGCTGGGTTATGTCCAGGTCACATGCAGGAGTATTTGGGAAAAAAGAATAAAGGGGACATGAAGATGATGAGATAAAAAATAACTACAAAAACTTGCTGTCATTTCAGGATAAAAGCAACAGAGCGCATTAATAAAAAAAAACAATTTGAGGAGAAAAAGGATCACATCTAAAGTATACACTGAACATAAAAGATCAGGGGATTAAATAAGAAGAACAGCGTCAGGGTGAAATCAATCAGCTCCTGTCTTTCCTAAAAATATCTTTGGTAAGCAACACTCGCCAAATGTCTACAGAAAAGTTGAGCACAGGTTTATATAGCTGCTGTTTACAAAGCTCAGGTTGTTTAGCAGTACTCGTTCTTTGTCTGGTGAATAATCAGATGATGTCAGGATACTTTATTGATTTCTATTGTTGTTATTCCACTGTGGTTGTCCTGTCCTCTGCTGCCTCGTCAGGCTGCTTACAAGTCAGAGGAGCATTGGAGAGAATACGCACACACAGATGTCAGTATACAACACACACATGCACACACAAATACACAAACACACACACAAGGAAGGGTGCAAATGCACAATGTACACACATAAACATTACTTAGCATTTTTACAGATTGAGCAGCTGAGAGGGAGGGTTTATATTTATTTCAGCCAGGTTCTGCAGATGCTCTCAATTTCTTTATGTCACACACACACACACACACACACACACACACACACACACACACACACACACACACACACACACACACAGACGGCGTGCATGACTGATGATCTATCATAGCAACAGATATTGAATCAAGGTGTTATCTCATGAATCCCTGAGGTGATCCTGTTTGTTTATCGGCAAACTCTAGTCTCATAATGCATGGCTCCCTGCAGCGGTATTATTAATAGACAATCTGGAGGAATATTAGTGGCATTCGATCATTGACAAAGGCCAGAGGGCACATGGATTTAGATTTTCACTTAATGGGTCTTGGGCTGAGGCATTACCTGAGCATTAATACACAAATTAAGAATGTATGACCTTGATTGGAAATAAATAACCCATTAGATAATCTGCTTCATTGTTTGTCAACATTTTTTCTTTCATGCATAAGTCAGAGCTATTCTGACAAGAAAGATATAGCAGAGTGAACGATAAACTTGCAGAAAACGATCCAGAACATAACAATTTTACGAGATACTATATGGCTGCATGTGCCATTGACTAAACAACCCCAAAGAAGCTTGGTGAACAGCTGTAAGGAAAAGACTAAATCTGTGAAACAACCCAGTAAATGGTGCTGCATTTCAGCAAAAATATAATTTTCCTGTGAAATCATCCATTGACTTTTCTCAATTAATTGTTTGTTCTGCCATTCTTTTTCCTTTATTCAGAATCCAAAATATAATGTGAATGGAACAATCACATTAAAGTTGGTCCAATGACTTGAAAATAACAAGCATTGACCTTTCCTTAAAAAATCTGAAATATAGATGAGAATGGTGGTTGTTAAATGGTAAATTAGCAGATATGAATAAAAAGGCAAGGCATCTACCCATCAAAAATGTATCAACACTCCAGATCTAGATGAGCTCTTGAGCTATTTTAGGTCAAGTGCTTTCCTCACTTTTATATTTGTAAAATGGGTAAGGAGGGTAAGGAGAACAGAAATGTCACTGGGGATGAACATGGAATATCTTGCCACAGATGTTTGATTACATTAAGAATTTAAATGGCTCAACAAGTTATTCTCACATCCCAGAAGCCCCTGCAGCCCTCCCTCTACTTAAATGTGCCCCAAACACTGATGGAAATATATACTCAACCACACAAGGTATTTCAATATTTCAAATTAAAGCTCCTTGCAGTCAAGGAATATGATTAAAAGGTATCAAGACACTTTAAATTCTCAGTAGGATGCAGAAGTGTAAGACATGCAAATGATTAAAAAGTCTGAAGACACTAAAAGGAACACTGAATATAAAGTGATGTGTGTTTAGATTACTGTCTCTGCTGGCTCTAAATAAAGTTAGAATCAACTTAAACACATTATCATCCCTTCATTTATAGTCTATATTTGAATGTTATGCATCAGGTTACATTTGGAACTGGTATATATTAAGTGTTAATATTTAAGTTTGTTCAATTATAGATTAATGGATGAATATACGATTAGTCAAGCATCAGGTTAGCAGTGCAGCAGCCCAATGCTCTATCTATTGTACACAAGATACATTCATCCACTGTATTGAGTATAGGTCATCTGCGCTTTTGGCAGCGCTCTACACAACCCAATACACAATCACTGTTGTTTGACACGTAATAAGAAGAATACAGATTGGTTTAGACAGCTGGATTGTTTAAAACAGAAGCCTGAACTGTACTGGAAAACACAGCTAAAACACTTTCTGTGAGTCTGAGTCTACAGCTATGCTAGTGGCTCTGTGAATCTGTACATAGGCACAGCAACGCTTAGAGCTAAATGGTGATCTCTCCATGCTAACATACTTACAATGATAATGCTAACACGCTAATGTTTATCAGGTATAATATTTAGAACATTAACCTCTTAATTGATCTAGATCGACTGACTGACATGTTTGTCTACCATTGACCAACCTTTGATCTTGTCTCCCAGCTGGCTGCACTCGTGCTCTGAGTAATGGACGATGGGAGGAGGGGAGGGTGGCCGGAGGCGATCTTCCTCTACCTTGCGCCGGTGCCTCTCCTCTCTGGCCAACATGCGCTGGCGACACTCCCATTCATAGAGGTCGTCTCTGGCCTGGGCAAAGTCCACGTGGAGACGGCCGGAGTCTTTTTTGTCTGTGCTGGAGCCCAAACGAATACGGTAACCTGTGGAGAGGAAGAGAGGTTTTAGAGAACTAAGAAAAGGTTGAGGTCTGGGTAAAAGATATACTGTAGAGATAGAGAGAAAGCAGGACATGGAAGATAGCTGAGACATTCTAGTGTGGGGGTGATTAGGATTCAGATGTACAGTAAATAGACAGAGGTAGGCACAGGCAGAAGAAACAAACACAGGCAGATATACACAGATAGGAAGACAAAAGGTTACATTTACACACACACATACACAGAAGCACTTATGTAAACAAACGTGTATTTGACAAGGTTAAATTGATCAACTTGTCCTCATTTTCCTTCAGATTGAAAGGACTAACCTGATCTTTACATCCTCTTTGCTCTCACCATATGTTCTGTTACTGCAGCTAGACTCCAGGTGTATAGACTGATACGTAGACAGATAAAAGCAGAGAGAGTCACTTGAGATATTACCACGAATGTGAAACACTAATTACAGCGAAATACCTGGATCACCTCACTGCCTCCCACCTGACACTCAAAGCTCATTCCACTGCCTGTGTGTGGGTGTAAAGAGCAATCACACTCGTTTTGTTAATTGATTGGTCTGAATGATCTGTGAGAGGATGGTGTGTTTACAGTACAGTGTGAACTCACAAATAGAAGAGCAAGCTCAGAAAGCCTTTGGGCAACCTTTCCTCCAAAAACACATGAACGTAAACTCTCTTTGGTGGAACGTCGAGACAAAGTTGGACGTTGGTGTGAGCAGAAGAAAGATACGAGTGTGAGTTTGGGGTTGTTTCTCGAGTCTGCTCTCCCTGCTTAAGGCTCTGAGTTTGCTTTAATATTTCATAGTGTTTCGAGGCAGCTATGAGTGTAAGGGTTTTGGGAGAAGAGAGCAGGGTGTTATGGAAAGCAGTATTTATGACAAAGCTACATAAGTCTGTCATCTGGCTAATATATATCTCCAGTCTTACCGTACAAAAGAGGTAGATGAAATCACACACAGACATACACACAAGCACACCTACACACACATGTTAAATAATGTAGAGGGTATTATTGCAGTGGCTGGTCTTTTAAATTAGCTTTGTGAAGATGGAATATATGGTCTGCAATTCACAAAAAGAAATGTAAGGAATAAGCTGCTAGATAAAATCATGCAATAAAAAAAGGCCGGAAGTCTAGGAAAGACACTGTCTAACTAACTCTTAGTAACTATGTTATATAAATACACTTTGACATCAGGGATTCACTGGCTGCAGAATAATATACTGTGATTCAGAGTGTGTGCATACTGTATGTGGTTGTAGGGCGAGAAACTGTTATTATTCAATATAAAACGGTGTGTTCAGACTGACAGCTATACAAATTTTAGAAGCTGTACAAACCGCTCTGGAAAGTTTTGACAAATTGGGGGTAAAAATGGATCCAATCAAGTTTCAACTTGAGCAGAAGGACTCTGCTTATGCCAAGCTTTTATGACTCTATTTATTGAACATTTAAAGCCAGGTGGAAAAAGGAGAGGGCTATAGAAAAATAACAGAAAGACCTGGGGTCTCATTTATGAATGTGGTGTATGCACAAAAAAGGGCTGAAAATGTGCGTACGCCAATTCCCATGCGAAGGTTGAGATTTCTAAAAAAACTCTGATTCGTGTGTACGCACATTTTGTAGAAAATGGGAATTGGTGACGCAGATGGTGAGGAGGTGAACTGATGTCAGACTCCAGAAAGTAAATGTGAAACTCATAATACTCATAATATTTTCAAGTATTGAAAGCAGTCGTCTCCTTCTTAGTAACACATCCAGCAAAACTATCTCCGCTGTGAAACTTCTGCTCATTGCAAACTCTGTTCTCCATAACAGAAAATAAAAGACTGTAAAAACAGTAATTACACAAGAGCAGTCTCATATTCTGTAACGAGACAAGGTAAATTAGACTTAAACTGGATGTAACTCGAGTTCTACGCATGTTTCACAGAGTAAATGGAAGAAAGTAAACAAAGTTACTGTGGGGAATATAATTAAAGCATGAGATGGTCTGATCACGTATTATACATCTGTTAAGTGCTGCGGTGGTAGTAACAATAGGTTTAATTGGCAAGTATGAACCCAGCTACTAAAAGTTACACACGTGCACACCTCACTGGTGGTAATTAGGGAGAGGCAAGCAATTTTTTTCGATGAACATCACAGTCACAGCCATGCTTCTCTGACCTTTACACCATCACTGCCCTAATTCAACTGAACATCTGTTGAGAGAGAAGCTTTTACATTTGCAATAAAGGGTACAAAAGGATTATGACCTGTTAAATTGCTGTTCAACTCACTCAATTTACACAATGGAGGATTGATGCCCCAAGTGCAGTACAAAAATATATTAGCATAAAAAATACTGTATATGAGGTAATACTGAACAGAATAGAAAGACAAAACTGCAGCTGTATATTTTTTCAGCTGTTAGTTTGCATGATCGGTAATTTCCACATCTATGACAAGAGGTGCACAAATGATGAATGTGCTTATTTACAAAAGAAAGGATAATGACTGATATCATAGCTGGAGTCTATTAATTTAGTCTTACACTACTCTTTTTGTTCCTCAACTACATATCAAATGTTGTTCACTTCCAAAACAGTTTGTATGGAGTGCCGCTTTCCATCTACCTGTTCATCCATCCACCTATCTATTTATCCAACTGTCAAATGGTCCCAAGAGAATGTGTGAGGCTGGAGAACTGTAGTGCTGAATGATGGATATTAGCCCTTTCATTTCCATCAGAGTAAAGGTTAACAGCTCATCATTCTTCCTCCACCTGAGGTGAAGGAATGCCGGGGCCCAGATAGCAGTGGACTGACAATACAAGCGGTCCCTACAGATTTAATATTGTCCCGGTGGGTAAGAAAGAAAGCTGCTATCCTCTGACCTTTAAGCCCAATGTAAACCAATACATACCTAAAAAAAAAAGTTGGACATTTGTTGGGGTTTCCGTTACACCGCAGTGAGGACTGGGCACAAAAGCAACAAACTATATTTGTGCAGATGGCTAACCAGATGAAAAACTTTCCGTCTCTAAAAAGACAATCAAATACACCATGAATTATCTCCTTACATGAGTACATAGAAACTCGGGCCACTGGTTTTAGAGTGAAGATATCTTACCAGAGAGGAGGAGAGCCTTGTCCACAGTGAACTCTTCAGCAAATCGGATATGGCAGAAGTTTTTCTTGCTCCTTCTGATAGCAGCAATATCCCCACACTGTCCAAAGACCTCAACGATGAGCTGCTCAGTTGCGTTCTCAGGCAAACCGCCAACAAATACCGTCTTACACCCAGGAGGGCGCTCCCTTGTTGCCGGAGGTGGAAGGACTGTCAAACATGGAGAAGGAAAGAAAACAGACAATATTATTTCAATTGAAGGTGAAATTGTAGTCCCAGCCTCACACAGCATAAATGTACCAGGAAACTCTTTAAAATAATTCAGATTATAGTTGACTGATTGGCACTTAATTATTGAAGCTACAACATCAGTTTTAATAATGAAAGATATCGGAATCCATGAGGATATTGCAGGGTTATTCTGATTAATGTCATAAGGTATAGATTCAGTCCAGCTGAGTGGCCTGGGTTTGCTTAGCAGTGCTTTCCAATAAGTCAATTGTTTTCTCTTTTGTCTGTATTTCATGAGTTCGACAATCTGCTTTTAAAGATAGGTTGTGACATGATTTTAAATTTTTCTTCCATCAATTGAACCAGCAACAAATAAAAAATGTAGTGCTTACAGTCAAACTGTCTTAACTGCTTCAATGTTTCAACTGCAAACTTTTAGCAGCTTTTCTAGTTCAATGTGAACCCTAAAATAGCTGGATTCAAAAGGAAAAAAAGACTCATGAAAACATATAAAACTGTTTAGTATGAGGCTGAAACAGCAAACGTAATCATGAATATGTCTTGTCTCTCCTCAGCCAGTCCGGAACACGTGTTCATTATATATACAGTACAGTAACACTGTAACATGGCCATCATATGCATCAAACTAAGTACTTTAAAATTACTCAATATTTAAGCGACATTATGCAAATCAAAACTGGATAATGAAAATTCTTTCTCTGAAAGTGCTAATTTAGTTCCAAATCTTTTCCTACCTTCTGATGACATGATTTGAGGCAGAACATTCTGATGTGAGAAATCAATCAAACTAATCTAAAAAGTCGCCATAGACAATCAAGTTAATTTTTTTTACATAGCACAATGTCATGTAAGGGAAAATTAAGGCACTGCCAAACAAATAGGACCTGAGCCACACAACCTTTTCCTATAATTTTGAAGGTCATCAGAAGCACCTTCAAGTCTAATCTGACGTGGGTATAGGAAGCCAATGAAGGAAAGGTAAAACTGGCATGATATGGTCAAGTTTTCTAGATTCAGCTAAAATTCTTGCGGCAAGGTTCTGAACCATTTAAAGACTTTTAGTACTGGCATGCAGCAGGACTGACAATCAAACATTAAAAAAATCAGGTATGGGTGAAGAGTAAAAGGCCTCCATTTACCATCCCTCCTCAACGCAGTTGCTAGTATGCAAGGAGGACATGAAGGATTAAAAAAATATGATGGACTCTTCAGAAGAAGTAATTATTTTTGGTTGAGCTTCTGCGTGGGAATGTCACTGGATGCCACAATCTTCTGAACATAGCCTTACTGAGAAATACAAAATACAAATACAAAAAGAACATTGTATAGGCTGTAATAGTTACATTATTAGTGGAACATTTCGGTGACCTGCTTGCAATGGTGTGGGGAGGTGATCCAGGTAAAGAACATACGTAATATGGTGGGGGAGGGAGACAGTCAGTCAATCAAGTTTTACTTATGTAATCCCATCAGCTCCTTCAACTTGTGCATGATTCATCATGAAGCAGAATGAGGCACACAGAAAAAGAGCCACCACTTGTATGGCACTGCAATCCAGGATCTAGCCAAGTCTCTCCGAAAGGACACCATAACAGCATCTTATCATCCCGCTGGAAACCGACGCAGGCACGGAGGCCACCCAGGGGAAGTGAAAGGAGAATTCCCCCCATCATTGCCGTGTCAGTCTGGAAATGTACACTGTAAAGAATACCCTGGCTAGCCATTAATTCGGCTAGTGGACTCCAAATCTGCACTTAGTAGAAACCCAGCAGGCTGTCTAATCATCTCTAATCACCTGCAACCTGTGGAGTGCTAAGTCCCTATTGTCAAACATTTTGACACAAACACCTGTATATATTCCTAAAAAATATTGCAGTGTCTGTTCCGGTAGGATGAAGGCTAACCTCTCAGCAGGTAAGGCCCAGAAAGAAGGCCAATTATCAACACAGCCAAGTCTCTGCTCACTGCAATAACGAGCAAGCGGGTCAGTAAAGTAAGTTACCCATTAAAGGGCAATGATGAGATGTTGAGTAGTAGAAATATTTCTCTATAACCACACAATGATGGATATATAGCATGATAAGGGATGAAATGGAACAATATGCTTGAATAATTGTCATATTACAGAAATAATTACATCACGCCACTCCTAGCATGAAAATCAAATCCGTCTGGTCGGAGAAGGGTTGATCCTTTTGTGTCAATCGTTTGAAGCATGAAGGACGTTACTGACTGAAAAAAGATAAATGTTGACTGATCTAATCTCAGAAAGATCCGGCTTTCCATGGATGATATGAGTGACTCGTTGAGTCTGCAAAAGGGAAACTAGGAAATTAATTGGTGCTAAACCATCTGGGCCATCTGGGCTTTAATGTTGCACTGTTATCTAACCTAGAAATGATGGTGCGGAGTATAACTCAAGTTTGGTGTTACTATGGTTGGCATCTTTAGTGTGCTCTCCTTCATATACATGTGATGGACAGAATATTAGTAAAAAAAACTCTCAGTATAACACAATTCAACAGCAGCACAAACTGCAACCTCAAACATTACCATAAAGAGGAATTACCACCTCTCTAAAACGAACATTAACATTATAACCATCCTGAAGATATCATTTATTGCAGGGTATTGTATTAGACTGCAGTAGTCTCAGCTAGGTGTGCCTAAAAAACTGGCAACTGAAGAGTGGTCTAAAGTAATAAAAAAAGAGTTTATTAGTCTGATTCAATGAACGGAGCTACAGGTCTGAAAGGAACCTGACCAAATGTCCCTTATGTAAACATTCAAATAAATTGAAGCTAAATGTTGTAGGCATAATATAACACCGGAAATAATATCCTGACTTTACAGCAGCCATCAAAAATATAGTGACATTTGCTGTCTGACACACAGTACAAATTGGAGCCAGTAGTTATGTGAAAAGTACCTCAAGCAGAGCTGAAATGTAGGACTCCTTCATGAACACTTTGAGCTGCTGAAACCACTTTCCCATGGCTATAAAGCTGTGGCTTAAATCATACGACTTCCCATCAGTCATGTACTAAATTAGAAAAAAATGCAGTGTACATTTCATTCAGTATTCAAAAGGTTGGACATGAAATTTTAAATTATGGGCCCAAGAGGAGCCATTTTCCAGTCCTGTAGCTTTAGTGCTGGAGAGCCTGTAGCATAGTTATGGTAAAATACATCAAAGGTACTTTTTGGCTTTATCCTCCTCGAGTCACAGATTGTTCTGGCACATGGCCCAAATGCCGCTGTCCCCTGACCTTGGCGATGATGATGGCATTAAAATGGAACATGGACATACTCACAGCTGCTCTCTCACTTGCATACTCAAAGTCAGAAAACACACAGACACACACACACACACACACACACACACACACACACACACACACACACACACACCAATGCCTAGGACAGCACCAAGATGATAGTTTCCTGGCATTTACTATGCAGTCAGCTAAAACATGCTGATGCTAAAACATTACATGATTCAGCAGTAAATGACAATTCCTGACAGAGTTCGCTGATGAGCAAGGAGGACAATATAAAAGGATAACAAGGTAGCAATCTGACAGTTAGCTGACATCCTTGATTCATAAAAGCCTGCTTTTAAAAAATAAAATGTTTTCCCCCCAGACACAATAGAGATGTGACTGCATTATCAAATGTTTGGCTTTGAAAGAGGGATGAAATCCATACTGAGGACTTTTAAGAATGTAAGCACGTAGACAGAATGGATCTGAAGGGCATCTTTGGTCTTTCACTTGAGGGTAACGACAAACCGACAAGTCTGACATCGATGAAAAAGTGTTGGTAAAAGAAGAGCCGCAGGAACCGATGACCATTAAAGACACTCAAACAGTAATTCCCTGAAGCAATAAATGAAATGTAGGTCTTCAGCAATAAAGGGCCAAAGACCAAGATGGATTTGTGTTTGTGGTATTTAGGAGTCATGAAGAAGAAAAGGTTTAATCAAATCTTTTTCAAGTTGAAATCTCCAAACCCTGTATAGCAACAAAAACTGGGGCAACAAAAGAAAATGCTTATTGACAATGTGCTTTTACAAATATAACTGTATTAACTCTAAATAATATAATTCATATCACTGTCCAGACAAATCACCTATAGTGCATTTAAGCAGTCCAATTGTTTATGAATAATAAACAAGTCAAACAACAACAAAGTCATCAATCGTTGAAGTCATGAAAGCCAAATAACTGTGATGAGATTTTTAGTAGTATATGTGCTTAAATTGTATGTATTTGTGTTTTGGACTGTTGGTTGGATACAACAAGCAAACTGAGGATGTCACTTTGGTCTCAAGGATTTTGTGATGGGAAATTACTCCATCTCGGTAATGTCTGAGGTGGAATAGCTGGGGGGTCCTGCTTCCTGTGATAGCTGCCATATGCAACCTGCTGCCCTCTATCCTCATCACACATACAAGCGCTCACTGAATTGCCTGCTGGACACCCAACAAATACCTTAGGAAATAGAGCACTGACTCACAATCAACCTCTAACATCACACACATTACATAAAGAGAGAAAACACACACTATTGAAAGCAATATTGCTGTTCACGTTTTCCATTTTCTTCCTGTTATATATTTTTTATTCCCCACACACGTCATACTGTATGCTATTTTTTTTTTTAAGAAAGAGCATGTCAGATTTTTATTGTGACCCCATGTGTGGTCCCCTGTGGTGGCGCTTTATCATGCTGTGACCCCCTTAGTAGAGCCCCAGAGGCTTCAATTAGAGTGGAAACCTACCAGTGAGCCAAGAAATCTCCTCCATGGCATCCGCTCGGTTCTGGGTGAATGTCTTCCCATCTGTTAAAATAAATTGCTGTGTTACCCTGAAATGTTATGTGGATGCCACTTTCCCTTCTTGCTCCTCAACATGTCTGCTACTAAGGTACAGTATGTCAACTGATTGCGTTCAAAGGACAGTTTTTGACATTGTCTTGGTCTATTGTAGAAGGCAAGCGACGCCTTTCATAGTGGGGGAGGCCTTTTTCATGATGGGAGTAAATTGGCTTCCTCTGAATACTAACTTTTCAACCCACTCTTGTCTATGGCTCACTTCTTGCCTTAAAGATGACACAAAGGGAAGGAAATGAAAAAATACGAGACATGTTAGGAAAGAAAGAGAATTAAACTCTCAAAGATGTGTGAAGATGCTGCTGTATAGAAGACGGAGTAAAGGCTTAAAGTCAGAGATTTTTCTATTTTATCCAAAGTGCTTTACAAGTAGCATGTGTGCTTACATTTTGTGTTTATATTAAACCCATTGGAGATGGAGTCCTTAACCTCAGCATTGTACATGCCATCTGTACCCATATGCGTACAGTATGAATCTCTGGTTATGATTCTTTCTACTAAAATCTTTTTAGATTCTTGGCTATTTATATTTCTTATTTTGTCATGTACACAATAAAAAGACTCAGCGGCTGAAGGCTTGAATTGGAGAATAACTATATTTCAGTAAAATTACTCTTATAGACTTAAGAGCAAGGCTAACTTTGATTCGACAAAAAGGAAAGAAAATGTGCTAACACAGTAAAAGAATGTGACCCTAGGTCAAACAATGTGTGTTTATTTCAGTTTCTTGTGTTGTAACGTTGAGTGGTACGACTCCTCATTCAGCCTCAGGATTAGAATGAACTCCGTATAAAGGTACACTGTTTTTCATCCCTGTGCTCATCTCTGATAACCAGCGTGTAAAGGCCTAAAGGTGTGGGGGCAAATATTCATTCTATCTATCGTGTGTGAGAAATGTTTCTGTCTGCATTAAAGAGACAGTGCTGCTTTATACTAAGGGTGAACTCTGAACTCAAACAAACTTGGTATCAAAGGCATCATCCGTGCTGGTTGTAGAGAGGAGCTTCCACTAACAGTCTAGGTTGAAATTGATGTGATCTTCATCTGATGTGTGAGGTTGCCTTGAAAAAGCCTCCAGACAGACAGTTTTATCTAACAGAACGCATGTGTGACGGAAATGTTTGATATTCAGGGGGTTATTTTTTCTGTTCCATGATATTGGTGAAACAAACTGAAAAAAATGAAATGACAACCTAAGAAATAATATATATACACACACACACACACACATTACCGTTCAAAAGTTTGGGGTCACCCAAACAATTTTGTGTTTTCCTGAAAAGTCACTTATTCACCACCATACGTTGTGAAATGAATAGAAAATAGAGTCAAGACATTGACAAGGTTAGAAATAATGATTTGTATTTGAAATAAGATTTTTTTTTTTACATCAAACTTTGCTTTCGTCAAAGAATCCTCCATTTGCAGCAATTACAGCATTGCAGACCTTTGGCATTCTAGCTGTTAATTTGTTGAGGTAATCTGGAGAAATTGCACCCCACGCTTCCAGAAGCAGCTCCCACAAGTTGGATTGGTTGGATGGGCACTTCTTGGTACCATACGGTCAAGCTGCTCCCACAACAGCTCAATGGGGTTCAGATCTGGTGACTGCGCTGGCCACTCCATTACCGATAGAATACCAGCTGCCTGCTTCTGCTCTAAATAGTTCTTGCACAATTTGGAGGTGTGTTTAGGGTCATTGTCCTGCTGTAGGATGAAATTGGCTCCAATCAAGCGCTGTCCACTGGGTATGGCATGGCGTTGCAAAATGGAGTGATAGCCTTCCTTATTCAGAATCCCTTTTACCCTGTACAAATCTCCCACCTTACCAGCACCAAAGCAACCCCAGACCATCATATTACCTCCACCATGCTTAACAGATGGCGTCACGCATTCTTCCAGCATCTTTTCATTTGTTCTGCGTCTCACAAACGTTCTTCTTTGTGATCCAAACACCTTAAACTTGGATTAATCCGTCCACAACACTTTTTTCCAGTCTTCCTCTGAAATTCCTATGAAAGCTCTCTTTTTCTGGCCATTTTGAGCGTTTAATTGACCCCACAAATGTGATGCTCCAGAAACTCAATCTGCTCAAAGGAAGGTCAGTTTTGTAGCTTCTGTAACGACCTAAACTGTTTTCAGATGTGTGAACATGATTGCACAAGGGTTTTCTAATCATCAATTAGCCTTCTGAGCCAATGAGCAAACACATTGTATCATTAGAACACTGGAGTGATAGTAGCTGGAAATGGGCCTCTATACACCTATGTACATATTCCACCAAAAACCAGACATTTGCAGCTAGAATAGTCATGTACCATATTAGCAATGTATAGAGTGTATTTCTTCAAAGTTAAGACTAGTTTAAAGTTATCGTCATTGAAAAGTATATATATATATATATATATATATATATATATATATATATATATATATATATATATATATATATATATATATATATATATATATACACACACACACACTGTATATATATGTATAGATATATAAAAAACAAGAATTTGAAATAGTGATTAGAAGAGAGTTCCATAGATTATATCTGGTTGAAAAATAAACCTGCTTTTAAGAAGCTTGGATGAAGATTAGGTAACTTCAATTATCTGGATTTTCCACTTTTAATATATGCATGTATAAAGTACCTATTTGCAAAACATAAATATATATTGTAAAATTATAAGTTTCCATACAGATGGGGGATGTAAATTAAGACACCTGACAAATCAAGGGACTTAAACGCATTGATGCAAAATACTATGAAGTCCATGTCGCCATTAAGCAGTCCTGATTTTTTTGGGGCCATTGTTGCAAATGTTGCAAATCAGAGACATTAAAGGTAAAATAACCCTAGTATAATGGGTATAGAGAAATCTTCTCACAGCATATAGTGTCATATCATCTAATCCTATTTAGGTGCATTGCTAATGAAATACAAAATAATATATTTGCGCTGTATCTTGGCATACATTGCAGTGGCATTTTATGAAAGGCTATAAGGGGGACTGGACTTGTTGTCACAGAGGCAATGGCCCCGGTGGGAGCCATCTTAGAAACACCACTATAGTATAGGTATGGTGTTCAGGTCTATTCCACTCCTCTGTAGCTCAGTTTTTTATAATATTGGCTGTTTAACTTTTCTTGACCTGCTATTTTGTACGGTCAACACATTTTCTCCTGGTTCAGATGGAGAGCTTGCTTGCGTTTTGCAATAATAAGAAAAGTTCTCCTTTTATTCCTTCAGAACAGAGTGGAAAGATTAACCCAATTACCATCAATCACCTATAATGGCCCACAGGGGAGAGTACTGTAGCTATAAGTAATAATGCCAATTTAACAATTTAATTATGAAAGCAGGGACTTTTTGCCCCCCTACATCCTGATTTACAATCCTGAATACATTTTGTGATGGTTCACGAGCCACAAGCCTTACCTTGTATGGCACCTCCCGATATCACAAGATTACTAGAGAATCAAGGGATCATATAGGCCACGGAAATCCATCTGGTCAGTTATCAAATGTGTCCGAACTACCAGCTTACTGAATTGATCAGCATCCGGGGAGGGAGCTACTGGCAGCTATGGGTGTGGTTTAGGTGTGTGTGACGTGTAACTGTTTAGTGAAAAACAACGTGATAGACAGATCGTTCATCCAATCACCTGCCAGGTATTTTTTGTGCTTGCACTTTTTCTTAATAGTTTCCTGTGATGGCTTCATAGATGGTTCTGTGTGAAACCCCCTGGCGCACCTCAGCTTACCACAAGCCCCCATTCATTTCAGATCCTGATGCACATATGTCATGTGCATTTGTCCAGGCATGTGTGGGAAAAGGTGAGTGTGTTGACATATACTGTACATATGTAACAATGAGAGCCTGACAGAGACATTTTACAGAGACCTATACGTAGTAGGCTGGAAGACTCCAAGGTTATCAAGTAATTACATGGATTTGACCCCTTAAACACGAGGTGGGAGAAGAAGAGATGCAGTATATGAAAGAAAAGAGAGAGAGGGAGAGCTATATATGTACATGGTACAGTAGCAGGTGAAGAGAGATTAGAAAAGAGATACAGCAATAAGGGTGAGTTGAAATAAGAGGAGGACAGAGTCCATCACCTCTTTGGCCCGACATATTGAAGACAGCAGCACTGTGTTATATGTTCACAGAGGTCACTCCTCCAATTAAAGATTCACAGTCATCACACAATTGCACGCCCGCGTGCACACACACACCTCTACACCTGTTTAAATCCCCCTGGCCCTCCCTCGCCTCCTTCCTGATGAATGCAAATCATCTACAATCTGCTAGATACAGAAACTAAGAGGTATTAAAGGTGACATTTAGGAAGCATACTCACTTCTTCTTTTATGTCACACAATATCTGGCTAACTGATGAATAGGTGTCTATCCAGAGCCCGAGTATGAGAGAAGTCATAGATAATGCACACAACTGCATCAATAAATAAAACATACGCCAGGCTCACTGATGACAGGTCAGCCGGCAGCGTTTCTGTGCTGCTTATTTCTGTTACAAAATCGAGGACTTGCTATGAGACTTACTAGTGTTGGGAGGAAACAGCGTGCAGCTCTTGCAGTGGATGATCTCCCTGACAACTGTTGCATCCTGGGAGAAGGGCAGGGGCGCCATGCCCAGGCCAGGCATCATGGGATTCATGGGGGTAATGCCAGTCAGATGTCCGAGACTGGGGTCAAAATCTGGAGTCAGGAAAGAAACATGGATGAGAATACATAGCAAGAAACACAGCAGCTGCTGGGGAATCAGTGACACACATTAAGAAATTTGCTTTTGTTTCCTAACGGCTATATTCAGTCACAGCTAACCTTTACTGTGACATCATTTGACATCATTTGAACACTGGCTGTTTTCATGTTCAACTTTACATTGTGTACTTCCTCCATGAACACAGAGCAACACTTTTGTCAACAGTGGTGACACACAAACAGTTTATAAATAACTGAATAAATCAGCCATTCATGCATAAATCATTTGACAAAAAAAACATGAATATTAAACAATATATTTTCTTATTGTTATTCTTTCTGCACACACACACACACACACACACACACACGCTCTCTTTCTCCCCCCTTCTCCTCCTCTAAAGTCTTTAAATGATGACCTGTAACATCACAAAGAAATTTGAGAGAAAAACCAGAAACACTACTATATTCACAGGAACTGGTTTAGACTGCACTTGGGCACAAACAAACACACATTCCTACTCTTGCACACATTCCCAGCTCTCCCATTCCCATTTTTGATATGGAAATACATTGCCCCTTCCCATGAGTCTCCACTGCACCTGCAGCAGACAGCAGCAGAGAAAGGATGTCATTGTATGCATATGTGTGTATGCAATGCTGTGCATATGCAGACTTCATCCCCATGAGTAACTAAAATTTGATTGAGACAAAACTGAATTGAAAGCACAACAAAACACAGATGCAACATTCGCTCAAGAGGACTGGTGTAGAGGTTTTCTTTTTCTGGAGGAGTCAACAGAGAAAAAGGAATCTAGTTTGATTTTTGCAGTAGAGTAGCGGAAAGGATGGCAAAAGTTATGAGTGACACAATGCTGCTGAACGAAACACTAAAGAGGAAGAGCTGCGATACTGTGTTGGCTCGCCTGGCTTTCTCTCTCTCCTGTTGATGACCTCGACATCCATCTTTGGCCAGGTGACAGCGGGAGAGCAGGCAGGCGATCATGAAAACACTGCTTCGATGGCAGAGCGATGAATGACTTATTCTTGTAAGGTGGAGGAGAGGAAGATGGATAACACAGAGGAAGAGAAGCAGTAAAAGAGAAAGCGCCATAAAATCAGATCCAATTATTATTACGGCATACCAGGATGGTAGCCTACTGTTCTCATTAAAGCTGTATCTCTGTATCTGTCTGGGGTGGTCACAGATGTTGTTAATTGTAGTCTTGAACCAGATTTACTTACTTTACTGCACTTTACTCTACTAAATAACTTATAAACTTAAGCAAGTTGATTTTCATCCCATACTGAAATGAAAAGAAACTAATTGGACTGCTTCCAAGTTAAGAAAATTCAATAATCTACAACTGCAACACTACTGCATGGTTGGAAAATGTTCCGCATTGATGAATAAGAATACTAGGGCTGTGCCCTGTTCAAAATGTTCTAAGTCGGCTCTGAGTCACCAGTTTATTACTGTGGAAGGTACCTGACTGTAAAATCCCATGAGTCGCCAGTTTGGGGCAAATCTGTTTCTTCATATATTCACCTTACCGAGAATTTAGAAAAATATATTATTCATGTCCCAATCACATTAAAGTCCAGAGCACTGTTTTGTTTCACATTTAGGTCTCATGTTTGTAGGTCCTTGCTAGTGTTGGGTACCGGAACCCGGTGCTAATATGGCACCAGTGCCTAAACAACCATTATCTACCGGCCCGAATCGCAATGCAGATTTTGGTGCCTCATTTCGGTGGCAATTAATTGCCTTTTGCGTTGCTCTCTGATGCTCTGAAACCGACGTTGGAGGCAACAGAAGCATCGCTGCACGTGAAGCTAGTGATGCTAATACTACACTTGACAGCAGGCCTACCATTTGCTAGCAGCTGGATTAAACACGGTTTAAGTAGTAGTATCGGTTCCGGCACCGTTTAGGCACCGGCACTATTTTTAAAATGTTTTGTTTTAACACCGGTATTGGAAGAAAAAAAAAAAACGATACCCAACCCTAGTCCTTGCATCATCTGTGATGTGAAAATGTCAGATTTGCTCACAGTCACAGAGATAGAAAGCATTTGTCTTATCTATAGTATTAGTTTAATACTGGGATTCTACAAGGTTATAGCATTGCTTATGTAACAATGATACAATACAACAATGAGGACATTTCCTGACTTTCTAGATTTGTATCTGAGGCTAAATTCACAGCGCAGTTAAAATTGTTCAAAACTCAGATTTTCTACTTCTCAATATGCTTTGATGTTTTCTAGTTAGTAAAACGGCATTACTCATATATAAATGAATAGATTCTACTCCATGGTCTCTTTTTTAGTTAGGTATCTGGCTTCTGAATAGGCGTTAAAAATCACACCTGTCTGCTCTGCATACTCAGATCTGACTACCATGACAAGGAGTCAGTCTTTCGTCATCAGTTTGATACGGTTGTACTACATCTTGGCTATTGCAGTTTGGCAAGGCTGGGAGTTAGCACTAAAGATGCAACAATAGAAAAAAAGTTGAAGAAAAGCCTCAATGCAGCCAAAACGTCCATCACAGAAAGGTATTGAAACCAAGTGGGAGAAGAGTGGGTAAGAAAATGGATGTGGACGTTATTGTTACTCTGTGCACGCATTACTTTTCACCATCACTGACATTTCATACTGGTGGGGGATATGGGTTACATCCTGAATGGATATGACCAGTCGTCTGGAAATGTGAGATATGAGCAGCATTTATAAACTGAGCATGAAGAACTGTCATGTATATGCACTTATTCACCTATGAACAGTGTCTATGTATGTTATTTATTCATACAAATGATTATCATGAATGTATTTCTTCAGATAAATTTGTGATCATCTCTGTGTCAGTGTGCCTGGTTTTCTGTTACTTTTTGTACTATCTGTACAAAAGGATTAAATAAGGCTCTGTTGGACCCAGGAAACATCAAGATCAGACAAAAAGTCGTCTCCAGGGTAACATCCCGGCTTCACCTGCTTCTAGCATTCTGAACTCAGGTCAGCACACTTCTTTCAACAGACATGGTCTGCCTGCTCAGGGCTGAGTAACGCTGCGTGTATGGGCTTCTTCTACGCCTGCACATTTCTGTATTGGTTCTTTGTTTATCTGTTCTGCTCCATTTGCTTGCCATGGTAATCCTTTCCGACTCCAAGAATATTACTTTACACAAGCCTAAATACAGCAGGAAATGCTGTTTGTTTGTTCTGTTGTGTTGACGTAAATGTTGATGGAGGGCAAATCATTAAGTTTGTATTTTTATTAAGAACTAATCTGATTAGGAGTATGGTCAACTCTTCTCAAATGAAGCCCCATAGTGTGTTTGTTGTGGCACAAAAAAATAAAAAAATAATCACATATTTTCTTTAACTCCTTAATCCAATGAAACAAATTGAAAAGTTCACTGATGTGTCCATATGACAATTATAAACAAGACTAAAATAGGACACGGTACAAGAATTATCAGTAAAATTGCCCCAGAATTTAATCTAAAACCGTTAAATTATGTGGCAGTGAAGCGGATTGGATTTTTTGGGCATATTTTGGTGATTATTGTTGTTTTTCTTGTTTCAGAAGAGAGAATCAAACATCTCCCGCAGAGCAGCTTTGGAGTTCAACAGAAAGAAAAACGTCAGCAGTATGAACCATCAAGCAAAATGTCATGTTTTAGTCTAGTCCATCACAAACAAAAATCAGAGGCTTGTTTCTTATAACAGTTTGCAATCCCTCTGTCAAATCATACAATCAAAATCCATAATAGAAGACAAAGAAATACATTTCTCCATGCACCTGAATGAAACAGGCCTGAGACATTTCAGGCTTGACTCACTTTTTTTACAAATAGAAAATGTCTCCCTTTCTTGAAGAACCTTTATACTGTGCAGTTGTTGACTCTCACTCCAAAGGTGAACATTGAGACTGTGAGACAATTCCAACAATAGCAGATTTAAAGTTTTGGTCAATCAGAGATGGGCTGCGTCACATTTTTGACAATTTCTGTTTTTTTCATATATTCAGACCAAAATACAACAATGTGACTGTTGCTACGACCAAGATTTACCAACCAATCAATTGTAAAACAAGATGAAAATAAGCATTAATGACATTAATGACATTATTAGCATAATGTAAATGTTAAAACACAATCTACTTTAGAAAACTTTGCAAAATCTGCATTTGATGTTTTCCTCTTTTCACTGGCAGAGCACAGTTTCAATAACCATATCTCAACAACTATTTGATGGATTCATGAAATATGATACAGACATTCATGGTCCCCAGAGGATAAACTCTAATGATTTAGGTAATCCTCTCACTTTTCGCATAGTGTCACCATGAGGTTGACGTGTGGTTTTAAGTGAACTGTCTCGACAAATATTGGTACCTTTGGTGATCCCTTTACTTTCCGTCTACTGTAGCACCATCATCAGGTTATAAGTTTAACAGTTTAAGTTCATTCAATACTTTGGTTTACCTATAACACTAACAACACTACCACCAATTTTTCCTATCTTTGCAATGATCAATGCATTCTTGTAACATGACAAAAAAGCTTTTAATACAGTAAGTCAGGGGTCTTCAATGTTTTTTAAGCCAACTGAAAGAGAGATGGAGGAGGGAGCCCATACTACATGGATATAATGAAGATGCATATTAAACTGGGCCTACAATAACGTGTAGGGCAGACTAAAGCCTTTATACATACCATTTTTGCATAGAATACTAAGCTAATAAAATGGCCTTATAATTATTGCCATGATTTTATAAATCCTTTTTTCATTTTAAAACATGTTGAAGAGGGAATCTTTAGGATGAACTGCATCTTTGGATGGCTACCTTAGTGACTACTTATAAGCCAGTAAACTCATCTTCAGTGGGGATTTATATTTGCTAATAATAGGATTAATTGAAAACACTTATTTTAAATTAACAATAATTTGGAGGCCCCCCTTCATTGACTCTGAGGGCCCCCTAGGGGTCCCGGACCCCCTATTGACGATCCGTGGAGTAAGTGATAATTCCTTCATTAATGTAAGTACTCGCACTTTGCCATCATTACCACGATGATCAAGGCCAATCTAAACCATTCACCTGAAGCAACAGTCGATCAGATTTTTCTACTACCATGCACTTACACACCAACAGTGTACACTTAGAAGTCTGTAAGCGCATGTGAATGTGCAGAGAGCAGCAGCAGCAGCAGAGACGTGTGTGATAAGATATTATTTACTTTCTCTCTTTCCAGGGGACTTTCAGCTACTCCGGCACTCTGAACATTATGGCAACAATAGTGCTTCAGCCTGGAAGCCATGTTTTATGTTTCATCACTAACGGTGCGTTGACTGAGTGTTTGAGTGGTTTCAGTGCAAAAGGGGTCTGTACTGTGAAACTCCTCTGATTCTCAGAGATCATGAAAGTGCCCTTAAACAAAAACATCAAGAAAAACCTTCTAGTTCTCCGACCGCCCACACAAGGCTGCCTGTCTCCGTTTCTCTCTGATCTCTTTTTCTCTCGCTCACGGTTTGACTGTCGTTTTTTAAATCCATTTCTTTGTGCGCTTCTTCATTACTGTACATGCCGCTGTTCTAAAACATTTAGACATACAGTACAACCCCATTTTGGTGATTTATTCCAAATGTAAAATCTTTGTTTGTTAAATGTAACTGCATATCAAACTGCATGTGTGTACGACATAAAATTAAAGTTAAAACATAAAAAGATGGCTATAAGCTCCAGGCTATTGTTGTTGTATTCCCTTTTCCTGCTTGACACAACCTCCCCTCCCCTTTCTTCCTCCTCAAACTGTGATTTCCACAGATAATAATAACAGATCCATCTCAGCAGAGTCAGCTATGGGAGCCGGAAAGGGGGACACAGACAGCAGCTGTGAGGCATGCTGGGTAATATGGGTAATATTTTCTGATGAAGAGACATGCCTAAGCCTCCTGGAACTTGGCCTTTTACTCAACTTGCCAACTGTCCTCCCATCTGCATCTCCATTTCCTTCCTAATCTCTGCCAGATATCTCTCAAAACCCCTAAATACCAATAATTCTTCAACTGATTTTCTGTATTGTGACAGATCTATCACATTTGTTCTGCACAGATTGTACCTTTTTAACTCTGTGAAATTCTTATGAACCACAATTTTAATAATTTATTGTTACACTATTCATTTTTCCTCTGACTTTATCGTTTGTCAAATCGGTCTCTCGCTGGTCGCTGCAGTAGATCAAATCACAGCGTGTGAGAATGTGTGTGTGCGGATGAGAATGTATAACTGTGTGTCAAGCAAACACAGCAGTGTAAGGCTTTTTGTTCATTTAAAAATACTATAATCTGAGTACGGAAAACATGGTATTTCCTTGTGTGACGGCAGTGTATATATGCGTAAGTAAAGTATAAAGTATATAGTTTGTGTGAAACAGGGATAAATAGAGTAAATTCTTTCACATATCTTCTCAAGTCTTGTGAACAGCTGCCTTGTGGCCTCCGCCCAATAACACTTTTAATCAGAGCTCAAACCAGCCAATCAATGCCATTATTGCTTGAAACATCAATTTCTATGAGGAGAGCCAATCATAAATGCCCTTGTTGTCCTGAAGTGCTGTAAGATAAAAGAATTGCCATTTTGCAGTGAACAGTAATGTAGATACAACTATTCATTATTTACTAAAAGCGGTTGGTGGTTACAGTCTAAAAGCTGCAGCATGAAAAACCTCTCTAGCTGACTCTGACCTCCCATTTGGGCAAGTGAGCATCGAGTTTCTGATCTGGAGTGAATACATCATATAAGTGGACAGTACTTTACCCCGCAAGTTAACAAGAATATTCTGAATAGGACTACACAATATAAAAGGGTATTCAGAAAAGCCACATTCAAAACTTTTTGCTATTTTGATGTTTTGTGTATTACTGATAGAGAAAAGCTAATAACAGTGGTTATACTTGATGAATGGGCTGCATAAGAAAACAAAAATAAGTGTTATGAGGCATGAAATCAAATTGGATTTAGGCTTCAAGCTGGCAGCAAAGCATATTACTTAACAACACCGCTTTCTTTAATAATGTATATCCAGGCTAAATAATTACTAATTAGTTGATAGTTTTAATTCATTCACACTACAATGTTCTGCAACAGCACCTGGTTTCAGCAACCCCTACTGGCAAAGTTCCAGTTCCTGTTGTGGGTTGGGGTTTTTGTTTCTTTGTGTTTTTGTCTTTGTTTTCTCCCTGGTCTTATGTTGCTGGTCCTGTCTTGTGTTCCCCTGTGTCCGTTTGTTCTACTTCCTGTTTTTATTTTGATAGCTTAGTTTCCTGTCTTGTCTTGTCTTGTCTAGCTTCGCTTTGTTTGTCTGATTGTCCAACCCGCCCTAATGTGATTCACCTGATGTCTCACCTGTTCCTCATTATCTCATTACCTCTTGTATTTAACCCCAGCGTTTCCTCTGTCTCTTGTCAGATCATTCAAGTTCGTCCGACTGGTCAGTTCATTGTCTCACTGCCTGTACCCGTAAGTCTACTCCTGGTGTTTTGTCCTGTTGTTCCTCTTCCTTTTTTCCTGGATCCCTGCGGCCTTTGTGTTTTGGATTTTGGTTCTTTTTCCCGGGAACTCTGAACTGTTGATTCCCTTGTGGATGGTTTTTGTTTCTTGTTCCCAATAAAATACCCCGTTTTGCTTGCAACCTGCATTTTGGTCCTCCTTCCCTTGCTACCCATGACAGTTCAAGCTGTTTTGGTTTAAAGTTTTGTTTGGGCAAGATTAACATTTGAGAGGAGAAAGTGGTGAATTAATTGGTAATTTAACTCACCATTCTGTACACTTTTAAACATTGCAGAGTTACAGGAAGAAGTCTATAATAGACATTCTGCAGGACTGGCCAGGGTTGATGCACTGGCTTTTATATACTACGTAAAGCCAAAACATCTTGATTGCTCCCTGATTGCTGGTGGCTGGCTTCAGAATAGGTCATAAATCCTACCACTCAGTGTTAGGGACATGAGCCAAACTAAAAAAATCTAAAGTACATGTCAAACACCTTTTTCCCAAAGATGGTTTCTGTCATTTGAAGTAGTCAGTTTGAGCACGTTGATGTTTGTTGAAGTGTTAATTTTAAAGTGTTAATTAGTTATTTGATGCTATATCTATATATATATGTCATACCTGTCCAGAGACTACAAGTGGAAATTAGGAATTTTTGCTATAACCTGGCTCAAGACATATTGATTTGTATTACAAGTTTAACGTTTATCTGTGCATTGTCCCTGTTTCAAATAAATACATTTCTATTCAATATAAACACAGTGAAACGTCATGATTGACAGTTTGGGGCGGCTGTGGCTCAGTGGTAGAGCGGTTGCTTGCCAATTGGAAGGTTGGTGGTTCAATCCCTGGCCCTGCAGTCCCATGTCAAAGTGTCCTTGGGCAAGACACTGAACCCCAAGTTGCCCCTGATGCTGCGCATCGGAGTGTGAATGTGTGTGAGTGTGTATCTGATGAGCAGGTGGCACCTTGTACGGCAGCCTCGGTTCCTGTATGATGTAAAAGCGCTTTGAGTAGTTGTTAAGACTAGAAAAGCGCTATATAAATACAGCACATTTACAGTTGTGATTGGCTTGATATTAGTTGGACGGGTGTATGGGAACAGTGACAGGGACTTTGGAACAGTGCCTCTACCGTCCGATCACTACTGCGCAGATTCTGGCTTGAGCGCTTCTACATCATATTGGTTCCCCTATAGGATATACACTCACCGGCCACTTTATTAGGTACCCCATGCTAGTAACGGGTTGGACCCCCTTTTGCCTTCAGAACTGAATTCCTGAATTCTTCGTGGCATAGATTCAACAAGGTGCTGGAAGCATTCCTCAGGGAGTTTGGTCCATATTGACATGATGGCATCACACAGTTGCCGCAGATTTGTCGGCTGCACATCCATGATGCGAATTCCACCACATCCCAAAGATGCTCTATTGGATTGAGATCTGGTGACTGTGGAGGCCATTTGAGTACAGCGAACTCATTGTCACGTTCAAGAAACCAGTCTGTGATGATTCCAGCTTTATGACATGGCGCATTATCCTGCTGAAAGTAGCCATCAGAAGTTGGGTACATTATGGTCATAAAGGGATGGACATGGTCAGCAACAATACTCAGGTAGGCTGTGGCATTGCAACGATGCTCAATTGGTACCAAGGGGCCCAAAGAGTGCCAAGTGACACCACCACCACCAGCCTGAACCGTTGATACAAGGCAGGATGGATCCATGCTTTCATGTTGTAGACGCCAAATTCTGACCCTACCATCCGACTGTCGCAGATCGAGACTCATCAGACCAGGCAACGTTTTCCAATCTTCTATTGTCCAATTTCGATGAGCTTGTGCAAATTGTAGTCTCAGTTTCCTGTTCTTAGCTGAAAGGAGTGGCACCTGATGTGGTCTTCTGCTGCTGTAGCCCATCTGCCTCAAAGTTGTACTGTGCGTTCAGAGATGCTCTTCTGCCCACCTTGGTTGTAACGGGTGGTTATTTGAGTCACTGTTGCCCTTCTATCAGCTCGAACCAGTCTGGCCATTCTCCTCTGACCTCTGGCATCAACAAGGCATTTACTGCCGCTCACTGGATGTTTTTCTGGACCATTCTCTGTAAACCCTAGAGATGGTTGTGCGTGAAAATCCCAGTAGATTAGCAGTTTCTGAAATACTCAGACCAGCCCTTCTGGCACCAACAATCATGACACGTTCAAAGTCACTCAAATCACCTTTCTTCCCCATACTGATGCTCGGTTTGAACTGCAGGAGATTCTCTTGACCATGTCTACATGCCTAAATGCACTGAGTTGCCGCCATGTGATTGGATGCTTAGAAATTAAGTGTTAACGAGCAGTTGGACAGGTGTACCTAATAAAGTGGCCGGTGAGTGTATGTTGTTAACATGTTTCCATTATTTTAACCGCAAGGCATTACAGACAGTGGTGAAAAATGCTCACATAACAAGTACAGCAGCTCAGCACATCACCAGCACAGATCTGCCAACCATTGATGACCTTATCGCCCAGCGGTGCAGGAAGATGCCCATAAGGATTATCAGGGACTCCAATCCCCCCAGGCCACAAACTGTTCTGCCTGAGATCTAAGAATTTCATTGCCAATGACTGTTCTCTAATTATCGTGCATATGACAATAAATAACTTCACACAAAAGTGAAAACTCAAATTGAGCCGATTAAAAAAACACATAGTGGACAGGCAGCTATTGCCAAAGTAATAAACTCAGAGATCCACTTTAAAATACAAGAAAGTTAAACTGTCATGTAAATCTGTTACTGTTAAAAAAATAAAAATACAAGGATGTGGCTCTGTGCAGGATCTAAATTACAGGAGGACCAGCAGTGTTTAAAATAGTTACTGCAGTACAAATTTAAAATACAGGAGAGACTCGTCTCCCCCGCCCCCTCCTCCCCAGACTCCAAGTTCACGGAGGCCAGGCTGAGACTGCAGCATCCCAACAATGTTGCAAGATGCTTGTCTCACATAGCCAGACATTACTTCACAGCACAGCAGAGTAGCTAACATTAGATGCTGGCAATATGACAGTCATAAAAGCCCGTGCTCACACAAAGCTCTGTACCCAACTGACAGACACACCTTTTTGGCTTAGAAATACGGTAGGAACCACTAAAAACACAACAACCTAATTGTCCTCTCCACCCAATGGACAGACGCTCTTCCTTGGCTTAGAGTTAGCTATGGTAGGAACTGCTATAAAAAAACACTACCTTGCCATCCTCTCCATCCAACTGAACACACTTTATTGGCTTAGAATTACTTTTATTGTAGGCATCCTTTTATTTTCCTGTGTCAATTGATTTATTTATTTGATTAGCACAATGCACATTAATCAACATTTCTGTAAATGCGCCAGTGTTAGCCAATTGGCTAATTTTCAACTGTAGTCTTACTTAGCATGCATGTCTTTATAGTGGGAAGAAACAGGAGCACCCGGAGGAAACCCACGCAAACACAGGGAGAACGTACATACACACAGAAAGGCCCGGAGCATGTGTCTACATTTATGGCTACAGTAAGTGTAGAAGTGGAGGCTTGTGCATATGCGCCCTGTTCTGCAATGATTGAGATTTACTTTATAATTAGTTTAAAAGAATGCTAATGTATAGGTCTGCCTTTTTGCGTATTTGGAGGTTTTGTTGTGAATAAACAGTTTTTGCATTTGCTTCTGATGTCACAGGCCTAAACTGTTTATGAGGTAAAACACAAAGATACAAACAAAAAATTCAGTTCCTTTCTGCACCAATAAGTGAAAAACATGATGCTTTATTTTAACCTTCAATTTTTATACCACTGATAAAAAAGTTTCATCAAAGTCAGTTGATTGGTGTCATGGTCAAACAAACAAACTGAGCCCATCCCTGTCTCCTGCTGCTTCATTGAAAACACTTTAATTCTAAAAATAAGACGGCTACAGAATGACAAATTACTCATGCCATATGTAGAATTAATTCAAATTAAGCAATTTTTTAGCAGACCTTTGTACTTTTGAAGCTCTTTATTCAGTGTCATATTGTCTGTCCACACCAGTGATATTTTAATAATTATTATTCATTTACACAGCACTAATCTAAAATCAGAATTAACAAAGGTTGCAGTCTTTTGTGGCAGCTTTCTGTACAACTATGATTAAATCATGGAGGATGAAATGCGCGGACTCTTAAATTAAAGTAAAACAGAGCTTTTGGGAAATACATTTGTTAGTTTTCTTACCAGCAGATCAATATCAATTTCATCTCTGTATCTTTATAATAGATAAGTCCAACATTTGTTTAGCACAGCCTAGAAGGCTTCAAACAACTTCAACGCTGTCATATGTACAGATGTGAATAAATATAATAATGACACATTGTGGTATAATTTGCAGTTAGCTACAGTATTGGAGGTATTTACTTCACCCACTGGTTGCATGCAGCTTCTCAAAAGTCTAGCCAATATTGTTGGGTTTAAACATCCTGCACAGTCATGGTACACCAACACAGGTGTTAATTATTGTGCCTGATTAGAGGTTTTCTCAAGACTGTGTGGGTGTGTACAGATTTAGATTGATTGACACCTCCGTCACACGCGCAAGTGTTTTAACACCTGCCAGAGCGGGACAAATGACATTATTAGATCATGGAGTCAGGCAGCGTCACATAACTCTTTACGCCTTCAATTTGAGCAGAAGTCTAATCATCCAAAAAAAGTGTCACGTATGTGGGTGTGCAAGGCCTTTTAACTCTTTGATATCACTCAACTATAACCCAACTGATGCTGGATCTTTTATGCTGCTAACAAAATTGATGTAAGAGTTTATCTGTTAACATATCAGAATTCTTTTCATAAACGTATAACAAACCACTGTGATTAAGATCCCTCCATTGCTTTTAGGTATGTGGCCATGTTGCTGGTTAAGACAATACATTGTTAGCAAGGTTTAATAGGGGACAGAGGAATACATGGATGTAATCAGTACAATTAATAAGTAAAAAACCTGCCATAATCTTTCTGTAGAGTTAGTTATAAGTCCTAAAGTGTCTTGACAACTCTTTTAAAAGCTCAATTAAATCCCTGAGGTGAAGTATGTTAGACAGAGATTAGAGTCATAGTGAAAAGATCCAGCCAGATTTATAGATGTGTGTATCTGTAATAAGTGGTAGATTGTAAGATTGTAAGGAGAGAGAGAGAGAAAAAAAACATACATTGTGATACAGATCCCTCCTTTGTTTTTTTGTTTTTATTTTAAATGTGACCAAGGTACATTTTACACAGTTTGCAGGTCAGTCAATGCTCTTTGGAACAAACTATATAATGGTGGCACTGCTTTTAAATGACCTCAAACCTAGTCTGGCATTTCAACATATACTGTACACCAATTCTGATATATCTGCAATTAGCTAATGTTGGGTGATAATAATAATAATAATAATAATAATAATAATAATACATTTTATTTATAAAGCGCTTTTTCTTTTAAAGACTTAAAAAAGAGGCAGTTGCTAGGTGATAACGACAAATATGGTCAGACCCAGCATGTAGCTGCCCATTCTATTCACCTCAAAAAAGAGTTCTATCACATTGAAATAAGGCAACTTATGATTTTGGGAGATTGCTTAGGCTTGCTAGGAGGTCTTTATGGGTCCACTTGATTCTTAGAAACCAAGACCTATGAATACGTGTCAGGCCATGTCGACATTATATCACGTCTAATTGGGTCAGGTAGGATGCTGTTCAATTGCCACAGATTACAGGTCTGTGTGGGAATGTGCAGTGTCATACTCGTCAGAGGATGTTTTCCTGCCCTTTAACAGTGGCTGCTGTTTTTTTTGGTCTATTCAGGTTGCCCACATTTTTGCTTTGTCTCTTTCTTTCCTTGGGTCTATTTCAGATCAGCTTAAAAAAAGGATCCTTGAGGACCTCTATCTTTGATGTAATGATGGCTAGCTTATTCACTAACAAGAACCAAAATGTCAACAGAACATGTGGAGCTGTATTTTCCCCTCTATTAACTTATTTGGCGTCTCTGTATACAGCTAAACTTGGAACATCTCTCTGTACTGAACCCCTAAAAAGACGATACCGATAATTATCTTCTTACCTAAATCCAAAAATGACAAACAGGTGGAGTATTCATTTAAAAATTATGAATAACCTTCAAATAAATCACACACACATTGTTCAGTTGGAAAGTAATAGAGACGTGTCAGGTTTTCTGTAGTTTAGAGCCAACACAGAGCAGGACTCTTTTAGTCGTGAGGGAGAGCTGATAGTCATCTGCATTAAATCAAGAACATAAAACATGATATGTAACTTAGTGTGTGTGCATCTTTCTTTTATAGCTTGTGTCAAGTTATGCTCTGTGTTTTATGTGTGTGTGTGTGTGTGTGTGTGTGTGTGTGTGTGTGGAGGCTCATGGGGGAAGGAATGAATTTGCGTGTGCTGAGTATGTTCAGAGTGGCTCAAAGAGTGCAGGAGTTTCAGGGCTAACAGACTGTAAATGTGTAGGTGCATGGTCTGCCAAAGTCTACTAAACCTATGGATTACGGATGAAGTTCAGCAGAGGTCATGTTTACTGCTCAGAGGTCTCCTTTCAGCTGCCTGTTTAAGTGCAGGCAGAACAGGGATAGTAGATGCACAGTCATAACTCAGACTGCACTTAGCAGTCCACTTTGATTGACCTGAGATTTACGCTTCATAAATGGTTAAAGGGAAAGCGACAGACAGAGATGGTAGGAGTGGAGTCAAAGAAAAAGAACTGTCATCTTGTCTGACAAGTGTCCGTCTGTCTGTCTGCAGATGGATGATACTGAGCTCTGCCTGAGACAAAAGGACCTGATTTCCTTATGAGCATGGGTATTATAATAGAGTCCTGTTCTGAACAGATATGCATCATGTAAGAAAAATAACCAATGCTCTCACAAAATGACTGATAGCAGAAATGATTATGGTATTGTTTAAACTGAAGGTGTTTAAAAGGAGAAGTCCTTACTATCAGTGAAAACACATAATATAAACGTTAGATTTTAAGGATTAAGACTGTCTGTAGGTTTTATTTTGTAATTTCCATGAATTGATATGTACTCTGTTTGCAGCATGACCCACTTTATCGCTTGTACCGTTTGGGTGTTTCATTACGACCGAGTGAAGGCTGAAACTGTGAAAGCTCTCAGCTCTCTAAAAACCCGATGAACAGCATGTGCTCTAATGTGGCTGTGGGTTGCAGCAGCTGACTCAGCTGTAATGAGACATTAATGAAGATGTTGGGTAATTTGGGCTGGCGAGTGAGAGAGAGGGAGGGGGAATAGGGAAGGAGGGAGGAGGAAGCAAGAGGCAAAGCTAGGGAAGCACCAGCTGCTTTTCCAGATGATCCATGAGGGGAGCCACAGCTGTCCCCTTCACCCGACCCTCCTCCCTCTCCATCTCTTTCTCCTCCCCTCTGTCCTCTACACCACCATTCAGAAACTGCTTCAGCAAAACGACTTTAATGAAGATATATTACCACAACTAAGGTCTTATCCATTCTTTGCCACACAGATCAAATCCCTCGATACACTTCTCCCTCTTGACGTGTGGGCAAGAGAGTGTTTCCCTCCATCTCCATCAGGGCCAGCTCCCCACTCTGTCGGTAATGTTTATGATACTCTTGAGCGGAGAGCTGGCAGAGGCTGTTCTGAGCAGTAAATACCACAAATAAAATGAAATAAGTGATATTTGTAAATATGGATTGAAATGACAATCAAATGCATGTATGTGAAGTGAACATACAAATGAAAAGCATGTGGTAAGTACCACAAATAAGGTAAAAAAAACCTCCACTAAGGACAAAGAAATGACCGTAGAGCCTAACCTTATGTTACAAATGGGAAGGGGAATTGGTAAGGCGGAGTGTAATGTTCTCAATGCAGATTACTTAACAATAAAGTGCTCTCTTAGTTTGTAATGACACTGTAAAATAATAAACAGATGTGCACACGGACTAATGCTTCATTAATCCTAAAGCTCTCCACTTATACTCTCAGTTTGAGTGTTCTGAGAGTAATGTTAATGAAGTGTTATAAGTTTCATGTTGCCTGAGCCCAATTTTTTTTTTAATGAGACTGTGTGTGCTCTCTTAAGGACAAAATAATGGCACTGTGCTCTGATTGGTTACATATGTTCATTATGCTCATTAGTTGTCAATAAAGACATGTAGCAGCAAGTTTCCATATTGAACCCACGAGGTTCTGCGTCTTTGAACAGTGTTCTTTGCTAACTATTACCCTAATTAACTGCAATTTGAGTAAAAACTGAGATCATGGTTACCTTTATTATCACCGAGGGGCCATTTGTTAATTGACTGGGCTTTCTTCAATTTCCTAATGCCTGCAATTTTGCTGCATACTTTATCATACCCTACAATCTGTTTCTATTTTTGAGGGCAAGTAACCTGTACCAGCTGACAAAGGAGAATGTGACAGCTGATTCAATAAAGCAGGAATAAAACAATTTCATGGTATTGTCAACATTAAAACTTCAAAGCTTACGATAAAAGTACAAGAGCTCACAAGCGTTTTTAAACACAGCAGCCACATGAAGCTCGAAGGTGCATTGTCATCAATTAAAGTGCCAAGATTGTTCTGCTACACAAGCTCAACAGCTAATGATCCTTGTATAAAGTAAAGCTTGAGCTTTTTGTTTGTGACCCAAACAGGAAGATGTCTAGTCAACCTTTAGGACAAAGCCACTGTCCTTTGCATGTTTGTGTAGTTGCATGTAAGTGTTGCTTACATGCAACTACACAGACTCAGCTCAGCGTATCCAATTTAATTGGATCAATCCCACTTGACAACACAAACCAACACAGGACCAAATCGATCAAATCGAACGTTCAATTTCAACACAAGAAATTCCAACTAATGCAATCTCCATGTGTTATACACAAAGAAAATAAAATCAATTTAATAAACTGCTGTGAAAGAGCCATGAGTATGTCTAAGTTCTTCTCATTCTTCTTCAAATCACTCTATATAAACAATTTTCCACTTGTGGTGCAATAGAAAAAAACAACTTATGAATCAATAAATTAATTGCCTATCCAGCAAAAAACTAACAAACACATACAGTACCTCACTGAGTGTCCCATCAGTCAATGCTTGTGCACTGTCTGATATTGTAACTTGCAGCAGAATTTACTCTTTAATAACGTTAAATGATGGAGTTGATGCAGAAATGTATCAGTGGATTCATTATGAGAAGCAGGGGTGAGCGTCCCCCGGGTCACCAGGTGCCATAATCACATGAACATGGTCTGTTTAAATAAATTTGCTGTCAGGTCTGAATCAAGCAATAAAGAACATTAATGTGAAAGTCACTGTTTGTCTAAATGACAACTTACTTTGACATATTAATGAAGCCAGCATGTTGGTGCATTCATTCATAAATATCTGTGCATTAGTGTTTTCAGGGCATAACGGTACTCGCTGAGTCATACTCTTCAACAAAAGAAGTCTGCTCATGCCTCAGTTGGGGTTGTGACCTGTAGTTTAAGACATCAGGCCTTAGAGGGATTATGAGATGTTGATGTGTTTATATGTCTTGACTTTAAGCGAGCTAGGTTATACAGAAGGGATCAGCATGCAGAAACATTATCTTCTCTTAAACCCCTCTGCTGTAAACTCGGCAGATTTGATATGCACACACACACACACACACACACACACACACACACACACACACACACACACACACACACACACACACACACACAACATGCTGACACATTATCAGCTGCTGACCTGATGTGACCTGATGAAAGCAGGCACTAGTTATACATCATAACTCTATTTCTAAGCACATAGGCTGAGCCCTCTGATATGTCTCCCATGGAACAGTTTGACATGTTGGGTTGTATTTTACTTGCAGAGAGATATATGAGATACCACTCTCATATCTGTCTGTTAGATATGAAGCTCTAGCTAGCAACTGGTTAGCTTAGCTGAGCATGTCCTTAAATCACTGCGCTTGGCCAACAAATAGTTCTGCAGTGGCTTTTCGAGATGCTAGTAGGCAGATTTTGTTACCTTAGGACAGAGCCAGGCTAGCTTGGTTCTTCCTGCTTTTAGTCTTTATGCTAAGCAAAGATAACCGGCAGCTGTACAGACATGTGAGAGGTGTAGATCCTCTCATCTAGAAGACATCTCCAGCTCTCTGTGTCTCAACAGGGCAAGGCATATTATTAAAGACCCTTCCCACCCCAGTCACCACCTGTTCAACCTCCTGCGCTCTGGCAGGTGGTACAGGTGCATTAAGAGACAAACATACTCAAAAGCAGTTTTCTTCCTCTGGGCCATCAGAATTCCTAATTTCTGCAAAAAACATTACATGGCAACATGGAAAATCTTTTAAATATGAAATGCATTGCTATTTTATCCCATCACTGATGCCCTCTCATGTGCAATTCTTAGATTTTATTTATCTATTTAAATCGTATGTCCTGAATGTATGTGATGTCTTGTTATGTTTGTATTGTTAAAACTGTCTTTCACTGAAAAGAAAAGCTCAACAAATTGTATTGTCTGCTACCATGTTCAATGACAATAAAATCTGTCTGTCCATCCATCTGTCCAACTCTGGGCAAAAAAATCAAATAATTTTAAAAATTGTATAAATCTTTCACCTATACCATAATGTGCATTTATGTGCTCAGCCAATCAGAATGAACCTAGTCAACGCCACGAGGGCTGGATGAGGATGTTTAACTCTTCAGCAACTCTTGGAACAGAGAGGGAACTCCTTAAAGGGGTTACCACATATACTGTAAACATCCTGACCTCCAGCGGTACAGTCAGACAAGGATGACTTACAGCACCCACGGGCCTCACACAGGTGTAAAAACATACACACGTCATCATCCTTTGGACACATTTTCCATTTACTAACCATATGCAGAGGAGGGGAAGCTCTAGACATTCGAACATTGACGCATCACGAGCTGCCCGGTGGTGTGAGAACAACTTCTCCCGTGCTGATGCTCAACAACTTGCTCAAGGGCAACGGAGGGGGTGGAAACTCTGTTACTCATGCATCCTCCAACATACATTTTGTTCTAGCCAGTCAGTGGATTCAAGGCAACAACAAAAAAAGGTTTTGTAACCTTTAGGTGGCTGTTTCTCCCACCTCTAAACATGTAGGCAGCTATACCTTATTTATCTTCCAACCACTAATGTCAACGTAATTCTAACAAGTTCATTTTTTATAAGCCACCAATATATTCCCTGTACAACACAACGCATTTCTGTGTGACACTGTGTGATCTGTTTGGCAGCATGTAGCATGTTTTCTGTGGTACCTGGCATGGGCTGCTGTCCAGTCATGCTTATCGGAGGCATTCCCAAGTTGCTCATGGCTGTTGCCCAGGTGCTGGGGTCTGACATGGCCATTGTCATGGAGTTAGAAGCCATGGTCATGTTATGGTTTGCAACTAGAGAGAGAGAAACACACAGACAAGAGAAAAGTAAGAGTGAGATTTAAAATTCCCTTTTCGGATCGTTATTTGAGTTCCCCAAAAAAAAGATGTGCATTGGTTTAGATGGGTTAAAGGAAAGCCCAGTGTCAAAACCAGAATTACATTTAAGGTGGCTTTCTTATGTGACAAAATGTTACACCTCACTGTGACCCTGCTTTCAGTCAAAACACACCGGGCACATAAGCATCACGTATAGCAGCGTAGAGAGAGCGAGAGCGAGAGAGAGAGAGAGAAAAGATTGCTATGTGATCTGTGGTGTAGAAATACTCGTCCAGAGTGAATGGCCAGGCACATGATGTTAGCGTTGTAAGTGTATGAAGAATATGTGTCATAGTAGGTAGGGTAGTTTTAGCCAAGTAGTTGTATATGATTTGAACATTTTGAACTTTATTTTGTATTTTTTGTGGCGCTAACAACATGTGGCATTCATTGTCTGAACATGGCAATGTGGTATTATAATCTCCAGTTTGCTTTTTTTCTTCTTTTCCTTTCAGTCAATATCCTATTATGTCATATTATGTCAGGCCAACATCTTCTTTCTTTCTTTTTATTGCAAACAAACTAACAATAAAATGAAATAGAAAAACACGATAAGTGCGTAGCAACACACCAAAAGGAAAAACAGTATGTTCAATGTGTCCGAAAAGGAGCAGGGAGAAGCTAAAGCTTGTTATTTTTCCCACCCCTCGTTCAACTTTAAATAGTTCCTGTATATATTATATATTTTGTATATGTATGTATCATATATTTTATATTATATATTCATAGCAAGATAAAACATATACATGAAATATATCTAATTTTAAACACCTACCAAACCTTTTTTTTTTTTTTTTACATTTTGCACCAAACTGTTACCCTAATCACCCACCCCAGTACAATCAGTATAATAACCCACAATATATATACACACAATATGAATGTGAGGTTGTTGGTCATTTCTCATGGTAATTGCTGCTGAATATATTAAGGATTTTACACAAATAAATAAATGACATTTGTTGCTGATATTTTTAATAATGAATGGAGCAGGTGTACAATAAATCATTGTCTGGTCTTTGTGTCATTGGCTACATGTTATCAATTGAGATTGTCTATTAAAGTTCACTCTGACAATTTAATTTCTTGGTAAATATGTTATATTCCTCACACTCAAAACATTTTCAACTTCAAGACCTGACCAAAGTTAAACTTGACAGACAATACACAGGCATAAAGCAGTGCACATATAACATTGCCTCAGAGAAAAGTATAAATGCATTCATTTTTCTGAGGCATAAAACACTACAAATTCTCCAACATTACAAATACACATCAGCTGCCACACAAAACCTCAGGCTTGTGGTTCTCTGCCAAATCCTAAGGCTTGTATAGAAAAGCAAATTCAGATCCCCATAGATAAAAACCCTGCAGTAAAATCAACAAGAACACATCATATATCCACCAGCAGTTCATTTGCCTGATCTGTTCATATCACAGCTCAAAGTACTCTTACAACTCTTGCTGGTTGAGCTCCTGCTGGCAGACCTGTAAATTACCAAGCTGCAGCGGCTGCTGGCTGAGCCACAAGCCTGTCCTCCTTTTTCCTGACACTTAGTTTAACTGTGGTAACCCAAACCAGCACTGAACAGCAATGGAATTTCACACCTTAAAAAAAGTTTTCCCCAACTGCTGGTTTAATTCTACTCACTGTGTGTGTGTGTGCAGTATCCATATATATATATATATCTCAACACACTCGGCTCAGCAAATTCACTCTGCAACTGACAGAACACCACCAAGAAGCTTCTTGTGCTGCTTTTCTTCAAATATGCAGCAATATGTTTTCCACATGATAATGTAATTATGATATTTTAACCATAAACATTTAAAAGACACCAACAGCTTTACTATTTATATGTAATTGTTATGATTAAGGCTGTAATTAACTATGAGCTTTGCATTTTATAGCCTTAAAGACAATAATATAGGCTTTGACAAAGGGGAAACTATCAGCATGTTTGTCATATAGCAACAGGCCTGTTTTACATTGCCTTTCCTTCTGCTAATTAATATTCTTCTAAACATTCCACTAACACAACGACAGCATGCCTACTCAGACCCACGCTATGCTGCCATGGAAAGGTCCGATAATGCACTGATTGCTGTGGTGTCGCTATGTTAATGTTCCCGACAGGAGCTTCACAAGCCTGTTAACTGCTTACAACCCTATTAGCTGTCCTGCTGACTGGGTGGCAGTACACTCAGAGGAGAGATAATACAGTGGGAGGAGAGGAGTGGTAAAACATAAAGCTTTAATACACATCCATGATCTCTGTAATGCAGGTTTACAACTCAGGGAGTGATAGGAGTCCAACTGAAAGTAATGCAGGGTTTTACAATACACTGGAACACAGATTTGGATTGGAAATGGGTCAGAAATTGGCCCAGTTGGGCATGTGCCCAGAAATAGTTTACTGACTACTATTTCTCACCTCTGCAATCTGCCCACTCTCTGATTTCTTACGTCTTTTTAACTAACAAGATTGCGTGCCAGCTAAGACTTAGTCAGAGCATAGTGTGGTGCATTTGTGGGGGCTGCTTCTTTTGAATACAAAGCAAGAAAAGCACCAGTTACCCATTAGATGAAAACGATGAATCAATCGTCACGAGGTGTGTACCATTTGTCAGCAATAAGGTGCTCAGAGCTGGCTGAGTTGCGAAATACACATGCCAATAATGGCAACAAATGCCAGCAAATGTAGCCAGTAACACATACAGTAAGCCTGAGTTATTGTAAAAGGGACTAGTTGACAACCATTTCAGTAAATGAATAATGTGTTAGCAAGATGACTATGCACTCTTGGTTTATATTTGCAATCAGCAAACTGGAGCTTTTAACTCCCATCTCTCAACATAAACGACCACTTGTTATCACATGACCAAAGTTCCATGCTAGGTGGAATTACATTACCCATGTTGAATTGTCCAGCGAATTTTAAGCAAACTTTTTGTTGTAAAAAAAGAAATGCAAATTAGGTGTGTTTCAATCAACTGGTTTGGACTAGAAACCAGAAACAAAACAAGTCACCTAATTGGCCAACCCATCTACGAGAGAAAAATGGAGAGAGGTCTTTAGTAATTTGGTTCAATTGGACAGGTATTAATTATTCTTTTATGAAAGCTAGTATTGGCTATGTTTTATGCTGTCCAGAAATGAAGACACATTCTGGGAATATCTATGAAGATACCGACAACAGAAACAGCTTATCAGCCATGTGAGTTAAATGTTCCTCAGAACTTATTTGGCAAAGGTGTTTTTATATATCACATTTAGTACATCAACTTGTTTTTGACAAACGCTAAAACCCTTCAAGCAAATGTAAAAACTTTATTGCACAAATTGAGTAAATTTAATTGAATGTTGATGTTTCCATCTAGCTTTTTTAATGACATACTTCTAAATGTGCATAGAAGTAGGGGAATAGAAACAAGGTATATATATATATATATATATATATATATATATATATATATATATATATATATATATATATATATATATATATATATATATAAATAAACATACACACAAACTGTACCAAAACCGTGTGCATCTCAATACAAAAGAGACAAGCATATACAACAAACATACACATAGACTGCAAACAATTCAATATTACACCAGCACAGTCATCTCTAACAGAGTATATCTGCATCTATCTGATGTTATTTGATCTGTCAAATATTTGCTTTTCATTTCATCATGCTCAAATCCTACATCAACTGTCAGAAACAAGAGACAATCCCAGTCAGCAAAACAAATTCACCCAAAGAGCCATCTTCATCGTATGAAGCTTTGTGTCTCATTAACAGAGTTACGGTTGGAAGCCCCTTACTTTTAAGCTGGTGATTCAAGGGGAGATTATTATAACGGGGTCAAGGTAAAAGTCTTATAAATACTGATAATGAGTCAAAATGCATAAAATGAGAGGCAGACATTTCTCATATGATGAGTCTCAGCTGGTTGACACTCTCTGAGTTTGGTTTGTCCAATTTAACATGTGGTAGCATGCTGTTCTATGGAATTATTTCTGTGAGTCATGAATGATTAATTCAGATTGACTCAGATAAAAAAGTAATTGAGAGTACAGAAAATAATGTTTTCAGGTGTAGTCCTTAAATCAGACAAAGTACTTATTGTAGGTGATGTGGACATTGACAATAGCCTTAGTATTGCTTTAAACTCACTATTAGATTTAATTGGTTTTAGTCAGAGACTGCATAAGGCCACTCACTGTTTTAACCACACCCTTGACCTTGTGCAGACATATGGCATCAAAATTGAAGATTTAATAGTATTTCTGCAGAATCCATTATTATCGGACAATTCTCTAATAACTTTTGAATTCTTGCTACCCGACTATACTAAAGTAAATAAAAGCTTCTACACTAGATTCCTATCTGACAGTGCTATAGCTAAATTTAAGGAAGATATTCCAACAGCATTTAATTGAATTCCATTCCTTAATGTAACAGAGGACCTTTATGTTAACGTTAGTCGCCCCCAAATTGATACATTTGTAAGTGGTGCTACGACCTGCCTACAGATGACTTTAGGCTGTTGCTCCTCTCAAAAAGAAGATGATCAAGCAAAGGAAACTAGCACCTTGGTATAACTCCCAGACTTGTAAATTAACAAATCTTGTGAAAACTTAGAGAAAGAGAGAAAAAACTTAGATTGGCAAGACAGTCTGAAAATGTATAGAAATGCCAGGTCAGTCATCACTTATAGAAGAAAATAAGAACAACCCAAGGTTTCTTTTCAGCACTGTAGCCAGGCTGACAGATCATCACAGCTCTATTGAGCCATCTACTCCTATAGCTCTGAATAGTGACGACTTTATAAACTTCTTTATTGATAAAATTATAACAATTAGAGATAACAATTCATCACCTTTTGCCCTCAATTTCTAATGGTTCATTTTTAAACACAGTAGCACTAGAAAGAATGACAACCTGAAATATACTTAGACTGCGTCTGTCCTAAAGACCTTCAACAATTAATGTCAAAGGTCTCTTCAGTTAAGCCATCTACCTGTCTCTCAGACCCCATTCCACAGGTTATGTACCACGGCCATTTAAAGTAGCTGTGATAAAACCTCTCCTGAAAAAAACCTCCCTCGACCGTGAGGTCTTAGCAAACTATAGACCTATAGCTAACCTTCCCTTTCTCTCCAAGGTAGTTGCTAATCAGTTATGTGATTTTCTACATATCAATAGTTTGCTTGAGGACTTTCAGTCAGGATTTAGAACGCATCATAGCACAGAGACGGCACTGGTGAAAATTACTAATGACCTTCTAACTGCAGCAGACAAAGGACTTGTCTCCGTACTTGTTTTACTAGATCTAGTGCTGCATTCAACACCATTGACCATACCATCCTGTTACAGAGACTGGAACATTTAATTGGCATTAAAGCAATCACACTAAGTTGGTTTAAGTCATATTAATCCAATCAATCTCAATTTGTTAATGTTAACGATAAATCCTTCAAGTACGCTAGAGTTAGCAATGGTGTTCCACAAGGCTCAGTGCTTGGACCAATTCTATTCTCCTTATATATGCTTCTTCTAGGCAATATAATAGGTACTCAATTAACTTTCATTGTTATGCAGATGACTCCCAATTATATCTATCAGTCAAGCCAGACGAAACAGTCAGTTAGCTAAACTTCAAGCATGCATAAATGATACAAAATCATGAATGACCTACCATTTTCTGATGTTAAATTCAGACAAAACTGAAGTTATTGTGCTGGGCCCTTAACACCTCCAAACTTCATTATTTTTTGATCAGGATATATCCTTTAACGCCCATCTAAAACAAAAACAGCCATTTTTCATCTTCGTAACATTGTCAAAATTAGGAACATCCTGTCTCAAAACAATGCTGAAAAACTAATCCATGCATTTCTTACTTCCAGGCTGGACTATTGTTACTGTTTCTATTACTATTATTAATTCTTTATTATTGTTAATTTTTTATTATCAGGATGCTCAAATAAGTCCCTTAAGACTCTCCAGCTGATCCAGAATGCTGCAGCGCGTGTTATGACAAGAACTAAGAAAAGAGATCTTATATTTCTCCTGAATTAGCTTCTCTGCATTGGCTTCCTGTACAATTCAGGACTGAATTTGAAATCCTTCTCCTGACCTACAAAGCTCGAAATGGTCTAGCATCATCTTATCTTGAAGGGCTCTTAGTGTCTAATTGTCCCACAAGAACACTGCGCTCCCAGAATTCAGAGTTACTTGTGGTTTCTAGTCTCTAAAAGTAGAATGGGAGCCAGAGCCTTCAGCTATCAGGCTCCTCTACTGTGGAATCAGCTTCCAGTCTGGGTTTGGGAGACAGACACTGTCACCACATTTAAGAGTAAATTTAAAACTCTCCTCTTTGATAAAGCTTATAGTTAGGGAGAGAGGAGTCACAGCATTTGTCTAGACCGGCGGGGGAGGGTGTACAGCCGCAGACATGGCACCCCTTTGCTTCTTTGCTTCTCTTCTTAGTTGTCAGATTAATTTACCATATAATCAATAATATAATAAAACTAGAGAGAGGCAGGGCAGTACAGCCCGTCCAGGCTCCTCTCTTTACCCTGTCTCTCTTAGTTATGCTGTAATAGTTTTAGACTGCCGGGGGACTTCCTTTGATACACTGAGCTCCTCTCTCCTTTATCTTTCCGTTTGTGTGCATCCATGTCCCAGAAATGCTTGTTACTAATCTAGCTCTGGGGAGTCATTCCCCAGTGTCCTTATGTTTTTTTCCCCCTAGCGTGTTTCCTTGGATCAGGGAGGCTCCAAAATCATGGCTGCAGCTGTCGCCGTGGTCCTGCTACATGCCCTGCGATGCCATGTTACATCCTGCTACGCTGTGCTGTGCCTTGTAATGCCGTGCAGTGCCCTGCTATGCCATGAACTGTGACTGTTATTGCCACTATTCATAACCCCAATTGGCCCGTCAGACACCACATACCAAGAGCATGGGTCTGTCCCTGGTTTATTCCTAAAAGGGAGTTTTTCCTCGCCACTGTTGCTTGCTCTGGAGGGAAGAACTAGAACTGTCCTTGTACATTATAGAGTGTGGTCTAGACCTACTCTATCTGTAAAGTGTCACAAGATAACTCTTGTTATGAATTGATACTATAAATAAAATTGAATTGAAAATTTAATTGTTGTGTTAATTAATGTGAACTAAACTCAGCAGGAGTAGTACTGTCTGTTCTGCTCTTTATGCTAAACTAAGCTAATTATCTTATTGCTCTAGCGAAGTTGATGTAACTGGAGGCAGTGTTTGGCTGGGGAACTGCACGATCCAAATTCTCCTCATAACTTGCCATTTTCAGCATGTAACTTGCTAGCTTGAAGTTTGTTGATCTTTCTAGAAGTAAACAGAGTTTGAGAACAGCAGCACACAGAGAGCAGAAGGTGTGCGATACTCGGCGTGCAGAAACAAATTATTCTTTGCTCATCATGTTTTCATTTTTATTACTTACATTTTGTGTCAATTACGTAAAATGTCAACTCATTAACTGAATCTTCTTGTTTGAATTTGCTGATCTTGTGAGCCAAGTCAGCAGTTTTTCTATCAATATTACACAGTAAATATAGTTTTGAACATCAAATAATTGCAACAATTCAGTGAGTGTTTTTGTGGTTGGCCTGAAGTGGTAAAGGATTTTCCTGCCGTATATAACATCTGATTTCTCTGCCTCTGATCATAACATTTCCTTTCCATTTTAGAGTGTACCCTCTCTGCTTTACAGGGCTTTCTGTCAACTTGGCCCCACAGCCAACTGCTTTCCATCCACTGACATTTTTTTTGCACTGTGGTAGCCAGCAGCCAGCAGAGGGTGCATTCATTATTACATTTACAGTTTAAGCAACAGGTAGGAACCTTCAAATATAGTATTTTTTTTTATCTTGCGTCTGCATGCTCACTGTGTTTGAACTTAAAATGCTCTTCAATGAAGCTGCAGCTCACAGTTCAACATATACAAATCATTCTTTTATCTGTCTGCTTTTCTTGTGATTGGCATATTTAATACATGCATGCCAGATTATGGCTTTTGTCAAGATAATCATGACGTTTATTATGTCATGTATCCTTTTATAATAATTGATATTAACAGGTCCTTCTGAACAGACTCTGGTTAAAATGTATTTGATGTGAGGTTGATTCCCCCTGTGCCCCAGAGTCATGAGCTCGTGAACTCTGAGGATTGATTCCAGACTAAGCCTTTACTGAACCCCCAGACTCTCCTGATTGGCCTTTAGCGCCACTAAACGCTCCCTCAGGGGAGTGAGGCTGATGGGAAATGAAGCCATTTTAAGGCCTATTGGTTGTAAACCTCCCAATCAAGAGTGAGAAGCTGGGGACCATTTTGTTAAGATTGAGCAAGCTTTCAATAGCAAACCACTATCGTAAAGCAAGAGGTGGAAAAGAGGGAGAAGTTTGACTGAGTTAGGGAGAGAAAAATAAAGGGGGAAACTGATGACAGAAGTATAATAACTACAAAATAAAAAACAATATCTGTCTTGGCTCTATCTGTTTGATATACATAGAATTGCATTACTTTATGAATAAGCTAATTTTTTAAAATACAAATAAATATGTCACATAATTCACCATATACATATTCTAAAAGAAAATGTCAAGAGAATTTGTTTGCATTCACATAATTGGGGTGGTGGGGGTGTAGAGTTTTATGCAATATTAGTTAGCTTAGTTAAGGCGACATTTGATCATTTACATGGAAAGAGAAACCCTTATGAGGAATCCTTAATCATGAAAACACACAGCAGGCACAATAAAATGCACAGATTGCAAAACTGCCTTCTAGTAGTGGATGGCTTTTTGACCTTACTGGGAGTGTGTGTGCGTGTGTGTCTTTATACATCCTCCTCACCTACAGACAACATCAGCACAACCAAGCAAGTAAAACTACATCAGCACAAAATTCGAATCATCACAACAGAAGCAATCCATCACAAATCTAACTGGAGTCAGAGTGGAGTGTGTCCATGTGAAAACAACTGTAAAGAAAGATTGAACTCTCACACCAATCTCATTAAACATTTTGGATTTACAGTAGTTCTTGGGCAAACATAATGCAGCCCAGGACGTTTTTCTATAAGAAAAAGTAACTGAAAATGTTTTCATTTCGGATGGCATAAGTTTTCCACAAACTGTTAAATAGCTGCATAAGAACAAAGTCATTTGTTTAACATATTACTATATGCGCGCACACACACACACACACACACACACACACACACACACACAGGAAAGTAAACACACAACTACTCTTACACAATTTTCAATATACATGTATGCTCGTCAATCAAACACTCCACCTTCTTCTCTGGTGCACAAACACAAATTATTCATGTTTTATATCTTCCCTTCCCCACTGCTTTGATCTTACTAACAACACAATAGAACCAGTGGGGGTCAACTAATTGGAGCTGTGTTGTGTAAGACCTTCAATCTATCATTATATATAATGATATATATAGAACTCAAGCTCTATATATATCATTATATATAGAGCTTGAGTTGTATAAGCACAAGAAGAAAAAAAACACAAGCAAAAGAAGCAGCCAAAGATCAAGAAGACACTGATTTTCATGGAAGCTATCTCAGCATCTCATGCTGCGTTCTATTATTTATCTGAGTCGGAGTTCCGACTAGAAATTCAGATGTTGCCTAGCAACACGCACCAACACGCCCCCTTTCCTTGGATTTCCGAGCTCAGAACTCGGACAACCCGAGAGGACACAGAGCAAGAATTCCGATACGGAATCCAAGATGGCCGCGCCCTGTGTGACTTGTATGCATAGACAGTGAAAGAAATGGACCAACAGATCCCGTTGTTCTGGACGGAGACCAGTGAAGGATATTAGAAGCACTTTTCCGGTGATGGGTAGGCGTTAGTGCACAACCTCCAACTGAGCTTGATGACGTAGTTGTGACGTGGGCAACATGTCTCAAAGTTGTAAGTCTTCTGGTAGCTGTGCCAAGAGAAATCTCAATCATTCCCAATCAGCAGAGACGGAGAGCGTAGGTATATGTTAGGAGATGACATAGACACAGGCTAATTACTGCTAACTAACATGCTAGTTAACGTTAGTAATTAAACCTAAACAGCTGATGTAAGTCCTAACTGTCCTAACTGAGAGCTTCTACTGGCAATATGATGATTTATCGACTATGCAATGTTAAGTTGCGTGGTTTTGACACAATCGTTGAAATGAATGGCAGTCAATGGGATGCTAACTGTAGGTGATGGCTTTGTAGCATTAAAATGGCGCCATAGCAGCTACGCTTAGAGAGGAGAGGCTTACCCCCTTGCTTGTAAGTATGAATTGTAGTCACTGTTTTTGGACCGTTGTGGTTGTTTAAGTGACGAGATACCTTACTGCGTCCGTCACTGCCTTGTTGGTATGGGAATCGGTCTTGTTGTGAGTGTGAGTGCAATATTAATGAAGCCTTGTTTGCTAAACGTGGCTAGTGTTGCAAACAGAAGATAAACTAAAATATGTATTAAAAAAAAAGTCTGTCACATAGAGTAATTTTCTGAAAGGCAGGATTTTTTTTTGTCTGTTCTTTTTAGATGACAAAAACACTGTTCTCTTCTCTTTCTAAATGAGAGTTGTTAGAAAGGCAGACATACAAGCAGAAAAACTTCCTAAAAAGGCATACCCTTTTGTTGTTGTAAGCAATTCCATTTTCTATATATCAAAAGGTCCATTTTACATGAGTGGAACACAAATTCTCTTCTTTGTGTTTTCAGGGGGCAGCATTTGTCCATACATTGAAGCAGGATCTTTCATTTTATTGGGCTGAGGAGGCAGAGAGGGTGCAGATATTCTCTTGATGTGTGTGTGTGTGTGTGTGTGTGTGTGTGTGTGTGTGTGTGAGTGAGAGAGAGAGAGAGACAGTTCTCTTACATCAATATAAATCTCCTCCAGCTCTGCACTTCAAACAACCAGCAGTGCATTATGAGGTTTGAGATGGACACGATTGATTGATCTTTTCTCCTACTGCCAGCAAATGTGTCTTCATCCCCCACAATTATTCTAATCAACCTTAATAAAAGCATCCATTACCGAGGCAGCGGCATCGACAGGCAGGGGCAGGATGTTTACTGATGAATAATCAAACACAGGAAGATACTGATTGGTCTTATGATCCAAACAACCTCCAAAGCTGCAACATCCCTGACCATGTACTCTGCCAGTGAGCTACTCTGTGTTCTTTCAATTAAAGTGAATGTTTAGCCTGTAAACCAGTCAGTTTTATCTTAATCCTCCACAGTGAGTCAATGGTTCACAAAAGTACTCATAGGCAGAATTACCATACTTGATCTCTCAGCATACTGTGCATACATACAAATATATTACATTCAGGTAAATGGCAATGGCGACTTACTTTCTACCACTGAATTTCCAACAGAATCAACCCACTATTATTAAAAACCAATGATAATATGATAATAGATGCTGCTTTGTGCTATGGCTTACAGGGTTTATGTTCCCTCACCAGTTTAGGTGGGGAAAAACACAACTTCAGGCAACGTGAACACTGGGGAACAGGTAATTCTGCTATGTTCACTGTCTGTATTGTCTTTGATGAGTAAAAGCACTCAGGCATCTCAGTAAGTTTTTTTCCAATACCTTCAGGAATCCAGCAGGAAAAACAAATGAGTCTGGAGACACCACCTACGAAATTGTGAATATGCCGCAGACACAAATGCCTTTTATTTGAACAAACTGAGTAAATAAAAAGAAAACTTATTAAAAAGAAAAGTAATTCAGCAACCTGTAAGCAGTTGTGTTTTGGGACTTCTTCAGGTTTTGACATTTTATTTTCCTTATTTTTTACTGCCAAAAATAATTTTTCATTTTTCAGGACGCCTGTGGCCCAGCTTGAGTCAGTTTCTGTTCTGACAGCACAACCTGCTTAGTCCGCTCTATAACCACGAGAAATAAACAAGATTGTGTGATGTGGACAGTACAGCAGTGAGGGGGATAACATGCTATGTAAAATATTTGTTGGGTCAGACATAAAGCATGTCTGGGGCAGCAAGAGCCTAGAGATTAGAGTAGTGTACTTGTGACTGAAAGCAACTTCTTTGAATGTCTAGGTCAACAGGGAAAAATGTGGGAGAAGAGACAAAACAACTACTACTCTCACTTTCATCAAATACCATTGATTAGGCCTTGATGAAGGTTACTTCATCACCGGCTGCTGCAGTGAAGCTGCTTCAGGCCCAAAGGTGGAAGACTAGGCTGCTCAAAGAAAGTGTGCAGCATGAAAGTAAAGCAACCAAGAGTAGGCATGTCCAGGCAAACATTAACTGGTTGAATTATTCAAAAACTTTCTTTTTTTCTTTTTACTTTGGCAAATTCTGATTGTTTGTGTTTTCATTTTGTGGTTTTAATTTGTTTTGTTTTCTTTTGCAGCATTGGTGATTGATTGAGATAAATAATAAATCAAATCAAACTGCAGTGACGTAACTGTGTTTTCCACTCCAAGTTGTTCTATCTTTATGTTAATGGCACTTTCAGCTATGGTTGCTGTGGCAACAGAATTTTCAACTGAAAGCCACTGTTGGTGACAGAACAATGGCCCCTGAGTGCAGTATGATATTTTATTATCAATAATATTTGACAAAAAGAGAACGTAGCCACGTGTAAAAGCTGACTGGAAATACATTAAGCTTAGTGCTCTTTCTTTATTTGAAACCAGCTGCTTTGGTAAATGCAGGTAAAAGCTGTGAATCACTAAGGGGGGAAGAAGGTGCAAGGTGAGAGAGGCGCTTAACCTCAAGACATGGAGTCAAGACAAGAGTGCAATTTCACAGTGGGAAGAAATAGATAGCAGATGTGCTTATGATTTTGATTATTTCATTTTGATACAATATACTGATAGCACAGACCAATTTATTTCCAGTGGTGGAAGAAACACTCACTTGCTTTACTTAAATAAAAGGTACTAATAGATTGATGTCAAAAATCATTACTAAGTAGTAAGTATTATCTTCAAACATTTTTCGGATATTTTTGTAGGCTACTTAAAGTATCATATGTAAAAGTACTTATTCTGCAGGATGGACATTGTTAGGCTATTTTAGGGGTGCTGAAGCTACCCCAAAATGTTCCTAAGCCCCCCCAAATAATAATAAGAATAATATATCCAGCTACCAAAAAGCCGGAAAGTCAAAAGTTAGACTGAAGTACAAAGAGCTGCAAATGGCTATGACGATGATACACCGTCTTGTCTCTTCTCATTGGTTTAAACTGGCAGCTTTCAGAATGCTTGATTGTTTTCTTCTAACATGCATTTGTTGGCAGGTCAAGGTAACAAGGCATAGCCTTAACTAACTTATTTCATGATATTTATTATATATGCTATAATCTGACCAACTTAACTTTCTGTATTTTTGCCTGACTGGAGTAGTGTGTTTTTCTATAGGAGTGGGAAGGCTAGACATGTTGCCTGTTTTGTCAGTTTGGATGCCTTGTTGAGTGCAGCAGCACTGAGAACATTATTTTTCACACAAAATAAGCTTTTTTCTAAATGAAACAGGATTAGTCCAACAAATCATTCAGTTTGTAATGCACACCTAACCGAAAGCCTTGTACTAAACAGTTCAAAACGAATGTGTGTGTTGTTACACCCCTAGTAATTAAATAGTCTTATTTTGTCCTGCAACTTATCTAATAAAGAGAGGAATTAGGTATGGTATTATTTTATCACACATTTACACGGGCAGACAGATAGCAGTCTAAGTCTAAGACAAAAGTCTTAGCCTAAAGAAGAACTCAGCAGGAGCCTCTCTGGCCTAAGTAAATTCCCCCACCCCACCCCCAATGCAGCTTTGATGTATCTAAAAGCTAACATTAGAGTTTGCAAGTAATATTTTGCAAGGGAAAGTTTTACATAGCCTCGGGGCTAAACCCCCTCCTGTCTTTCAATCCTAGTGACGTCCCTGTTATGCAGATTTGCTCTTTTCAAAGTGGCTAAGTAGGTTATATTATTCTTTTATTCGTTTTTATCACTTAAAATACATGTTAGAGCATTTTCAAGTTGTAGTTTATCAATGTGGAGCCAATTTTAGATATTTTGTATACTACTGGGTAGAACAGTGGTATAGTACTGCATTATATATTTCAAGGTCATCCTATATTGTTTATGTAAAACGTAACTAAGTAAATGTAGTGGAATAAAAAGTACAGTATTTCCTTCTGACATGTAGTGGAGTATAAGTACCTCAAAACTGTACTTTAGTACAGTACTTAAGTTAATGTACTTACTTTCTTTCCACCACAGTTAATTTTGCACACCTGTCCATCAGATTTGCATCTGACTGTACTGCATTCCAGAGGTGTCTGCATTGGCTAAATCACAGCTGGCCAGTACCTTTCAAATACTCTCATTATTGCTGCTGATAGAGAGTGCAGGAGAAGCAGTCAAGTAGATGTCTGCACACACAGTGGCGTATTCACAAACTTGTACATGATTATCGGGTCACAGAGGTTTTTGGTAATTAAGTGGAAGAGCTCTGAGGTCCCGGAGCTGGTCAGCATTCATCCTGACAGGATGGCATCAGGAACAGGAAGAGCAGGCTGGTTAGCAAAGACAGACACTTCCTGCTCCTGTCGCTCAAATCTCATTTCCCCTTCTGTCCTCCAGCTCCCTTTAGACCAACTGAGATTATGAGCTGTTCCTGCTGACTAGCCATGGTGGCTCTGTGGGTCTCTGGCAGTGATTGCATGTTTGCAGATGTGTGTGAGTGTGCGTTTCTCTGAGCAACACACCCTGGAAACAAACATGGTTGTCAATGGTTACACATAACCCAAATATAGTACCTTACAGTTTTGTCTCCATAGAGTCATCAATCATTAAATCAGACATCCATAGACCCGGAAACACACACATAAAATCTTACTTTATGCTAGGGTGACCATATTTTGAGTTCAGAGGTTAATGAACATGCATTATTATGTTCTAAGTATGACTTATTCTGTGTCAGCTTCAAAATCCAGCTTCAACTAAATATCTATTAAAACCTTTTTGATGTAATAAAATAAGGTTTTTCAGTGTCCATGTGAGCTTTGAGATCTCCAGCACCTTTATTAGACACTGAAACACATGTGCTATCTTTGCACACGGTGCACTCCGCCTCCACCTTGTCCGGACCGACGGTATGCGGAAAGATTTTTTTGCAAACTGTGAAGCTGCACTAACGCTTTGTCATTTTCTGTCCAATGCTGCTCCCTGTCTGATCTGCTCCCTGTATGTGTTCCGCTGTCTGATCTGCTCTTTGTATGTGCTCCCAGTCTGATCTGCTTCCTGTATGTGCTCCTAGGTCTGCACGATTATGGCCAAAATGATAATCACGATTATTTTTGATCAATATTGTGATCACAATTATTATCACGATAATTTGTTGATTTTAACCAAAACAAATTTTATAGTCACATAGGCTATTTATAACTGCTTTCACATCAGTATTGTGCTACATTTCTCTTATGTTGAAGTTGTATGTTGTGCATACATACAGCTGCAACACATGTAAATGAAAATTATCTGAAATAAATAGCCTAGGATATATTTTTTTTTAAAGTATCTCTGTGAAAGCTCCTTTACTTGTTTTCAACAATAACTGATTAAAAGAGCTAGGGAGAGAGGGGGAGTGCGATGGACGTACTCACAGAGTGATGGCTGACTCATTATGAATGGGTCCAGCAGGCGCTGTCTCACGCTATTACTCTACGAACTGAAGTTAGTTGCATTCAATAACTTCTTCTGTGGTTTTCGCCATGGCCGCCACGATAGCAGAGTTACCAGTGGAAACACGGCTACAAATACAGGTTTGCCTCTCATGCTTAACAATATACAGCTGTGTTAATAACAATTAAAACTGTGGACAAATGTCAGAAGCGTGACACTGGCGCTGTCGCTGCTTTCTCTGTTGTTGGGGAGCCTGTGTGAGGGAATGGGGGCGGGGCTGCACAGAGAGTAAGAAGAGAGAGCCAAACACAGACACGGCTTTACAGAAGAAAGGTGTCATGTAATGTAAAATTAAACCCTATCAATATAAACAACATTGCTTTGTTTGTGGAGAGGCAGCGGATGCGACCTAGAGGAAAAATATTACTCGCGCTCTAGAGCCCTGTGAGCTAACAGACACTAACTAGCACCGGTCACTGCTGTTGTCTGAAAAACAACACAGACGGGACAAAATGTTGCGTTTACTGGTAAACTGGTAAACCTTGAGACCGCCGTATGACCGACTGCTATCTGTTGGAATTTTTTTCCTCACATTACTCTGTCCTCTGTGACTGTCTACATCTAGAAACTAAGCTGCGCGGTGCAGGGAACAACTGACTGGCACACGATAAGACAGTGGTTTACAGAGCGGTAGACTGGCTTTGCAAAAAAACTCAGCGTTCTATGAAATGACGCACTCAAAAAACAAGAAAATTGCTTGATTACGCAAATTTGATCGTGGGAAGCCAAAATTGTGATCGTGATTAAAATTGTATTAATTGTGCAGCCCTATGTGCTCCCTGTCTGATCTGCTCCCTGTGTGTGCATGTCGCAGAGCCGTCCACAAGGCAGCCTCTCGGGAATTAAGTCATGCAACAAAGTAGCGTAGTATTGTGTGCAAAGTGCCAGTCAATTTAAGTACATCCTTAATGGTCTCATGAAAAACAGTGAAAACCGAATATTTTCATGAAATTATAAACCCCCAACGGACGCCCGGGACAGTACGTAAAAAGTGGACATTTCCGGGCAAAAGAGGATGTTTGGTCACCCTATTTTATGCCTAATTTTGTTTGTTTAACTTGCCTTTAACCCTCTAGGAAGGCTTCTCCCTTTGCCTTTCTTTCATTTTCCTAATAGAAAGATGATGGACAAGCAAATTTGGATTTATTTAGGGTCAATAAATATTCCTTCAACTCAATTCGTCAACAACGGGCTCTAAGCATATGGTACATATATCAAATACTAATCTAATCTTGTAAGAGAGCAATACAAATTGGTTTGACTATACCTATTAAATATGTCACAGCTCAGTATGAGATGATATTGGATGAACAATGATAGGCACACAGGTGATTACTATAGCAATGACTAGAAAAGCCTCCCATTGAAAAAGTAATTGGAAAGAATTCCTGTTGTGTGTTCATAATCAGGGTGAAATATTCGGAAGCAGAATCTCAGCAGGAGGCATGGCTTATATTTTACATTAATCAAACAAAGTACACATTAAATCATGTAAATTTAACTATATGTGCTCCAAATCTCAAGCTGTGTGTGGAGAAATTATACATTAAATAAAGATAGCAGCTTAACGGTTCCCCTCACGCAATTCATATGGATCCTTTCTTATACAGTGAGTCAGAATTTTATTTGAAGATTCATCAGAGTGTTGTGATGTGTGCTGGACGATGCATTTAATGACATTTAGCCCTCCTGCTCAATAGTTAGTCAGTCATGAAGACAAAATAGATTCAGGAAAAAAACTCTCATGAAAGAAAAAACAAGCCTGAAAGGAACAAAAAAACTTTTAACACAATAAAGATAAAGTCAAAAGAACAACAGCTGTCAAAAAATCTGCCATAGAGGGCTGCCAGTCAAAATAATCCCTCAGAGATGTGAAACTGAGAAAAAAACTCTGCCTCCGTCTTGTCACTCAGACAAATACAATTCTTTGGAGGGAACAACAAAAGGACAAAAACACTGCTGTTGAAAAGCTGTTGATTCTGGGTAATGTGGCAGACATAACAGCAGAACAGGTAGGAAGAATGGCCAAAGCACCACTTGAAACACATTCTGAATTCTACAAGTGAAAAGAAGAAAAATGAATTAAAACGTATAATTAGTTCTCACTTATGTTCCTGTGCTTTCATTTTTTAACATCTTTAAACCGTTGTTTAGGATTAGGAATTTAAAGGAGTGTATTCCCAAACATGTTTAAGGCTCCAGTGCTGTGTCTTCCTACTTAAATACAAAAAGGATATAATGACTTGTGGGAATACTGAGATATGGACAGAGATACATTACCTTAGTCAGAGCAACATATTCACATTGATTTCTAAGTTTCAAAAAACAATAACAAAGACATTATTACAAATCTCTTCTCAGCCTATTTCTGGGCTATTTAATAGAAGAAAGAGTCAATTGGTAAACTCTTGCTGCTTACAACTCATTTCAAATGGACTTTGATGTGGCACACAATGGCCAGAATTAATCAAAAGGCTCCACATTGAGTAAAGTCCCAGTAAAGGTCCTCTCCTCCTTCTAAGTGGGTGTCTGGGGAGAGGAGCAGTTGCTGTGATGTGGTCGTATGGTCAGAGATATTTATCTATTCTCTCTCTCTCTCTCTCTCTCTCTCTCTCTCTCTCTCTCTCTCTCTCTCTCTCTCTCTCTCTCTCTCTCTCTCTCTCTCTCTCTCTCTCTCTCTCTCTCTCTCTCTCTCTCTCTCTCTCTCTCATACACTCACACTCACAACATGGCTTCCCTTTGAAGACTTCTCTTCAAAGTCATATGATATTTGATTCAGAAAAGACTATTGCTTTTAAAAGGTCTGGCAATTATGGCTCCCTCACTCGTGTCTGAAAATAAATTGCAGCAAGTCTCTAAACGGGCAAATGTGTATGGGAGTACCCAATGGATGCGTTACATACGTGTTCTGCACACAGCAAAATCATACACTATGCACATGCAACAAAGTGAATGTGGCAGTAAACCTCCCAGTGCTGCATCATTGGTGCTTGCTGAAGTGTACATTATTATTGCTAGAAAGGATTTTGTTTCCCAGTTGGTAAGTTACGTCTTCTGAGACTTGATGCATGGCCTTCAGCTGTAAACTTGAAGCTAACTATATTTATGAACACAATCCCGAACTATACACCACACTGCAGCAGGGAAAGCAAAAGATGCCATAAGATCAGGGCCAAATAACATTAATGCTCTTCATCCATCTCTCTATCAGTGAGACTATTCCATCACTAAATACCAACTCCCAGCTGTCATCAAGATGAATGACTGTTAATAGTTCATTCCAGAACAAATGGTGATACGGGGGCTAAGCAGCATTTATTGTCTTTCTTTCTTTCTCCTCCAAATTGCACACAACTTTACTAGCAAACTTTAAATCACTTAACTGAGCAAGCAAACTTAATTTGTTTTTTTTAAACAAAATAAATTGCGAGAAGATGAATTGGGAGAAAACATAATATAAATACAAATACATATAAAATATATAAAACATGGAGGAATAAGTGTATAACCCATAATCTTAGATATAAAATCAAATGAGCACTGATTGGGTTTCTCTGAGACTTTATATATGAGGCTGCTTCAGAGTTGAGGAGCAACAGCAACAAAAGCACAATCACCTTTAGTTGTCCTTTTTCCTGAAGACCTGAGGTTTCTCCCAGAGGTCTGAGGACGTAGGTCAATTAAATACAGAGCTGACCATATAATGCTTTGTACTGTATATTAGGAGTAAAATGGTAAAATCAATCTGAAGCCTAGAATCTAGAAGCCTTGTTGCAGAGTTCTGGCACAGTTGGAGTAGAGCTAAAATAACTATGCTAAGACAAATGGTGGAAATTCCTTTATTTAGGAATGCACCTAAATTAAAATTCTTGGCCAAAGCCGAATATAATGAAAACAAAGGGCAGAAGGTGAAATTACCAAACGTGTTTTTTCACGTTTTATCCCCATTAATTTTCCAATACTTTCATCACTGCGTAAATCAAATAGTCAAAATGTGCTTTTTACTATCTTGTCTTGCTTTCCGAAGACAAAATCAATTACAAAACTACAATTTAAAAATATTTATTTAACTCTATGCTGGTTGCCATTTCCTTGCTTCATAAAAAACTTACTTGTTCGGTAAAATGCACCAAAAGTTCTTTTTTTTTTGCTAATTTCGGCCGAAACATGTCTGTTGCTGAACATTCGGTGCATCATCCCTTTAACATATCTTCTTTAAATACATTTTCATATCTTTCCAGACATCTGTTTGCCTTATAATCTTGCCAAAATTAACTGCATTTAAGGTGCAAGACTATTAGGCACCCAACCGTGAAATGTGAGAGTTGGCAGCAAAACATTCATTCTCTCACATTTAAATCTTCCAGGTAAGATGTTTTCATATATGCAATGGTGTTAGACAGCTGATCGAAATCATGAATGCTAGAGCTTCCCCACAACAACTGAGACATACTGTAATACTACAAATTCTTTGAACTGCATTACCAACTCCCAATAATGAAAAATACTTTGACTGTGATGAATTACATATCTGAAGTGGTTTCAAGTCTCTTCAATTGTATCGTGATGTATAACTGAACTAATGGTTTCATAAAAAGTTCATCCATCAATGTAAAACTCTATGGCTTGTAAAATGGTCAACATAATGGGAAGTACAGTGCAGTCAGAATGTATTAGGACACCAGTATTTATTTTGCTGTGTTGGCTCTGTACTCCAGTCTGTTGGATTTTCAATGTAAGAATGGCTATGATGTTTTAATGCCTAAAGATTCATATCAGATACAGTATAAGGGACTGTAGTGTTTTTTAACTTACTCAAATTACCAATTTTAACCAAGAGAAATGAAGTGGATCAGTTACCGTAATTATTGCATATCATACTTTTAGTCTGGTCCTAAGCAAAACAAAGCCTGGTCTCAGTATTCCGTGAAATGATCACAAACCGTTACCAGCGCATTTTTGTGGTGGCCATACGGAATATTCACAGATTCCACCACCGTGGAAAATAATGCCAAAGTAAAGTCAATGACAAGATGACGTAGCATTAAGAGCAACAACGGTAGCGAGTAGTATGAATCCCGAAAATCTGCGTTGGCGGAGGTTGGTTGGGGTGTTGGACGGGTCAAACAATACAGGACTTTCACCCAGGAGACTGTTGTTTTCCTAAACTAACCCGCTGTACTTTCCTAAACCCAACCTGTCCACTGTATATGGCCGTCCCGTTCTTCTTTTCCTAAGCGCAACCCGGTATTGTCCCGCCCACCCACAACCTTTTCCTTAACTTAAGGGGCTGTGTTCATTTCATGGAATTCTTCCGTGGGATGAAAAGTGCCACAGATAAAAGTAAAAGTGCCACAGATTTTGAGTGAACTGGTGGGGAAAACTCAATGGTTATGCTGGACTGATCCTCTCTTGATTGTAGCATTTGACACACTAGATAGTTAACTCAATCTTTTAGACAATTATAAAGTTTTTTTTCCTACTATCACAACTATTTTGACATTGTACAAAACAAAGCAAACAGCAACACCAATGTCACACCTAAAATCAACTCTAGACCTTTTGTATTTACAGTCGCAGTCAAAAACTGATATTTTATTGGTAAATATTTAGAGCATATATACCACCAATTACTAAATTTGACACTTTACAGCAGCTCATAAAAAAACCTAATAAAATCAATCCACTTAATGAGTCCACAGAATGCTTGAAATCCTCTCACACTTGCAGTTGTTGCCTCTCAATCCTCCAGCACATACCCATAAAGTGTTTTTATGAGAGAATGTCACCACACTAATTGTCTCAATTTAAAGCAGCTATCATCACTTCTTTCTTAGCAAATATGCTTGCCATTAGGGCATATTTCATGCTGAATTTGAGTAATGTATGGCAATGAAGTAGGGGCGTAAAATAAAGCAACACAAATGACAACACACAACTAACATCAGCCAACAAGAGAAAGAAAGAAATACACATCCATATGCTACAAAGCTTAGTTACTAAAAGGCAAGAAACCTTTTCTTCAAGGTTGAGAAACTTATTATGAATGTGCATGGACATTTATGGTTCAGTGGTTGCTGATATGCTCTTGCAAAAGTCTAACTGTGGAGAGCAAGACCATCTGTCTCTTATTTTTCTTCTAGAGAAACTGAAAGAATAGGCTGAGCTAACAAGTTAGGGCAGGCTAGAAAACAAAAGTTCAGACATGTTCAATTGAAATTCTGTAGAACCAGCAATTTTCATTTTTGTGCAGTGAATCACTGTTGTATTTCTTGTAACTCTAACCCTCTGTCAGCATGGTGGCTTAGAGAGTGGAAACACTGTCCTATAGATGTAGAAACAAGGTTCAAAACACCGCCTCAGCAACTACCAATTCAGCTCAGTGTCCATGAGACATACATTGAATCTACCAACTCTATGGAGCTAGAAAAGCAAACTAAGTATTTTTCCCATCAGGCTCATGATGCATAACATGATCAAGGCAAGACAGAGCTATATTCCTGACTGGCTTAAACATATTTAGGGGATTTCAGTTGGGACATCAGCACTGCATCACGCTTTAACTGTGAACACAAAAATGAGCCCATTCTTTTGTCAATGTCATTGGGGTTCTCTTTGGAGTATCCACAAAGTCAGACTCTGCATACTTAAAGTCAGAAAATTCCTTATGAAAAGCCTCAACCAATTTGGCGTGATATTACATCATCAAAAGGTGAGAGCAATACAAATCATCTTTTATCAGTTGTCAGTGGAGAAAAGCAAGATACCTTGGGGGAGTGAAATCAGCAGGAGTATTCCCCATTCTTTAATGTCAAACTTGAAGGTAACAATTCTGATTGATGTTGAAAGCATGTGGAAGACCTTGGGAGAAGTTACTTTGACTTTGGTGTTCATCATGTTTTACTGTGCAACTTTACAAGGAAACATCACAACACTACAGACTGAATGTGTATTTGATCCATTCACCACAAATGTGATGTCTATCTCTGGGTTTTCCAGTTCCCAGGAGTTGGCAGGGAAAGACAAAAACAGACAAGAGAAATGGGATCCTGCCTAAGATAATGATTCACTACAACATGTGAGTACACTGGAGTCCCATAAAGGAGCTGGCATACACAGAGCTCCTACATATGTGTTAACACATGATGGGTGGGGGCTCAATGAGTAGTCATGCAATTGCATCTCTCAAGTCATATGAAGCATGTAAAAGTTAGATTTATGCAGTTTACACCTCCATCAGTTAGAAATTGTGGACTGCAGAGGGTGTTGCCATGTAATCAATCTGTCTTCCACCTAATGGCTCCTCAGCAATCCATTTACCAATAAAAGAAATTGTAGCTTTTTTCCCCAAGACCAATTAACTCATTATGTGGTCACCTACTGCAACCAATGAGATTTCACAAAATAAACCTTAGAGCAATGTTTTTGTGTAGAAAAAGAGATTACAGCGAGACAGAAACTGTGTTATTGTGAAGGCAACAAAAACCCTCTTTACATATGTTTTTGTCCAAACACCAAATTTAAACCCATTTTCATCAGATATCTAAATCTATAAATTTACCATTGAAACACAGTGAAATAGAATGACCAGTTCACGGAAGAAACAGTCTGGTTAAGGCAGGCAGTGAGGTGGAGAAACTCCAAATGTGTCATGGTAAAAGGGATGATTCCCTGGGAAATAGCCCAGTGCCCCAAAGGCCACAATAAAACCATAATATAATGACATGGACACCGATGATTTAAGAAGCCACGTGTGGGCAAAAGTAAAAGGTCTCTTGCTATCATGAGGCTTTTTCATAATTTGAACTCCAAACAGCAAATCAAAAAAGAAAAAGCATTTAGATGTTGATATTTTAGCTGTGATTATCTAACTGCTGTTTCAGTACCCAATTATTACAGCACATAAATCAGCAAAAAAAAGAAGCCATAAAAATCGCTGTGTGAGAATAAGACAGCAGCTCTTAGGTAAAGTGAACTAAACAGAGCTCTTATCTTGCATCCATGCATCTCTATTCAGGCAACTCTGAATCCATCGTCACAGTAACGGCAGATGATGATATGTTGTGACTGCGGTGGTAGGCTGCCTTCAAACGGGCTAATCTCTGTTACAATAAACCTTGAAAAGAGCTGTGAATATTTCTGAACCTTCATTATACTTGATAAATAAAACTATTGCAAGATTTGCTCGCTATTTAAATAGCAGCTTGATATTTATGTATGTGAAAGAGAACTAGAAAAAGAGAGAGACAGGAGAACCATGCAATTCAACAGCACAGATCCTCAAGTTTACATAATCCTCCATAGATTATAGCTGAGGTTTTATTTTGCAAAGAAAACTTACAAACAATAAAATAATCTGCTTCTTAAAAAATGATGTTGCTTTAAAGTCAAATTAAATTGCATTTTTTGTTGTCTTCTACAGGTTGTTGACTGAGAGACCAAACCAACATTCACCAAAGAAAAATGCAATTAGCTGGTGAGCTGTATGTAAACAAAAGTGCAAATGTCACTTGGGCCAGTAAGATGGTGGTCTGGTCTTTGCTCTTCAATACCACTAACAACACATCTTCTATCCATTTCTTATAAGCTACAGCACAAGTTTGTTTACTTTGTGTTTTGTTCCCCTACCGCCAGTTCTAGAGCTCAGCCTGCAAGCTGCTGTCAATCAAACTCCAACACCGACCCAAAGACCTTTTTTAATTATTTCTTTTTAATAACAAAAACCTGGTAAAAACACATTGACATTATTTTTAACAGCAAAAATAAATGACTAAATGCGATTTCAGTTGGACTGGGTTTTTTCCTGGTAGCTTACAAGGATTTCTAAAAAACAAACTGCAGTACTATCCCCTGGATGACCCCCCTTCAAAACAGACACACAAACACAAAACCAACAACCTTTAACTCCCAGTGGTATTGACACTTGATCCACAACTCCCAGTGCAGCCATGCCCAGTCTGGTGAGTCATAACCTCTGGGTTATTGTGGATTTTAACTTGTTTTTCCTAATTTAAGATTATTTTAAAGCAGCTGCCAAAAGGTGTCTATTCCTCTTGCACGCTACATTGAAAAACCAAGGTTGGACAGAAAGAGTGAGTGGCACTTTATGTTCCCTGAAGGACACATGGTCACACACAAGTGTTCATCAGCAGAGACAGTCGTGTCACGGACTGTCACGTGTCATCAAACTTGATGGAGAAACTCGACAGCCTGACCTAAACACAGACGCTTCTACAAGATGAAAAAACAAAACACAACAACATGGCAGCAGCTCCCGTTAGCCTATCAGAGAGAGTCCCAGTCTGATCTCACCAGTGCATCATCATTGTTCATTCAACACTCAGCTATACACCACCTGGCTGCTCAAGGAGCAGAAGTAAGAGTTATGTAGCTAAGTAGCTATGGTATGCTTTATCCATCAAACCCATCAGAATCAAGGTTGGTATTGTTTTAATGGTTGACCTTTCTTCTTCTGGTGGGTTGACTGGAGCTCTGACTGAAAGCAGCACAGCAAGACAAGACATTGATGGAGAGATGAGGAGTTCAGAGACAAGAATATCACAGGACTTAAAGCAGTGGCAAGTCAAGTCCGGTCAAATTTATTTCTATAACACATTTAAACAACGGGAGCTGACCAAAGTGCTTTGCAACCATAGGCAGAATGACAAGTCAACGGCAACAAAATAATTTATAACATATACATTTTAATCCCCTATACCCAAGCAGAGATCAAGATAAGATCAATGAAGGCCAATTTGATGGCAACTTTTTACCTATTCATCCCTTTGCTACTTACCTAGTCTGTTTCACCAGATGTAAAATGGGAAAAAGTTTGCCATTGGTCGGCTATTTTGCATTCTCCTCTCCTTCCCCTATCATGGCTATTTATTTTGCAAGGGCACCGTCGCTGCTTCCAGTGCTTTTTTTCTTCCTATAGCAGAATGATAATGGGTGCTTCGAGACCTGTTCCGCTGTGCGTGTGAAACAAAGGTTGCAGCAAAGTACAGTTATCTTTATATCACAGTCTTAGTCAAGGCTAAACTACACTACACTATACCCCCTTGTCTTGTTTGTCTTGATGTTGTTTAAAAATGCCTTGTGATGTTATTACTGCATAAACATAAACAAACAAACAAGAGTACAGTAGTCATTAACATGTAAAATTATACTGCAATAATATCAAAACAAGCAGTCATATGTAGAAACTGGACCGTATAACTGCCCAAACTGTCATCCAACAGCCAGATACAGTGGGGCTCGAAAGTTTGGGCAACCCAGGTAAAAATGTATATTAATGTGCATAAAGAAGCCAAGAAAAGATGGAAAAATCTCCAAAAGGCATCAAATGAAAGATTGTATAATATGTCACATAAAGTTAGATTTCATTTCCATCATTTACACTTTCAAAATAACAGAAAATAAAAAAGTGGCGTCTGCAAAAGTTTGGGCACCCTGCAGAGTTTCTAGCATGCACCGCCCCCTTTGGAAAGCTGAGACCTGACAGTGTCATGGATTGTTCTCAATCATCGTCTGGAAAGACCCGGTGATGTCAATCTTAAGGTTTTAAATGCCCAGACTCATCTGACCTTGCCCCAACAATCAGCACCATGGCTTCTTCTAAGCAGATGTCTAGAAAACTGAAACTGAAAATAGTTGACACTCACATGCAGGAGAAGGCTATAAGAAGACAGCAAAACGTTTTCAGATGCCAATATCCTCTGTTCAGAATGTAATTAAGAAATGGCCATCATCAGGAACAGTGGAAGTTAAAGCCAGATCTGGAAGACCAAGAAAAATATTAGAACAGGATTGTGAGAAAAGCAAGTCCAAACCCACGTTTGACTGCACGATCCACCCAGAAAGACCTGGCAGACACTGGAGTTGTGCTACACCATTCCACTATAAAGAGATACTTGTACAAATATGGTCTTCATGGAAGAGTCATCAGAAGAAAACCTCTTCTACGTCCTCACCACAAAAAATCAGCGTGTGAAGTTTGGAACAAGATGAGGAAGTTGTTAAAAAGAAATATAAAAGTTGTCATCGTCACTTGTTTGGTAAAAGATCAGAGAGCAAGAGAGAGTGAAAGGGAGGGGATGCTGCACCTTTTCTTTTGGAGGAATTTAATACTGCCACATTGAGAAGTTCGCCAAGCTGATGATTACATTTTCGGAGCACAGTGAATGTCTATTGATGTGACGGGTCAAGGCGAGATAGTGACAGAAACAGCCAAAAATAAGCATCAAGGGAGAGGCAGAATGTCTTGGATTTGAATTCATTCGTCTTCTAAAACATCAGCATCGAAATACTGCCTTTGTAAGGTGTCGCACTTTTGTTTGGTGAAAGCCATAAAAGACAATAAATATTAGTTAGAAGACTGTAGTGTCTTTATGACCTTACCTGGTCATAGAGCTTCTGTACCACAAGAATAAGGGCTTTGAGGTTGAGGGTTTTACAGACGACGACAAAAAGAATGTAAAGAGGATATGCTAATATGTCGGCTTGTTCCCAACATAGAGAGGCTCACTGTAATAATGAGAGGAGCAGGGAGAGACAAGTAGAGCCATGGGCCAAGAGCAGGTTGTCAAACAACAATAAAAAGCACTTGTCTGTGATAGATCAAGCTGTGAAAGTAAGATGAAGGGCACGCCGGGGTCAGATAGATAGAAATCCTCTGTGATCTTCGCCATATTTCACAAAAAACGTCTGTGGAGACACGGAGGAATGACATATGGCACAGAAGGAAGGCAGTACAAGAAAGAAAAAAAGAGGGACAAAAAGTTTGTGGTCATTAGAGACTCGCTTTAGTCATTTTGAATTTCTTTGTGGTTGTGTTGCATGTGGTTGTTTAGCATATTTGTAATCTTTTTGTGTCTCTTTTTAGTTGTTCATTTCCAAGAAGAAATTGTGTAAGCCCTTTGGGACCCCGGGCCTGTGCACAGTGGGCTCAGAAGTCTATCCATGGAACTAAAGGGTCTCACAGGACATTTGGGAGATGGCTAGTTGACCTCTGGAGCTGCATAGCTGGCTGAACATATTGGATCCCACTGCTAAACCATTTGAGAGAGGGGCTGAAGGCTGTGGGAAGGAGTGAGATGGGGCAGATCTGTGGTTTAGGTGTGAATCGAGCCTTTCGCACATTAATCATGGTCAGGTGGAACATTGAATGAACCTAACCCTAACCCAGCCTGCTTTTTATTGCAGCTTAAAGATGATGGAATGCCAGAACCCACTGGGGCTTTCTAGGAGAACCCTGTAGTGCAATATAGATTACTAGAAACACAGTACAGGGAATGTATTTCAGACTAGCACACCACTACTTGGAACTGTTTAACTTGTCTGCTGAAGCCGGTATTTGCTTACTGCTAAAAATCTATTAAAGAACAGATCTACCAAACCTTATAGGAGTGTGACGACTGATGAGTATTTAAAAATCTCTCTGCCTCTCTGTGTGTCTCCTCTGCTATGGATCAATAACTCTTTTATACTGTCTATAATTGAAATGCACGGAGCCTGAGATGATTTAGTTGGCTTTAATTTCCATGTTCGTTAAGAATACAAACATAAGCCCAAGGACATCAGACATCCATTCATCTATAAACACAGGTACTCATTCCTGCCCGTATTAATTGAGACATACCTCAGTTTAAACTATTCCACTCATCCATCCATACAGGACATATTGCTGCAAGGACTGTTGTTTATGATTCTGCTGGTTATTATTTTATCTCTAAAATATAATAAAAATGGTTAGAAGCAAGTCGACAATGTCCAAAAACATTTGGAAAAGGTTTGAAGCCCAAAGAGATTCCATTCACTATCATGGAAAACATGAAAATCAAAAACAAATTCACATTTCAGGAGCTGGAATCTGTAAACTTTTGTAATTTTTACTTTAAATTAGTTATGAATATTGTTGCAAATCATTTGAATTATTAATGAACTAGTTGTAAAGCACACATGCTATTTGAGAGACTTATTAAGGAATGAACTAAAATATAAGATTCTCATTTATGCCGCTAATTCAGAAAATCTGTCTTTACCAATGCCTGGGAAGTGGCTGAGAAACGTGCAGGCTCCGGTTTAATAAAAGGCAACGAGGCACTTACCACTTCTTGTTTCTACCCCTAGTCCGGCACGTGTACATTTTAACCTCAGAGAAAAGCGAATTTACAGGAGGAAAAAGGGCAAAGTGGCTTCAGCATGGTAGAATGAGGAGCAAAGCGCATAAGGAGGGCAAGACCTTACTAAAAGCCCCTGTGTGACAACCAAGCAAAAGCTGCAGCTCTGAGTCATTAAATGTGGCTGAAGTTGGGGTGAGAGAGGACAGAAAGAGAGGGTTTAGAGGGCGTTGCTGCAAAATGAGGAAAGGAGCACTGGTTTGAAATGGGAGATCAAGTACAAGTAGCTCGCTAGGGTGAAAGCATAGAAGTGATGTGAAGAGTGACCCAGAAGCAAAAACTGTTATTATCTTTCTTGCCCACAGTTTTTACTGGAAAATTAAATCTTTACTCTGGTCTCTGACACTGTAATCAATTACATATATAAAAATAAAAAGTAATGCTGGACATGCTCTATTTTCTGTTAATTCCTCAATCCTGTGAAGGCAAATAGTATCAAAAAACGGGGTTTGGTTTGATGAAAATCCTCTATATATCTTCAGGGGTGTTAAAGAATTGGCAACATCTACATTATTTACATAATGTAATATGCATTTCAAATGCTCTACAACTGTCCAAGGCTCCACAACCAGCTACCTAACAGGAGTTTTTGACCTCTGTAACAATATTTTGCTTTACTGAGTCTTCAATCATTCAATCACTGTTACATTTTCAGTCACAGAAACTGAGTCTGGCAAATAGCACAAATGAATAATTCAACAGTTGAAGCAGCCTATCAGACAAACTAACTCCTCTGGTGTTTTGCGGCCATCTCAGATAGTGGTATAAATCCAACAGTCGCATGCCCAATGAATAAGAGCGTAGATAAAATAGCTCAACAGCCTTTACATTTGGAAATGAGCTTTTTGGTCCTTTAAATCTCCAGGTACCACTCAGGGTTCAAGAAAATGTCCGGATTGATTTCTATGCAGCAGAGTTGCACCGATACAATTCACAAAACATTCAGCTCTTAGAGTTTTCTCTTGCGACAGGCTTTTCATGGGGTGTCTATCAGGTGGGAATTACTAGAAGATGAGAAAGAGTTTTGTTAGAGAAGAGATGTAGTGTTACAGTTGAAGATTTTAATGGCATGACGAATGTGCTTCGAATTGACTTGCGACACAGATTCAGTGTTTCTACTTTGCTATACAATTTTGATGAAGAGGTGAAGCAGTATCTCTGCTCCCTCTTTACGATACTAAAAGCGCTGCTTTTAACAAGAGCAGCAGAAAAAAAAGAAATGCTTTTAATCTGCAAACACCCTGACAAAGATGAAGACGTCCTTGCAAGCTTTTGAGCATTTCAAAGTTGTCCTATCAAGGTGGGAAATCTAAAGCTGAGTGTCTGGAGAACCAAAACACTGGAGGGAGAGGACTGTCATTTGGCTTCAGTTCTCCTATGGCAGCCATGTTCCCTGGGCTGATGGATGAAGGGAGAAACTCATCTCATGACTAATTATTTATCTTCCCTCCAGAACTGTTGTGTCTAGGGGTTGGCAATAACACAACCCGGTGCACTGACCAAGTAGTAAACAAACTAGAATGATGGAGGTGAGAGTGTCTCCTTTGTCTCCCTCACAAAAAACTGTAGAGCATGGCTGCCATACATGCAGCCCACAGACAAAATCTGGCAGTTTATAGTTCTCCCTTTGATGGTTGTGTGTGTTTCTTTAGCTAGATTACTAGTGATGTTATTATGACTATGAATTTTAATGTGAAATCCTTTGCTTTTGAATTCAAAAACACAATTGTTGCCAATTAGGGCTGTCACTCAAAAAATTAAGTTCATCTACGCTGTGGCAGCACTATTGCTAGGGCTGGGCAATCTATCAATATTATATCTATATCAATTTATGAGGCTAGATATCGTCTTAAATGTTGGATATCATGGAATTGTAACATGAGTGTCGTCTTTTCCTGGTTTTAAAAGCAGCATTAAAGTGATGCAATTTTCTGAACCTACCAGACTGTTCTAGCTGTTCTATTATGTTTCTTTATTTATGTAGTCATTATATACAGTACACATTTCTGATTATTATTTATCAAAACTCTCATTGTGTAAATAATCTGTGAAAGCACCAATTGTTAACCCTACAAAATTGATGCAATATTGACATCGAGGTATTTGGTCAAAAATATCGTGATTTTCTCCATTTAACTATTGCTAATAGCTAGGGTATTAACCAAAAACAAATATTAATATAATATGCACCTGTGAGGATGCTAATGCAAGCATGCGCACGTGGGTGAGTTGATACTGAGTCCTATTTTTAGTTTCACATAATTCCAATGATTAATGAATGGCAGTAACACGACAAGATATGGAGTGATGTAGGAGCAAAGGCAGGGGAGAAGAAGTCTGCTAGCAAGTAAACATGAATGTTAACAATGTTGGATTTAAAATCCAATTGTAGGATGGAAATGCACTACAAATGTTTGATGGACCCAAGGGTACATGGTTATGGTGAGTAACACTGAATTTGAACAGAAATTTAACAGGGAACTTTAACTGAGTTGAGAACCGCTCAGGTAGACACATACTTTTAGCCCTATAGTTTATAATAATAATAATAATAATAATAATAATAATAATAGTTATTATTATAATAATGTTATTTTGTCAATGATGGTGATGTTATCCAATGACACAGTTTAGCCTGTAGTCCACCAGTGCTTATCTCTTAGGCTATAGGATGTGCTACAGAGACCAGGCTTAACTGTAGACTCACACTCAGTTTAAAACTGATCAGACACCTAGCAGGAGGCATTCAATTCTAATAGAGGAAGGTCTGTGTCTCTGGCATTTGGAGCTCCTCTAATCTCTTATTCATGTATTCAAGGTGAGAGGAGCAGCTACACGTGGGAGCTGACAGGCCAGAGAACAGAGATGAAGAGTGGGAGAAAACTCTGGTTGAATGAAGGAGTGAGTGAGAAGAAGTAAAATCATGGGAGGAGAAAAGCCCCAACTCCCTCTCATCATTCCATGAATTTATCAGTGGATCACGTGAAGGAGAAGAAAGGTGTGGGTCCTGAAGTTCCACACAGTTCAGGATCAAAGGGAATCCCCATCCAATCCCAATGTCGTTTGAATGTTTTATGGCAGACAAGACATTGAGGTGAAGCTCGGATAAGATGTGGCTCAAGAGAGCTCTGATCAGCGGTGGCCTGTCATTTTCAGATCAGTCACATTGGGGAGTTTTTTCCTTGAGCACATCAACTGTATATATACACTCACCTAAAGGATTATTAGGAACACCTGTTCAATTTTTCATTAATGCAATTATCTAATCAACCAATCACATGGCAGTTGCTTCAATGCATTTAGGGGTGTGGTCCTGGTCAAGACCATCTCCTGAACGTCAAACTGAATGTCAGAATGGGAAAGAAAGGTGATTTAAGCAATTTTGAGCGTGGCATGGTTTTTGGTGCCAGACGGGCCGGTCACAAGATCTCAACCCAATAGAGCATCTTTGGGATGTGGTGGAACGGGAGCTTCGTGCCCTGGATGTGCATCTCACAAATCTCCATCAACTGCAAGATGCTATCCTATCAATATGGGCCAACATTTACAAAGAATGCTTTCAGCACCTTGTTGAATCAATGCCACGTAGAATTAAGGCAGTTCTGAAAGCGAAAAGGGATCAAACACAGTATTGGTATGGTGTTCCTAATAATCTGATAGGTAAGTGTGCAAGTACATAATGAAAAAATACTGAGCAAATATATATATATATATATATATATATATATATATATATATATATACATATATAGTGTAGAAATATATTTCCATACTACATATTACCTGCTCATCAGTTTCATTGTTTGTTTTTTTTATGTGCTGACATAATTGCAAAATAGTTCTTTTTCTTGGATTTGGGGTGTTATTTTGTGTCTCTGGTGCTTCTACACACATACAAACTTGCGGGTTTCTAAATGTCCTCTGCCTTCCATCTCTGGGTGAGCTCTTGCTTTCTACGTAACTAGCCAAGATGCGGTGGCTAACAGTAGCACATGCTAGCGTAAAACACTGCTACAACACACACTAGTTCACCATAATCTCCAAAAGAAGTACTTCCATGTCCCTGTTCTGCAGGTATTCCACAAGTGGCCCTCATCTAGAAGAAGTCTCCCAGCTAATCCTGCCTTGGACTGACCAAAGCTGGAGAAAGAGTTATCTAGCTGATGGGATCTTACCTAGCTACTGCGCACATGCAACTCCCAACAAAGATAGTATAAAAGTGTGATGTCTCATTCTGTAGTTAAAACAGAGACATGAACACACAGGGTGAAAACAGGATCTGCAGCAATGTGCAGTTCAACAAAAATATGGTGTTTTTTGAAAATGAAACCATGTAAACCTATGCTGGTACAATCTCAAAATACAATTATAAACCTGAAAATGAGCATAGTATGGGCGCTTTAAAGATCAGCCACCCACTCAGATCAGCTGGTATTCTGTCTATAATGGAGTAGTATGGAAATGTGTAAGTGACCCCAAAATGTCGTATGATTAGATTTTCAAAGTCTGTCTTGATACTGCCAGTCACTGAATTCATTAACGCCTGGCATAGGCTGCACCAGCTATTCACATTTCCACATTAAAGACTCCAGCAAATGCATTAAACATGTTAAATAATGGAGCAGTAAAACACTGAGAAATGATGCATACAGCATACGCCCCAATACACATATTTAAACAGACACATAACCAGTGTAACTGACAAACCAATCTGTATGAAGGCTAATTAATTTGTCACTGAAAGCTTCAGTACAATGTATCACTCACCTTTTTTTTCCAACCATCAGCCCATTTTCACATGCTCACACCTGCATTCCTGCAAAGCGCAGTTTGTGGATAAACCCATTTGCAGCAATAGAAAAACATTCAATCATACATGAATGCAGCAAATGCAAAGATACTATATGCAACTTGCACAGATTATTTCAGATGTTACAAAGCTCTTCAAGGGTGCAGGGAAGCCATTGTTTTTGAAGCCTTGTTTCCTCGGAGAAGAGTGTAAAGGATGACAGCATTTACAGCCTTCACCAAGCACTCTCATGTGATGCAAATGCACACACATGCATGCTCACAATCCCATTTAGAATTTAGGATGCTGTGCTTTCTCAGAGCTTTCATCTCATTTGTGAATAATACTGTACATGAAAGGGATTTTTGAAGCACTAACATTGTAAATACATCAACAAGAAAGTAACTGAGTGCCAAGAATACTGTGAATAATGCACACCTGAGAGAAACCATTGCTCATATAACATAGACAAGCCTTTGAAGTCAAGAATGGGGACACATTTTTTACCTCTAACTAAGCTCTAATGGATCAAGAAGACAAAAAAAACTCTCAACCTGGGTCAGTAGTGAATTGCTGCCTGTAATGGGTTAACTTGTTCAAGTTGGATAAGGAAATGGGAGGAGACTGGTACTCTGACATCACTGCTGAAAGAGAAACTAAAAGGAGAAAAAGCGCCACATGTTTTTGCTTTCCTTTACAGATCTAAAAAGATTTCACCGACATACTCCAGGTAAAGTTTCAATTTGTCACGTTTGCAGTCTGGTCTTCAGTGTTACCTAGCTTATTTCAGTAATTTCAAACAGAGTAGTAAAATAAGATCTATTAATGCCTAACATTTTTTTAATATTTAACCTTTTATTTTCTAGACATGGCTTCTGCTGCTGCTAGTAGTCTAATTGCTGAGGACAATTTTCTTTGTTCCATCTGTCTGGATGTGTTCACTGAACCAGTGTCGATTCCCTGTGGACACAACTTCTGTCTTGACTGCATCACAAACTACTGGGACACTAACGATACTGTAATGCAATGTCCACTGTGTAAAGAAAAGTTCTTCAGTAGGCCAATGCTTCGGGTTAACATTGTCATTGCTGAGATGGCTGCAAAGGTCAAAAAATCAATTCAAGTAAGATCTTGTGGCCCCTCTCCAACAGCAGGAAACGGAGACGTGCTCTGTGATATATGCACAGGGGCAAAGCTCACAGCCCTCAAGTCCTGCTTAGTGTGTTTCATGTCTTTCTGTGACACACATCTGGAGCCTCATCAGAGAATTCCAGCCATGAAAAAACACAAGCTCATCCAACCGGTTGAGAACCTAGAGAGCAGGATGTGCAAGGTGCATGATGAGCCTTTTGAACTGTTTTGCCAGGTAGACCAAATGTTTGTATGCGAGTCCTGTAAAAACAGTGACCATAAAACCCATAAGATGGTGAGTCTGGAGGAGGAGGCAAAAATTAGAAAGACCCAGCTTGGACTAGAGAAGAGAAGCATGGATCACATGATTCAGGCGCGTCAGCAGAAAATTCACGAGCTCCAACAGTCAGTGGAGGCTAGCAAGAATAATGCAGCAAAGGCGCTGTCATACAACATGCATGTGATGACTTCTGTGGTGGACTACATTAAGAGAAGCCAGGCTGAGCTGACTGAGGTAATTGAGACAAAGCAGAAAAAATTTGAAACAGAAACAAAAGGCTTCATTAAAGAACTGGAGGGAGAAATTTTGCAAATAAAGCAAAAAAGCTTGCAGCTTAATCAGGTCTCACTTACCGACGATGCCTTGATGTTCCTTGAGAATGTCCTGTCAATTACCATCACTTCGCCCCAGGTTAAGGACTGGTCTGATTTGAATCTTAAAAATGATGAGTTTTCTGTGAAAGGAGCCATGGCCATGCTGGAGACAACAGTGAGGAAAGAAGTACGGATGCTTTGTGATCCCGACTTGAAAGAAATGAAGCGACATGCTGTGGATGTGATTCTGGATCCTGACACAGCAAACCCATTTCTCAATATTTCTTCAGATGGGAAACAAGTCACGCATGGAGACAGAAAGAGGAATCTCCCAAACAAACCAGAGAGGTTTGAACATGTCCTTAATGTTCTTGCAAAAGAGGGTTTCTCCTTGGGAAAATTCTACTATGAGGTCCAGGTTAAAGACAAAACAAACTGGGATTTAGGAGTTGCAAACCAGTCCATCAACAGGAAGGGAGATATAAGATTAAGCCCCAAGAATGGATACTGGACTATATGGCTGAGAAACGGAATTGAGTTAACAGCCAATGCCGGCCCTGCCATTAACCTAAATGTGAGGGAGATCCCTCAAAAGGTTGGGGTGTTTGTTGATTATGAGGGGGGTCAAGTTTCTTTCTATGACGTGGACGCCAGGGCTTGCATCTTCTCCTTCACCGGATGTAATTTCACTGAGAAGCTCTTTCCATTCTTCAGCCCCTGTGCTAATGATGGTGACAAAAATGCAGCCCCCTTGATCATCACTCTTGTTAAATAAACCGGCTGAGCTCCTGTTCTGTTTTCTGGATTTGTGAAAGAAAAAGAGACAGGGCGAGGGACTTGGAGAGAGATCACACAATAGCAGAGCGCTGAAATGTTTTTATCTGTGAAAATCCGGTGTGTCATTTGGTTTCCCCTATCCATCAATGCCAGAACTGTGTTGCCTGTCACACAGACAGCTGTAGATCTCCAACTGAACACACACACACACACACACACACACACACACACACACACACACACACACACACACACACACACACACACACACACACACACACACACACACACACACACACACACACACACACTTTTCCCCACTTAGCCTGTCTCTTTCTATTAGAAAGAGAGAGAGAGATTTATTTTGATACTTAATAGCTACTCTTGCCTGCCAACGGACCAAAGATGGGTGACGTAGCATTTAAAAATATTTATAGCACTTGTTTGTGTTTCTTGCAGTGCGACTTATCAGAACTGTTTATTTATGGCACCTTTAGCAGGTTGAAATAACTTTTACTGTCTTCACAAAATACTCTTTGACCTATATGGGATACAGGACAAAATGTCCCAAGGTGACACTCACAACACAACCTGCAATAGAAAACAAATCAGCAACCTGGTGTTACCAGCATTCGGAAACTATTAAATTGTTATTGTCATTTGGATTCAGTTCTTCTAATGTGGCTCTGGATAAGCGTTATTTTTTTCCACATATTAGGTTTTATTCACTTAAAGAGGATAATATTAGAATGGGTTCTGTCACAACACTGGAACCTGACTGGCACATAATGCAATGTTTTCTAAGTAAACTCAGCCAAACCAGCTTTCCAAGTTAAAATGCAGCAAATCTGTCTGGTAATGAGAGAATTAAGCAACTGTTCTAATTGAGCAGAGCCAATTAAAGGTCTGTTTGTTTTGTCTACGGGTAACATTTAATTCTTTTTTTTTAAGAGTTGTGTGTATGTTGTTTTTTTGGATACTGTTCTGCCAACAAGAAGAGGATCATTAGTGTCAGCAAGCGATCATTTTAACCTCAACCATCATCTCCCTTAACCAAACTACAGTGTTGCCAAATCATAAAACTGATTTAACAGTGATTTGTTATGATTTTGAAAGTCACAAACTATTGAGGTCCTGCTGATAGAGGACACTGACAAACAAAGTATTGTGTTGTTTTATATATAGGACTAGTTGTTATTGTCATGATGCTGGTTGTGTGTTAAATGAGGTTGTTATAATATGATCTGGACACTCAATAAAGTTGCCTGAGGAGAGCCAGCCACTGAATTGTTGTATCATTAAGATGCCAGAGCCGAAGGAATCACACACTGGGCAAATGAGTGTGTGGAGCTGTTGAATACTGTACAGTATCTCCATAATGTCTGTTAATGACAATCAACCGTTTTCCTTTGATGATAATTTTTTTTGCATTAAGTGAGGAAGATAAATAACATTGGCAAATCAAAGAGGACCATGCAATGTGAAAATTCTGATTCTGAACTAAAAGAAGGAAAAAAAAATGGTTTACTGGTGTCGTTTTGTTGGAACAAATGTATCATCTGTAATTATGCTAAAATGATTAGTCAATGAATTGATTAGCAAATTAATCTACAAAATTCTCTAATGTCAAGATTTGCCCGTTTCATCTTCACTGTAAATTAAATGTATTTGACTTTTAAACAGTTTGTAAAATTGTTCTTTAGGACATTACTTTGAGGTCTGAGAGATTGTGGTGACCATTCTCGGTTTTCTGACATTTTCATTAATCTTTTAAATGATTAGTTGTAAAAAGCATTATTGATAATGGTCTGTAAATTGTAGGTATGTGTGTTGGTATACTGAAAAGTATCTGATGTTCACTTTGTAATGTTATACTTAAATGCAATGAGGGGGAAAATAATAAAAATGATTAGCAAACAGCAATCTCCTTCATTTATCACAACAATCCAAGAAATCCTGCCAGCAGATAAAGAAACCAAACGCTGAATTACTTCAATATGCAATTAAAGTGCATCTGTCACTTTAAACACAAATTAGAGAGTGTCTTGACAGCCTGAGATTCCCACAACATACATTTAGCAATTTTGTAGCCACCACTTGCAAAATAATCCATTACGATTCTCTCCCAGTGTGGTTTGAAAAATGATGGTAATTCTGCCTTTCACAAACAGGGGAATGGACTTTTAATGATTTGACACAGATAATTGCATGCCCTGTTCAAGTGAAAACAGGTTACCTGCAAAATGGGAATAGAAACATGGTGGTGGTGGTGGTGCTGGTGCAGGTGTTGCATAAATAAGACAGCTTGTACTAATGGTCAAGGGGTATTTAGATATTTCTGGGAAACAAAAGTAGCAACACTGACATGTCAAAATGTTTCAAAAAAGTATTTTGGAGGGTGTAGTTGATGAAGGTGAAACAAATATGTATACTCGGTTTGGTGCTTTAACTTAAAACAATGCATCAGGTTTTATAAGTAACCAGTATGTGGAATAACTGCAGTGGAGTAAAAGTAAAAGACTTTTCTGTTTGATGCTGCCTTTTCTTAAATTAAGTCATTATTTATTTCTTAAACTGCACTGTAACTTATTCTATCTTAGCTCATTGTATTCTGTTTCAGCTTCATTCTCTTTAAAGAATTGATTTTAATTGCTTTGTCATTCTTTATGTAAAGCACTATGAATGTCCTTGTAGGTGAAATGTGCGATCATAAAGCAGCCTTGCCTTGTGTTAAATATAGTAGTTCTACTGCATTTCAAATGTGCTCCAGTTTAATACTGTCATGGAATCAGGCTCATTATAAAATGGCCATGTCAAAAAATTCACCAGTCTAAAGTTTCTGTCAAGCAACATTTTCAAATTAAAAGCACAGTCCCTGAGTGTGAACTGTACTGCTTTGAGTGCAATAAGACAGCTGTTAATTTGTGACGCTAACCAAGAGCACATCAGATGTAAGTGTTATTGATCCACTCAAGAGGTGAAGTCATGGTCCTCCAACATACCGGCAGCTTTATTACTACCCATTCTGCTCACTTGCTGTTTAATCCCAAAAGATCTGCAAAGAGAGGACCATCATGGTCTTTGTTGAGCTTCTTTTTTCTTTTTTTTTAAAGAGACGCTGGTGAGGAGATGTGCAAGGGTGAAAATGAAAAAGAGTTTAATTTCTGTAAAAATTAACCCCAAAGAGCTGGAAACTGAAAGGATGATAATGTGTTTGAGTCACCAACCCATCGACGCAAAGCTTTCTATAAAGCATGCGCTGTACCTACATAAGTCACTTTCCAGCTATTTAATATTAATAATGCAAAATATTTTCTTACTCTTATACTCCTGAATTTTATAACAATTTTTGGTGCGTGGGTTGAGATTAATGTACACCTACAGAGCTTTGAAATGTATCTTCATTCAGCTGCATGTGATTTCATTACTACAGTCTGTTAAAACCTACAGTATTGGGTTGGATTGTTTTCAACCTTGAAGTTAAGCACTGACATAATGCAGAAGGGAAAACCTGATACTAGCGTGGCTCTAGGAATATCACTGTCAATCAGTCGGTCCACCACTTGGTCCAAACTGAATTTAAAAATAATTAACTGACTGTCAGTCTAGAGAAGGTATGATAAACTATCTGTTTTAGTTTTTCCTAACAGGATGTTTGTCTCACTGTGTTAAATCATAAATACAGTCTCTGAGTACATTTGTGTGCGTAATTAAACCGGTTTGAGAAAAATACAAGTACATCATGTGGAGTGTGTATGTGTGTGTGTCCAAAGAACCACATGCCTTTGTCCTACACTATGTGTATCTAATGAAGTGCTAATGTAATGAGATAAATCTATCCATTAGGGTCCCTTAACGAGACTAAATCCACATGGCTGCTAATGAGTCGGTGCTCCATCAGTCATCCTGAGAGGGCTAGAGGACCTGACTGAAGCTGAAGATGACCTGGAGGCAGACAGACTTACACCCTCTAAGCAAGTAAATCCACAACACCAGCTGTTGCAGACCTCCATCATCTACCAGTCCTTCAGGGAGTGACTTTAAGTAAGCAAGCAGCTACAGCTGATGGAGAGTGGAGTCATAGCCGACACAGGGAAACACTAATCATCTGTAATCATTGATCTGCCATTTTTAGGCCATAGTCATTAGCCTGATGGAACAATGCTCTGTAGAATTCAGTTGTTACTGGGCTATTATTAGCTTTCCAGCTCCTGCTGTGTTCTCTACACAGGTTGTACATGCTGTGCAACAACATGTGGCTAATGTAACAGTATAGGGCTGAAACGATTACTCAAGAAACTGGAGTTACTCAAATAATAAAAATCTTATCTCATCAATCTTATCAAATGCTTTGTTTCAAAGTTTTATCTGAGGAAGTATTGTATAGAAAACAAGGCTGATGCTGTGTATTGACCTTAATAGTTAAAAATGGAACAAAGGGAAAGAATCAGGCAGTGAAAACACTAGAACTCCTTGAACTTTTGGGATCATTTCAATTTGAAAGCTGCAGTAGTGATCTGGTAGCAGCACAACAACGCTGGCAAAGGTCTAGTACAGACCAAAGGGTATAGGGATACTGCATGTTAAAAAGAGAAAAGCCCTGATACATTGCTTACAAGGATTGGCACCCACTGGTGCCACACCCGTTGCAGAGAAACCTCCCAGTGTAAGTTGTATCTGTAAGTGCAACAAGGGAATCATGCTGTGTAAAAAAGGACAAACTCCAACTGGTATGTGAATACATTAATGTGCCATGGAACCAACCAATTCACCAATGCACAAGCACTTCAGTGACATTCTTGTAGTTTAGTGTTTTATTATGGTGTTTTAATTACATTTAGTAGGCTACTGTGCAATTATAAATAATACCAACTGAGATCTGGCCTACTTGATTCTTGTCATATTCTTGCTTTAAAAAGAAAAGACAAGACTCTACAGTACAGCCATGGTGGCAGCTCTGTGAGGCTGTTCTTAGGTACAGCTATGCTTTGGGCTAAATCCTAAATTGAGCACACTAACTAGTGATGAGAAGACCGGTACTTTTAAGTTAAGAGTTAACACTGTTAATCTGCCTCATTGGGATACTTTGTCTTAGAATCATGTATAAAAATTCATGAAAATCAATAAAAATTAGCTATAATTAAAGCCTTATAACATCCATCCCTTATTATGTAATCACTTATCCTTTACAGCGTTGCATGGGTTTGAAGCCAGTTGAGCTGACAGTGGGCAAGAGTCATCAGTCAATCACAGGGCTGACACAAAGAGACCAACAGAGAGACATTCACACATGGCAATTTCGAGTCAAGACTTTCCCTAATCTACATGTCTTTGGAAAGTGTTTACTACTGCACTACCAGCATTGTAACTGCAATCAAAATATTATGTAGATTTTGCCATTAAATAGTATGTTAGATGTCTCAGAAATAGTCAATTGTGAATCTAAGTCATCCAGTTGCTTGGCACCCAACGCAATAAATCAAGTAAACAGGCTTGAAGATTACAGGATAATCACATGATGTATGATATTCCAACATAAAACTACTCAGTATTTGCAGTAGGATAGTTGTTTTTTTGGTTATCACCCTTATTTTCCATTTTTGTTTATATCACACTATCCATTATAGATCAACTAAATGTGCTTTACATTAAATGGATATCCATAAATCCATGAAATCCATTTCTTTGACAATGTTAGAACTTTTTGTCCTTTAAAATTTCCTGTTGGTTTTCCACAAAAAACTGTAGCAAGAGGTTTCATCATGAAAGTCGTGCATGTACTGTATCCTGCTTTAATGGCACCTTTATTACAATAGTGTTAAAAATAATGGCTGAGTTTTCTATCTCTATGATGGAAGGAAATAAACTGGGTGGCTTTTCCAGGGACAGATTAGATTTGTGCTCCACAAGGGCCTTGGTCTTAAGGCTTTCTGACAAGCTTTAATCTAACCAGACCACTCTCTCACGCACGCACACATGCACACACGCAAAGGTCGCTTTTATAAATGTGCCTGCTGCACCTTTTCTTTAGTCATTTTCACTGGATGTCTTGCACCAGGTGTACTCAAAATAAATACTTCTGCAGGGATGAAATGTTGAATGGAGAGAATATTTTAAGAAATCAAAAGGGAAAATTATAAAAACTGAGTCTGAAGCTGAGTTTACTCATCCTATGGCCTTGGTTGTATCATCAGAGTATGACAAAAAGAAAATAGCAACACCTGGATGGAAGGAAGCAGCCTTTAATCTGAGAAACAAGTGATTGAAGTCCCACACAAATAAGGCAAAGACAAAGAGAAGCTGCAGACCTGCCAGGCAAGACCATATTTCTACACCCACTGTACTTTTAAAAGGTGACATATTATGCTTTTCTGTATTGCTGTCATATTTACAATGTTACAATGTTGGATTTTCTTGTTAAAAATGGCCAAAACATGAAGTAAACGTATTTTAGACAAATCCCTGTGAGCTAAAACCTTGAGATTTCCAACTATTCTACAAACTCCGGTTTCATCATTTTGAAACTGTTCACCTTTATTTTACGGCAGTAAACAATGTCTGGCTGGCAATGTTGTTAAAATCTCCACAATTCCAGGTTGCATTACTGCTGAAACATGTCCAATAGGGTAGTGTTTGATTCAGAAGCCTTTATCTGCGATTTTTCACAGTGCAAAGTCCAGCTGGATACTCTGTTGCAGTAGCTCCAGCTTCAACTTGTGAAACACGGAGTGGAGGCTCCGGGGAATCCAGGAAGCGTGCAGGCCAGTCAGAGCAGACTGGGCTTTTCCGGGACAAGGGATTAAAGAAACAGGCACTCCTACAGAGCGTCTTATATAGAGGGTAAATACAGGTGCAGCAGCCATGGGCAGTATAAGAATAAATTTGTTTTTTTAACAATAAAGCATGTAAACATGTTCTAGTACAAATGCAAAATGCAAGAATAACTCTAAAAATGCTATATAATTGTCCTTTAACAGTGATGTCATAATTTGAAAGCTCCCTAAAGCTGGTTTCCTAAGTAGAGATTTAAGGCGTTTTCACACCTGTTGTTCGTTTGCTTTCATCCGAATAAGTTGGTGTCAGTAAACTTGAAGCGATTTCCCTCATTCGGTTTGGTTACACACCTGGAATAATCCAAGCATACCAAAATGCACCATTACAAATCAGGCAAGAACGTCCAGCCCTCTTATTGGACCAATATGTCTGGGGGCGGGAGCAAAAAAGTAAATACAGGAAGAAGGTCCTGTGTTCCATGTACTGTGTCTAGTGGTCAAACCTGCTCATTTCATTAAAATGATCATTATTCACAAGAGACGTTACTACGTCTCCTCTGGTCACTGAGACTTCGCTCTGCTCTGCCGGCGTCTGTCTCCAACTTTAGCGGCAGCTGGTCTGACCACGGAGACACGAGTGATGGACGGTGAGCTTGACCGCAATTCGTTTCTGTGACAGAAACACTGCACGCTGCTAGTTTGCTGCTCTGCTACAGTTGCAGACTCCAGGAGACATTAGCTCAGACTGCTAAACACATCTGACTACAGGAGACATTAGCTCAGACTGGCGAAGTTTGTATAGTTGGTGCGGTTAGAGTACGGATCACGTTCTTACCACAACCTAACCGCTCCAGAGTTTGATTGAAAGCGTACCAAGACCACATCTTCCAGCAGGTCTTGGTACGCTTGTTTTGCAGAACTCTAGTTCGATTCAACCAAACTAAAGGCTGTCGGTGTAAAAATGCCCTTACACAGATTAAAAAACAGGTTGGAGCACACAAACTACTTTAAAAAAATAATAATAATAAAGTACTTCATGTAATTTCATCTCTATTTTTAAAGGGATGGCACTTGCAAGGTCAACACTGTTGTTGACTGGGGAGAAACATTATTTATCTTACATTATTGGTATCACTAGCCAGTCTTAAGACTGAAAGAAAGACGGGTCTTGTGCAGATTCTCCCCAGGTGAAGACTACCTTATCTCTACCTCTGGGAATTAAATCTATGACAGCACAAAGCACACACAGATCTTAGAGGGAATTGCTGGCGACTGTCTTTGGCAGGAAAAAAAAATTTGCCATTTAGACTGCTTGTGCGAGGTTGAGCACCACAAGTGAGTTAGCTGTTCACTCCAAGTATTGATATTAGTTTATTTGGAGGCCCTGTGTATCTCTGCCAGATTGTAAATCCAGACCAATTAGTGTCATCCCAGCAAATGAAAACATGGAGCAACAAATCTGTCTTAAGGGCCGTTTTCTTTCTTCTCCTTAAAATGCAATTAATTAGAAAGCCCTTCTTTAATTAGATAGCACACTGGCCCCGATTAAAATTAGGCCCATTGGGTTAGCATTTGCACATAGCACACACACACAGGCAGGGACATCGACACAGTATTTTGTATATACAGGTCAGTGTGTGTGAGAGGGAAGCAGCTGTGAAATCTCCGTCGTGCAGCTTCATGTTTTTAGCCGTGTGACCTCCAAACAGGCCAGACAAGCAGAGCTGCGAGCTACAATAAGCTAATCAAAAACTGCAAGGACCAAACAAGGCTACCTTTTTCAGACTGTCTTAAAATGACAGGATTATGGATTATCTCTCTCCAGCAGTTATTTGATGCTGGTAGCATTTAAATTACATTCCATCAGGAAGCATCCAACCAGACAAAGTGAGCCGCTGTGATTTCAGGTAGGGCCTGTGTAGCACAACTGAAAAGCCACAGAAGCCGTTTCTTTCTTTGTTCTTTATTGTCACAATGTTACTGTAGTGAGGTAATATTCTCAGTACCTGGAGGCAGACTGGTTCTTTTCCTCTTGTTGCTGTTTTCAGTAGTGTTTTCCAGGGACGCACACTCCGTTACTGGTGGCCCATTAGAGCTATTGAAGTGGATAGGGTTGTTGCTGGTCGTGGGGTCAAACGGCAGAGCACTGAGCCCTAAAAGATGAGAACAAGAACCATGTTAGATGAGACAAAACAGCAATGTGTAATCAGCTGTGGTCACACACAGCAAAATGTATCTTAATGACGTGTTAAAAGGGTATATATATTTTACTTTCCCACAGTACAAAATAACCATTATTTTCCCATGTCTGCAGGGATATTACAGAGCTGTCTGATCAATATTGTTGTTATTTTTTATCAAACAGGCTGTGTAACCTTGCAAACTAGATTGACTGTAATGGAGTGGTTGCTTTGTTATAAGACATCATTAACTGTCTTATGAAAAAAAAATCTGGAAAATGTCTTTCATTTGAGAAAAATCATTTTGAAGACTCTTCTGAGCCAAAAGACTTTCAGTATTGATACTTTTTTTTTGCTAGATGTCTACAGACAGTAAGACACATATCAAAACATTTTTCTTTTGATCCCTATTATTTTCTGTTTTAAAATTTAAAACAAAGACAGATAATGTCTGAAATCATGTGAATACATCTCATTGGAAGTCTAAGTCATTAGAGTTGACATTTCCCTACTAGTAATGTCCAAAAAGATTTGGACAGCCAGTAGATATATAATGAGCAACAAAGAAAAAAAACAACTAGAAATCACCGAGGTGCACACACACACACACACACACACACACACACACACACACACACATGACTCATAAACATATAAAAGAGCCTGGGCTTTAATGCAAATCAATCAAATCTGCCTAATGGTTCAGAGCTGTATTCAGTTATATATATATATATATATATATATATATATATATATATATATATATATATATATATATATATATATATATATTATAATTCAAACTCATTATTCTGTTCCTTTAACCGACTCGATAGTCTGAGACAAAAATACAGCAATGATTAAGGTTACATTCTTGGGAAATAGTCACAACAATAATGATGTTATTTCCAAACCTTGAGGAATGACAATCTAATACAGTCTAAATCAGCTATTGTTTGTTTGTTTTTACATAATTCTGAGGGCTTGATGACACAAGTCCCATACTGAAAAACATATCAGCTCCTAATTTACGCAGGTTTTTGCGTGTCTGTTTTTCAATGGAATAGAATAAATCTATCTAATGATCAGGTCAGCTTTATTGAACACTTACAGGGGGGAGGCAATTTCAGTTATCCAACCCGGATAATTGTCCTTTTTATTTTAAACAAAGGCACATTTAGAGCTTTAACTGGTATCCAATAACCAAGTGTCATTGTTACAATGGGAAACAAAAGAGCCTTAAATGCATCCTTGTTTATTTTGAACTGTGATGCGCTACACTTATACATGCCCTGCAAATGTGGCAACATTGCCCTTAAAATCCAGATAACAATTCATCCTTAACTAATATTGCATGCATTTACACCTGTATTTGTCCTATCGTGAAGAAAAATGCATACTGATGTCAAGTAAATCAGGCTCACACACCACATGTACCATGTTCAAACTTAGATTTTGTTTGTTCTACAGGCATCTTTTTTCCTTTGGTAGATGACATGTTTACTTGTGCACTGCTCAGGACTCACCATTCCTTTTTCTTCTTTGTAACTACTGCACATCAGGATGCACAGAAAGCTGCCAGCAGATGCTGACATGAGATTGGCTTCATGCATTTATAGATGCTACTCCGCCTCTATATCACTGTTGTATCTTATTCTACTTATAATTAAGTATCATATTGAACAAGGCCTGGTCGATAATGTGTTTACAAGGGATTTAAATAGCTGCCTTTATCTGGCTGAGGCTCTCCCACATTCACAATTAGACAAGGACAGATGGAGCCTTTTGCTGCATGGTATTTCACCAGTCTGTCTTTTTGTTTCACTGTATTTCTGTAGGCTCCTCCACTATCTCTATGCACATGTGGCATGTTTATATGTAAATCTATCTATCATGCTATTTCCATGTTGACAGCCTTCCCAAATACAGGAGAGGGTTAATGGTTTCAGAAAGAGTAGTAAAGCTTTCCTTTACACCTGTATAGCACAAATTGAAAATGACAATAACAGCCAAATTAAAGGACCAAGTGTACAAACTCTGATATAAGAATTATTCTAGGTTTGTCTGCCCAAGCTAATTGTTTAAGAGGGTGAAAAAAAAGATAACAGCTACAAAGTATTATGAGATGTGTGGCACTGATGACACTGGCAAGTACGTGAGCACAGTCTCAGGATCCAACCACATGAGGGTATGTTCAACTTATTTTATGCAATTTAGTTAACTAAAGGCACAAGCATGATGTTGTCACAGAGCAGAATGATCTGGAAAGGGGTCTGGAACATATACTACTAGAGGGATTAATAACAAAAACTTTTTTTTTTACTGTTTTATGTTACCTATAGATGATGTTGATTTGCTTTTTTCTGTACTAAAGTGATTAAGGCAAACCCAAAGATACTCAGTTACTCATACAAGCAGCAAATCTTCACAACTGAGAAGCTGGAAGTAGGGAATGTTTGGCAGTTTTGCTTGAAATGACTTTTAATTAACATTTAAAAGAGTTCTGCACCAATTAAGCATTTCACAACATTGTCAAGCTTACATTGGACAGTTAAAAAAAAAAAGAATGAAAATTGATGCATCAGAACCACAGATATTATCTTTCTTATTCAATGCATTCTTCTATGTTGTCAAAAGCTGGCACCTACATAACCCACAATGCAACTTGACCACTGACAAAGATGTAGGTGTGTTATGCAAGTAGCCAATAATGTAGTTTCAAGCCCAAAGCAGAGATAAAGATCATGCTACAGAGGTCTGGTACTCTAACTCCACACCCACAGTTTTTATTTTTTTGATTTTCAAGCTTGTAGTCTTCTCAAAAATGTTGCTAATACATTTTTCTCTTGATAGACTTGACGTTTGACGTTTAATCATTTCAGCTGTAAAACTTCTATCAAAATGAGAAATGAAAAACTCACGAAAAGGCATTTGAGTGAATTGAAGACATCCATGTGTGCTTTACCCTAATTACAGCCACAAAACAAAGAAAGCATTCTTTTTTTGCATTTGCGATGAAAAGGAGCTCTCAGCAGGCAGAAACACCAGCGCAATTTCATGCCAAAATGATTACCAAAATTGTAGAGTGCCACCCGATAAACAAAATTGCAGCTGCGTCACTTGACTTCTCTTGTAGCGCATAAACACACCAGTTATTAGAAAATGAAAAAATAAAAGTATATTTCATCTTTGCAGGTATTTCCATTCTAACCATTGCCAAGGGCAGTGGTGCTTTAATCTAGAGACTGTGACACCAACAACATGTTTACCTTCAGTCCCCCCTGTAAACACAGTTCTTCAAATTAACTTTGTCACTCCCCTTTTTTGGAAAACCTTCCTCTGACAGTACATGTGAATAATACTAATGCAAGTTTTCACAAATGCTTTAGTTTGTGCCTGTAATATTACCCAAAAAGTCCTCCACCTTTCTGCAGTCTGAGTACGCAACTGTCTGGGGTTACATCAAACACATCCTTTCACCAACTGCATCAGTATCTCTTTCCTGAGATGTCTGCAGCCCATCATCTTCTCTTGCTCTCTCTCTCGCTCTCTCTCTCTCTCTCTCTCTCTCTCTTGTGCCGCATGACAGACCGAGCAGAGAGTCAGCTAATCTTCTGTTGCTGAACTGATATTACTGCTGTCAGTCTCCAAGCTGATCTTTGTCAACATTCTATTCAAGACATTCAAACACATAAATAAAGGAAACATGGGGGGGAAATATCAGTTTGTGAAATAAAGGAAGGAAGACATACGGAGTATGTACACAAGGGTGCTGCTAGAAATTCTGCGCCTCAAAACATGTAGTGATGTGTTCCCCACTCTGATGTGTTTTACATCAAAACTCCCTTGCCACTCTAAACCACCCCTGGAAAGTTGTTGTTTTTCAGCTGTTCTTGGTATGTTCATGCAGTTTTTAGTACATTGTGTGGATGTTTATACTAAGCTACAATCTGTATCTCTTCTCTCCATCTGTGCCCATACATACACTCACCTATCAGATTATTAGGAACACCATACTAATACTGTGTTTGATCCCTTTTCGCCTTGAGAACTGCCTTAATTCTACGTGGCATTGATTCAACAAGGTGCTGAAAGCATTCTTTAGAAATGTTGGCTCATATTGAGAGGATAGCATCTTGCAGTTGATGGAGATTTGTGGGATGCACATCCAGGGCACGAAGCTCCCGTTCCACCACATCCCAAAGATGCTCTATTGGGTTGAGATCTGGTGACTGTGGGGGCCATTTTAGTACAGTGAACTCATTGTCATGTTCAAGAAACCAATTTGAAATGATTCAAGCTTTGTGACATGGTGCATTATCCTGCTGGAAGTAGCCCTCAGAGGATGGTACATGGTGGCCATAAAGGGATGGACATGGTCAGAAACAATGCTCAGGTAGGCCGTGGCATTTAAAAGATGCACAATTGGCACTAAGGGGCCTAAAGTGTGCCAAGAAAACATCCCCCACACCATTACACCACCACCAGCCTGCACAGTGGTAACAAGGCATGATGGATCCATGTTCTCATTCTGTTTACGCCAAATTCTGACTCTACCCTCTGAATGTCTCAACAGAAATTGAGACTCATCAGACCAGGCAACATTTTTCCATCTTCAACTGTCCAATTTTGGTGAGCTCTTGCAAATTGTAGCCTCTTTTTCCTACTTGTAGTGGAGATGAGTGGTACCCGGTGGGGTCTTCTGCTGTTGTAGCCCATCTGCCTCAAGGTTGTGCGTGTTGTGGCTTCACAAATGCTTTGCTGCATACCTCGGTTGCAACGAGTGGTTATTTCAGTCAAAGTTGCTCTAGCATCAACAAGGCATTTTCGCCCACAGGACTGCCGCATACTGGATGTTTTTCCCTTTTCACACCATTCTTTGTAAACGCTAGAAATGGTTGTGCGTGAAAATCCCAGTAACTGAGCAGATTGTTAAATACTCAAAAACCATGCTACACTCAAAATTGCTTAAATCACCTTTCTTTCCCATTCTGACATTCAGTTTGACGTTCAGGAGATGGTCTTGACCAGGACCACACCTCTAAATGCATTGAAGCAACTGCCATGTGATTGGTTGATTAGATAATTGCATTAATGAGAAATTGAACAGGTGTTCCTAATAATCCTTTAGGTGAGTGTATATGTGTTGTTTTTTCAAAAGGCCTGAACCTCAATTGCCTAAACTGGGTTGCAGTGTCACTAGAACTGGACGTGGGCAGACATATTCTGGAAGGAAGCACACAATCTAAAAGGGAGCAAGTTGAGATTATAGGTACGGACAGACCCAACAGATCCATGTATGCAATAGTATTATCAGCAATTAACAATGTTTAGAAGTGGTGGTTACATCAGATACAGTATGATGCATTAAAGTATACTGTTGACTATTACTATCAGGTGGAAAGTAACAAAATACATTTTCTCATGTTACTGTATTGAGTAGTTTTGTTGTTTATTTTGTAAATAAACTATGAACTAGCCTACTTATTACTTTTACTTGTGTAATCTTTCAGAGAGGTATTTTTACTTGTATTTAAGTAATATATTTCATAAAAGGTATTGGTACTTTTACTTTTTCCACCTCTGCAAGTAGTCTATGGACTCAAATTCCTCACTGTGCCGTCAACATTTTGGAGAATAGATGGGTGTTGTAAACTGTAAAAAAGCACATTTGATGAATAATTAATGAAGCAGAGTAAAGACTCATTCATTTTCTTTAATGTGCTCTCTGCTATAGCTCTCATACATTTTACATTCAGAAAGCCTCCGCCTCTAATAATGGAAACATACCACATTCACATTTTATTGTTTGCTTGTCAAAAGTTTCCTTGCTCTAATCAAAATTTCTGTATTAATGGTTGAAATGTGAAACGTAATGTTATTTAATAGTGGTTCCTTGCAGTGCCAAAACCAAAGACAATTACTCAACTCTGCAGTTCCCCTCAGCTCTACAGTGCGTTTTAGCATCTTTCAGCTCATTGTTTGGGTTTTCTGGCCTGCAACTTTACTTTTTTGGTTCACTCTCACTCGAAATGTAGATTCACCTAAACCACTTTGAACATCTGGACAATGAAACTCTCTCTTCATTCTTTTCTGCAAATTGTGCAAACTCTATCAGCGCTTTTTGTCTGCATGCAACCAGACAAGCATTTACAGGAGGTAGACACATTAAACTTAATACAGAGAGAGATGACCAGTAAAGAAAACCACTTGAACCACCAACCATTAAAAAACACCATGTAATAATAATGGATCTAAACTGCATAATAGGTAAGAGAGATCCCTGGACAAGACAGCATGCCTGTTCAATATGATACCCCCATTTATCAGGAAGATGAGACAATGTCAGGCTACAAGCACCAACACATTTGAAAAAATGGGTTAAAACAAACAGTATAGCCTACTTAAGCAGCCATACCTTTTCTTTATTTGTCAGTCGTTTAAGATGCAGGGATAAACAAGGCTAAGAGTCTACAGCCATACCTGCAGCTCTGTGAGAGTAATTTTAATCAGCCGTCTCAGCAGTCTCTTGGTTATAAACTAAAGTATAGTGCAAATTATGAATTTGACCTGATGATGCCACTATATGAAAAGTTAGTGAATCGCCAAGGTTATTAGAATTTATTCTGATGGGGACATTGGCGTCTGTATGAAATCTCATGGCAATCCATCTCATTCTTGATGAGATATTTCAGTCTGAATCAGTAAGTTAGATCAACTGACCGACTGCCATCGACACAAAATGTAGCTAAAAAACAGCAGGGAGGGATTATTAAAAGGCAGAGTTCAAGTACAAGTGACAATGTGTTTAATCTGTTCTGGCTCTGATCTGACTTTGCAAATATATCTGTTGAAATATATGATTTAGACCCCTTTGCACGTCACGTCACGCTCTACTTGCGAATTATGAACAACATGACGGACGGCGGAAGACCTATGCTGTAGACGGATGGCAAGCCAAACGCGTATGTGTTAATTTGTGTTTTCACACACACAATCTGCAGAGTAATCCTCACCGACAAAAGCATGTGTATGTATTGCCTTTCTGTTTTAAATGACTGATAAGTAAAAATAAAAGTATCCTCACCAGCTAGCTGCCGTACAACCAGCTGTTCCTGCTAACATGTCAACCCGATGATGACCCACATAATCGGTTATTCACTGACCTATCCCAAAAGTAAAGCGGTTCCCTTGATCATTCAACTTACACACACATACAAATATATTGGATAAATTAAAGATGACAGGACGCGGAAACTAGTTTCAAAAAGGCCAAAAAAACCAAGTTAAAAGTGGGTCTGCAGAGCTCCTACTGCAGCTAGCCAACCAGCTAGCTGCAGCTAGCTTTGGACTGCTCGCTAGCTGCTGCCCATCGCGACGTAATATCCACCAATCAAATCTTAACATAGGATGCACAGCAAATATAATAACAGATAAGAAGATGGCTAGATGTTAAAATGATGTATGGTAACCACCGATCATACACACTCGATAATTAATGACTGCACCCAGAGCCTAGATGCATTCAGGCATCTATTAGAAAGTTGCATTGGCACACCCAGTGAACAACGGTATGTGGTAGCCACAACCGACCATGTCCTCTAAAAACATACTGCAGGCTAAATATTTACTTAAGTAAAGAATAGATGTTAATACAAAATAAACCCTAGATTGACGTCTTATCTTTACATTATGAAGTACCACCCCCGCTGTTAGCGTAGCATGTAGCTGTAACCCAGCCAGCTACAAAGAACTGGTAAAGCATCCAAACTTTTAAAAGCTTTGAGATCAGCACTAGTTCTCGGTCTTCCCTTCTTGCTTAAAGATTAATAATTTTACATTGCATCATGTTCTCAACTGCAGCATTGGTGTGCTTTCTTTTGGAGTCTGTAATTACATAGATTGTTGAATCTTGGTATGAAAATATAAGCCAGTTGGCACACATTAGCAGGTGAAAGTGTTCATCTTGAAGTCTTTGTCTGAGAGAGAGAGAGTGTAGCCAGCCATGAAAAAAACATGTATAGTACATTACTGTGTGTTCATCCATCTGAAGAAGATTAAAGGTACATTCTATGACAAAAACATGTACGTCACTGAGTGAATTTGATTTCTTTTCCTACATAACTTCCCATAGAAACTCATTATTTGCCCACACAGCTCAGAGCATTTGACTGCTAGGACAATAAAACATATCAAGACCATAGGAGGATATTAAAGTAATCCATGAACTAAGACTTCTCTGCACTAGTGTAGAAAAATATTCGAAAGAACAGCTTTTATGCAGCTGCAATCTTCATAAATACTCTACGGATCCACTTAAGCCCAATTCAATCACTAAATACATTCTGATGGTAAAAAACATTATGTTTAGCCATTAAGGCACATATCAGGAGGGAATGCAGGAGGAGGAAAAACCTGTCAACACACATATGCTTCAAACCTTCATTATAAAGTATTTATATGAAGAAATTATTAATAAATGAAATTATTAATAAAAATGTTAAATAATCAGATTGCTGATTATTTAAGGATCTATTAAGGATTATTAACTGTTTACCGGTGCCACAATGGAGATCTACGTGACAATTGCCACTATACTGATGAGGACTGGGAAGTTAAATTGGCCGCCCTTCTAACACAGAGTGTACCAGGCAGACACACAGCCGACAACCTTGCAGCTAAACTAATTGATACAGAGGATACTTAGGAAAGTGGCTGCATGTGTCCACAACAATGCACACAAGCACGTGGCTGATAACTCTCCCGGACAGGTGAAGTGGGACTCAATTGCCTGCTAGTTTGTGAATGGGTAATCGGTTAACAAGGGCTATCAGTAAGAAAAAATAATCCAAATTAGCATCCCAATATTCTATCGTACTATAAATTAACACTTATATTGTAAGTGAAATAATACACTAAAAGCACTAAAGCTGAAAGAAGTATTAATCAATTAATTATTGATTAATACTGAATTAATCGATTAATCAATCTATCTTTAATCTCCAACTATGTTGATAATTTTTTGAGTAACAACCCATGCATTTTTAACCACTTATCAGGGTCATGGTGGTAAGCAGGATAAGAAAGGTAGCCCAGACGTAATTTCCTCTAGCCAGCTGCTCCTGGGGGACTCCAAGGCAAGATGGGTTATGTAATCCCTCCAGCATGCTCTGGGTCTGCCCCGGGGCTACTGCCCAGCTGGATGTGCCTGGAAAACCTCCAAAGAGAAGCATCCAGAAGGCCGGGTAAATTGAGATCTTTGGCTTTAGGCTTAGCTCTCTGTATACAAAGACAGTCCTGTACAGTTCAAACCAACCCACCTGTCGATCTCACACAACATCTTACCCTCATTCATGAACAACAAGCCGAAATATTTGAACTCATTATTCTACTACGTAGGGCAGCAACTCCCTCCCAACCCAGAGTGGGAAGTCTGAAGGCTTTTCCTGGCACAGTACAATGGTCGCGAGCTTGGAGGTGTAGTCGCTCATGCTAACTGCTACACACAAAATATAAATCCTTTGCTGTTGCAGGTTCTGCTGTGAGTATTTTCAGCTTTTTTCAATGTGGTATGTCATTGTAAATTAAATATCTTTAGTTATCATTTGCACAGTCGGTCAGACAAAATGAGCAATCTGCATATGTCCTCCTTAGGGCTCTGGGGAATTCGCAATGCATATTTTCACAATTTTTAGGTACTTTATAAACAAATTATGAAATAAAATGATCGAGTAAGGGCTACATCTCATCCATAAAACGTTGAGATCTGATAACCTGAATGCTATCATGATGGACTGTGATGACATCTTATCAAATCGAACAAACCAAAGCGTGAATATTTTATTACTTCGATGACTAATTTAGGACACAATATCCCTCTGCAGGAATTTTAGGGTCCATTCTCTGTAAGCATGTTTGATTGTCCCACACTCTAGCTTTTCTAAAATTGGAAACTGAATGTTGTTTTATGGGCAAGTCAGCACTGGTGATGAAAAATATTAGAAAGAACATTCTTCATAAATACACTACGGATCCACTTAAGCCCAATTCAATCACTAAATACATTTTGATGGTAAAAAAATTATGTTTAGCCATACAAGCACATATCAGGAGGGGATGCAGGAAGAGGAAAAACCTGTCAACACACATATGCATCAAAACCTTCATTATAAAGTAGTTATGTGATGAAATTTTTAAATAATCCACAGCAATGGGTACATTATCTCAACACTAAATCAACTAAGCATTCTTCAGCTACTGTTATTATGCAAAGAGTAATTTGTGTTTAGAAGGTTATAGTCTGTATTTGGCCTTCATATTCCAGATAAGTGATTTTTTTTAATACAGAAACCATGTGATAGTGGTAGTAGCTCAGGCCATAGGGAGTTGAGTTGGGAACCGGTGGGTCGCTGTTTCAAGTCCCCGTATGGACCAAAGTATGGTGGTGGACTGGTGTGCTGGAGAGGTGCCAGTTCACCTCCTGGGCACTGCCATGGTGCTCTTGAGCATGGCACCGAACCTCCAACTGCTCTGGGCGCCTTTCTATGGGCAGCCCTCAATCTGACATCTCTCCATTAGTGCATGTATAGGTACTGAGCATGTGTATGTAATTCAGGCCTGTGTGTAATAACAGAGTGTAAATTGAAATTTACCCTTGCAGGATTTATAAAGTATATATTATTATTATTATTATTATTATTATTATTGCTGCATTATGTCCTCGCCTATTATGTTACTTCAACATTATGAAAACTGCTCTGAGACAGAACCCTTTAGGATCTTGAGTCTACCTGCTGACATTGAAATGATTGTTCAAGGTTCAAGAGTCATTTATTGTCATTGTACAACACAAGTTTGCACAATGAAAATGGAGGATGAGTAGAGGTGTCTTAGTGCTTCTTCTTCTTTAGTGCTTTGATGGATACAATAGAGTTGATAGTACAGATACAACACATTTTTTTAGCAGTATTTCATTTATTTGTATGACTTTAGAGATAGACATGCACATTTGAATTTCACAAAGGGACGTAATAACATAATATCACCTTTAGCCACTAACTACTGGGACAGAATGCTTTATTTCAGCCTTATATTAAAAACGGCAATAAATTAACACCTCTCAGGTCATTTTTAATCAGTAAATTGTCTGAAGGCTATTATTTGCAATACTTTCATCTGAGGGGTCATAACCTTTCACAGAGAGGCTGAAAGGAAACTCAGCCATCTGTGACCTCTCTGTCATCACTTGAATTAGCTGCTTCCTGGCCACTGAACAGAGACATCCAGGCAAGAGGGTGACGGAGCCAATGACAGTAATGCTTTTTACAAACATATCTGTCAGAGAGGCCGTAAGTCACGTTCGGTCATAGCTGAGGGTTCAGAGTGCAGTGTAACCACTCACATAAATCTACTGGCTGATTACCCATTTCCAGGTTGGCTGCAATTGGTCATCAGTGACACATTTCTGGTTGCATCATGCATGTATGGTGATAGCGCCAAGATTAGCTTCCACCGGCAGCTATGTTCCCATATCTGGGACTTTGCCCATGAAACTCAGTAAGAAGACCTCTGAGAGAGTGTTGGTGAGAAGAGCAACTAATAGATAAGTCAATCACTGAAACAAGTCATTGCTCTATTCATAGCCTGGACTGTCCGGCTCAACAAGATTAGTGAAGGTCACAGATGCTTGGCTGTAAAATCAAGCTAGCTGTAAAACTAGCAGACTATGCTGAGCGATGGATGACCCCAACAGTTGAATAAACAAGATGCCTGACAGATTCTGCTTAGCAATAGCTGATTTGGCACACTGGGGATGTGAAGCATCCTCATAAGGGTATTAACCTGGCTTTTCACTTCGTGCCTGAGTATTTTTAGCAGCAGAAACAATAAGGGGAAAATGAATACAGTGGTAGGAAGTGAAACACCTTGTTATTTTGTCAGACCCCTTTCTAAAGATGTGTCCCTTACCTTTAAAAGCACAGTAATGACCTGGCCAAAAACAGACTGCACTTGTGAATCAAAAGTAGAGTTCCTGGCAAGAGAAAGTGTTTCTATTGTGCTTCAATAATTTATGTTCTCTGAGGCCATCACACAGCCGAGGTAGGTGTATTAAAAAACACCTCTAATGATTGGACATTCAGACGTTTCAGCACCAGATGTGCAAACACCACCAGATGGACAGCCTTCATCCAGTCAATGGCAGCGCATCGAGCTACTGCCATGAACAGTGAGGGCATTTGAAAGAACATTATCAATAGTTTCTCAATCTGCCCACACAACATCTGCCTCTGGTGAAGATATGAAAAGGTACCTTAATTCAGCATACAAAGACCAATAATAAACCTGCCTGTCATTCTTTACGTTTGGGCGAGATTTATACCAGTAAATATGGAAAAGAAAGTTTATGATTTGGTGAAATTACCTGAATTCGAGATTGGTGGTACAGCTTCTGCAGGCAATTTCTTCATTATTATTGCATATATATCCTGTGCCCATAAACCAAGTGGCACAATGTACTCAACCCCTTTAAACATACAGTTCCCTAGCATTCCCTCAGGGAAACAGCAGAAAAGAGATATTCTTAAACCTACTAAGTCCACAATTTGTCAAAGTGAAACTTGTCCAAAAAATGAAAGCTGCGACAATCAATTTTTCGTGTTAACAATGGACCAAACAACTATGTGTAGTGTGAAAGGGTTCATTGTAGTGACAAACTCACATACAATCATCAATAATAAAACTCTTTTCTTCAGGTGTTATAGCCCGCAACTTTACATTTGTGGTTCACTCTCAATGCTCTCATTAGCAATGGCTCCTGCAGCAGCAGGCTGCAGCAAAAAAAACTCTGATGAACCCATTTTAAGCTACTTGCCCACCACCAAATAGCCTACAGATAAAGTAAGTGACTAGCTGATGAACACAGTGGAACATGGCTGCTGCTAAAGTGCCAGATACTTTCTTTAGGAGTCACAGCTAAAACAAGAGTGAATATTGAATTCAACATTATTTAGATGGACAGAAAAATATCTCAAATTGTATGTTACCAAAATCATTACACATTCATTACACATTAATAGATGACAATATACCAATACTGCGTTTACAGCTCGTTTAAACTGCCCCAAAGTGGGCATACAAAATCAATTAATGCAGCTTTATGTTTCCATGGAAATTATTTGAAAACCATGTATTAGACAGAGGACAGTTTAGAGGTGACAAGAAATGAGTGCCGCGTAAAATAGAGTGATGACAGGCAACAAAGGTCACTGGTCAGACGCAAACCGGTATGGCGCCACCACATGACCAGTGTACTGAATTTCAGGCCACCAGGACGCCCCAACTGGCCCGTAAATGTAATCAGCCCTTATATGATTTAATATACAGGATAACATACAGTATATTGATATGGCTAGGTACCAAATTTAATACTTTTATGTACCGACCACATTGCCTTTAAAGTATTGAGAATTGAAAAATGCCTCGTCATCTAATACCCAATTTGTATACATAACGAGTAAATCTCACCAGCATCAGGGAGCCAATAGGCATGCAGCATGCTTCTACCAACATCTTTTAATTTCTATAACTGGCTGTCTAATGTTACACGTCGTAGACGCATGCAGGGAACACTATACCTTATGCACAGAGGCGGGTTGACATAGTAGGAGCATAAAAATAAATCCAAAGATTTGTGCAACAGGGCCCTATTTTAACGATTTAAGGGAATGGTGGCCAGGAAGTGCCTGGCGCAGGTGCATTTAGGGCGTGTCCAAATCCACTTTTGCTAGTTTGACGGCAAAAAGAAGGGTCCGTGCGCCGAACGCATGGTTCAAAAGGGTTGTACTTAGTGTTTTTATTAATTCATAGGTGCGTTTGCTATTTAAAAAATGTGGGCCCTGGACGGGAGATGGACAACTGCGTCAGTCTTAAAATAGCAAGAACACTTGCGCCGGGTGCAAGAAGGCCCATAATGTGTAATGTTGTAGTTTATTTTAGTTTTATGAAATTGGTATCAAAAGAAATTATTGTTTAGGAACCGGTATCAAAGTCACGGTGTTGGTATTGAATTTTTTTATTGACATACTTTTACAATAGGCGTTAAGGTTTGCTGAATAGAGTGCCATGCTGAAAAGTGTGCACAGGGCCATGAATACTTGTAGAACTGACTATGCAGAGTTGGTTTTTCATGGTGACACCGTAACCTGTGGTGAAAAGTATCTGTTGGCAATTGTACCAGATGCTGTTGTTCAGTTTGACTCTTTCCACAGTGATCTGAATACAGAAAAACTGAAGATCTCAGTTGCGCCAGCTGTCAGCTGTTATACACACACAGCAAGAGACATTTCACACAGTCACTGTCATACACAAAGACATACACACACTTGAGCATGCAGCCAAGCAAACGGAGCTACACAAATGCACACAGGAGCATAGTACATAAACACAAACACACGCCTACACACTCTTTTTGTTGCGTCTGTATCATACTCAACCACATGCACTTGTGCATGCAACAGTGAAAGAGCCGCATATTCTATGCCAGTAGTGACTACTTATCAAATTGACACCTTTCTGTGAAAATAGGCTTAGAAGGAGACAATCAGAGCCTTGTGCGGACTGTTTGTTAACATTATTGTACATAAAGGTCGGTTGCAGAATTTAATGGTAACAGGTCATTTATAGAGACAGCAGAAGCTGCGTGAATGAGATTGCTGGTGTGAAACGGCCTCATTTATAAAGTAAAGAGGGGAGGGAAATCTAGAAAATGCTGACAGTTGTCACTTCTGTGCTGTGGTGATATATAACACAAATGAGGAATGAGGCATTATCCTACCGACAAAAAAAAACTGAAAATAGATGCCCAATAGTTTGATCCAATGATTCAACATTGTAAAGAAATTGTAATGAATCTTTCACAAACTTACTAGTGAAGCTTTATCAAAATAAGGACTGCTAAGAAATGGAAACCATGGTTTTACTGTCAGGACTTGTAAATGTATATAGTGCTTTTCTAGTCTCAATGACTACTCAAAGCGCTTTAACATAGTACAGGAACCATTCACCATTCACACACTGTGGCCAAATGCCAACTGTTCATCAGATAAACACTCACACACATTTACACAACGATGACGCAGCATCGGGGGCAACTCAGGGTTCAGTGTCTTGCCCAAGGACACTTTGACAAAGGACTGCAGGGCCAGGGATTGAACCACAAACCGTCTGAATGGCAGGCGGCTGCTCTACCACTGAGCCACAGATCACAAAATGAGGCTACTTTCACAAAATATTGCTTCATATTCAGAGCATATCATTTTAACTTTCAGTATTACCACATCTCCACTGACATTTTACATTTACAAGGTCACTCTCTGTTTGATATTTTGCCATTATGCAGGTTTTCAAATGGCTTACGTCATGCTTATGCTCTTGATACACTGTGCCTATTTTAACAAGCCTTTGTTGTGAATTCACAATGACTCCACCTCAATAACTCTTTGCACAACTTTGCCACATGCTTTGCTTTTATCATAGTATATGATGCACACACAGACACACACACACACACACACACAAGAATGTAGACAATGCTAAATACCATTCTGAAAATATCAATGTCCATTTAATCTATTTTTAGTTTCCTATTCATCCCAGCATCTCCTGTCCATCCACACAAGCTCATGTTTACTTGAACAAGAACATAGTGCATTCAGGCCAGAATCATGTCATCAGTATTCATTACATTGGTGACAAGGAGAAAATTCCTCCTCAGTCGGCTTCTGTCATTCCCCCAGGCCTCTGGGAATTCACTGAAGGTTAATTTATTTAAATCCTCCATCCACTCATCTCTATTCCATTAAACTCTACTAATAAATCTTTGGTTTGCCGTGCAATCTGTTTTCTACTGTCAAAGGCCCAACCCTCAGCTGCATTTTGCACACATGCTTGTGGCTGTGCGCTCAAAGATAACATGGCAGTAGATAAGGTTATGTTAAAATCTGTAGATTTGATGATCTGTCTGTGTGTGTGTGTGTGTGTGTGTGTGTGTGTGTGTGTGTGTGTCTGTGTGTGTGTGTGTGTGAGTGAGAGAGAGACAAGAGAAAAACACACACACGCAAATCTGCAGATGTAACTGTGCACAGACGTCTGCCCTTTGAATGTGGCCAAAAGGCCTGGTTTAATTAATGTAAGTGCAGCTCATAGTAGGGGGTAATAAAATCAAAAGGCTGAACCCTCTCAGAGCCCCGCGCAGTTCTAGCGTCCCAAAGGTCCTGTAAAGTCTAAGCCTGGTCTGAAACAGAATTTCCCATCTGCTCTCTCGCCTGTTTTTATCCTATAATAAAGAATATGGTCATACCTCTCTGGCCATGACAGCATCGATTAGTCTGAGGTACAAAGGGACCTTGGCTTTATGGACAGGCGCTGTATCATTATTACAGCATGTCATGTCAACGTTACACAGATGCTGTTATGATAATGGTTGTTAAAAAGCTCAGCTGTTGGTTTAATAGTGGGTGAAGCCGTTTGCAGTCTGTTTTAGGGGACGTCTCATTGAAGTCAATGTGGTTTTTTTTGTTCAAGAGGGTTTGCTAATGAGAGGCTTGGACTTTACATTAGCGCCAAAGAGCTTCAGCGCTGATATAGTAAGAGAGATCAGTGCACAGTGTGTGAGTGTACACATCATACCAAATACTGACAATATTAGCGCACTGATGTCCGGACCCAAAACTGACCGTTACAACAATTGCTTGTAATATCTTGCATATTGGAAGACAAAAGATGAAAATCTTGGATCCCTCATGAAAAAAATGATGAGTAAGTCACAATTGCCATCTTGCATGTTTGAATACTTCTAGTACATGTTATGTGACATAGACCAATAAGAGAGCTAACCGCATGGCAACCTGGCAATATGAAACAGAATTTATTTTCTTTCAGTGAACCATTTTACTACTACTCTCCAAACAGGAGCATCATACTAAATTAAATAATACCAAATGAAAGGTAATCTGTGAAGTTTTGATCACTAGTAGCAATGTTATCATCTTCATGTTGTTTGTGCATACAAAGACTGACAAGCATGCGCACAAGCATGTGGCCAATGTAATACACATTCTTGCTGCTGGTATTAGGAATGCAGCAATGGGCCAAAAAGGCAAGAAAGAAGAAGACAAATTCAAACGAAACGAACGAAAAATTCAAACAATATAGGATTTCAAAGGTAAAAAAAAAAAAAGAAAATCAACTTTGCAAAATGTTCATGAGGAAGGAAATCCATTGATTGGTTTTAACATCTGGCTAGATTGCTTTCTTCAATTCAATCCATCCCGAATACTTCTCAGATGCATTTACATTTCTTGTTTTTCATCCAATAGCTATCTGATCCACTTTAAACACATGAAGGGACTACAGAAAGATTGAAAGGGGTAATGTAGTTTAATCTCAATAATAATGTAAGGTAGTTTGTTGAAGAGGATTTACAGAAACGTTTGGATGGAGTTGTGAAGACTATTCACAATTATTAGTTAATGTAGAAACTTTAGTTTATATACCATACTTCATTAAGACATTAGCCAATGCCCAGGACATTGCCCCATTACACTTTTCTAAAAAGTGTAACTTTTATGTGAGATTAAGTTAAGATAATTAAGTTACCTTCCTTCACTCTAAATTTACTGTTGGATTGATTCAATTTTCTGTTTAAAGTGGTTTCTTGTTCACTGACGAATAAACAGAGTCTAAAATGATTTTTCCTCCTAGTAATTCTACTAAGAAAAGGAAGGATGTCAAGTCTCTTTTAATATACCTGTCAAATTCAGAATGTTTAAAAATAAATGTATAAAAGCACTGCCATGTGAATAGTTTAAGTGGATTTTCTTCTATTGAAATCAGTAATACACATGTGTAATCACTGACTATGATGGGGTTAATTTATAATTCTAAGATATTTGATTAAATTAGGTTCTTAGTCAAGAAGAAATCAAAATGTGAATATCCACAATGTATTTCTTATCAGATTTGTCTCCACTGAACGCAAATACTGCCTATGGAATATTGCTTCTTTACTGCCATGGTGCTTTGCAACACTCAGTTTTTTCAGTCTCCAACTCATAGTAATGGAGGAAGCAGAGTATACTGTAGACGGAGACAGACGTTATAGCCACTTCATGATGGAAATGTGCCTGACCCGTACTGACACATCGGTAATTGGACAACAGGTGTTCTGGCAATTTACAACATATTTGAGTAAAAATCTAATTCTCAGTGGAACATACAGTGCATCACTTCGGTTTAAAATCTCACACTTTTAAAATATACTCCAAATTCTGCCGGCTCTCCCTCATTTTGGCCGGATGTCCGTCACCTTCCACTTTCTTTGTGTTGGCATTTTAAACTCTGGTGGATTTCTGAGGACTATGGTTAACTGCTCCTCAGATCTCTGCGGGGTAAATCCAGACAGCTAGCTAGACTATCTGTCCAATCGGAGTTTTCTGTTGCACGACTAAAACAACCTTTGAATGTACACGTTCCACCAAAACAAGTTCCTTCTTGAGGCTATTTTGCAGCGGCTCTGTTGCTCCGTCCGGTGCTTTGCGCCGCCCAAGACAATTGTGATTGGTTTAAAGAAATGACAATACACCAGAGCACTTTTTTCTCCTGTCGCGGAATTCTGTGTGGACTAGCCAGACCCTCCTCCGCAGCGCTGTCAAGGAAGGTCTGGCAATGTGAGTCTACCTCATTCATTATTATCTCCTATTCAGCACCCAAAGATGTCAAATATCCATTAAGCAAGCAGAAAATACTAGCATTACCATGTGGGTCTCCTATTACCTACCTAACACGTAACACTACCTCTGAGTTTTCCTCTTATTTCTGCCTTTTTTGCTGTGTTCACTGTTTTCTGTTGAATCAGTTTCTGTCACATCAGCCACATACCATCCATGCCATTTTGAACATCTAAAAGCCATCAATATAAATGGAAACTATAATCCATATTGTTGCTCACAAGAAAAAATGCTCACAAGAAAGGTTATCCATCACTTTAGAAATGGAAAATTATTTCCATATAGTTTTTACTAAGATATCCATCATGTTAAATACACCAGTGATATGGACATATCATCATGTTACGTTAAAGCCCATACACATGCATAACTGATCTGTTTTGGCTGCTGACGCCTCCTCTCAGGGCAGAGTGGGCTTGTGTAAAATCTTGCTTGATTGACATCTTTTTTTTTCTTCTGCCTCATACAACTTTTTTTCATTGAGATCTACACAATATCTTGATACTGTAATAGACTTAACAATCTCAGCATGACAGCCTCACTGGTGATGGCTTTTTGAGGCCTATACCAATATCAATATTTGAGAATTTTATAACGATAAATTTAATTTCTTTACATAAACGCCAGGACTTAAGACATAGATACCCATCAAATTTCCCCAAAGCCCTATTTTCATTCGCCAACCAAGAGTCCAAAAGCCAAAGATATCCAGTTAAGAAGACTTTTTCAGCTCTAATAAACATATCAATCAAACAAACATTTTGGACAAAAGAAGGTTACTAAAGATTTGTGACCAAGATAAGTATTAGAAATGTTTAATTTAGAAATGTTACAGTTGGATAATGCGTTTATCAGCCCAACCTGGTGGACAAACCATGTAACTGCAATATATTTTTTGGCATTTGCGTATTGCAAGTTATTTCTAAATATGTGTGATGCTCAGTTTTTTTTAATGGTACAATACTGGTTCTGTGTGCATGAGGGAAAAGTCTTAACGGGCTAGAGAGCATAACACGACTTACAATTTCGACAGCTGCCAAAACTGCCAAACAGTCCAGCTCTATGTGAGCTTGACTGGCCCACCCTGCAGCATGCCAAGAGCACTTTTACTGTTGTTGTTTGCCTTCCCCAAAGTAATAATCCCACTCTTTAGCATTTCTCTCTCTCTGGACCCTTCATGGCATTTCTCTTCAATCAGGCAGGAAGCACAATAAGCTTACGTTCTTTTTTTCATTTGAGTGTGATGATTACTTATGATGGAATCTGAATCCAAATGAATTATAACCCCCGAGCGGTGACACAAGGGAGAGCTTAAGTGCCAAAAGCTGTCTTTCAAAAGAAGAGAATTTCTCCTTTAAAGCTATTCCAGTATGCAGTTAGTGAATAATCTTGGAGAGAAGGATATCCAGATGGCTGCTTGTCATTCTCTGAGTATTTCGCTCTGCAAACCTACAAAGGATGTTACGCCATTTCAAATTCAGTGGTGTTATTATTTTACATACTCACTTTACTTCACAATATGATCACACCTTCAGATTGTGACTTAGAAAATAAAAAAACAATATATAAATGAAAAGCAAACCAACAATTTACAATACTTTTTTTTTAATTGACTGAATAAGTCAGTCAAGTGATTAGTTGGTATTCTGATAATAAATGAATAATATTTTAGTTATTTTTCCAAAAATGTGAGGATTTTCTGCTTTTCTCTTATACGACTGGACATGGAATATCTTTGGATGTTGGACTGTTGTTTAGGCAAAGCTAATTGCCTAAAGATGTCGGCTTGGGCTCTAGAAAATTGTGATGGACATTTTTAAGTTTTCTGATGTCTTACCAAAATTGGTTAATCGAGAAAATAATCAGTAGGTTAATAGATAATGAAAAACCCCAATCCGGGTGATGAAATAAGAAACGTCTGAGTTTCCAGACAAAATAATCCAGCAATTTAAACACGAATGGCTTTCATCAGCATTAATTCAAGAGCTTGTGTTCATACAGTAAGTGGTATGATACATTACCTTTGACCTCATCCGTGTCTCGGTAACCAAATCAGTGGTGAGTGCAGCTTAGTCCACTTCTCACATGTGGACAAAATAAGAATCACCATCATTTATTTGATTTATTTCGATGCCCTTGATTTTCAGGAATACATGCTAAAGAAGAACAGTGAGTCATTTCATGACAGCTAGAACAGAGGGTATGTAATCATCAATCATTATTAAAGTAGCTCTGTAACAAAAAGAAATAAACTATGTGGCGTGTTGTACAGTGAATCAGACAAAATCAAACGGATGGCTTCCTCGCTGAGTAGTTGTCCACTTTGTCCTAAGATCTTCTATAATCAATTTTTACATTCCAATCACTTACCACAAAGAACCTACAGTATGTCAGATGGACAGCGGAGGCTACAGGCTGGGGGACAGACTACATACCTATTACATCAGTCAGTTTCAGAGTACTTGTTCTGACACAGGCCAAAGTAATCCTCAGTCTACTTTTTGGGCTTAAATGAAGTTTATAAAAAAAAAAAAAAACAGGGGCTCCCTGTCGCTCTACTGAATACTTCTCACAAACAAACCAATGATCAATTTGTATTCTTCTCGGCACCTTTTGACTTCACCATTTCCCAATATTCTCCTCCAGAGTAAAGTGGGTGCTTCCTCCGGTGTTACCCAAGATGAATAACACTGGCATAATCATAAAACAGACCTCACCGTGGAAATCTATTACAATTTTACCACCAGTCAGACAAATGGCATTTGAATTGATAGCCACATTCACAGGTTGGTAAGAAAAGAATCAACCTTTCAAGACAGGAAATGACCCGGTCGCAGACACCATTACTGCAATAAAGCAGAAGGATAATCAGACTGTCTATAGATGACAATTTAACGGCTGAAGAAAATGCAGCCTAGCCAGTCGGAGCTAATTTAGCTAACATTACAAAAGGACCTTGCAACACCAATATTTTGCACTTTCAATATCCCCAAACTCGATTTTGGGGTTCACACCCTGTGATTGAACTGTCTGAAATGATAATAGCTGTCATCAAGGTTAGTTTTAAGCCAGCATCATTTGATGTTTTGGACTAGGGCCCAGGATTTAGAGTTTTATTCAGTTTAATATTTCAGCTCAAGGATAAAGTTTATATTGTAGACTGTGGGCAAAACATTTATTAGAATCTATTTAATAATGGAGAAACCACAAACAAGTCTTCAAAGGCCTACGTGGTGTGGAACTGGGACACTGGACATCCGTGCAGTGCTACTGATTTGTGCAGACATTGCAGAGAAATTAGCAAGGACGTTTTATTATGGAGTGACTGACCCTACTGACACCCAGACATGTTCAGCCTTCCAAATACCTCACTCCCCTCCTTGTAACCTACCTGTCTGACAGCAGCTGGAAAATAGCGTGGGCTATTTCTGTGTATTGACCCAAAGAAGACCTTTCACCCTGTCTACATTACAGGCCCACCTCCTGCAGCCACTAAAACTGCAAAGGGTAACGGTGGAATCACAGTCATCTACAACAAGCGCATGTGTTCTCCCAAAGACCTAAGACCATACTAAATATGAAACATTTGCAAACATCACAAACTATGAAAAACATGAGGATGTCACAAACACTAGCAGTGTACCTAAAGAAAAAATAAAATTGGATTCTTGAATCAAAAGTGACTGTTGCCTGCCATTTAAATGAGGTACTACTGTATTTACAGAGTCAATATGAAGGGGTTTGCAGTGGCAAATGAATGTAAAACAATTAAACATTAAAGCAGGTTTTTCAAAGGCTTTCTGAGGTAAACAATGTATTTGGTTTGTATATTAGACAGGGACAAGCATCTAGTCAGATTCAAATTAGAGTGAAAACAACTGAGATGCCCATGAGGGAAAACGTTTGTGTATCTGCTACACATCGTTACTATATTATCTATAATTGCACCCATTCCACTTTTTCTCTTTCGATACCTGTTCTGATATCTGCCACGTATGTGAAGCCAGGGATTGCTGTAACTGAAATTAATGGTATCGGCAAAAAAATCCGCATTTAATGTGGATCCGTCATGCAATAGCTAATGGCAATCAACTTAAAAGAGTAGTACACAGATTTAGGACTGCACTCTAACACTGGCAGCCTTGCAATCGACAGTTTAACAGAAATGATCAAAGTCAATGCACTAAAAGAATTTTCTATTCCATGCATTCTGCTGCTTGTCAAAACCTGGCAGCTACCCACAACTCAACTGCCAACAGTTCAGTCGGAGATTCAGTTGTGTTATGCTAGTAGTGGTTTCGAGCAGATACAGTATGAGGAGAGGGCAACATAGGGGTGTAAGCTCACCTCTTTATTACTACACAACCCCAAGTTTCCATTTTGAAACTTCTAGTCTACAGCCCCAACTGACAAGCCACAAAAGGCACTGTACGACCTTTTTCACAAATGCAGCAGTACTCCTTGTAAACAGATCTCTAGAAATTGGTGGTTTCCTTGAACCAGCTCAGTAGCTGCACCAATACCAATCCATCTAAATCAGAGCTGTGCATCTCATATTTGTCTCATGATTAATCCTAACTTCTACAGAACAAAACAATTTTTTTGAGGATAAGACCTCCTGATATATTAGAAGGGATTTTCTGTGACATTGTCAAAACAAGCAGAGGATATTTTACACTGAAATAAATGAAAACGCCCAAACAGTATTTGGGTCTAATCCTTGCACCGCATATGGAGGCATCTCTCTGTAATAATAAAATTTGTCATTAAAACATAATTTACAGTAATATGTTAATGAGAATAGTCTGCACTTGGCATCTTAACACTTCAGGAACATGAGCTGTGGAGTTTTAATTATTCTCAGGATTACTTGGGGCCTAGTTCTCATCTTATCCAAACTATAATAATAGAAGAGTGTTGATATAAAAAGAGAGCTTAAGCAGCTTAACCTCTTTTCAGTCAGAATAGATCTCCCAGGGACATGTGAATCATGCAAGATGATTATTTGAGAAAGGACTGAACTAACTGCATTAATATGTTTGTAAAATGAAAGTAAGGCAACACCCTTAAAAAGAGAAAGACCTGAATTTCATGAAAAGCCAGAGTCACAGATGTATATTTGTGGAGAGCTTCAACAGGGAATTGATCCTCTGAACTGTAATATAAAGTACCCTCAAGCTCATTCCCTGTAGCAAAGCTCTGAAATGGCTCTGTAAGAGTTATGATGGTCAATGCAAATTAATGTAGCCGTGATTCATGGGAAAGCCCTACACTGGTGCCCTCTGTGCCATTTTATGGCCGTTGTAAACCATAGCCTCCATCCACCATAGAGCTGCATGCGTATGAGGCAGAACCACATGTGGACCCGAGAAATTCCAAAGAGAAAAAAAAAAACTGAGTGAAAAAGTCAGTGAAAAATAAGATTGGATTAATCCCAGAGCATTCAGTGAGAGTGTGAAATAAATGCACACCAATATTCCACTATTATTCAGAATATGACAATATTCCCAATTTGATACAGGTCGTGTAAACAGCATATTCTGTTTGGATATTCCGAATAAGGCTTTTTTTTCTGAATAGCATTTTCCAATAAAGACGTGATTAGTTTTTTGAATATGCGCACACATCGCTACCACAACCTTTTTAAGAAGCTGGTTGAACGAATTAAAGAGGGACGCTGTGTACGCACACGCTGTGTAGGCCACCACCGCTGGTAAACTTTAAAAAATTCATATTTCGCACGATTACATGTAAACAAGAATATTAGTGGAATATTCACTTTGATAAGTCATGTAATCAGCTTAGTTGGAATATCGTCTTTTTGGAATAAAAAAAAGGGCAAAAAAACGGAATATTATATGCATGTAAACATAGTCACTGTTCATACAACACCTCTGCCACCTGATCTCCACTTTTCACACCCTTATGTAGAGGACAACAACATGTCCTCTGTGACATAGTGTATTAATAGTTTTACTTGGAGTCACGACTATTCAACCGAATGGTGTTACACTGTATTTTCTCTTGTTGGCTTTTCTGGTGCAATGCTAGTATTCCACCACGATAATCTGACGTGGGTGGCATAACAGATTTGTTAACAGTAGGAGAAAAAAACCATTTAAAACAAATTAAATGAAGATGCTGGGAGCTAAATGATTCATGTCATGGGCTAATGAACCAGCAGTTTTTCGCCAGCTTGACTATTCATTTTCATGTAGTTAATATCGTCAAAGCAAAAGGAAATACTGAACACAAAAGGAAAGGAGCTCTGCCAACACATATGACAAAGAGCATCTATGAAACACTCATAGTGGCATAGCAAGGGGTGGTAAGTTTACTGTTACTGAATTAAGTCAAAGCAAAAGGTTTCACATGTCTAAGTTTGTAAAATCTTCTAATTTGTTTCCTTAACACTGGACGGAGACGGAAAAACAGCATCTTGTTGTTTCAGCTCCTTAGAGGCAGTCATAGTACATTGACCTGGTTTTCTCTGAAACTGTTCATTTGAGTGACTTTAGTTGGAAAAATGCTTTGGGCCCTTCAGGCTGTCGTGAGCAAAGAATAGAAGAGCAGCAGTTGGCATCAAACCCCTGCTTCTTTATTTTGCAGTGGCACTGCAGCAAGAAAGCAAAGTAATTAACAGTGACAAAAAGCCATCTAAATAAGGAGATGGCATTGAGGCATGTCAGGTTCAAGCTCACTTGCTTCACAGACTTTTTGTCTATCCAACCACGCTCCCTTGATGAGCCAGCCAAATCCAGCCAATGCCAGAGGGGGTGCATTGCACTGCGAGGTCTTCTGACCAGCGCCAAGATAACACATTTTAAGTGGGTGAAAAAGAGGCAAATGTCTTAACGAATCAAAAGCGACTGATGAGAAGTTGCTGCTAGGCACAAGCTACAAGAGAGCACGGAAAAAGTGTCTAACTATTATTTGTGGTATCATCTTAAGATCTGAAGGCCACCTGACTTTGCACAGCCAAGAACATCCACCTGCAGAGACCCAGGGAGCCCATTATCAGTTTTGGTTGTTATAGATTTTCACTAAAAAAACTATTCAATTTTTTCAACTAGGAGCAGAGCAAGTTTTTTATGTCTGCAAGACAGAACATGTCACATATGTCACAAATTTTATGCAGACACGTTACAAAGTTATTCTGGATGGATAGACCAACTATTAAAGGGATCAATGATTACAGAGGCTTACATTGTCAAATACATACTGTACATAAGTAAGTACTCACTAAGAAAATAGTATTTTTTCCTAAACAATCTTCCACAGTCACGGTCTGATTCAGCCTGCATAGCCAGAATATCGTCTACATCCTGTAAGCTCAGTTTTTGCTTCCAGTTTCAACAATTGATACAGCCTGAGTATAACGCATTGTATTAATCAGCAAAAGAAGTTTAGATGACGTGGTTTGCCACATCTCCCAAACCTTGCAATCTAATGTGCATAAAATGAAAAGCATATTTCATTAAATAATGAAACATTAAAACTAAATAAATCTTAACATGTCTGACATTCAGTTGATTACAGATTCAGACAGAGAGCCCATGACCAAATTGTCATGCTCTGATATAGCTGTAATTCACTTGTAATGTGCATACACTGGATTATACACACTGCAGAGTAAGACAATGCCCCCCCCCCCGCACCCCCTTCTCTTCCGGTTTGAGCAGGTCTCCTGCCTTTCAGATGTGTTCAGGATTAATATGAGACTCTTTCTAAGAATCTGACAGCTCATCTCTTCAAAGACTTTTGCCAGATAGTAGCTCTGCAGTGGGATTTCAATAGCAAACTCCCTACAGGAGCACGTCTGCCATGGAGTGGGCACATCTCTCGTCTCAGCACTGGTCTGTTTACCTGCAGGCTACATGTCTGACTGGAGGAGTCGATGGCAGTCTGGAAGCAAGGTCCTCATTTTAACAACAAACAAACAAGTATTGAATGAACAGCTAAATATAAATTTGACTGAATAAACCATTGACATCCTGGTGTTTTACTTTGATGGCAAACACTGTCAAATCTGTGTGTACTTCTCTAAAACATAAAGATCAACTATGTATTTAAAACTGTTATTCATTGAGGCCTTTTTCCGTTTAATTGTGGCTGAAACAAACCAATGATGAAAATGTAATTATAGTACAATATCAAAGCCAATCCTAATGTAGAGTATTTATGTCATTACTCTTCAGCTGTTAGCCCACAGAGATACTTCCTGCATGCAATCATATTTAGCTCATAATCATTACTCCTCTCTAGAGCTGTGCGATTGTCTATAAGGAGCTCCTGACAGATGCCACAGCCCCAAATGTCTGATAACTACGGTGACGGCTTGCCCTTGCCACATCCTCATTAAGAAAGTACAGGACAAGGAGCAAGTTGGGCAAACAAGCAGAATCCATTCTATTATTGGCTGTGGGCTCCCCTGCCACACCACCATTAATTAGCTGGTCTTACAGAGTGATAGGATAAGAGAAAACAACAAGCCATGTGCCAGAATCTATTGCCTGGAGGCCTGGCTTTTTAATTAGTTATGCATGTCTCATGAAGCTACAACATTTATTCCCGTATATAATTATTACTGATGTCAAAACATGTCAAAAATTGACCAATTTTGAGGAAATAACTGCATTTAGTACAACCAAGCAATCAACAAATGTGCGACTGTTCTGGATATTGTTGTATACAATATAGTGATGGCATTGCAATATTCTCTAAAGGTAAACTGAGCCTTGAAAAAAATCTTCTAGCGCCACAGTGCTTAACGTCCTGACATTTTTTACCCAACTGTAGATCACCCTTTGCAACAAAAACAAGAAGGATTAATGTGCAAAAAACAGCAGTTGGTGGACAAAACCAGAGAAGATTCAACAGCCATGATCCAGGCTCTGTGACGCTTTAAGCTGAATGCTAACATTAGCGTACTAACATGCACAATCACAATGCTAACATACTGATGTTTAGTATGTTCATCATCTTATTTTGACATGTTAGCATGCTTATTAACTTATGAAATAAGTTTTTCACCTGAACTTATTCATCATCTGTGAATCAAAAGCACCTTAGATGTAACAAAACTAACAAACTAAAAGGCATAGTCACACAGCAAGGGTTGCAATATGCAATGCACGTTTGTCAATGTAGTATTTACCACAATGGCATTGTACTAAGCAGCACCAACTTAGCTAAAATGCTATTTATCTACCTTATAGTTCAAGGGCTGGTCAACATCGATTGGCCCAAAGTGGTCAGCACAGCTCAGGTCAAAGATGATCAAATTCTATCTTTGGGCGCACCCAGTTCCACTCAGTGCACCACTGACATCTGTGCAGAGCTGCCACAACAAACCACATCCACCCCCAGCAAAGCCATGATACACAGAGCTTGCCACATAGCACAAGACCCCAGGCACACCCTCAACCCTTTCTTTACACTGCTTCCATCTGGCCTTAAACACCGGTCCCTGGCCTTGAAACAGGGATGCTGTGGGTGGAGTTTTGTTCCCTCTACCATTCACTCAACAAAATACACAGATAAATATTTGTGTAGATTCTGTATGTATAGTTACTGTACTGTGTGAATGGATCTGATGTCTCTCATATAATCGTCTTGTGATATACAATGTATTTATGTACAGTATCTTTGTATTTAAGTGAGGCCTTGTACAGACGTTGGCAACAAATTTAAGGACATTAAGGAATGTATCTATGTAAAACGACAAGCCATGTGCAAAGGCTGTTTTTCAGCGACAATGTGAACATATAAATAAATAAATAATTATATTATAAATAATTTACCCTAATGCAGTATATAACCATGCAAATGTGTAATCTAAACTTAGTGTGCAAAGTAGTCCGGCAATGTTTTTTTTTATTTTGCTCACTCCTTTCTCCTCGATGGTAAGTAATCTTGTATGTAAGTATGAGCTGTAAGTATTGGACCTGTGGGGGAACAAAATCTTGTTGTTAAGCCTGGGTAAAACTATTCCTGATCACTTTAATTACTGAAATATGTATGTACTTTAATAACACAAAATCATAATTACCACCAATTCCAATATTTATATAAATTATGTCAACTCTGGCATCCAAAAGATAAGGGCTACTTTCCAATTTGGCAAAACTATGTGGCCTCACTTAATTACACACGTTCGTGTTCCTCTATTAAGAAAAAGAAGGTAGTTATTACAAGTTATTATGTTAATAAATATGGGCACTGTAAATTTTAGAAAATAAGTCTGCACCCATGCAAAAAAAAACGACTGCAGGAAGACATATCTAGATAGTCTACACAAGTGTAAATGATAGGGGTTATTGCCACCCTTTAGGCACATTGCCACAGATTAAGGTACAGAAGGCATTCTTTCTATTGATTGGATGGTGTGTCATCACATTGAGGCTGTAAAAAGATCTTAAAAGTAACTTCATCTCTCCTCAAGCCGGCAAGGAAGGTAATACGGGTGCAACAGTGTATTGCATCAATCACTGTCAGAAAGTCTATGAAGCAATTTCATTACATTTAATAAACTACAGTATATTTTCTTCATTATTGATAGCTACAATCAATGTCATCTATGTTCTATTTGTTAGAAGCCCCTCATTTTGTAGCCAAAGTGGGCAAATTACCTGAAAATACAGCAAACATTATTTATATAAGTAATGTAATAAATCACTATGTTTCTGCTGGTCTCTAAACACCGCTGCTATGGAGGTAACCCTCCTTATTATCCACATGTTAATTAGTTTGCCCCTTTGGAGCTCTCTTCCTTTTTGTTTTCATTTCCGTCATGTAAAGTTTAGATACAGGTTTTTTGCTATTAAAAGGTTAAAGGCTTCTATATTCTCTAAAAATGGTGATGATGATAAATGAACATGGAGGCTAAAAACTTTAAATGTAGGCTAGTTATTTCAATATTTAGCCAAAGAATCCCATTTTCTAGCTTCTGGACAATCACCTATTAAATCGTTTAATATCTAAAACTAATACATCTTTGTCATTAAAGTCATGAAACACGACAAATGATTCAGTCTTGAAAATCACCTAACTTTAAAGGAATAGTTTGGTACTTTTGGAAATACACATACACTTTCTTGTGAGTTAGATGACAACCAATGATACCAATCGTCTGTCTTTAAAGTAATATAAAGCTACCACCAGCAGTCATATCGCTTAGCTTAGCACAAAGTCTAGAATCGAGGGAAGAAAACTAGCCTCCGTCTGTCCTTTCATCTAACTCTTAAAAAGAAGGTGAATAAGCGGATTTCACAAAATGTCTAATTATCCATCCATAGGACAAGCAATGACAACCAGGAGCTCTCTGACACTGCCAGCTACATGTATTGGCTAGACAGCTAAGTGAGAGTTCACAATCAGCGTGTGAGCATATGGTATAGAGTACACCACTAAGTATGCTACAACTTTTACTCATCCTTCACCTCCGCTTTCCTTTCTCTTCCTCAATTTCGAATGCAAACGATGGAAAGACATGCATTTAGTGGTCCACTACATTTGACTTATCAAAACAGAAGACACAAACATGTATTCCTACTGTAGGTGATTGATGGGAAGCTGTCACAATCTCAGTCATCTGCTTTCCAATACAGCCATTACAGTATACAAACAAGCATATGGCAAGCTGACGGTTATCTTCAGGACTCTGTGTGTGTGTGTGTGTGTGTGTGTGTGTGTGTGTGTGTGTATACACTAAGCTTAGTGAATGTAAGGAGCTGTGTGTATATTACTGATGTACCATAGGGAGCAACCGAAAGCTGCAATATTAGGTTGAGAGTAAAAATGAGTGTGAATTGGCTAACAGTGCTCTGCCATTTCCCACCGACAATTAGGCTTGATCGTTCACATTCTCCCTCTTTCTCTCTCACATACACACAAAACACAAACAAGCATGTGCACACTACTGGGCTCTTTGTTTCCCCATTATCATCCACCACTTTGTGAAAATTTGCAAACAAATTTTATTTGGGTATATTTGTCTCAGAAAAAGAACTAGCTTTGTAAAGCATGCACATCTTTTTTTTTACATTCATAGAGTATATCTTTTTGTTTTTTTGTTTTGGGGGTGGGGGAAATGTATTTAAAACCATCTGTAGTCAGAACTATGGGTGAAGATGGATATTTGCTGTACCTTGTATATGATTCTCCCATGTCGTGCAGAGATAGAAGTAGAGATTCACTTATGAACCCTTTGATGTGAATGCAAGGGACAATGTTACATGATAGAGATGAAATGAAACAATCTGCAGCTTTAAATATTTCATTGACTGAGCAAAAATATGTTAGGGCCATTGCAGAGCGTCCAAATCATACAATTATGTTTGTATCATCTATTAAGTTTATATCCAATTAGGTGTATGAATCCTCTGCTCTGATTTTAACATTAAGAACTGAATTACTGTTGGCAAGGATACATAAATAGGCATCACTGGGAAATGGGATTCAAGCTTGTGCTCAATGCTGTTATAAAACTGATAGAGAAATAAGTATGCAGAGATTAGTATGAATGAGGAGATTGTTTGAGTTTAGCTTAAAGCACAAATCCTTCTGGAGGGAGCGATTTGGTAGCTGTTTGTACCCTGCTGTACTTGCATTGCATTCAACAGTTCATCCAATCAGATGATCCTGTGAACACCTACAGTGACATCACCCCCTCCATATCTGCCAGCGAGAACGGCAGATATTGCTCTCAACCCCATCAGTAACAAAACTCCTCCACTCACAATCTGTTTAGTCTTTAATAAATCAGCCCGGCAACACCCACATATTCCTGTGGCCTTCAGAAATGGAATTTATCATTCAACTGTTGACCAAATCTGGCACACCCTGAGCTGTGCTGGCATCCGTCAGGGAGGTTACACACATACTGTTGATTTATTAGCATGATATACTGGACATAGCAAAATAAAATATGTTCCACAGGGCATAAGCCATTTATCTTGAAACTGTCACAAACCAATCTTCACCGCAAGGACAAGGAGAAATAGTAAAAAAAAAGGAAAACACAAAAGAAAGTTGACCAAGTAAGCAAAGCAGTGCAATTAAGGCCTTCATACAATCAGGCATACAGATATCTTGAACTGAAACTGCTTTATACCTTTTTGTATAATCTAGCCTCTAGTGTCTGTAGATCCACTGACACCAAGGCAGACGAAGGCACCAAAGGGCTGGTGTCTTCACCAACATTTAGGCCAAGTGGATGGTGCGATTTCTGGATTTAGATGCTCGTTTTGCTGACAGGCGAGCCACGGAGTGCTTTTCTGGAGCTCTTTTTATGTCCATAGTGCAGACCACCAGCCTTAAGCCAACTTGTCAGGAAAAAAAGAACAGATTTCATCTAGCATATGGAATCTCAATGGGGGCCAGATAAAGCAGACCGCTGGTATTGCCCTCTGTACTTGCAAAAAACAATTAATCTTCATTCTTTCCCACCTTGGTTGCTCTTGTTTGGACCAGTGTCAGCAGCACAGAGAGACAAAGGATAAGTGGGGAAATCTGAAAAGATGCAGTTTGACTCTTTGGCTACTTTTCACATTTTTACTATTCTCCTGTGAACAAGGATATGCAATACCAGTGTTTCTCTTGAAGAAAGAAAATCCTGCTCACTCTGCCATAATAAAGAGCACAAGACAGAGATGGAGTGATAAAGGGGTCATCTCATACTGTGCCCGGCCATGTGCTCTGACCTCTCCATTCAGTTCAGATGGTCTCAGTTTTTATGAAGTACAAAAACTCTGTGGATGACATTCCTCTCAATGTCTTTCATCCTCCTAGCTTAGACCTTGTCAGTGGTCAGCACTTGTTGTTGCAGTACAACAAGAAGAGTGGCAAATGATTTATGAGATCCTGTGGCATATTGTTTATTTGATCCAAACAAATGCGTCAATTAATGCAGTTTAGGATGCACTTTGATTCAAGAGGATTAGGTAAAAACCCATCAGAAATGACTTAGCCTGGTCTTCATTTCAGAAAATAAGCCAAAGGTTTAATTACCTTCAAAAGCATGCATCATTCCAGTCAATGATGCAGGACTTAGTTCATTGGGGCTGAGTGATATCACAGTGACTCATTGCTCAACAGGGGTTTTTGCTCAGTAAAAGCTCACAAAAGATAGGAAATAAATGCTGATGCCTCCCTGGTGCTCTCTCCTGTGCCAGTTCCTTGCTACCTACAAACTACCTCTAACAAACTGAACAACAGTCCCTGAAATATTACCCATTAAGCCCAATGCCACTATAAACCTGGAGCTGTCAGCTGATTTGTGAATCCAATTAGCTTCCTCTCTGTAATGGTTGTTTTCGGTGCCATTATGTAACTCAGCTGTTGCTGGCATCTGTCAACAAAGATTCAGCTTTCACATCATACGGGACGGATAGCTAAAATAACTTTATAGCATCACCTTTCAGGTATTGCATTACGCATTACTCCATCAAATACATTTATCATGAGGACAAAAGTGCCATTCTGACATGAAAAACAAAAGTACTGTATGGACACTATAAGAAAGACATTAAAAGCACAACACAACATAACTGTGTAGATGCACTAGCCATGCTATCTGTATGTATGACAGAGATCAGCAATCCCAGTCTGTCAGTCAGTCCACTTTTGTCCAGACGGAAAGATCTCAGCAACAATCGGATGCCCAAGACAAATTGTTCCTGTTGGAGACAATCAAAGCTTATCTTATCTCATCTTATGTATAGCTATGACATTTTGACATCCAATGTGTCCTAAGGATGAACCCCACTGACTTTGGTGATCCTGACTTTTACTGTAGCGCCACCAGCAGGTTAAAGTTTTCCTGTGAAATATCTCAACAGCTACTCAATGGATTGACACAAAATTTGTACAGACATCCATGGACCCCAGAGGATGAGGCCCCTGTCTTTTCCTCTTGCACCACCGTGGAGCTGATATTTGTGGTTTTAAGTGAAAGTATTGGATGGGTTGCCATGAAATTTGGTACACACAATAGTGACGCAGTTAGGATGAACTGGAATCACTCTGGAGATCCTCTGGCTTTCCATGTAGCACCATGATAAAGTCAATACTTTGGTTTGTAACTACATACCGGCAAAACTAACATTCCCATCAGCCATATATTCACTGTACTTTGAGTGTCGAACTAACTACCATTTGTTAGCATGCTAACCTGCTAAACTAAGATGTTGAACATGGTAAGCATCATGCCTTCTTCTTCTTAATGCCACTGTGAGTATGTTAGAATGTCGATGTTTAGCCCAAAGCACTACTGTGCCTAAATTCAGCCTCACAGAGCCACTGGCATGGCTGAAGAAAGTGTGGTGGCTCCCATCTTCACCTATGGACTGTTCTATTTAATTATTTCTTTCGTTCTAAATTAACAATGGAATTTATTAATATTAAATTGCAACAGATGGAACTTACATTAAAAGGTCATCAAACACATTCACACCTTCCTGCATTCATGGCCCGAACACTGAAGTGCAGAAATATATGCAGCGGAGTTTGGCATGTGATAGTATGCTAAAATCAGTGGCAAATAAAATGGTGAAATGAGCGTTTGCTGACAGCACTGTGGGAGTGCAAACTGAAGGTACACAACAGTTGGCATCAGTTGACATCTGGGAAAGAGACAGGCTGCTGACAGGGAAATAATCTCCACCCGAGCTACAGCACAGTGGAAGCTGTCCACTGCAGCTGTGATGCTCCGTAGGGAGCAAGGACTCCAAGGTCTGCTTGGAGAGACTTTTAAAGATACAGTAAAAATTGAGGAGCACACTATATTCTAGTATTCCAGTCACTTAACATTGTCACACTAAGAGACCAAAGGATAGCACATCTATGATGACTCCGATCCCATGGGCATCCGATACATGCAGGAGGCCATTGTCAGGTCAGTTTGATGTAAAATTATCAATGTGGTAAAATAAAAAGGAGAAAAAAACTGAGTGTAGGACAAAAGGAGGAAAAGGACAGAGTCCTACTGTGTGTGCGTCATTGTTTATTAGTTTTCCTTCTGCCTCTGGATAACTCTGAATAGATTATTTTTAGCTCTATTTCAGGTTGGCATTATTCATCCAATTAAATCCTGGTCCAATATAGAAACAGTGTACTGCATATGTATCATAGTTTGACTTCTTTGTAACAGTGCCAAATGATGTCAGGACTTTGATGTTGTTGTTTTCTCATTCTAATTTCCTGCTGAGCTTGTGAAGGTCTAGCCAAAAGGCCAAGTGCACAAAGGAAGATATTGACACGTTCTCTACATACAGTAAGAGAGTAATTTCAATTAGTATTTCCTCAGGCTCAGAAAATATTCAGAGGGGGCATCTGAACTGTTTGAGACCTACAGCCTGCGGCCTAAAGAGGGATTCAGTTTGGGCTGACCCAGGTGGAGGTCTCCTCAGCTCACAGACAAGGCCAAATCAATGAAGGGTGCAGTGAAACGCAGGCAGTAAACCCCACCAGGAAGGTGTTTAGATGCCCAGCCACATGCAGAGGAGGAATATGAAAGTAAATGAGGATTCACATGGCGAGAAGGCTACAAGGACACACATAGGCATGAGAGGTAAATAAATAAGCCCTGACAGGAAACATAGGAGCTGATGTCTTTCTGTGGATTGTTGCAGCTTCCATCTTAATGTTACATTCTTAATATGTTATAATGTTAATTATTAACAAAATCATTGTGCTGAATATTCTAATGGCAGGTTTTTTATTTTATATGTTAATGAATAGAGGCACGATATTCAAATATAAAGATATTTCTTGTCAAGTTGAAAAATTGTCTCGCGTTATCAGTACACACTGAGAGCGTGTAAGCGTTAGCTTCTCTTCCTTGGACAAAAATTGTAAAAATCTTTCAAAATGTCACAAGGTGATGACGTGAGGGGAAAAAAACTCACTACTGCACTGCAGGTCAAACATAAAGCTGAAGTTAGTTTTATAATCACAGATTGGACAAGTGTTTTGTGCAACTGAGTCTGCATGGAGTAGAAGTTAGTTTAAAGGATGTTGTATCATCAGAGACTGTCACCACTTACCACCTCTGCTCACCAATTCCCTAGTGGAAACCTGACTGCTACACGTAATAGACTGCTACACGTCTACCAAACTACTCTTAGAAATTATAATTTTTATGTGTGCTATGTCATCCCATGGGCCTACCACCTGTGGGAGGACCCGCTGGGGGTGGTTGCGCTGCCACACGGACAGACTTGACGGACCAGACCCGGGCGGCAGAGGCTGGCTCTGGGGATGTGGAATGTCACCTGTCTGTGGGTTAACGCCCCAGAACTTGTGCAGGAGCTGGACCACTACCAATTAGATCTGGTGGGGCTTACCTCTACGTACAGTCTCGGTCCTGGAACCATACAACCATATAGTAGTTGGACTCTTTTCTTCTCCGGAGTTACCCAGGGTGTGAGGCGACGGGCAGATGTGGGCATTTTCACAAGCCCCCGGCTGAGCGCCGCTACGTTGGAAATGAGAGGCTGACCTTCCTACGCCTGCAGGTTGTTGGGGGGAAAACTCTGACTGTTGGTTGTGTATTTGCAGTAAACAAAGGCTCAGAGAATTTGGCCTTTTTTGAGACCTTGAATGGAGTCTTGCATGGGACTCCAGTGGGGGACTCCATAGTTCTGCTGGGGGACTTCAACGCGCACGTGGGCAATGACGGAGACACATGGAGAGGCGTAACTGAAAGCCTCCCTGATCTGAATTTGAGTGGTTGTTCATTGTTGGACTTCTGTGCTAGTCAGGGTTTGTCTATAACAAACACCATGTTCAAACATAGGGATATACCAGAGCACCCTAGGCCAAAGATCAATGATTGATTTAATAATCATTTCATCTGATCAGAGGCTGTATGTTTAGGACACTTGGATGAAGAGAGGGTCGGAGCTGTCAACCAATCACCATCTGGTGGCGAGTTGGGTCAGGGGGTAGAGGAAAACGCTAGACAAACCTGGTTAGCCCAAACGTGTAGCGCGGGTAAATTGGTAACGTCTGGAGGAGGCCCCTGTCCGACAGAATTTCAACGTACACCTCAGGCGGAGCTTGTCGCACATCCCTGTGGATGCTGGGGGCATTTACCTTGAGTGGACAATGTTAAAAGTTTCCATTGCTGAAGCTGCGGTGGGGAGCTGTGGTCTTATGGTCTTAGGTGCCTCAAGGGGCTGTAACCCACGAACACCGTGGTGGACACAGGTGGGCAGGGAAGCCGTCCGACTGAAGGAGTCTTTCTATCCCCAGAGGACTCAAGGGGCAGTTGCAGGGTACCAAAGGGCCCAAAGGGCTGCAGCCTCTGCCATGAAAGAGGCAAAGTAGCTGGTGTGGGACAAGTTCAGAGAAGACATAGAGAAGGACTCCCTGTCGGCACCAAGGTGCTTCTGGAAAACCGTTCGCCACCTCAGGAGGGGGAAGCGAGGAATCATCCAAGCTGTGTACAGTAAGGATGGGTTGTTGTTGACCTCAACTGAGGAGGTAATACTGCGGTGGAAGGAGCACTTTGAGAAACTCCTAAATCCAGCTAATACACCCTTTGTGGTAGAGGCAGAGCTGGAGAATGATGGGGGATTGACGTCAATTTTCCTGGTGGAAGTCGCTGAGGTAGTTAAACAACTCCACAATGGCAAAGCCTCTGGGATTGATGAGATCCGTCCACAATTTTTGAAAGCTCTGGGTGTGGAGGGGCTGTTTTGGATGGCACGCCTATTGAACATTGCAACAAGTTTGGGACAGTGCCTAAGGAGTGGCAGCCTGGGGTGGTGGTTCCCTTGTTCAAAAAGGGGGACCAGAGGGTGTGTGCTAATTATAGGGGTCTCACACTTCTCAACCTCTCTGGTAAAGTCTACTCCAAGGTGCTGGAAAGGAGGGTTTGGCCAATAGTTGAACCTCGGATTGAAGAGGAACAATGCGGATTCTGTCCTGGTCTGTCCTATATGTGTTTTGTGGATCTGGAAATGGCGTATGAGCGGGTCCCCCTGGAGATACTGTGGGAAGTGCTGCGGGAGTATAAGGTGGGGGTCCCTTCTCAGGGCCAACCAATCTCTGTATGACCAAAGCGTGCGCTGTATCCGGGTCCTCAGCAGTAAGTCAGACTCATTTCAGGTGAGGGTTGGCTTCCGCCAGGGCTGTGTTTTGTCACGAATCCTGTTTGTAATATAAACAGACAGGATATCGAGGCGTAGTCGGGGTGGGGAGGGGGTTCAGTTCAGTGGGCTAGAGATGTCATCGCTGCTCTTTGCAGATGATGTAGTCCTGTGAAGTGTGAAGCAGCTGGGATGAGGATCAGCACTTCTAAATCTGAGGTGGTTTGGGCATCTGGCAAGGATGCCCCCTGGACATCTCCCTAGGGAGGTGTTCCAAGCACGTCCAGCTGGGAGGAGGCCTCGGGGAAGACCCAGAACTAGGTGGAGGGATTATATTTCCAACCTGGCCTGGGAATGCCTTGGGATCCCCTAGTCGGAGCTGGTTAATGTGGCTCAGGAAAGGGATGTTTGGGGTTTCCTGCTGGAGCTGCTGCCCCACACTGGAAGCAGAAAAAGATGGAAGGATTGATGGATGTGTACTATGTGATCTCCTCAATAAAACAAATCTAAGAGAAAGAATGGTCCTAAAACAGAGATATAGGACCGAGCAAATACTACTAGTACAAATAAGCACTTGCCACAGAAGCAAACAACTGAACAAACAACTCCTAATTTTGTGATGATTAACCAAGAGAGCAAGCAAATTAGAGTGTGTAACAAATAATACAAAGCGAAAATAGTAACATGGACAGGAGAAATTGCGATGTGAAAGAGAACGCCTGATTGACTGATATGTAGGTGCATTTTACAGGTCAGAAACAGACAGAGCAATGCATTAACAAATCAAATGAAAGCTGTTTTGCTTTCCTCTTGAAATGTTACACCCGTGATGTATCACTTCCTTGTAAATGCTGACCACAATCCATTTCACAAGAAGATTTTTAAAAAAAGCAACTGAACAACTTTTGGTCAGTGAGATGTGCTGAAATTCACAAAAATCTACAAAGTTATCAAAACAGCAGAAGTCTGACTCTGGCCAAGCTCTGTGTGGTAAACACTCTGGTACAGGGCTTCTTTTGAGTTCACACAGTGAATCCTTCATCGTTGCTCTGTATGATATATGAGATAGACATTTACAGTGTTTATGAAAGAGTGTGCATAGTAGGGGTCTCTCAGAGTGAGAATGTTTACAGCAAATAGCAATTCCAATATAGGATTCTCCAAAAAGCCACCTTAGGTAAATGGAAAGCCACCATGAGGTTCCTCCATATTTTAGTAATTTTAAAATAATTTAGTCTGGAGTAGATCTGATTCCACAAGGAGGAAAATAAAAATCCACTCTCATTCAGTGACGCATACTTGGATGTTATTCATTCAGTATCTAGTCTAGCACAATGGAAGTACATTGTCAGGCACGGAGTCATCAGACTTTGCCCTTCTATTCTGCTATCTGTGTTACCGCTCTTAAAAACAACAACCTTCAAGATGCCAAGCTACACGCTGAAAAGGAAAATTTTGATCGTGAAACAAGGCAGGCCTGTTTGGTTCTTTTGGTGAATGATTGTAACTAGCATAGATCTATCAGGGACGTGCTAGCATGTTAGCCCACCAGTTATGGATAAAGCTTATTACACAGGGCAAGATAGAGAAACAGACAAAAAAATGCTGCTGGAAAGTTCTCCATTGTATGAGAACAATCAGAAACATACATTACATATGATGCAACACAGGTAAGAGCAAATTACATTTAACCAGCTTATTCACGTTATGGTATTCGTTTATAGTATTGTTTTTTTCTTTTGCAGGGAATTAGCCATTCAGAGCTTGTCCCCTACATTCTACCAAAACAGGTTCCGTCCCGAGACAATTTTGCAGCGATGCAATTGCTACGGCCAAAGCTTAGCACCACCCAAGACAATTGTGATTGGTTTGAAGAAATGCAAACAAGTTTTTTTATATCATAAAATGTAGATTGGGTGTAGCCAGACCTTACTCCATATTCCATTGTCTGGCAATGCAAGACAACTCAATGTCAGACTGCTCCGAAGGACAAGAATCACCCAGTACCCAGAGGGCTTTAGCCAGACTATTGATAATATGTTTGGATCAAATGTCTGCATCCTCTTGGCATTATGGTTTGTTTTTCAATGTTCAAGCATTTTTTGAATCATGCAAGTGTTCATGTTCCTGTTCATTCTCAATCCGCTCCTCGAGGCATCCTGTGTCTATTATGTTGGAGACATGGTTGCTTTTCAGACAAGAAATCTCAGTGGAAGCTGTTTGTTCCTGGGCCAGACCATTGAACCACACAAATACAGAAGATGAGAGCCCTATGTGTAGGACAGGGTTTGGAATATATAATAATACCACAATATTTCAGAATATATCTGTGATAATGATATTCTTGATGACAAAATACTAAACAATATTTAATAATTAAGCAAATAAATAAGTGGTATAGTTTTATGCCAGCATAAGTATTAACAGTTTTCCCTTCAAATATTCCACAAAAACTCAAAAAAGCATCTCTCAGTTTTTTGGTTTGTAAACAACAGTAGCTCAAAGTGAGATTCTGATTTTGTGTATGATATTTGAAAAAAAGAGTGCAAAGTGCACATCTAAAAACTTGCCAAATTAACATGGAAATTACATCAACAAGTTAGAATATTGCCTTTATTACGATATGATATGTTGCACCGAGTGTTTGGCACACACCAAGCACACTAACTTGAATGTATAATAACTACATGTAAAGGATATCCTGTTACTTTAAGCACTTCACTGAGGCAATATCACCGCTAAAACCTAATAATAGAAAAATCAATACAGTGACACTTGTGTGGCTGTACTATTACATATAGCTACTGGGGAATTTTGAATGTTTTATGTGTCACTTTAGACAAGAGACATTGGCAGCAAAGTAAAAAAACAATCTGTTCGATTCACACCAACTCCAACCTCTGTTCCAGCCAAGGTGCTGAGAGGACAGGAAGCCAAAACACTGTCTTTAACACACTAAAGTGCCTTTTGGGTTGAAAAAGTTATAACAATATTATATATAACAATAGAGCTTGATCAATAAATCAGCTCCATATTAGCTCAACAATGATATATTGGTATTGGCAATATATGTTAAAAATTGCAGTACAAACATGCAAAATATATATTTGAGGTACCTTACAGTATAGTGTTGTCATTACAAGGTTCCTCCATCAAAAAAATACTAAAAGTGATCCTTGTCAAAAATGTTTCATGTATGCGTTCATGTAAAAAAAAAATAATCTTCCAAAATAGTGTTATTAGCGTTTATAAACTCTCCAATATCAATGCTGGATCAACCTTAAAGGTCCTGTATCTGTTAGGCTTTACTCAACAATGGTGTGAAGTAAATTTTACTATTATTTTATTTCCAGTTCAAAATAGCCTATATGGTCTCCACCCACTGCACAGCAGCAGCAGCAGTGGACAGAGGCACAATCTGACATTGTGTGCTTCATCCTTAAAGTAATCCATCATAGCCTGTGTTGTTTTATTTCCAATTGTTTATCCTGGCATTGGCCAAAAGAGAAAAATGCCAGAATCACAGCAAATTCTCAGCATCACTTTGTGCCTTGAAAGAGGCCACTGTGCAACGATGGCGATAGTCACAGCAATATTTTTTGCAGTCTTGCTGCTCCACTGACCACAACAGTTTTACCCGCACCACCTTTATATTAAAGGTGGGGGACGACACATATTTCTCAACAGCCATACAGAGGCCAATACTGACAGGCTGAGGTGAATCCTGATATTGATGTAGCAGGCTTCTTTCATAAGATATGTGAGAACAGAAATGAAAAATCTCCTGAGGTGTAATCACAGAGCTGCTCCCTGTTCAACAGTCTAAAGCAGCATCCAGCTTCTTCAGTCTACTCCATCTTCTCATTTCTCTATTTCCACCATTTTTTAACCAAATTTCAATGTGTTCTTGTCGTAAATTTGCCTTTTCTCTCACTATTTTGAATCAGAGCACTTCAAACTCAAAAGGGATTGTTTAAATTCAATTTGACTCTCAGTTTTAAAGTCACAATTTGATTACATTTTCAATGTAAACCTTTTTTTTTTTCATCAGGGATGGCAATGCAATGGGAGCCACTAGATAGCACAAGGGTACTTTGCAACAACCGTTTAAATTTCTCAGAGTTTCTTTTAGTGGCGCAACTGAATGCACCATTAGTTTAATGACGTGTCCCAAAAGGCACCATGCAGTCCCAGCCCACATGCTTTACCTCTGTTGTTTGTTTACAAAACTCACTCACGGGGAAGGCAAACGTTGCCACTGTGAGGAGTTCAGGGTAGCTGGAGGATTTGCTATTGTTTCTCCGTCATCTCTGACTCCAGCAGTTGGCATGATGTCTGGAAGGAAAAGTGCAGCATGCGGCTTCCGGTAAGCTAGAATTAACCTGTTCTTTAGCTGCATGCTACCAGCCGCTAAGCAACGCTTTGTCTGTTGTTGTGTTTTTCTTCAGACGTGCGCAAGTAGACGGGGATGGAGAGAGAAAAAAATACTGGGGGAAATCGCCGATCCTGATTTAGATAGTTGAAATTCAAATCTCGTTTAGATCAGTTTTCCTATCACATATTGATTTAACACATACACTCTGCAGCTGAACTGATGCCAGTTTCACTAAATGGACTTATCTGTTATATATTACTGATTGTTCAGCTTTGGGAAACTCTAAACGATCACAAAGCTGAACAATCAGACCACATCCCAAAGCTGAACAATCCGACCATCCCAAATGCAGTTTCAGGCAAACACAGACATCGGAACATTAGTGGCAGGCTAAAACAACAGTCATTACCTGATAAACAGCAAGCCACAGGGAGAAAACAAGAGTGGGGAAGCAATGAGACAATGGGAAATTATTGCCCAGGCTCTGGTGTAGCTCCTGCACCTGCTGCTGCAGAGTCCTTAGTTCCAATTTCTACGTTCCTTGCATGGTACTTTATCTCTGAAATGATTAGGAACAAACAGCTCCATCAATCAGGTGGTGCAGCCCCAGAGCTGATCCAAAAACATCTTGAGGCTGCCAAGTTTGTGCTGATTCTGCTGACACTGACAATGTTCAACCCCATAGTCCTTCACACTGCTCTTCAAATGAACTGATTCTGGTACTGTTAAAAAAATCCCACCTGTGTTGAATGTCTCAACTGGAAGAAAAGGCCAGCCAACAAGACAGACACAATAGGATATTCAAACACAGACATGAGAGGAAAATAAAGCCACCAAAACATTCATTCACTGACAAATTAAGCAAGACTTTTTGCCTGATCAGGGGTTGGTTTCACAAAAACAATTTGCAAGGACTGCATGCATGCAGATAGTGACTTGCAGATACATTTGAATCAATCTCACACTCTCAAGGCTCTCACATACTAATGACTGTGTTGCAAGTATGGTGTTTGTTTTGATGAGAGAGAAGCAAATGTTCTCATGTTGCAAATCACAGCTCACATGTTGCAAATTTGGTAAAAAGGGGGCACCAGACAGAATTGCCGTTTCATGTGACTTCATTATTCAGACTAATGTTAATTTTAGGCAATTTCTGTTTGGGAAGCGGGTGATATTTTGTTTTGTCTTAACCAATCAGTAGTGAGCAAATTCCCACCAACATCATTTCGAGTTCAAACAGAAGCTGCAATGGTGGTTATTAGGAATGGTTAACATTTGTCATGTCCATTGACAAAATGTAGGAGTTCTTTTTCTATTTTCTATTGAAATTTTTATTCTGACGTTACAACCTGTACAGCTACATCAAATCTAATCCAACCTTGTTGCCATATATTTGTAGCCAGCATTTCTGGTACCATTGTTCACAGATATAGCCATTTCTTTTATAGTAAGATGAAATCCCAATGTTAAATAATTTTGAGAAAAGAGGTGTGCAGTGATTTAGTGGTATAAAACTAGGTTAAAATAGCGGTAAAGCTGCAAGGAAATCTTACATACCCATAGTGTCAAAAACATCAAGCAAACAGATGAAGAATTGCAATTTCTCTTTCAAGCTTTGTAATTACCTCAGGTTTTATATGCTGCCGTTTTGATTATAGATTGAGAAGAGCTGAAAACTGAGAAAATTCACTGAGCTAAATGTTTTTGACAGTGTCACAAAAGGTGCTGATTTATTTTTAAGGTATTTTTATAGTTTGCTATATTGAACTGCATTATATAAGGACTTCATAGTAATAGTAATAATAATAATAATATAATTTTACTTTTTAAAGTGCCCATATTATGAAAAAAAAAATGTGGGGTGTTATTTTGTGTCTCTGGTGCTTCCATACTCATACAAACTTGGAAAAAAAAAAACTCAATGCTGTTTTGAGTGAGATACAGGTTTCTGAATGTCCCCCTGCCTTCAATCTCTGGGTGAGCTGTTCAAAATCTGCTGATCTTATCATGACCTCCCTCTTAGCTACTGCGCATGTGCAACTCCCAACAAAGATACTAAAGTGAGATGTCTCACTTTGTAGTAGGCTTGCACGATTAATCGTTACAAAATTGCAATCTTGATTCACCCCGTTTACAATTAAATTTTGAAATGAATTAAATTTTTTTAATGACTTTGATTCTTATTTCATTTTACGAGCCAAATGCATCACAAATGCTACTACTTTCTTTCTAAACAGACTGTATAAAATAGGTTTTAAAGTGTTCCCGAGTGCTGCAGTGCTCTCCCTTCTCTTCAGTGAGGCCTCTGTGTTTACAGGCTTGTGGTGATGCGCAATGTGCTTTAGGTGCCAAAAAAAGCTATGTTTGGTTGGTAAATACGCAAGAACACCAAAAGCAGAAGGGGACGTGGGTTAATATGTGGATTAATACTGGGATGTCTACACAACTGTGTGAGTCGATTGACTTCTAAAATTGTATGAAGTTTTTGTTGAGTTATTATTACACAATACTTTTTCTGACCTATTCAAATCCCCCGACAAATAACCCATATTACAAAAAAAGACTAAAACTAATTAAAACTAAACTAAAACTAAGCATTTACAAAAAAAAATTAAAAATAAACTAGAAAACCAAACAAAACCAAACAAATTAAAAATAAAAACTAATAAATGCAAACTATATTAACCTTGGTTTGGTTTTGCCAATTTGTTTTGTTTTGTCATGGTCAAAAAAACAAAAAAAAATCGTAGCAGAGAATTGTGATATCAATTCTGAGCAAAACAGTCATTTGTATTTTTCCCCGAAGCTACTCTGTAGCTAAAACAGAGACCTAAACACACAGAAAAGAGGAACTGCAGCAATTTACTAATAAAAATAATAATAATAATAATATGGTGTTTTCTGAAAATGATACCATGTAAACCTATTCTGGTACAACCTCAAAATACAATTATGAACCTGAAAATGAGCAGAATATGGGCGCTTTAATAATGTATTTGTTATAATGTTTTCACTCTGTTATTATTATACAAATTACACACAAGCCTGAATTACACACACATGCACAGTAACTATACATGCACTAATGGAGAAATGTCAGAGTGAGGGGGCTGACCATGGAAAAGCACCTTGGCAGTGCCCAGGAGGTGAACTGGCACCTCTCCAGCTACCAGTCCACCACCATACTTTGGTCCGTATGGGGTCTTGAACCACCGACCCTCCTCCCAACCCAAATCCCTACTGACTGAGCTACTGCCACCCCACAAAATATCTTTGCTCTGCTGTATACAGTATGTAAACAATGTTGACAAAATACTGCATACACCTTTTAATATGATGCAGTCCGCTACAGCAACAATTCAAAATGAACATGTTTTACAAAGGGTAGCATTTATTAGGACTGCTGAATGTAATTTGGAAGCACAGAGAAGTATTAAAACAGCATTAAGATCCTCAGTGTGAACAAATTTGAACATTAACATTTACATTTCTACCCATGTAGCAACTTCTCTAATTATAATACACTGGGATAGCAACAACTGCTGTTGTATTGTACGGCCCCTCAGAGCAATTCATCTGAATTTTTCATTTTTCATGATTGCTTTTTATTATTTACTCTTACTTATTCAGACATTTGATAAATAACTTGCCAGTCAATAAAAGACAACATTTTAAATTTCTGGAGAGTGGTAGAATTCCCAGTTTATTCCCAGAATTCTACCATTTATTGATGCTCCAAAGGACTGTCAAATCACACTTCACAACAGCAATTTCTGCAGTATAATACATTACATCTATATACTTTAGTGTCTCCATATTTGCATCTAATTTCCACTGGACAACTAGTGAAGTATAGGCAATATTCTTTTCATAGCATCCTTAAAAAGGCTTCAGACAGGTACAAAGTACAAAAGCTCCATTCATTCATTATAATTATGTAGTTACACTTTGAGACATTGTGATGGTGGCAGTTACATTGCCTTCACATGATTAGGCAGAGCTCAGAAACCTGGCCAAAATCAGCGTGTTAGCACAGAAATCTTGTCCATAGCTACCTTTCAACCGTGTATCTGCAATCAGCAGAGATGCCTGTGCTTCCGTCTGTGGTGATGTTTTTTATAAAGTTTATTACAGCCCTTCAAAGCTTTCTAAGCTAGCTTGTTATTTCTAGACTGCAAGAATCCAGGTGGCAATGACTACAATACAATGACTAGAGAATGGATGCCAACTTGCCTTCATTAATAATTGAGCATTACAGTTAATTTCCAAACTAATTAGCACCATTATCTATGGCACCTTATCACAATGTGCCATGCAGGGTAAAGCAAAAACAGGCACAACCACATGTTTTGCAGTACTTTTTGAAAACTCTGAAGCTACATGAGACCACAACATAGATGCAATCAAAGCCTCTCACACCGCCCACAGACAGCCAGGAAAGAGCAACCCGTCAACAATGTTGCCAGCAGTGTGAATGCACAATGACAGCGCTCAATAGCACAGCTGTCCACTGTAGTGGTAGTAATTGTGGAAAAGCAACATTATGCACCAAATTCTGATGTAAAAGTGTCTCTCTCACTGTAACAAGGACATTGCACCACCCAAAAAAAAAAACAAAAAATAACACAATATTCCAAACAATTGCTTTTGTGGGTTTAACAACAGTACATCAGACATGCATGAGGTGCTCAAATACAAGTGGGGCAGAGTGAAAATTAAAAACTCATTTAGTGCCAAACAAGCCATGAACATACTTTACTGCTTCAACCAAAATAAACATGTTTTCTTTCACCTGTTTTTGTAAGAAGGCACATTTAAATGAGTTTAATGTCACAAGAATAAGGTTTCTATCATGTCTTTCTGAAACTAAGACATGGATAAGAAGCTGTTTAGGGATTCTCATAAGCTCCTTGTCAGGTTGCCTGCTCAAAAGACAAGTCTGTCTTTAGATGCAAAGGGGGTTCAAACTGCATGTATCAATGCTGGCTGTATAAAATGCAATGCATTATGAAAATGTATCCTTGAGATGCAAATTTGATGAAGGCCCTGCTTTCTTCATAAGTCGTTTTAGTTTTGAAATCCAGTACTCCTCAGATACTGCTTTAAATAATTACCCTCCGATTGAGGGAACACTTAAAGTAATAGAAAGTCTGAGAGAAGCAATAACCTAATGGTGACCATACACCACTCAACATTTCAGGTTGACCAAAGCCCTATTCCCATGGGATTAGTATTACCTGGTGACTGCTAGTCATTTATAATAACTACGGAGGTTGTCTGTGATCTTAATCAAGTGCAATTTGGCCATGGCTGTAATTTCTAAATCACACAAGGTCCCCAGATGATACTAATCCTATGCTTTAGTGTGATTACACAGAAAACCCTGACAGAGATTTTGAACACATCTTTATACCAGCTCTACTGTGTTAAAGATAAAAACAAATGGCTTAAAGCACAGTTTTGCCACAATAGTCATACACAGTGACAAGACGTGGCCTATCTGTGTCCTCCAGAAACTCATTGGAGACAATAAGTAAAAGTAATACGGTCTAAAGCACACCATCTGAAAGCATCATTTATTTAGCTTCACCCTTTGGCAATTAATAACAGCACTGGCAAAACTCCTCATAGACTGGCCCACAGAAAGACAAAGACCAACCTGAAGCTGAGGAAACCAAGCTGAGGAATTAAACAGCCAGGACACTCATTGTCTTCCTGGGCATTTAAGGTGCTGCTGAATGATCCATAACCAGTTTACTAGAGCTGAGCATCTCTGCCTTTCAGCAGCATACTCTTCTGAATTCTCATTCTCAAACAGTGATATTACCAGCGGTACTCACAGAAGGGGCGCTTCCTTTATCTCTGACTCATATTTTCACATTTCATTATGCTGGCTCTTTTCCCCATAGCCATTTTTTACTAGACGCACACTTACTGCTGAATTATTAGCAAAACTGAGCTTACATTTTACTCATTTAAAAAGGGAGATTTACTTAAAGCTGACAAATCTTTCCACACTACAATATCTCAGTCTGCTTCAGTTGTACTTCAATTTAGCTATACTAGCACCATTATGCTGGGGCCACTACAAAATCAAAACAAAGCAGATCCAGTAGTCTCTCTCTCTCTCTCTCTCTCTCTCTCTCTCTCTCTCTCTCTCTCTCTCTCTCTCTCTCTCTCTCTCTCTCTCTCTCTCTCTCTCTCTCTCTCTCTCTCTCTCTCTCTCTCTCTCTCTCTCTCTCTCTCTCTCTCTCTCTCTCTCTCTCTCTCTCTCTCTCAACCCCTCCCTTCTAAAGGCAATTCAACAATGTCCTGCTCATTGATCAGAGAGAGGATCGGTGCAGGGTGGAGGTAAATGGCTGTCACAGGAAATGATAGACCTTAACTCAACCATGGCCGCTCCTGAGGCCACTCAGCCTCCACTTACAGTGATGGATGTAAGGATGTCGGCCATCACATTCTGGAGAGCGGGAAGACTTTGTTCCATCACTAGAGGAGTCAGGCAACATCAACATAAGACAACGGTTTTAGAAAAAGCTTGAACTGCTTTTCCCCGATGTGAACTGATAACAGGGTTGAAGTTAAACACAACTTTGCTTTGATGTATTCAGCATTTATTTTTAAATCTGAATGGAGATAAAATGACAAGTCAATTCATCTTGTGGTCAATCTACAGAAAATGAATAGCCAACAATTTAAAAAAAATATGCCCAAATAAATGACTTTGTTTCATGCCTGAACACTTCCTTGTTTTCTTTGTATGATATTATAGTGAACATCTTTAGGTTCTGGACAGTTTGTCAGACAACATAGGATGTCACCATGGGCTCTTGGAACTTGCTCTGGGCCTTGTCCAACATTTTCTGACACTTTATTGACTAAACAATTAAACAGCTACTTCACCAATATAGTAGTGCACCTCCAAAGTTGGATGACTTGCAAAAGACACAAAAAAAAATCAAAATCAAAGCAGCAGAGGCCGATATATACCGACTTTTAGTCGATCATAAATTTCCCATAATGCAACCAATAGCATATTTTCATAACATGCTATCTGCCTGTTAGAGGACAGTGTCTTTCATACTCCACACCCCCCAGTGTGTCACACAGGCAGTCTGATAAAACATGTCTCCAGTCCAAACCAAAGGTGAGCTATCCCTGATTTGGCAAAGCTCCCCCAGAGCCACAGAAGACACTATATTATTTCCCCAGGCTGAGTAGAACTAATCATCCTGATCATAATGAAACATTTATCTGCTAAATACAGTATCAAGAGGACGACCTCTAGCACACCTGGTAGAGCCCCATGTAGGCTCAGTCCTTGGCAGTGGCCTGGGATTGAATCCAACTCCTTAATCCCCTCTCTCTCCTGCTCTAATAAAAGGCAATGAAAGCCCTAAACATATCTAATCTTGTAAAAATACAGCATAGCATATAACAGGGCAGCAGTATGACTGACTTAACTGCACAGTTGTGTACAGAGCTTCTCCCTCAGAAAATGTTTGTTTGCATACTATTCTCAACACTATGCTGGCTAGTTACTGGGGAAATAATCATAAAATTATGAGCACTTACCCATCATTAGACTGGCTGTATGAGACACGGAGTATGTTCTTAATGAAACATAGCTAAATAAACTGGAGGCAGCTAACACGGTGAGCAAAGTGTTTGATTAAAGCAAAGTACAGTAAGCCTGTTTGTGGGAGGTTTTTGGATTGTATGATTCTCCAATTGCTCAGTGACTCTTTGATCTGACTACAGTTTAAGGATTACAAAGAAATCAGAAAATAAATGCATGGAAAATACAAAGTCAGTGGCACTCCACTTAAACCCCATATGACTTTAATCCAGCAGGCATATACATGCTGAGCTCAGTAGTTGCCAAAGTGGGCTCCAAAGTGGGCTCCCTAGAAAGAACTTTGCCCATTACTAGCCTATAGTGAAAGCATAATCTTGTAGGTACTTGTTTTTTAGAAATCTGAGTGTCCCAAAAAAAGGGAAAGCTTGGGATCACTCAGCCATGCACGCCTATCTGATTTGTAGCTGGAGTCTGATAAAATTAACTTATTTATCCATATACAAGCCAAATCAAATGGTTTTTCAACAGTTCACACTTCCCCATGTTCCCCTTCCCCGGTAAACTAATTCTGTCATAAAGTTTTGGAGAAGAGACACTTTTACATTCCATCCAGTAAGTTTCATAGCCTTTATCAGAGAAATAAATATAATAATTTGCGATATAAATATCACAAATTAAGTCAAGGTAAGGTCGTGTTTAGGCTACTCAAGATGTATTAACACAGATGGTAAATTATTGTAGAAATGCCAGTATAGTAGGCTAACATTAGTCAATAGGGATGATTTAAATTGCGCTGAATTAAGAGATTATTGACAACAACAGTGCAACAACGGATACAGTTCAACTTTACAATAATACATGATTTTTGAAACAGAAATGTATTTACAATGCTAGCTAAAATACAACCGTCACGTTATAACAAAATAAACTGTTGGCAAATGTTATAAAAGCGACTAAGTCTCTATATAGTCAGTATTTACCTGATATCGACACTTTTAAAAATAACAGTGTATCTTTCTGTGTAACGTTAACGTGTGATGCTGCGAGGTTAGACCAGCCTACCGGTGTACTGCAGGAGAAACATTGTCCTCTGTCGCGGATTTTTGTAAGATTAAACGGTCCCACCGAAGATAAAGTCTCTCAGTCTGAAATAAATCCTTGAAGTCGGGACTTTTCTTGGCTGTTAGGCTGCGCTGCGGTAGCTGTACGGTATGTCTGCCAGCCAACGGTGAGTGGTTACCACCTGCCCCAGCAGTCACAGCACGCTCTATCTACTGTCAAGTTGGCCAACGGTATGAAATAAAACTATTTCCGGTTGTGACTTTCAAAACAAATCCTACTGCATTTTATTCGGATTGTAACACGCTTAATCTGATTATTAAGCGTCAAATGAATATAGGGGTTTGTTATTGACACTAACAAGCATTGTTTCTTTAGGGAGTTCAGCTATATCCACCTAACCTGAATTCTTACTTACTTATCTTACTTCATCTTTAAAGAGACTGTACTTTTAGTTTGAAGGCAGGAGCACATAATTTCCTGTGTTGCAGATTGTAGTGGGTGTAAATCTTCCCATGGGTGCAATGTACCATGGAGTGAAGTGAATTTCAGAGTGCAGTTCTTCACACTTGATAGGCTTTAATGAATACACTGACTAAAATTGTGTGTGTTTCACTTCAGTATGGAGGTCCCCTCTTTAATATGCAGACATCGCTTAAGGATGCAAGTCCCCTCTCGGCAATTTCTTTAAAAAACATAAATAAATCTTTCAGTAATATTATTTTTTTTAAAAGATGTAAAAAAGTACATTTTTGTATTTTTTTAAATGACCAGAAATAGAAGTCCACACTTGGTCAGTGTAGGTGCGTGTGTGTGTGTGTGTGTGTGTGTGTGTGTGTGTGTGTGTGTGTGTGTGTGTGTGTGAGAGAGAGAGAGAGAGAGAGAGAGAGAGAGAGAGAGAGAGAGAGAGACTGAATGAACACCGGAAAACACCTAATAACCCCTAATAAGCAAACAAATAGTTACAAATTTGAAATGTTCCTCAAGAAATGGGTAAAAGTAGTTTGACTCTAAGTATTAACTCAAGATCTACTCACAAGGCAGAGCTTTTAGACACACCGCACAGTGTTCCTCGGTGGATGGAGTAGGCCTATACCCAGTTGTCATGTGGTAGAAGTCAGATACTGGCTGGTGAAAGTTGTCCTCCTCTTGCACCTAAACTGTTCCTGTGCTCCACCACCAACACCTGGCTGGCTCTTTGCCTGATATCACTGAGACGTGGGAAACGATTCTCTGAGCACCTGAGCAACACATAAATATAAATATGTTATCTCCTTCCAGTCAGTTTAACATAATTTTTCCATCAAGTGTCCCATTTCATGTACTGTGTATTTGCTTGTCGCCATTATGCACCATCGGTTTTGTTATGGGAGAAGCTTCTGGGGATTCTTCCAGCATCGAAATAGCAGCAGGAAAGAACAGCAATTTAGTCTGACAAGTATTCTCAGATCAAAGTTGTGTTGGCAGGAGTGATTGTTATATTTCTGAGGAGTGGTGTTAGTTGTGCCCTGCCAAATTGCACACCATTTACAAACCCTGTAGGGTGGGTGACATAATTTGAAAGTCTTTCAAAGAAAAAAAGTTAGATGAATACTTGGGCAACATATGACCCACAGTTTTTGCTTTACTCGGTCTGAAATGGTGTTATGCTGCATTTACCAGTTGACACTAATGTCTCCTTGAAAAATGATTTTGAATCGCTGTCCCTTCACCCTGGAACTACAAAAAGGTCAGAGATAAAAAGAACACCAGACATATCCTAAAGTGGAAAAGAATTAGGTACAAGGGGCATCCATCAAAGTGTTCTCAGCATTGATTTTGAAACAACTTTGACATGATTGCAGAAATAAATGAGGCATATGCTGTTCATGGAGCACTAATGTTGATTTTTCTTTTATGTTATTGTATGTTTAGAGCCAGTCTGATTATATGTCAGAGCAACACTGCATATACAAGTAAAAAAAGACCTGATGTATAAATACATTAAAAGACTATGCTTTACAATAGCCTTTTTGTTTGCCTTACACAGTGCATAAAGGGTCAAATAAAATAAGAACAGTGCTTAGGAGCTCAACTGGTATTTAAGTTGTATTAGAACTTCTTTTTTATATAAATTTATTTATTGGAAAATATTACATCAAATGACCTAAATGTGGGGCCATCATTACAGTTGACAGTTGACAGTTTTTCATCAGACATACAGTACCTGTAGATAAAGGTAGAAAGAACAAAAGATAATAAAAAAACACATATAAAACACATATAAAACACACCCAATGTCCCACCTTTCTCCATCAAAGTATCACATTAACAACTTTTGTCTGTTCCTTGACATTGTTGCAACAGTACGTCTAGTTAGAAAAACAGAAAGGTTTTGTTGCTCTCTAAGTGGCAGTCGTCATAGCTACATTATCAAAATATGAGAAGAGAGGCTGCTATGTGTAGAATTTCTCAGTTGAACCTCTAAGTGAGAATTTGATTTTTTCTAGCTTAAGGAATGACTATTATAACATGTTGACCATTTCATATTTGTAAATTTAATGTTTAGATCAACTAGCAGACCTTGTTGTCTCAGAATCTTTTGGGCTTCAAAGAGCTAATGAAGAGCAGTTGAAATTTGCAGGAGATAACTGTATGCAAATGAAGTAAGGGCCTTTATTAAGAAATCTACACAAAGGTAATTGCATTCCTAAATCAGCTTCTAATGGGTAAAATGCAATAGCCGTGTTTTTAAGTGTTCCATTATCAGTCAGAATGTTTTCTTCTGAACTTTATCTTTGTTGCTTATTTAGTCATTAACATTTAATTTTTTTAGAAATATTAAAGACGTAAAACCAAGTCGTTAGAGTCTTTAGTGAGTAAAAGTAATGTAGAAATAAATGGCACCCTTGATTGTTTTATAATACATTATAGTACACTGTACAATACAATAGTACAAGCACTCATTTGTTCCTCACTCTATAATACTCAACCAATCAAAGAGGACCGCAAGGAGGTGATCAAAGTCCCCCCCTTCCCCCACACATACATACCCCACACTTGGACTGTGTCCCCCCCACTCAACATGAACTGTGATTACAGGATACACCAAATTTCAACAGTGGTATGGCTGTTGTCACTGAGCAAGGCCTGTTGGGATTTGGCCGCCTTGACTCACACTGTGTCTGAATGCAAGCACTAAGCAGATCAGAGTCGTCTTTTCTGTATGGTCCTTTGAAGACAATCTATTTTTATACTAAACAAGATGAAAAAGAGATTTAAAATCCTCTGCTATGTGTGCAAGCTGTGCTTCATGTGTTGGCCTTTAGTGGTCGTGCAGAAATGTACAGCCAAAGAGGGCTCTCTTTCACCATCATGTTTCCTCTGAAGACGGCAGTCATAAATAATCTTAATGGTTTCCAGAGTGAATTCAATTACCTTTGTCACCCAATAGAAATGAATAAAAGCCAGTGTGTGCTTTCTTGTTCTATTTGCATGTCTCTGGGGGTTGATGTTTGTAGCTCTTCAATTTTCAGACTGCGGTTTGCTCTCCATGGTTTGCTTAGTCAGAAAATTCAGTTAATCAAATGCTAATTTGACATAATACCTAACAGATGCAGGAGACCTTTACTAGCTTTTATAGATTGCATTGTGCATTAAGAGCACCACAGTCCTCCATGGCAAAGTGAACTGGGTAGCTTGAAATTGGTGGTGTAATGAATCAAAGTGATTCCTGTCAGAATATTTTTGCTTCTTTTAGAAATTAGAAAAAAATCTTTACCATTACAGAAAACATCACAGTAGCCATGTCTTCAGACAAAGACGCATGACTTTGACCCGGCTCATTCCAACATAAAAGCACAATTAACGCATAAGCAGGTTTTTATTCCCTTCGTATGACTCCAAACACTAAGACAAATTCCTTGTGAGTGAAAACCTACTTGGTAATAAATCTCATTCTGATTTTAAATTGAATTAAGATTAGAAACATTTGTTATTAAAAGGAAACTTACTATGTTGCACAGAAGCAACTCTTTGATATCTAACCCATATTTCTATATTGATAAACAACTCTCTTTATCAAACACTCCCTGCTCTCACCATTGTCACAACCACTTCATTATGAAAGCTAACCTGATTTTGAAAATGGAAACATATGAAGATCTTGGATTTGTAGACATCGTCTTTGAATGTTGTGCAGATCAAATAAAGCCACTTATTGTACTTTCACACACAGTGCAACCTTTAAATCACAGTTCGGTTCCACTTCCTTCGCAGGGGCTTCACATCCTTTTCTGAGCAGAAAACACACTCAGCATTTGTTGTACATTCTATGCTTCTGTATTTAGCAAGACATGTGTGATGCCCTGTATAGCACCTTGCAAAGTAAATAGTGCAGCATGATGTACTTTATTGCCCTTTCCAATAACACTGAAGGTATGGTATTTTATGTAAAAACAACCAGTTTTATGGTTGTCTTTCCTATTTTCTCTCCCACTCTCTATTCTGTCTCTTTCTGCCCTTCATGCCTCATCACATTATTCATTATTTCCTATCATCTGTTCTCTGACTCCTCTACATACCTTCCTGTTCATTAGTGATTACCAAGTAATCATTTGGACGGGGAAGGTTGAGGCGATTGTCCAGCTCGTCACAGCCACACCTCATTAACCGAGCACACCCCTATCCCAGTGAACAGGTTGGCATTTACCAATGTGAGTGATGCAATGTACTGGGAGGAAATAAAAAAAAAGTGATAACAAGAAAGAGAAAGTGTGGCTGAGGTGTTTTATATTCCAGGAACCTTGTGTTGAGGTCACTTATTTTAGGGGGAGGAAAGAGATTGGCGTTTTGTCAGTGGCAGCATTGAGGAAATTGGATTAAATCCACACGGAGGCCAGGCGGTCTCTAGAGGGTTTCCCAACAGCATGAATATTGATGCACGGGTTTCATGCCCGGCACCTAATAACAAGCTTAACCTCTCTCTGTCGCCAAATCCCTGTCAACGGCAAGGGCCTCAAACCATCACTCAGAGTGTGGGGGTCACATGAATGTAAAACATCATCAATATGGCGATAAGAGCGGACTAAATTATTTGTTTTCATCACAAGGGTGTCCAATTCCCATTAAAATGCCACAAGGACACTGTTCTACAACACAACAGGTCCATGACAGTGAGTGGGCACTCTAATGCATTTTGGCAGCGCTGTTGCACAGCTAGCTGGTCATGATATCTGGCACCAAACGTGCCATCTGGGCAGATGACCATCACATACATTGGCCGTTAGACAACATTACCACAGGCTGACGGATCCAGTGTTATCCATGCTTAAGTTTAAGGCTGAAAAAATAACCTGGCATGTTAGCAAAAGAGATTAGGCGAGAATACTTGTGTTTAAAGGGTATTTATGGTTCATAACAAGGTAAACATTTAAAATATTGCCCAAACTGTTAATTGTAACCACCAATCACACTTTACAGACACTAAATGTAGAGCATTGATATTTTGCATGTATACCCTTTTTTCTGTCAGCTCCCCACTGTCGCTATCTGCATTTATAAAGGCATTGTGTGGTCATATGTTGTAGCAACATAAGTTCTTCCATGTGGTATGAAGGGACTCAAGTTGGCTCACGTTTCTTCCAAATCGAGGGTCTAAGAGGGTCTTGAGAGTGTTATATGTTGTACGGATTGTAAATTTGTCAATCGAAGGACTTTGGGCCACACAAATTAAAATGGACTTGGCTTGACTGTCTGAACTCGTCTGTGCTTCTGTTGTGCGCACACAGTTTTTATTTGCAATGAAAGATTGTTAGTGACATTTCTGATGAACTTACTTTTGGTTTTACCTCCAAATAATGGCTAATCAGTTGGCTTGTTTATAACCTGCATGACTGTGGGGCTGCTTATAACTAAAGGTAATCTGCTTCATAAGGAAAGTGAGTGTGGCTGATTCAGATTTAATTGACAGTGGTCATCAGATTCTGAACCAAATGTTGCATAATCCTGATTGGTTCGAGGACGTGCTGTATACAACATCAGCTTTTTTCAGGTTTAAACCAGTGAGAAGAGCGCACACAAACAAACAACAGTTGCTACAGTTATTTAAAATAACAAAGACTCTTCTAACTTTGGCAGATAATTGTTTAAGTATATCGGTAGCTCATAATAAAAAGCTGATTGAGAAAATGTTATCAGGGCCTTTTATTGAGTATACAATATTATCATAACTGATAGAAATATTGGCCAAAACTATGAAAATAAGTACAATTTTAATAAAATAGAATTATCCTTTAAATGAGCACAAATATAACCCTCCTGATCATGAACTAATCTAAACCCACATCACCTCTTTGCTTGTGGTTCAGCATGCTCATTCTCTGTTAATTATGCATCAGACACACTCCAGGTTCATTACCATCATTTTCCTTCACATGCAGCATTCAAGTGTCAGTCACAACTGATATAGGAAACCACCGAGGAATCCAAATCCGACTGATCCTGCAACCCTCTGCCCTGCCCTCTACCTCTCACTCTCACCAATTAAGAAGGTGTGGTTAATAGCCCTGAACTTGACACTTTCTATCTCTCTGCTTTAATTATGTCTGAGTCCCTGAAGGTCACAGAGAGGACATGGTCCAATTAGACGACAGACAGAGAGAGGGTTGTGGATGACGTCACGCTCACACAAGCCAGAATCCCAAAAAACATAAAATGACAGAAGATTTCATAAATACAATGCATAGTATAGGGTTATACCCAACAATTAGCAGACCGAGTAGAATCACATCTCATTGTGCTACATTAATAGACAATATATTCACGAACATTATGCAAAATAATGTAGACAGTGGGCTATCATATAATGACATTAGTGATCATTTACCTGTTTTCATTGTCTATCACTCTAATTATAGGAAACACATGAATATTAGTCATCTGAAATGCAAAAGAGTAAGAACCGTAGAAAACATAACTGCTTTTAAGGAAGAGTTACTGAAACACAAAATTATATTGATAAAGCATATCATGGATTTCTAAAAATATTTACATCACTGTATGACAAAATTGTCCTGTTAAACAATACAGTAACAGACAAAGTAAGACAAATAGTTCATAGATCACTAAGGGTTTATGAAATGCCTGCAAAAAGAAAAATACATATAGATATAGAAATCATTTAGAAATAATAGAAATAAATTAACTAATATTATAAGGATATGTAAGTAAGAATACTAGGTTTATGAAATATTAGAAATAGTATCATTAGAAATGGAACTGAAAATGGGAAAACAAGTTACCCAGAATTTTATATTGAAAACAAGAAAATAGAAAACATGGAAGATGTGGTTAATGTGTTTAACAATTTTTTTGTTAATGTGGGACCAGATCTAGCAAAAGAAATTAAAAATCCAGATCTAACAGAAGGGTTAAGTGCTTATCTGAGTAATAGTAATCCAACCTCTATTTTCCTAAGAGCAGTGCAAAGAAATGAAATAATAAACACTGTAAAAAAGTGTAAAAGCATATGTTCTATGGATAACATTGATATGATTATAATAAAACAAGTTGTTGAAGAAATTGCTGAACTAACTCATATCTGTAACGTGTCTTTTCAATCTGGTAAAAAAAGTAATACCAGTATATATAACTGGGGATTGACACCTTTTCACAAATTAAAGGCCTGTTTCTCCCCCAGTTCTCCAAAATCCTTGAAAAGCTTTTTACAGAAATGTTGTTGAAAAACACAAGCTTTTAGTTCAATATGGATTCCGGACTGACAGATCTACAACTTTGGCACTAATGGAATTAGTAGACAAAAATAAATATGTAGTGGTTGATATTTCTAGATGTAAAGAAAGCATTTGACACTATAAATCATGACATTTTATTACATAAACTAGTGAAATATGGTATTGTTATGGTTTTGTATTTTGTTATGTATTTTGTCCTTCTGATTGTGTTATTTTTTTGGTCTTGTATATGTTTTAGTCCTTGGTTGCTCCCTTGTCTTGTCTAGTTGTCTGGTCTGTGAGTGTCTGTATGTTCTGTTTCCTGTTTTATTTTGATAGTCTGGTTTTCTGTGCTGTCTTGTCTATAGTTTTACTTCATGTGTTTTCCCGCTCTTGTGATTATCTGATGTTTCCCAGCCCTTGTGTCACCTGACTCTTGTTATCTCGTTACCCTCTGTATTTAGTCTTGGTGTTCCCCTTGTCCGTTGTCAGATCATCATATATGAACATAATATTTGGGGTACCACAGGGGTCGGTCTTAGGACCAAAGCTTTTCATAATTTACATCAATGACATATGCAGAGTTACGAATATACTAAAATGTATTGTATTTGCAGATGATACAAATATTTTCTGTTCTGGTGAAACTTTACAGCAGCTTTTGGAGACGATCATACCAGAAATTACTAAATTAAAAGAGTGGTTTGATGTAAATAAACTGTTACTAAATATTAGCAAAACAAAGAATGTTGTTTAAAAAATACAAAACTAACCTTCAAATAGAATTAAAAATTGACAACATAAGTATCAAAAGAGTATATGAAAAGAAATTTCTTGGTCTGATTTTAGACGACAAAATCTGCTGGAAACCTCACATAAACCATGTCAAAGCAAAACTAGCAAAGACCATAGCAAGAATAAATGAATCTAGACAATAAATCATTACATACTCTGTATAATACACTCATACAGCCATATCTAAATTACTGTGTGGAAATCTGGGGAAATGCATACAAAACCAACCCACAGTCATTATGCACACTACAAAAGAGTAATCAGAATCATAAATAATGTTGGATACCTGGAGTCTATGTATTCTGAAATTCATTGATCTGGTTAAATTTAAGACTGTTCAATCATGTTCAAAGCAAGAAATTTACTTCCAGGAAATTTACAAAAAATGTTTCTGGCCAGACAGGGTGGGTCAGTTGTTATCACACACATTACACACAGGCCTGAATTACACACACATGCTCAGATCCTATACATGCACTAATGGAGAGATGTCAGAGTGAGGGGGCTGCCCATGGAAAGACACCCCGAGCAGTTGGGGGTTCGGTGCCTTGCTCAAGAGCACCTTGGCAGTGCCCAGGAGGTGAACTGACCCAGCCCAACTCCTTACGGACTGAGCTACTGCCACCCTCCCAGGTGCTTAAACATTGTACAACCATAACAAAGTTTAAAAAGTTATTAAAAGTGAAGGATTGTGAAGGTGGGTTAGTGCACTGATTGTCATGGGATGGTGGATTACGGAAAGGGGTTGTTGACTTACTTAAAATGTAAATAAATAAAAGGGTTTGGTATGTGTAAAACTAGAGATGTATTGTGTATATTGATTATCTTGTTGTAAAATGTATGCAATATAAAAGAAATGAGTGAAAGTAAATGAGGGGTGGGATACTTGCTTTTGAATGTGTGTGCATATATTTTAAATTTATATTTTAAAAATGAATGAAAAAAAATCCCTCAGAAACAGGCTGAGGGACAGTTGAGTTTGGTGAGTGACAAAGATCATCTACAGAGGGATGAGGATAAGGAGGAGAGGGGTGAAGGATGGGAGGGATCGGAGCTGACTAAAAAGAGATGACAGACATCAGATCAGGCAAAATGTAGCTAAAATAAATCAACATAATCAGTTGGCATGTGCTGTAATCACTCAAGGAACTCCTTGTTTGATTCCCCCTTTATCTATCCTTGTTTTATCGCCACTTTGCGTTTGATCTTTATTGCTGCCCCCCTCTCTCCCCAAATAAGTCTCATCTCCCCCTCTCTCTTGTTATCTCTGCTGTGCCCACGCATGTGAGCATGCTATTGTTCCGGAGCATGTCATATGTTTATCCAATGAAAGTTCACCCTCTTAACACCCTGTAACAACATCCAAAACACTTCTAAATGGCTGCAGTGGTTGAGCAATAAAATAAAGATAGACCCAGCTTGTGCTCTCACTTTCTGATCTCTGGACTGCTAGCCTTCAAACTAAAGATTGCATGTAATTACATAGCTGCCTTTATCAAAATGCAAAGGGCTCTCAGTTTTATCTGAGTCACAGAGGAGGCATGGAGTTGGTACATTTTGATGAACCCACATCCGCAGCTTGTTTTAGATGAACACACAGATGCATTGGCAGGTCCTACATAGTCTACATAGAAAATCTCATTAAAGCCCTACAAGATATGGAGTCAGTCAGTACAGAGGAATGGGACGGAGCTGTGGGGGTTAACACAGATGAGAAGCAGCTCTTCTCAGATCTAAGGAAAGGCCTCCTCATATGGGATAGTGACACCCTTATCAGGTGTGAAGCAGAAATGTTGCCAGCTAAATCCTGTTTATGCTGTCAAATCTGGACTATCCACCAGTCTTTGGAGAAGGTCTGCTTCTGGTGTGGTGGAACATAATTTATTTGTATAGTAAACACACACACATATACAACCATATACACTCTTCTTATATATAATATAATAACCCTGGAATGCCATTGATCTACACAGCCACTAGTTCAAGGACAAAGAGACAAGTGGTTAATATGGGTCATTGTTTTGTCTTAACCAGACAAAAGAAAAACAAAGGATTTTTTTTCTTTTTTGTATTTCATCTACTGCACTGCCAAGTTCTACCGTTTTGCTGAGTGCTGCAGAAGCTGGAAGCTCATGTGAGCCAGAGGAAGCTCCAAGGCGTAGGGGAGATCTGTGACTTTATAATTAGCATTCAAATGGTAAAAATGACCTGGAAGACATGAAAAAGCTACCAGCAGATTGAGAGTGTGATTAGCATTAAGAGCCCTTAGGGTCTTGTGATGTCCACAATTACTGGATTTTCACAGTTCTTATAATATGCATTTTTTAATTTGCTGCTTGTGTATTCCAGCACACAATGAATGGTCACAACATTTACAAAGCTCCTATCACTATCCTCATATAAGAAATCACATCCTACTTTAAGAAATGACACAATCAAAACAATGTTTTCCTGCATGAGAAAAAAGTTGTCTCTGGCATTTCAACAACCAAAGAAGACCGACGTCTCATCAGAAGTCCTTTTTTGTTTTCAGTAAAACTATTGAGTTTATTGTACAGCGAGATGTTACCCATCAATCAAATGTGACCTCACAGTAAGAAAACAATGCAATCTGATTGATGAATGGCATTTACATTTTATTTTTTTTTTTTTTTAATCTGATAGGTTCCTGCTTTAATTGATGAGTCTTGATTAAGGCAAATATGAGTTATAAGTTCTGAAAAGGATTTTGAGTTCCTTTTTGTTTTGCAGGTATGGGTGATGCACCACTTTGCTCTAGTGACATATCCCAACAGCTATCATAGCTGTTAGGAGTGCAGCAATATTATGAACACACATTCATGGTTCCTAGATGATGCAACATAATGACTTTAGTGGTCCCCTGATTTTCGACTTTCCCTAAAGCATTAAAAAGCAAAAGTTCAAAAACTGAATTTGTCCTATTTTTCCTATGACCAAATCAAAATCACTTTATTCGCCCAATGTACAATGTACACAGGCATTGGACCTGGAGTTGCTAGCATTGTGTCATGTTTTTTTCCTTTAAAGCTATATTGCGTAGTTTCTGTCACCCCCAGGAGGAATTAAAAGTAACGACAACAACACTGTTGGCGCGTCCACATGATACCTTACATAATGGTCCACATGACCCCATCCCTCCTTGATGCAGTTGCTATCAGCTAAGGAGGACACGAAGGATTATAAAAACGCAAAGTCACCGGACGACACAATCTTCTGAGCATAGCAATACTGAGAAATACAGATGGAGTTGTGTGGAGCTGATAGTCTTAATTAGCATTGTAGCATTTGTACTCATTTGGCAATGGCATGAATGTAATGGACATTCATTAATATAAAAAAGATATGCACTAAAGCTTTAATTAATTAATAGGTTTTTCAAACATTGGCAGGTAATTAATTTTAGAGAAAAGAATGCTTTAGCCTGGCCCTACCAGACTCTCGTACATTTCATTTGTACAGAGAGTGTGGCCACTCTCCACTGACAAGTGTTAACTTCCTTGAAGGCGGGTACTCTATTGAAGTTTACAACTATTGGCTCTGCCCAGAGCCACTCTGGATCTGCCATAACCAATCGCTAATGTTTGGTTGTGATGTACAGTATGTCATGGCATGTGCAACAAGAAGGGAGACCGACAAGGCTTATATTTTGCATTAGCATCGCTAGCGTTAGCCTTAGCTCCTTCACCACTAATGGAGCGAGCTGGAAAATCAATCTTTTTCCAAACCCTGTGTGGAGGAAGGCCACAACATCATGGCTACCAACAAAACTTAGCAAAGATTGTTCTTGCTCAGGCTTTAACTTCTGGATATCCGGCAGCGTTGCCACAACGGACGAATGGCTTCGCTTACATGTTTCTCTGCCGCCATTACGGAACTACAACTTTAGCGCATGGCCTCAACGTCATCGTTCTCAGTCACTCCTGTTCGCTGATTAGAACCCAAAAATTTGTCTGGAAAAAACCAACACTATACCGTGAACCCAGACGTAGTATGAAAATTGAGCAAAAATACATTGTAGGGCAAAGCCAGGCTAGGAATGCTTACCTCTGTGATTCAAATGTAATTCTAGTACATGCACTAATTGAGACTCTTAATCTTTCCATTTACCTCCCATTGATCTCTTTTGAAATGTTGAAATGCTTTGTAAAGCACAGCTATCTTAAATGTGTGAAAATAATTAACTTTTTACTTCTGCTGAACAACAGACCTGTCCAATTTATCCACAGCGTCCTCGTTCCCTCTGCCTTTCTCACAAGCTCAGCACCCTGCCCATCGCTTTTGTTGCAAACCAGAAATCCAGACAGAAAGCTAAGGTTTTAGGACCATTGATCAATAACCTATCTTTATCTCAAATTAGGACAGTCCTAGCCTCAGCTCCAACACAAGGCAAAAGTTGTCACGGTGAATAATGGCCAACAAGGCAGGAACACAAGCACTGTTGTCAAAGTCCTGACTCCAAACAAGTTTCCTTTGTGTGAGTAACTGGTCAAAAGTACAAGCTGTGAGATTGAAAGTGTCTTAATTTTTTCGTGGCTAGACATATCATGAGGAAACGTCAAAGCATTTCACTGTTACAGTTTCTCTGAGAAACAAAATGCACCAGAGCCCATTTAATTTAATGAGAGGGGTTTTCAGTAGATGAAAAATGCTTTTGTTTCAGTTAAGAGGAGGACCCATGAGCTTTTAAATTATAATAGAAAAAATGCAAACCACTTCTCTTAAAAGGGGGAAACATTTATAGCGGAATACAGGGTTTTCTGATAAATTTTTAGGCAGCTGTACAATTACTTGTGGAATGATTGAAAACAGGTAAGTGTCCAGAACAAACCGGGATGGGAGGCCAGGTACAAAATATAAATGGAATTTATTCACACAATTTGCATAGAATAAAAACACTAATAAAAAGCGGCCAACAGCGCCAGCGTGGAACTACACAGCAGTGATTTTAAAAAAAAGGGATAAAGTGCAATGGTACCGGCACAATCACTTGATATAAATAGCAAAATTGCACTGGAATAATTTAGAGGCTATTAAAATGCGTTAGGACCCAATAAACACAATGAAAGAGCAATTGAACAAAATACCACTGCACACTTTAAAACTCGCACATTAATTACATGCAGGGAACAATAGAAGACAACGCCTCAAACCACACAAGCAAGCAATAAGGGGTCTTTAAAGCTATCTTTGAGCCTATAACCAGACCTAAAATTGAGCAGCACCCGTCAGCGATATTGCACTTTACCCTTTAATAATAATAATATTTGAAATGAACAAAAACAAACCCAACTAAACAAAGAAAACAAGTTGTAGAAATAAATGCCTGTTACTTTAAATAAATGTGGAAAAAACAATGACAGACAATATCGCACTTGAAGACAGTCCTATAAAAAAATCAAGACATTAGTGCTCCCTGTCTGATCTGCTCCCTGTCTGATCTGCTCCCTGTCTGATCTGCTCCCTGTCTGATCTGCTCCCTGTATGTGCTCCCTGTCTGATCTACTCCCTGTCTGATCTGCTGCCTGTATGTGTGTGTTGCAGAGCTTTCCACAAGGCAGCCTCTATTGTCTTTACGTCACGCAACAATAGTATTGTGTGCAAAGCGCCAGTCAATGTAAGTACACGGTCCCATGAAAAACAGTGAAAACCAGACATTTTCATGAATTTCTAAGGCTTTTTTCAGCTTATTTTAACCATTGGGATGGCATAATTCAGGTATTATTGCATATATCTGCTTTTGTAATGGTAGCCTTTTGCTTATTATTATAATATCTGAATCATGTGATGACAATGACAGATATCCGACTTTAATAACTTAATAACAAACCACGACAACAATAAGCGTGTCACAGTGGTGTGCATCACTTCTAGGTGTCCACTTGAAACAGGTTCCTCTGTGATGTAAGCTTTTTGCAAGTGTCATCAAATGTGTCGAATTTGTTCAGGGACAACGTACATAGTGCTACAAAGAACAAGCGAAAGAGGAATGATGTTTACTATTAATTTCAGTGAATATGTAAGCATTTGACTCCCATCCTCAGGTCAGAAGCGTTAGAAAGAAAAAAAGAGAGATGCCCCCTTTGCTGCCGAGTGATGATGAATGCTTCCAGGTATACTTTTAAATTGTACACATTTGTTGTTTGTACTGTTGGTGGTAATGCATAAGTTGCTTACATAACATATTATCTTCACTGTAGCCGTCCATTTACAGACGCAGCATTCCTCAGTGAGCTGCAGTCTTTTCTGTTGTCATATGCAACTACTACAGATAAAGTAGGCCTATTTGTGTTCAGATTACAGTTATACAGTTCAATTGTTACAGTATTGGCATGTCCTTCATCTGTTTGGGTGATATACAGGAGATGAGAACAATACAAAGCCGCATGGGCAAAAGAATATCTTTGGTAAATCACATTTTTCCATGCTGAATTGACAAATGCAAAGGTACTTTACTAAAGACAGTGCAGGATGAAAGAAGCCCACATAAAACAAAAACAGCAGCATCCATTCATCACAGCCAAACTACCAATTTTCGTCGCATATACTATATATATGCCACAGAGTGTTTTCATTCCTTCTTATGTACAAGCATTCCTTTAAAGGACTTCTAACAAGCCTGAAGTAGCACATGTGTAAGGATTATTAATGACATGGGGTATAGGAGAAGCAAATTCCAGCATGGTTGTGTCTGTAATCGGTCTCTGGCTATAGTAAAGAGTGCATGTTCAGATTTAAGCACACATGTGAAAGTGGGGAAAATACGTAGTGTAGCTCCAGTGAGAATCCTTTAACAGTTGTTCCAAGAGCCGTTAAACATGAGAAAAGTTCCATTAAACATGGAAATGTACCATTAAAAGAGGACATAACTTTTCTCTGGAAATGTAAAGTTAACCCATTTACTCTCCTTTGAAAAGGAAACACTGTTAATGTCACCCTTCATCAAAGTTAATTGGTACATTTGGGGAAACACAAAGGTCTCGTTTAGCAATATGCTAGTAATTTAAGGAAACGTTTGAAGATTTTCTGTCGTACACGCAGATGAATGGCGGAAGGATGTCCGTGCTTAGCCGCCGGTAAATCTCCAATAGACAACTCACTGTGTTTAGCTTAGCGCAGTGTCATTGAATTTTTTTTCTTCCCCTCTCTTAAATCATTCCATGAAATCACACAGATGAATCCCATACGAGTCATTAATATTAAAATGCAGAAGCTAGGAATCTGTTTCAAGCACTGATCAGATGACCACCGCCATGAACACAAGGTGACCAGACAATGTCAACATATGCACACTGTAATGGAGGAGGGAGATACAACACCACGCCACAGTCCATTTATCTTGCCTGGTTGAACAGCAGGGAAGCAGCAGTGCAGTAAGGCGCAAAGCAACTTACTCCACATCAGCTCCCCAGCATTGAATAAATTATACTAACTTTACCAGAACTAATCCATACTTCACTTCAAGCTAAACTCTGGATCATTTTCTTTTCTGTAGCAGTGCCTCAGTCTGCATTCTTATCTGTTTGATGAATTACCTCAATCTTTTCACTGGGAAGCAAGAAGGAACTTCTTATTTACTTCCTACTGAGCGCAGAGTATTGTTATAGGTAGTGAAAAAGCATGTTAGTACAAAACGTTCATCCCTGATGTCTTCTCGCCTAAGCAAATAATTTTGTATTAGGAGAAACAGTAGTTCAGGATTTGGATATAAGTGAGCAAGAAAGCAAATTCCTGCTATTTCTTTTCTATGAAATATTGGATAATTTGAACATCATTCAAGTGAAAGAATGGGTTTTCTATCTCCGGCAAGGAGGTTTGATTTTAGCTTCAGTTTGGGTGTTTGTTGGTTGGTGAGCAGGGTCACTGACAAAGTACTTGTCCCATTTTATTGGCACTTGGTAGAAGGGCCAAGGAAGAGCCCATTACATTTTGGAGCAAATCCAAATCATGGGGCAGATACACAAAGTATTTTTTTGCGAGAGGGTGCTGCATTCATATGGAGTCCGTATACTCGAAAAAACAGTTCCCAACTGAGCATGCCTTGGATGAGGTCTACGGCCTCTGAGTGCCCTTCTAGTGGTATTTTGGAAACATATAAGTCATGAAGTAAAAATACAACAAACAATATTTGCCTCTGAATTACTACAGTAAAGTATATGAACCTCAAAATTGTACAGTAATCGTTAGTGTCCACAACTGATTAGAGGTGCTAAGTCTTACAAACCCTTTAAACAAACCAGGAGGAATGAATCTAAGTTATATGGGCTAACAGGGAAATTGCAATTATTTTGACTGATATTGCAATTGCGATATGATGCACGATATTGGCAGGAATGATCGTTTTGGTGATTTATGCGAGGATCTGTATTAAAAGAAGATTTTTTTTCTTTAGTCTGTAGGATACAGTTTCTGGGCCTGGATGTCTCTGCAGCACCACAATACTTAATTAAGGATAGTTTGACATATATTTTGTCTTTAACAAATATTGAGATTTGGATATTGCACTAGTCCATATTGCGATTTTGATGAAATTGCGATTAATGGTGCAGCCCTAAACAGGTATGTCATTCACTCAACAGCGTTAAAGCCCCCTCTTCTCTGATGATGATCTGATTTTTGCAATTCCCTCTCATTAAATTAAATGGGCTCTGGCGCAATATGTTTCTCAGAGCAACAGCAACAGTAAAATGCTTTGACATTTCGTCATGATATGTCTGCACACATATAGATATATACACTCACCGGCCACTTTATTAGGTACACCTGTCCAACTGCTCGTTAACACTTAATTTCTAAGCAGCCAATCACATGACGGCAACTCAGTCCATTTAGGCATGTAGACATGGTCAAGAGAATCTCCTGCAGTTCAAACCGAGCATCAGTATGGGTAAGAAAGGTGATTTGAGTGACTTTGAACGTGGCATGATTGTTGGTGCCAGAAGGGCTGGTCTGAGTATTTCAGAAACTGCTAATCTACTGGGATTTTCACGCACAACCATCTCTAGGGTTTACAGAGAATGGTCCGAAAAGAAAACATCCAGTGAGCGGCAGTTCTGTGGGCGGAAATGCCTTGTTGATGCCAGAGGTCAGAGGAGAATGGCCAGACTGGTTCGAGCTGATAGAAGGGCAACAGTGACTCAAATAACCACCCATTACAACCAAGGTGGGCAGAAGAGCATCTCTGAACGCACAGTACGTCGAACTTTGAGGCAGATGGGCTACAGCAGCAGAAGACCACATCGGGTGCCACTCCTTTCAGCTAAGAACAGGAAACTGAGACTACAATTTGCACAAGCTCATCGAAATTGGACAATAGAAGATTGGAAAACGTTGCCTGGTCTGATGAGTCTCGATTTCTGCTGCGACAGTCGGATGGTAGGGTCAGAATTTGGCGTCCACAACATGAAAGCATGGATCCATCCTGCCTTGTATCAACGGTTCAGGCTGGTGGTGGTGGTGTCATGGTGTGGGAATATTTTCTTGGCACTCTTGGGCCCCTTGGTACCAATTGAGCATCGTTGCAACGCCACAGCCTACCTGAGTATTGTTGCTGACCATGTCCATCCCTTTATGACCATAATGTACCCAACTTCTGATGGCTACTTTCAGCAGGATAATGCGCCATGTCATAAAGCTGGAATCATCACAGACTGGTTTCTTGAACATGACAATGAGTTCGCTGTACTCAAATGGCCTCCACAGTCACCAGATCTCAATCCAATAGAGCATCTTTGGGATGTGGTGGAACGGGAGATTCGCATCATGGATGTGCAGCCGACAAATCTGCGGCAACTGTGTGATGCCATCATGTCAATATGAACCAAACTCCCTGAGGAATGCTTCCAGCACCTTGTTGAATCTATGCCACGAAGAATTGAGGCAGTTCTGAAGGCAAAAGGGGTCCAACCCGTTACTAGCATGGGGTACCTAATAAAGTGGCCGGTGAGTGTATAATAGGGTTTACCAAATGATTTGGAATGAATACATGGATTAATTATACAGATCACTCACAAGATTTCTTCTGTAACAGTTCTCTACGTCATTTAAAAGTGGTTAAACTTTTGAATTTAGACCCATGCTTTCAGATGGATATGGTCTGGTTGTTTAATTAGCATCATAGTACCAAAGTTTGTAAGACAGCTTTAACACCAGCCTGAAGGAATTAAACCAAAAGGGGGAACACACCTGCATTATTTTGAACTGGACCAAACACCATATGTGTAAATTTACCCAAAGTTAAGTTGCTGTTGTCCCCTGTGGACACTCACATAACATCTAGAATCTAAAAAGTGATCACCTCTCACTTTGCCGAAATAAAAAGGTGAAGACAGTTGATTTTTAATATATCTTTAGAGAAGGGCTGTTTGTGAGACCAGTTGGTCTTTTGTTTACAATTCCTGTTGCTCACATTGGATTGCAGGGTGATGGCACAGATTTGTTTAGTTAATGAGTCCCCGCTGATACATTTAAGACATGACAGGCACTGTCATGCTTTCATTCGCTCAAGGAACCAACAAGCCAGTGCCAGAAGCAGACGTCTGCTTGAAAGCTGGCAGAGGCTCCACGCTGCAAAGCAGATGCCCAGACATAACAAATGGATCCCATCAGAAACAGAATAACAAAGACTGAGATGGTTTGAGGAAAAAAATCTAGATTTGACAACAGCGACTCCAGTATCTAATGGATAGGAATCTCATTGTTTATAAGAAGAAAATCATTTCAAAGTGAAAACCGACTCCTCATTTGCAAGCTAAATAACACAAAGAGGAAGAACAGAGTCCCACAAGAAATGTGTAAAGTGTTGGCCAAGGGAGCAAGATACATAAAGAAATACTTGAGTGGCGCCAAAGCTGCTCAACTGAACATGGAATGTCCATCTGTAACTCATTTAGTTTACAAATAATTCTTGACAAAATGTTTTGTAAATCATTATTGTGAGGCATTTAAGTTGGCATTCATGAGAAAATAATTCTAGTCGGCTTAGGTTGCACGTAAATTACATCATTTTCTAGATCATCTGTAGATCATGTCAATAATATTTCATGAGGAATATAAAAAATGTAAAAGTTAAATGTGATTTAAAATAACCAACCCCCTTGTGGTAATTTGTCAAGAGTTCATATTTTGTGCTACAGACAGTTGGCAGTCGTTGCCTTGGCTGCAAGACGCTGCGTGCTTGCCCAAACAACTCCCCCCCCAGGCTTGGAAAGGAGCTTTCCCATTGTTATTTATGAGAGTGCTAGGAGCCAGTGCACCTTGTTTAACAGTCTACAGCCACATGTCCTCTTTGCATCCATTTCAAGTAGGTAAGCTAGGGAAATCATGCCAAGCCTTTTCTCATTTTCACATAAACATACACCACAGAGCATCACAGAAAATAAATAGGAAATAAATAAATGTTACTAACTTAAGAAGAAAAACAAAACTGGAAAAACAGTTTAAATCACTCCTGACAACAGCATAGAATGAAGCACTGCTTGACAGCTTTTGGTCCAAAAGTATCTGTGGTGCAGAGTTTCAGTTTGATTGCTCAGAAACAATAAAACGTTAAATATTATCTTTTGTGTATACAGCTCAGGTAGTGAAGGACCTTTCTGTCTTGATATCAGAGTCAAAATATTCAATGGGGAATTTTCCTAGTTAACTACGTAGTTCTAAATATGTTCTGTCATTCAGGATTCCTATCTGAATACTGCCATCAGCTTAATGAGCAACCAGCCTTCTCAGTCATTGACCATTCTTCACATTGAAGATTTAGTACCACTTCATGTGTGAGGCAAGCGTGGCTGATCATCATAGCGACACTGCAGGAAACTGCCATGACCTAATGCACACACACACACACACACACACACACACACACACACACACACACAGAACATTGAAGGTGTGTTGAAACAAATTTTGTTTCAAAAGAAGCTGGAGGCAGCAATAAAAACACAGCTGGCTAAACGATTTTAAAATGTCGGGTTTGTTCAGGACACCCCCGTCTGTGGCTAGCAATGATGACGCAGTGATTAGTGACAATTCTCTCCAACCAATCAACAGTCTGCAGGTTTTCACGTCACTTTTCGGTATCGCCTCAGCTCACTTGAAACCTCAATGGAGGTAATACTAAAAAAGTACCTGTTAGCTAGTGCCAGGTACTTGTTTTCATTTTGGAAAAAAACAAAAAAGGCGAGTAGAGTCGAGGCAAGTGGAGCAAGTACCATGTAATGGAAAAACAGCACATGAATCATTACCTACTTTTATTATGCAAAGAAACCTACTTTCCATCTAACTGGACGTGTAAGCCAATAATACTGTTGCAGGGAGGTGCATCAGGGGCTGCAACTACTTTGATAAATCGACATTACCAAGTGAGCGATTGTTCGGCGGGTTCCACCACAATAGATGCTACTTTGGGCAGTGGATAGCAGAGAGCTGCAAGCAGCCGGCTGTTGATACTAAATCATGTTAACTGCTCACACCTGTGCCTGCCAATTATGCCACAGACTCTGGCACTGACAGAACACAGTCCTGAACCAAAAGAGTGACAATATCGAGTAGGAATGACGAGCAAGGAAAGCAAAGTAAAGCTTAAAAATAACTACAAATGCTTGTAGCTTGAATTTCTGCATGCTGTTTGTTGTGATTTAGTTTCCTCATTACTTCAAATGTAGATATTACCTTACATCAGGTTCTGGAGCAAAGTGACAATGGAATTGAATTACAAAGCAAGCTATTCAGAAAATCAATAAATGTGAAAAAAGAAATAAATTCAATGTCAGAGTGTGTCGCTGAGTGTGAGCTTTGTAGGCTTCTTTCAAAGCTAACCCCTTTCCGCTACGGAGAGAAATCCGCCATTAAAGAGGCGACAATTTCTTTATGAACTGAAATGTTACTTTTACAGACAATAAATATTCTCATCTCTTGTTCTTGCACCCCTTAACTTGTTAAGTTGTTTTCAATACATGCATACCTGTTTACTCAGAGCAAAATATTTTTGGGAAATGCTGAAAATCCCCAGAGCCAGGTGTACGCTAAACTCATTAAATATAAAACGGTATCAAGCTGTCAGTGAGAACAACAGCAGACCTATTTTCAGGGAGAGGAAAGTAAAGTTTGGTTTTCAGAAAACAGTGCTTCCTTCAGCTCTCTTGAGATGTTCAGACAAAGCGCTAGTTATTCTGCAGTCAGGGCTCAAAACTAAGTCTGGGGACACACTGGAGGATTATCTGAAAGACAATGCAGTTTGGTCTATTCCTAAATTTGAAGGAGAAAACCCAAAGGGAGGCTAGTTAGAAACATATGTTCAGTGAAAGTTATGGTTCGAGAGGATTAATGCTCTCAGTTTTGAAAAAAATCAAGGCTATTACAAGATGTTTGTTGGAAGACCTTAAATAATATCAATTGACTCAATATTTGTGAGCAAAATCCAATGCTTTTTTCTTCAAAGTTTTTAATGGCCATGCTTTGTGCCTTACTTACCATATTAGCTCCCAAACAAGACACCATGAAAACAAAACAAACATTGTGCCACTCCCTTTTATTACACCTGCTTTTAGATAATACAAAATTAATATGTTAATGAGTTAGACAGACTAAATTTATAAATCCCCTTTGTGGAGAAAAAGGTCATATAGATTTAATGAGAATCACCATTTGGGACTGACTGCATTAAGGCTAGTTGCTTCATCCTGCTCTTACATTAGCGTTGTGGATGTTACCTCAAATACATTTGTTAATCTCATCAGTTAGTCTTCAACTTGAAAGCCATTTTTAAAGTTAAACAATGTTTAATATCAATGTCATCTTTGTGTGTAGCAGTCAGTCTGCTCCGATACACTGACGATACATTGGGCCATATAGTGTTAGAGAATTATTAGGAATTTATGTTCTACATGGCAGCAAAACATTCAAGATAAATCATTAACTGTAGAAACACTGGCTGACTGACATTCACAGTTAGATTCATTCAACAGACATACTAGACACTAGAAGAGGGCCATAGCAGGATGTGATTGGCCTATGTTCACATGAAAGACACACAAATGGCAAACCATGTGAGATCTCTTTTCTTTATGGACCAATAAAAAAAAAATTCAATAAAAGTTTTGAGTGCAGACAACTCAGCCAACTATGGAGCCCCCCTGGGGATTCATAACAATCAGTGCTCACGGTTTAATAAACGTGAGCAAAGTAATAAAGACATTCACAGATTCAAACTTCTGGGATCAATTACTTTATAGTAAAATTATACTAAATCACAAATGACGCCTCTTTCCTAATGTAGTGAGGTTAACAATGAGCTACAAACAAATGTTTATCAAAACAAGCCGTCCTCCAACCTGGAGAAATAAGACTGGTCTCTATTAGCAGCCAGCGGTGCTTAGGGACCGACTATAAACACAAAAATATCTATTAATTTAATGATCAAATAAGGTAGTGTCTCCAAACTTATGTTTTAACAAAGTGCTGTAGTACATAGGAGGAGACAAGTTATAATTAAGGTAAGAATATATATAGAATATCTTTCCTATTTTGCTCACTTTTATTAAACCGTGACCACGGATTATTATTAGATTAGATTATACTTTATTCATCCCACAAAGGGGAAATTTCCTTATTACAGCAGCAGCATTTTCTTCAATAACAGCAAAAAAACTAAAACACACAAACAAGTGAACACACAAGAAAAACAATAGACAATGATTATAAGGTAGACTGAAAGGAAGCAAAGTGGCGTCAAATAAAGGTATTTTAAAGTGCGGTTGCCATGATACAAGAAACAATATTGCGGTGTAAGTGACGTTAAAATTAAATTGAATGTGTAATTAGAGTAATAAAGCAAAAGTAGGTAGCATAATATAAATTATACTAACCTGTATTAAATATATTATATTTAATACAGGTTATATTTATATTAAATATAAATATTGAAAAGTAAGTACTTGTAATAAATTAATATAAATACCGATAACAAAGACAACAGACAGAAAGTGTGTGGTGCAGATGGGGGGGGAAAAAAGGAACAGAAACTACAACATTATCAGGTAGTGCAGGTGTTGTAGAGTCTGACAGCGGCCGGGATGAAGGACCTGCAGTACCTCTCCTTCTTACACCGGGGGTGTATCAGTCTGCTGCTGAAGGAGCTGCTCAGGGACCCCACAGTGTCATGTAGGGGTGAGAGGTGTTGTCCATGATGGATGTCAGCTTGGCTAACATCCTTCTCTCCCATACTTTCTCTATGGGGTCCAGAGGACAGTCCAGGACAGAGTTCGCTCTCCTGATCAGTCTATTGAGTCCGCTCCTATCCCGGTCCAAGCTGCCCCCTTCCAGCAGACCACAGCATAAAGGATGGCAGAGGCCACCACAGAGTCGTAGAAAGTCCTGAGGAGAGTCCTGCACACTCTAAAGGACCTGAGTCTCCTCAGCAGATGGAGGCGACTCTGGCCCTTCTTGTATAGAGCATGGGTGTTATCAGTCCAGTTCAGTTTATTGTTTAGGTGAACACCCAGGAATCTGTAGCTCTCCACTACCTCAATGTCCAATCCCTGGATGCTCACCGGTGAGAAAGGGGATGTTTTCCTCCTAAAGTTGATGATCATCTCCTTTGTCTTGCTGGTGTTAAACTGAAGCTGGTTGAGCTCACACCAGCTGACAAAGTCCTTGATAACCGACCTGTATTCCAGATCGTTCCCCTCAGAAACACAACCAACAACGGCAGTTTCATCTGAGATCTTCTGGATGTGGCAGTGAGTGGTGTTGTGCGTGAAGTCTGAGGTATAGAGGGGGAAAAGGAAGGGGGAGAGCACCGTACCCTGAGGGGCACCTGTGCTGCAGTGCACCACGTCAGACACACAGTGATGGAGCCTTACATACTGTGGTCTGTTGGTGAGGTAGTCCGTAGTCCATGCAGCCAGGTGTTGGTCCACTCGGCACTCTCCATCTTCACTTTGATCAGCGAAGGCTGGATGGTGTTGAAAGCACTGGAGAAGTTGAAAAACATAACTCTCACAGTGCTCCTGCTGTCCTCCAGGCGGAGCAGCAATCTGTGCAGCAGGTAGATCACTGCGTCGTCCACCCCAATCCCAGGCTGGTAAGCAAACTGCAGGGGGTCCAGTTGTGTGCCCACCAGGGGTCGAAGGTGACACAGAATGATCCTCTCCATGGTCTTCATCAGGTGAGAAGTCAGGGCAACAGGCCTGAAGTGGTTTGGCTCCTGGGGCACGGCGACTTTGGTACCGGGACCACACAGGAGGTCTTCCACAGGGCTAGGACCTTCTCCAGGCTCAGGCTCAGGTTGAATAAGTGCCTGAGCACACCACAGAGCTGGTCAGCACAGTCCCTGAGGAGACTTTTGCTGATGCCATCCGGCCCCGGGGCCTTCCTTGACTTGATATGAATCCTTGCTCACAGTTTTTTAAATCGAGAGCCCATGCGCCCAATTAAGTTTCTTTTTTCCAGCTGACCCCAGGGGGGCTCCGTAGCCAACACAAATAGAGCGGCTGGAAATTTCCCGGAGGGCAATCGAACAATCTACCAGGGCTTCTAACATGCGGTGCAAGCTTCCTATTGGGAGCCTAGAGAATATTTTAGCCTTGCTGTTGCTCAGTTTTAATGTGGTGGTATAATAATGTAAGGATATTGGGTTTGTAGCTTTGAGACACAAATGCACATTAAATTGCAGATGTATCTTTTAGCAAGATAACTGCGTACAACTTATCTCGCAAAATAAAAAGGAATGTTGTATGTGTTCACAAAAAAATTACAAATGTAAAAATTACATCTGGTAAAATCAGTGTCCTATAGTTGTTTTTTTTATTATCTTATAGCTTAAAGGAGAATTCCGGTCAACTTCAACATGTAAAAAACTTTTCCTTTTTTTCAAAAAAGCTTTTTTATTTTCAGCGTCCTGGGTGCAAACAGTAGCAGGAGGATAACACGGTGTACGCAACACCAATTGTATTTGTTTTTCTTGCTACTGACAGCACTCTAAATTTACACACAACTCTCCTTTAAGACACGTATATTATATCACTCCCAAATATCTGATGCAGTTTAATATCTAAATCTAACTAACATCATTTAACCAGAACGGTAATAGAGATGACCCAAAGCCATTATTGACGTCTGAATTATTCCATTCTTTGTTCAACGCTGCTGCCATTAGAATAAGAGATGATGTTTTTTTGCCTTTAACATTCTTGGGATTCTCCTCTCACCACTTTACCGTGCTGCAGTCATTTGTCTCCACACCACCCCAGCAGTAGCTTTAAGCAAGCCATAAATAATTCATTGTTTGAAATTAACACAATGGATACCAATTCTCTCATATTACCCAGCACCATCATCAAGGAAGATTGCTTGACTTGAGATTATTAGCGTTATTGGTGGCAATATGTTGCATTCACTTTGTACTGTTGACACCAAGGTTACACAGAGACCAACTGGAAACACATTGGTTTTAGTGTATGATTAGGAGTAACATGATTAGTCTATTGTGGTAGGGTCAGTTTATCTTTCTGCCTTCCTGCTTACTGAAAAGCCGGACAAATAAAAATAGGAAGTTGCTGATGGTTAAATTTTTTCAAACTGCAGAGTCTCTGCCAGAAGTGAATTTGAGATCAGTGGCTAGATTGGCATCAACCACTGGTACAAGCGTGAAAATAGACTTGGCACTTACCCTAAACCATGTGGTGGTATTGGAAAGTTTGAACTCTAGCAAGTTGCATGAGGGAAATTCAGGGCGACTGGGCATGTGTGGACACAATTTACATTGGCTGCTGGATTTGTAAATAAAGAACAGGCTCTTTAAATCAACTCAGCCTGGAACTGTCATGAACACCTGTTCTCAACATATGACAGTTTGCTAGCCCAGCTCCTCCATGCTTGAAATTATTAGCTCAGTCTTTGGAAAGTAATCAATTTTAAACAAAAAAAAGACAGATACAACTGTAAAAAAACTTGTAACAATGGGGACCGTTAGGAATCACAGTTGTCTGTGGCAAACCCTTTTATAATTAACACCTGGGCACAATCCTATTACCTAACAACCAATGGAAAAGCTTAACTAGAAATGTTGTTCTTCTTCTTTTCTGCTTCTTTGCAGAATTTAAATTGCTTCCCTCCGGTTCCCGTTTCAGTCAGCCACCAGCCAAAATAAATAGGTATAAATTCTCCTTCGTCCCCTCTGTTATCTCTCTGCTTAACTCAGGCAAGAATAGGTAACGTCGGCACAGAAGGGACTTAAACTTTCAATGTTGTGGTATTTATTTTCTCCATTTGGTTTGATAATGTATTTTAATTGATGTTGTTGTCTTTGTTTTCATGTACTGTGTGTCAACGTCTTGCTACTGCATCAAAATGAATCTCCCCTCGGGGACAAATAAAGGTCTTGAACTTGAACTTGTCTTTTTTATTGTGGTTAACAAACTGCTTTAGGTGGGTAAGTGCCACCCACTGACCCTCTGGACTGAAGTGTGTGTCAGAATAGCTGTTTAACAAGTAGTTCCTATTTCAAATACAGTAACACTTAAACCTCATTAATGGATTTTTTTTGGACACTTGGGGTCGTGCAACCGGCTGTAAACACTACAACATTAGCATTTATTTTGGAGTTGTGTTTCTGGCTACCCAAAGAAAGTAAGTTGATTATTAGCTTTCGTTGGTGCTCTGTTTTGGTCTCCACCAACTCCTGAAGGAAATATCTGCATCTTTAGCTGCTAAATGTGGTACTATGTTCACAAGCTGAGTCAACCAGCAGAGATTCTAGAAAGTTACTGGTCCCAGCTAAGAAATAGTTTGGCACATAACCCACCATAAACTTTTTAATTGGGATTAAGCAAACACAACATAGAGGCTATCTGTTTCCCCCTGTTTCCATCTAAGCTTAGCTAGCCGGCTGCAAGCTCCAGCTACATACAGTATTTACTGTACAGACATGAGAGTGGTATCTTCTCATCTAACTATCTGCAAGGAAATGTATTTGTAAAAATGTCAAAGTCTTTTTCTTTGTTTACTTCAGCTCTCCTTTTTTGTTCTATGAACATACAGTACTACAGGATAAACATGACATGTTGCTCTTCTGAAATGGCTTGATATTGCTGTATACAACCTTTTAGCCTTCAAATAATATGGTAATTTTTCTTTTACTATTCTCATCATACTACATAAAAGGTTAATGAAACTGACTTGTAAATTTATTTTACTTGGCTCTTTTCTTGATGTGCAGAAAACTTGAAAAAACATGTCTTGTTGGAACAATATGATCTGTGATGCAAAAATCACTTTCAGTATACATTTGGCCTTTTACACACAATACATAATATAAAGTATTATTTGTACCACATGCATAAGGCACTTTGAACTCCATTCCGCTTACCATCAAAATATCATATTATCTTCACTTGGTCAGCATCTCTCCCTTGATATTTGACTCTCAGACAACTCTCAAATCCGCTGAATATCAGAACAACTGAAATACAATCTGTGGAATCACACCAAGCAGTGTTATTTTACGGAAATGCATCTACAGATGGTTAGTTTCACATTACCAGACCTTGCTCCACAGCGCTGTGGACAACATTCCAGGATGGGAGAAAAATGTGCATTGTTTTATTGGCATTTCTTTAAACCAATCACAATTGTCAGGGGCAGCGCTAAGCAGTGGGCAGAGCCATGGAGCCGCTGCAAAATAGCCTTGTGAAGGAACTTGTTTTGGTTGGAGAGTTGTTTTCCTCGTGCAACAGAAAACTCAGATTGGACAAATTGTCTGTCTCAATTTTCCCTGCAGTGATCTAAGGAACAGTTAATCATAGTCCTCAGAAATCGACCAGAGTTTATAATTCCAACACAAAGAAAGCGGAAGGTAACGGACATCTGGCCGAAAATAGTGAAATCCGGCAGAATTTCCATCAGCAAATTAACAATCCCGGGAGTGGAATATCAGAGATACAGACTAACAAATGGGAGCCTCCATCCAGAAATTCAAACCAAAGAAATTATAACACTTTACAACACTTTCTTTCATACTCAAACGCAAAAATGTTGAAGACTGGGCCAAAGAAGAAAAGATTCATGACTTGGAATATGCAGAATGACATGTAAAGTCTGTTATTCACAAAGACTTCGAAGTTCCCAGGCCTCCAGTAACCTCACAGTAAATATGAAAAACCTCAAAACGCCTGCATTCAATTGCCAGTTTAAAAGACAAAGCATGACTAATAACCAATTCCTGGCAACTGAAAGGAAAAGCTGTATCTTAACTGCTGCACATCTGAAACGTATTTTGAGTGAGATTGGGACTGGTTTCTTTTTACTTCGTGAAATGAGTGGTTTCAAATTGTGATTGTGCAGATGCACTGAAATATGCCTCCAAGTATTATATTGTAGAATTTCCTTTTTAATTTAATTCATGTTAGATTTACTGTTTGTGCTGATAATACTGATTTTCTTCTATGTAGGACTAAGTACAATGAACATTTCTTTATTTCTTTATTGCAAAACAATGGTATGAAGAGTCCTTATTTCACAAAGTAACACTAAATTCACAGAGGTATGGCCATCTTTAGTTCTGCAACAAAAACTACACTTTCAACATGTTATTAATGGAAGCAAAGAAAGTCATTTGTCATTTGGGTAAACATTAAGATGTTTTTGCATGTCTGTGGTATCTCTTGCCTGACAACATAATAACCTATATTTGCAACATGTTGACATGACAGACTACTCAGACATAACTCAATACCAGCAGGATACAATAACACAGATCCTGCTCTCCCTCGTGCAATATGAATTTCTTCCTGCATCAGCACTAAACGCTCTCACACAGACGGAGACACACACGTACACAAAAAAACTAAAATGCACACCCTCAGGCAGTAGCTCTGTCAGCAAAAGGAACAACAGGTGTCCACGTCTCGGCACTGCAGTGGTCCTGGAGCAGCACGGGTTCATACAGAAAGTCAAAAGGTCACATGAAATGACCAAAGATATCCTGAATAGATGAAACTACACTGACACCTTGTTACAAAGTCAGGTGCATCAAACCCCACATAATTTAAATTCTAGTGGAGATCCCAAAGTGTCAAAAGGCTATGAAACACATTTGGGGTGAAAGATGTGTGTCTTCACCAGGCAGGGGTGGTCTGTTGCCGCCATCAGGTCATATTGTAAAGGCTGTAACACGAGCAGCCGAGTTTGAGATACTGGGTATTTCTTCTACTTGGTGAAAAAGAACAACAAAGGTGACAACAAATTTACAACAAAACCATTGCCTGCTAACAGCTAAATAAAATCCAATATTAACACTTACATATTCATTCAGGTAATTTAACAACTTAAAGCTCATGAAAAATGTCAGAAGAACAACCTCCCAACTTGGGAAATGAGACAGTCCAAGGAGCATGTGAATGCACCAATAGTTGTTGTTTTTCCCTCAGCTAGTTTTGAAGAAACATCATTTAAGCAGCCTAAAGGGGTTGTATTACAATCTTCCATATTTTCAGCAATTAATTAACAATGTGTGCATCTTTTCAAATAACACTTTAATAGCTGTTTCTAGTATTTATTTTCAGTATGAAGCTTTATATCAGGGATTTTATCCCAGACTTGTTGCTAGTCCTAAAACCACTAAAATACTGCTTTACAGGACTTTTTTATCAGGGTCATTGCTATTGAATAAATAAACAAATACCTTTTACCGAACTATTTCAGTTCACTTTAAATGGACAGCAACTAACAGTTACAGCCTAACACATGAATTAATATAAAGCGTCTTACCATCAACCAAACGTTTTCTTTCATCTGCCATATTTCTACGTAATGACGTCAACTCTGCACTTCCTGTACCAAAATTTCATAAAACTAATTTTTTAGATTATTTCAAGATCACATGAATGCAGCATTTTTTTTACCCATTCTGCCGACATGCGTGAATGCAGTGTAATGATGACCTCTATCAAGTTGCATTATGGGAAGTGTAGGATCAGGCGAATATGGAGCCTTACCCAAACAGGGTTTGGGCCATTTCACATTTCACATCAAATCTGTCTCTTTCAAGCACCTAAACTTCAATGGAACTATTGTACGAATTTGCTGTAATACTACATAATATAAGGCATGTGTTCTTAGTCTTCAGAACAAATTGTAATCTTAACTCGGCCTCTTAGACGTCAGCCTCTTCTCTAACAATGTAACAAATGAGCATTTGTGTAAGCTTGCAAATAGGTGCTATTATGACATATTCCAATGTGACAGTAGCACAAACAATGAATTAGTGCTAATTTATACAATATGTGTAAGTGTAAGGATTTTGGTGCTGTCTGTTTCCATTGGGCAACCTCAGAAATCTAATTTTGAAAGAGAGGTCCTCATACTGAATGACCTGAAATCATGATGAGGACTAGTATATTGTTTCCTCCCCAACTGTTTGTGTAGCTGAGCGGGCTGCTCATCTCAGTCTGGCCCAATTGACTGATGGATTTCCAAACTCCGCATCAGCCAAAGCTATTAAGTGGTCTGCTGGAGCGAAATGGCTTTACCATTGCCGAGGTGCTGCAATTGGCTCAGCAATTCTTGCCTGCTATTGTCTTAGACCTCTGTGACTAAGTTAATTTCTTGCCAGACAACGCATATATGCTGACACACACAACAAATAGCAAGCAAGAAATACAGTAGATCCCATTTATAACAACCTCTTTTGTTTCCCTTCATTTTCAGCACAGAATTCAGACGGAAGGTTTCGGAGGTGACCCAAACCGAATGAGTTTTCCGCAGAAAAGCCTTTTGTCTTTGGCTGCATGTCTAATGCTGTAACACCTTCTTTTATATTATGAATCTGCTACAGGCGTCATCCATCATGTGTTTGAAATCTCATAGCTCATGGGAGTTTTTATTGTTGATTTTTTTGATTACTGTATTCCACTTTAAGATTATAGCAGTAAATCCAATTTGATGATTCAGTGACATCCTACCACTGACTTAATATGAAAGAGGTATGGAAAAAGTTACGCCCCATTGATCCCTCTTCAAAACTTGCTCTTGCTGCTTCTACATTATTCATGGTCATTTTTAAGTCTTAGGCGATAAAGCCTGTCTTTACATTCATGGTGACAGACTGGATTGGCCCTGAGGAATTCAGGCCCTCTGTGATATAAGTGCCTGACATGGTTGGCCAAACATAGAACAAACTGAATGCAGTTATTTCCCAAAGGACCTTGTACACACAAGGGATCCGCAGCAACAATTGCGAGACAAAAGAAGAACCAGGAAAGAAAAGACAACTTTCTTTTCTTATTTGAAATACAGTATGTTCAACAACGAGCCTTGAGAATGAGTAAAAGTCAGAGGATCGGAAGATCCTTTACAGAAATTATCTACTGTATGTTACATAACAAAAAATATAGGCTTATAGTACATGACAACGTTCAAAGGATGATAGTGATTTTTTTGTCCTCCTAAAAATTATGTTCAGACAGCTCGGTCTCTGTTGTCTCTGGATGTTACGCTTCCTGGATTGCAAAAAACCAGTGAACAGTATTGTATTTGGCAAAGCAAAATTGTAATACATTTATTCTGTAGGATGCACTACACTAGAGGATTCACTAAAAACACCTGTCTTCTATGTCTGAAAACAAGGTTGATAAGAGCGGTGAGAACCAAAACAGTAAAGTTGTGGGCCGTAAAACCAAAATAATGAGCTATATTTGTGCACTTTAATTTAATTAATGAATTATTTAATTAATATCCAATGGTTCAAGGTCAAAATGCAATTCACCAGGAGGTTAAAGTTCAATCTCTCTTGTGTGTTGTGTGCTCAGTGAATAAAGATATTTAGTCAAAAGTAGAAAGTAAGTTACTGAACACAGTCATCCAACCTTTTTGGTTGGTAAATAAGTAAGTTCTATGATGTTCATCCACAGAGGACACAATCAATCAATAAATCTGATCAATATGTTTTCCACCACTGCATAATCTTATATTAATGAATATCTCTCCATAACACTATGTCAAATAGCTCAGGTCTGTGGTGGAATTGGAACGATTTAGCAGGAGTTGAATGAAAGGGCGAGAACTGGGAAAGGCTGTCACCGTGGGTCACGTACTCTCTCTGTTTGTGTTCCATCCATTGTAGTGAGTGGGGTCTAGCTGCCTGGGGGCCTTATCTGGCTGTGAAGCGCCGGGCTCTGTGAAGCTTTCTCTGTTGGCATGGTGATGGAGGGAAGGCCTGCCTTCCGAGATAAACCCTCCCTCTGTTCTTACTGCAGCCCGCTAGGCTTCCTGTTTGCTGCAGGCGTCTTAGTAAATAGTCCCACAACCATTTGACATCAACATGTCAGCTGGTGACAAGTTGGCCTACATGACTGCAGAAGATAAAGGATGACGTGGGAGGAGAAATGGAAGTTAGCAAGTAAACAGGTACACAGATGGCAAAGGAGGAGCAGGGGAAAGTGAGGACAAGGGAATTTAAAATTCATTGAGGCACAATGAAAAAAGGAATGTGTGGGATCCTAACTGTAATATCCTAACTGTAATACTGAGTAACAATAATGCTTATCTGTAAGCTATATCATTTACTTACCTATGAAGAATAATCGTTAATTTCCTTATCCTGTTTCTGAAGTCAGCTGCTAATAAGGGATGTTTGAGAAGGAGGTGCTATTACTTTGAGTTCTGAATCAGAGTATGTTATGCTGACACGATGTTGTCTCTTTTTAAAAAGACAGAAGCAGTTGTTTCTACCAAGAGAAGTGCGTTAGTAACTACATAACTTGTAAAGATGTCATGCTTGTCCGTTTGTATTAAACGTTCAAAGGTATTGGGATGTTGTGGACATTAAATATTTAACAGCATGTTACCAAGCAATTTAGTTTAGTATTGAGTCTAAAAATCTTATTAGTTTTAGACAGCAGCTACCAAAAGTCAATTTGTTGGTCAGCCCCAGAACGTTCTGTAACATTTCTGCACATTTGGCATTGTAGGCATAGTTGTGAGGGTTACTGTGGCTATGTCTTACAGAAATATATAACATATCAGATTATTTAAGATAATCCTAATTGAATTGATGTTTCCGTTAAGAGTTGGTGCTAAAAGGAGAGTGAATATTGGACTTGCATTTATTAGATGATCGGAAACACGACTCCAGATAAATGACAGTAGTGTTTTGTATGCTGACTGTGTAAATAGGCAACTTGCTTTATACTATTTGCTTTATACAGTGATAATATGTCACAGTTGTATTCAACTTGTTCCACTGTCCCACAGAGTTAAAAAAAAAAAGTGTATAATGTTGCTTCAAAGCTTTGCTCACTTACCTAAATGTTATTTTAAATTCAAGTATGTTTGGTGCGGATGTGCACCAACTGAAATCAAGGACATTAAATGAATAATGAGTAAATAAAGAAAGATAAAGAATTCAGATGCTTTTACACAGGGAAAATGGATCACTAAAATGGTTTAATGAGTATGAAAATGATGTGAATGGACTGAATGGTGTTCATCACTCCAGTAGAGGTACGGAGACTTGAAACTGTTCTGATGTTACCTTACTAACACATTTTATTTTACAGTAGAAATGGTAGGAATTAGAGATTCTAAGTTGCATTGAAGAAGTTTGAAAATGTTCCATTCCACTTACCCCTCTGAAGAGTTTTTCACTTGCTTTGCAATGTGAAAAGTGGAACAGTAGTACAAGTGACTGCTGTTTTCAACTGTATTACCTCAGCTTTCCAAATGTCCCTTATATGTTGAAAGGGCATTTGCAGACTAATTGTATGTATCTCTTTCAAATGAAAGAACTAAGTCCGGCCTTGAACTCAATAGCAATTGACAGCATGTTATAGCAGATAACTTTATGTAATGTACAAAGAAAAGAAGACTGAGGTGATAGATAAAAAAAAGAGAGGGATGATAGAGGGAACCCCTAGAGTTCATGGTGGAGGAAGGGACAGTAGAGGAATTCTAATCAACGTCTTTCATGAGACTCATTTCAAATGTATAGTCCCTGCAGCAACACACTGAACTGTCAGTTTGTTGGATCCACCTTCATGTAAATTATACAACAAGTCCAACACAAGACTTCTGTGGGTTGTATTAATCAGACAAATGACAACTTTCAGTTCCATGCAGTACTTTTGTTTTAGAGCTGTTTACACACAACTATTTCAAGGGTTTACTGGGAGTGATGTGAAAAACTTCAGCATCAGTGATCCTATAGACCAAACATATGACACGTGGACGCGGACCTTGTGTGTGGTGTTGCCCCATTAAATGAGGGTTGTTGGTTCAATTGACAGCTTGTCAGAAAATCAAATGTGGACTAAAATGAATGTCACATTGGAGACAAACAAACATGCAAATCAACAGCTAATCATATTAAATAGGTTTCAAGGTGTACCATTGGACGACAAAACATAGATATTGATGGTACTTTTAACAACTTTGTGATCTTTTTAAATTACAAATTATCTAATCTTGCTTTGCCAGACCTACCTCCACAGCACAACGGAAGAGGGTCTGGCTATTCCACACAGCACTCTGGGATGGGAGAAAAACATCTTTGGTTTATTGGCATTTCTTTGAACCAATCACAATCCTTTTGGGGTGCTCTAAACGCTGGACAGAGCACCGGTACCCCTTGCAAAATAGCCTTGGGAAGGAACTTGTTTTGGTGGACAGTCTAGTCTAGGAAATGAATTGTTTTAGACATCATCCACTCATCAAAAGAGCTGCAACGTGCATCTCATGAGTTTTCCAGGGAACGGTGCCATCTGTGGATAATTTGAGGTCACTGTGAATGTGGAAAAAACATCCACCTGCACTAGGCAGCGAGGAGGACAGAAGACTGGCAGATAAGACCACCTGGCCCTGCCAGACTGTCGACCTATTTATAACCAGAACAATAATTTGCACTAGGAATGCTCTGTGCCATTGACAAGGAGATCCAGAAGGGAGGGGTGAGAGGGGCTCTGTGAAGTTACCATGGTGAGGAAAAAAGTGATCTAATATAGATTCAGATGACCTTCTGCTGTCTTTTTCCCTGTGAGGCTTTCCCAGAGGAGTAAACCAATGACAATGTTCTCCTCCATCTGCTGTCACCTTCCCACCAGAAACGCTGGGGAGACATTCATTATGTTTGAACATGATCTTCGATAGATATCTGGTTAAAAGTAATATGCACAGAAATCTGGCTGACATGTGACTCACAGTTTTTGTCCAAAAAAAAGATACAGTAACAGGTAACCATGGCAGAATGGTCCACATTACTGTGTCATGTAAGAATGACATCTGTTTAAGGTCATCCCTGTCTCCTTCTGAATCTTTTCTGTCAGTTCTCACTTTTAACTCTTTTATTAACAGGTCAACTATAGTCAATATTTACTTTTCAGATTCAATTACAATAAACATCATCACCAAACGTCATGGTCAGTTCATAATACATGTTAGAGGCTAAACCGCTCAACCGTATGATGCAATTACAATTAGCACCACCTCGACCAACTGCGAAATGTAAGTACTGTTTACATGCTAATGCATCAATAATAATGAAGTAGTATTATAATAATATAACAATAATAATAATAATAATAATATAACACTGACAAGGTATAATTATGACTGCTGATTAAGACCAAATGCTCAAAATCTGTAAAGATTAGGGACATAAGAAGTCCTCTATACTAAATGTAAATGAGGGTTTTCAGATCAGACACCCCTCTTGTCTTAAGTAAATAACTTAAATTAAGTAAAAAATAAATTTTTTATATAGCACCTTTAAAAACGTTTTTACAAAGATTACAATGTGCTTTGACAGACAAAGCAGAGTAAAAGCAGAATACCCAGAAGGCATATATATATATATATATATATATATATATATATATATATATATATATATATATATATATATAGTACATATCGAAAACATAGTAGATGGTTACAAGAATACAATGTTGACTTAACAAGATTCCAACAGCAGCTTCCAATGCAAAGGTTTGATTATGTGATGTCTGGTAAGGACAATCTTTTCCTATAACCCAGTACATTGCCCACTAAATCAATTGCTTAAACCGGGTGTATAAAACAGTATATGGCACCATAAAATATTAAAGCACAAAGAAAAAGTAATATGTCAGGGATAGTTGAAACATCATGTTCTGAAATGTAGGAGAAAACCACTATTCCTTGTTTTTAATTCCAAGCAAAATCTTAAAAAATATTTTTAATCATCAACCTTTTAATAGTGTCAGCACCACATCCTTCTGCATAGGATTGGGACTCATTTGTTCATTTTTTGCACAAAAAACACAAGCAGTTACTTAATATGTCAAAGAGCAAGAGAGAGACAGAGAGAGAGAGAAGGGGAGTATTTGCTGGAGCTACAATTAGTCAGTCTTTTTAATTAATAGACATCCTGTCCTTTGGCTGTCTGTTGAAAAGAGGAAAGGCTGGAGGTAGGGAGGAGGCACAGGAGAATAAAGACATTGTAATTAGTTATTGAGTGGGGTAGGTGCCTGCTGCAGTGGACAATGTCAGCCAGTGTAACATGAGAGTTTCACTGGGTGGGTGACATTAGTCTATTTGCTTTCTGCCACCTCTTCAAGACACCCATGGCAGTTTTAGATAGTGTCAAGCTGTCTGGCTTTGGCTGTCTATCAACAACATTCACAAGTCCAAATGGGGAAAACAGAGCTTAACCTTAAGATCAATACAACCTTTTGTGATAATACATCAATAGTTTTGTGCTGGTGTAAAGAGACCTTTCTATTTTACAGCCAAGTAAAAGTAAAACAGCAACATATGTTCTTCAAAATTTCAGCAATATTGCACAGAGTGAAGCAGCAATGCTGCTATGGGAACATTTTGGCAGCCACGTTTGTTATGCACAGAGGTGAGAGAGAGCTCACTGTTGTTGAGCACAGTGAGAACAGGTGGGAGGCTTGTATCCTTGTGTGCATGCGCACATGTGCACAGATGCAACATAAAAATATGCATTCAGGTTGTGTGTCCGTGCATATGGATGAATTTGTCTGCTAGTCCCAGAGGTGCATAAGTGCAAAGGAGAGGAATATGCAGTGCTGGCAGATCGCATGTGTCTAATAAATGATGCTTGGACACTTGTAAAGTTTCTGTTTCCCCTTTGGCTCAGTGTTGGACAGTGATCACAGAGAAGAACAGCAGAGGCTCCTGGAGCAATGATATAGAAGCAGTAGGTCCTGTGACATGTGACAGATAGTATTTATAGACAGTCTCAAGCTAGACCATCCTCAAACATATAAAGTGTATATATATATATATATATATATATATATATATATATATATATATAGCCAAATGAGTTGCTACAAAGCCAAGACTATCAACTCCAGCAAACTCTTTACGCATTTCTCACGTATCTAACGTATGTTCAGAAGCTTGTGTCGTCTTTTGTGTGCAGAAAATCAAGTGAAGGTAATTACCTCTTCTGAAGAGTGCATCATGTTTTTTTAATCCTCCGTGTCCTTCTTGGTTTCTAGCAACTGCGTGGAGGAAAATCTGACAGGGGCAAACACACTGCAACTTAATGAAACACACGCAAATAGACATAACCCAAGCAAATTAAGAAAACATCTTCATAAATTTGACAACACATGCGCAGCATGTAGCAAACGTGCTGCAAATACACACAACACAACCAAATACACAAACGCACTGCAAATATACAAACGACGCAAAAAGAAAAGCATACAACCCAAAAAACAGAAACAAACAGAAGAAAAGCACACAATCCCCAAAAACAAATGCAAAAAACCCTGCTCCAACCCCTCCTACTACGGACCAAAGTGCAGAGTGTGGATTGATAGCTGGAGAGATGCCACTTCACCTCCTGGGTGCTGCCAGGTACTCTTGAGCAAGGTATCGTACCCCTTAACAGCTCAGGGTGCTGGTCCAGCTGGCAGCCCACTCACTCTGACATCTCTCCATTGGTGCATGATTAGGTCCTGATCATGTGTGAGTGTATTTCAGGTCTATGAACAGAATAAATTGTTTAATTATGAATTGAAGATGCCCGGCTCTCTCTCTCTCTCTCTCTCTCTCTCGCTCTCTCTCTCTGGCGAGAACTTCCGTTGTGTAATCTGGATGCAGTGAGGTTTTTTTTGCATTTATTTTCAGGGATTTTGTCCTTTACTTTTTGCATAGTTTTGTTTTCAGAGTTTGTGTGCTGTTTTCTTTGCATTGTTTCTATATTTGCAGTGCCTTTGTGAATTTGGTTGTGTTGTGTCTATTGGCAGTGCTGTGGCAGGTGGTCAAAAAAGTTAACTTCAGGCCCTGCTCGTAAACGTACATAAGTTGTATTCAATTAAATAAAAATAATATATTATAATAATAAAAATAAAGGCGGAGGACTGCTCGACTGAAGGCTTTTAGTTTTAAATGTTTATAATTATGTCGGTATAAGATTCTTTGAATATTTTGTCTCTTTCTATACTGATCCTTTTCCTTTGTATTTCTAAATGAATGCAGGGTCAATGCTGAGAGACGTACAAGGAGGAGCACTTGGCCAAGACTTGTGGACTGCCCAGCCAGCCAGCAGGTCTGTAGACTCCACAACTGTAACAATTTATTTGATTTGATTGATTTCGGAACATATTTGGTTTATTTTGATAAAATGATTCACTTGTATTATAATAAACTAATATTAATACTTCAATGTGTGTTTTAGCTGTTCTACATAGTATGTTTAGAAAGTGAAGTAAAATTGGGTGACCTTTCTGCTTCTAAATCTTTGCTTTATTGCTTACTTGTGTACTTCTGCTTTTAAGTTTGTATTTATGGATGATTATTTAATTTCTACGACGATGTTACACATCCCAATACTTGTGTGTATGTATGGTTTGGCTGTTCTGTGTACTGTGTTTACAAAGTTGATTTTCCTTTTACATTTTATTGTTCTTATTGTTACATTTTGATGCTGCTATTGTGTTATTGGTATTGAGTTATATGTTTGGTAATAAAAAGTTAAACTGGGGTGCATCATAAAGGAATTGTGCTTAGGGAACCAAAATGGCTAGCAGTGGACTGAGGATAATACATTATTTGTTAACTATTAACAAAGTTATAACTTGTCAACCCCTAGAGTTACTTGTTGCAAGTGGTACTTTTAAGATTTAACACTCATCTGAGCTTTATTATTCCAAATACAGTCATGGTTTCCTAGCAGTTATTCCATTACTCACTGTTGGTGGTTTAGTTAGACACGATTTTACAATGTCTGTCTCAGTGCTATTGAGCTTGGGGAAGACATGTATTACAGTAGATTTTTTATGAACTTGCATTAACATTACTCACACTGTGGTATGAGCTAAAAGAGAATCAACCTCAAACATTTTGCTTACAATAGCTTGAGAGAATGTTTGCACAGACCAGACTGAGATCTGCCTGTTTAGTTCAGGAGAAAAGAGGATTTGGAGAAAAGGACATTGGAAAAGGCACAAAATCCTGATTAAGTGAAGAGATAATCTTGAGAGAGTCACTCTTGCTTTTTTCCAAAGAATATGTTTGTGTTTGTGATATCTGACTTGAACTAAAAATGACTTGAAATCCTTCTAATCTCGTGACTTGGTGCTTTCATTTCAGCCCATGACAGAGCAAAGGTTACTGCTAATCTCAGTCAACACACCATCGCCTGCTATGAAAGGCATGTTGGCTTGGACTTGCCGCAAGAGAAGGGTCCTTTTCAAATCTCAGGTCAATCAAAGGAACTCTAATTGAAACAGTCCAGAAGATCTAGCCGAGGGAGAAGTACCATGTTATTAACTGATCAGTGGATAGACTTGTTGGCTTTTAAATTGAAAGGGAAAGGAGCAGACCTGATGCCATATAATCCATTGTTCCCCCTGGACACAAGACTGCCTGCTTGGCTTAATCTGTAGCATGAAGATAGCCTTGGTATCACCTGGCTGCACCAGATAGCTGGTAGAAATAAAAATGTTCCTAGAGACAGCTCAAAGTGTTCAACACTAATAACTTGACAGTTAAATTAAAAATTGACAGCAACTCATGCAGGGTCCTAAGGAATAAATGCCCTGTGGTATCTTGACAGTAAATAATATCTGCTCAGTTCCATGCAGGAGTGTGTCTCTCTTCTCAATGTCAAATAAGATGAATATCTTACTGCCGTGTGTGACTCAGCATGCATATATGTTTGTGTATTTGGTCAAAGCAGTGTTCGATAGGCTGCATAGACTTAATAGACTTGACTTGATGATACATGAGTAAAATGGCCAGAAAGAAGGACGCGTCGAGTTAGTACAAATGGGATTCCAGTCAATTTGACACAAGAACTTTTCACCTTGAAATTCTCCAAAACAAAAGAAAAACTGATTAAACCACTGCAATACGACAATGATTCAAGTGCTTAATTTAGTAGAACTTTAATTTCTGTCCTTGTAAAGCAATAAGTATGGGACATCCCAGTGTTGTCAATATGATATTGAAATGTATCCAGGGTGAAATTATAGTGTGGAATTAATCAGTAACAAGCCAATATGCGGGCCCCTGATTTTATTTTCTGTGCATAAGGCAAGATAAATCATTGTGCACCTCATTAAATGCCCAGCAAGCTCAGGGTAATTTCCCTGGGAGGCTGCTTGGCTCAAAGCTCCCAAATCCACATGGCTGTCTCTGATCTCAGCAGCACCTGGCAATGCAGAGAGAAAGAGATAGAAAGAGAGAGAATCAGAAAGAGGCAGATTTAGACAGAATCAGATAGAGATAGGAAGGAGGGAAAGATGGATGGATGGGTCTTGAATGACGAACTCTCCTCTATCTCTCTTCAGCCACTGATGGAGCTGGAGGGAACCGTGGACCAACAGTGATCGCACTCCACTCCAGACTCATCTTATACAGTATAATAAGCACTTCAAGCTTGCACTCACACTGTCAGCACATTTTACACAGTACTACGCTTTATTACTTTGTTTTTAGCATATCTTGATATCACACTGTTCAATTTTCTGTGGATGTTACTGCAGCATCCACGCAATGTCGGCAAAATTGAAAGAACAGGAAAACCTCCTGTCATTCAGAATCGGGAGAGGTCATGCATTATTCAAGATGATCGCAGTCCATTTCTAGCCTTGAAGTAACACCAGTAAGATATTACATTAGATCAGTCAGAGAGACATGTCAAAGAATTTACTTTTTAATTATATGTTTATACAGTTAGATTTGGTGGAAAAGGCTCTGCTCTTTGAAGGAGTAATCAAAGCTGTAGACAAATAATCTCTTAACGCGTGAACATGAAAACGTTAAATTAACAACATTGAAATCTTGGCACATAAGGCCGAATGAGTGAGAGACGTCTGTTTTGGTTGCCAAATTTTGACTGAAGGTAGGACCTTGGGGAATCAGTGGGAACACCTCCCTGAGATAAAAGTAAAGTGTTCTCAACCAAGAACAAAAAGGGTTACAAACATAAACACATTGGAACATCAACTGATAGACTGCATTTAGTATTTGCACACCGTTTCACCAGACACAGACTGTACTGCTGTTTACTTATGTGACATGCAAAAAGATTTTGAACAAATCTATAATCCTGTTTTTCATTACTGTGTAAATCTCTATTTGCGCTTTACTGTTTTTAATCTAAAATATTTTTTTCTTGCTTAAATCCTATTTCCCCACTCTGCAGCTAAAATGTCCCATTTGTGTCTTGGATGTGCTTGAATTACATTTATTCAGTTCTTAACAAGTTTGCCAGTTTTCTGTCTTTAAATCAACCATTTCTATTAATTTGCCATACAGTTTACATATTGTGGTCAAGATATCACCTGAAGGCCGCCTGGATGTCTCAGTCAGTAGAGCGGGCACCCGTACAAAGAGGTTTACTCCTTGACGCAGTGGGCGCGGGTTCGACTCTGACATGCGGCCTTTTGCTGCATATCATTCCCCCCCTCTCTCCCCTTTCATTTCTGCAGCTGTCCTGTCAATAAAGGCCTAAAAATGCACCTAAAGTGAATAGATATCACCCTTGGGTACAGAAGCAGTCGTAAAATCACAATAACAACTCTTGGTAATTTGATCCACTCCGTTAATCACAAAAAGCTGGTGCCAAAAAAATGTTTAAAACGTAATGCTTGTTTATATTTATAAAAACATTTTTTTTCTTAAATGCTTTTGGGACTCATTTGAATTGGAAATTCCATGTTGCAATCAGCCAAACAAGACCTCCAGTCAGTTTCTTGCTTCTTTCTGTTATCTGTGGCCTTTGTGATTTATCTTAACGGAGAAACAGGTCAGTGTTCGCCCACAGACAAACACAGAGATGGAAGCTTTACACTCAATAGCAAATTATTACTCAAAAATGCATCTATTGAACTTTCATTCCATCCATTTTTAATTCTCAGTGCTTTATTTTTATTTATTTGTTTATCATTTTCCTGTCCATCAGGGAAGCATGAACTCTTGAGTATAACTACTGAAACCTTGCACATCTTATGTATGAATCACAATTAATATAAAGAACTGCTGAAATAAAGGAGTGAAACCATGCTATATGATGATGATAATTCATTATTGAAGGCTATTTCAATTTCATTGAGCCCTCATCAAAAAACATAGTTTTGCAGCCGTGCTCAGTCAATGTCTTATTACTTAACTGATGCACCACAAGGTTATTAAAAGTAGTATGCCACTGTGTGTGTATGTGACACAGAGAAGTAATATGTTGTGGAGTGTTAGGCTCCAAAATGGGCTCTAGAGCTCTGATAGAGGACAGTGCATCCAATTCCTCACATCTCTTTCTTTTTTCACTGGATCAATGGATCATCAATGGATGATCGGCTTTACTAAACTTAACTAAGCCACTCAAGGTGAAGCCATCCTAGACAATCACCCTGCAAAAATGACCATTCAGTCAATTGTATTGTTAAAGGAATAGTTTGACATTTTGAAAAATGCAATTATTTGCTTTCTATCCGAGAGTTAGATGACAAGATAAATTACCACTCTCATGTATTTGAAGCCATAGTAAGCAGCCAATTGGCTTAGCTTAGAGGAAAAACCTAGCCTACCAGTACGTCAACACAATACACCTGTAGTTTGTGCCATTACTCTTTTTGTTAAGGTAAGCTCACTCATCACATTATATCTTGTTAAATTTAGTACAAAAAATGATCTTTGAAAACAGGATTTGGGGGTCATGGTATCAATCTTCACATCAAACTCTTACTGTATATATATCCCTAAAGGTCAAACAATTGCTTTAATGTTCCTTATTTAGTGTTTTTCTTTTTACAACTGACTATGTAGAAATAATTAGAACCCCATTACTTTGATGAATGACATCTAGAAGATTTTTTTTAATTGATATTCCTAAAAGGAGAAAGGAGACTTGTTTATACACAGCTCTTAAAATGTCTGTCAAATTGAGTGTTTCTTCAATTGATTTTGTGTGATCAATCATTTTGCAGGACTAGGTGTCACTTTAAATTTTCTGGTTTTAGATATCTGACGTCAGAGCACGCTCCTCAACTCTAAATCAGTTTGTTGACTGACAAGCTATATTGACCAACCGCAGAGGAACGACTTAGCCCTGCTGGCTGCTCGGGGATTGACCTCTAAATGATCACAGCATGTCCACCAGAGCTGTTGCAGCAGTAATGACAATGCACTTGTGCACCCTGCTGAGGTTGCAAACAGCCTCTCTGTACCCCTCTCATCACAGAGAGGCCTCCTCGTCTCTGTCACCTAGGTAGCAGAATCAGTCAGCAGGGACGGAGGACAAGTGGATGAAGAGGCGACAGGTGGGCTTTCAGGAACAGTCCCACAACAACAACAACAACACCATAAAAAAAACATGTAGATTACAATAATTGGTGCCTCAGATCTTTACAGTCATAATTAAATTGTCTTTGTGCCTCTTTGAGTAGTTGCATTTTTTCCGTGTTTATGCTGCAAGATCTATAGTTATCCACAATGTCATATTTATTATTTCATCAAGATACATGAAGCTGAACCAAATTTATTCCACAGGTGTAGAATTACACTGCAACCAATTCTACAGATGTTTTTCACATTTCATTGTATTTTTATCAATACTTTGTCCAAAAGGCCTGGTAATTATTGTAAAGGGTTTGTTATACTGGTCAACTCACTTTGCAATGGTCTCAGGTTGAAAGTGGCATTCCTTATCAGATGGTTAGATAACTTGCTTTTGTATGATTCAGTGTGAAGGGTTGTCGGACGACACACAGAGAGTTAAATATGGGCACAGGTTACATTCACAGTTAAAACCATAGTGCTTTAACACTGTATCCACTTCTTTATTTATCTCACAAAGTTAATAGTTGAAATAAAGAATTTTAAAGACATTGGCAGAATCGGCCATCAACATCCTGTCTAGCAACAGGGCTTAGTGTTCACTTGTGTGACAATAGTTTGTCATTTCCATCAGTTTGACTTTGTTTGTATGATGCGGAGGTGTTAGGATATGCAGTAATTGTATAATTTCATCAAAACTCACACGGTAACAATCACAAAGTAACCCGTTGGTTGAAGCATTTTCGGATGACCAAGACAACATTTGACTTGTTGTTAAATTTAATTGGCCCGTACCTTTTCCCAGATGTCGCAAGTTAATCTAAAGCAGCCGTTATATTTTGCTCATAAATTAAAATCAAAAAGTCTCTTGTCTCCTCATTCGTCCACTTCCATCTCTCTTTGTTGACAGCCGCCATATGGCAAACAAAAATGTAAGCGGAAATACTGGAAGGAAATGAACTAAAACTTCTTCTTCTTCGTTTTGTGGCAGGTTGCAACCATAAAATGACCTAAAACTTAATCGCAATTCATTATTCATTCGGCAAACAACATTTCTATCTGTGTTTATCACATAAGCCGTATATCGTTCAAGATATAATCCGATGAGACCGAACGTATTTCCTTTGAGTCAATATTCATGAAATTCAATCAAATTTTACAGTTTACATAAGGATTTTATCATTCAATATCACTTAATTTGGATAAAAACATGTGGATTGAAACATAGCTATTGTTTTGGACTGGAACTTCACAGAGTATAAAGGTCAAGTGACTCCAATTGAACTTGCAGTAGTGGTTGTGAAAAAAAATTTAACATGATAGTCAAACCACCACATATATTGCCTGCATGCAACCAATATCAGTTATTCAATAAACTAAAGAGAAAACAAATTAAATTTGAGTGATAATTGATCATACTCAAGGTTGTACAAATTGCACTCTTTGTACAACTATGTTAATGAATACATTACTGATTTTCAATAGGTTCCACATCAGGTGATAAGTACATACATCAGCAGCCGTCAGGACAGAGGTTGAATTATTATCTTATTGATGTGGGTTCGGTGTAATGAGCACAGGTCATTGTGGAAGACTGAGTACCCAACGTCTGCAACTAGAAACAGTGCATAAGGACAGGAAGGTAATATGAAAAGGAATTAAGAAAAAAGACGCAATCTGTGAGGTGATGAAATGAAAATTGCAACAGGAATACGGTTTGCATAAAATCTATTAACACTGGAAAGATTTTTTATGGAAGGGATGAAAGGTGCAGAGTTTAAGGACACGGTTTGGCATGGCTGGCATCATTTGCAGTATGGTGCATATGCACAGGGGAAATTAGTGGAGATAGTGCTGCCTGAGATTCAGCTGAGAATCATCTGAACTCTGAATAAGAACTATCAGGAATGTGATCTGTGGAGGAAACCTTTGCCTAGATGTACTATACTGTGGTGAAACACAAGCCTTCGATTTAACTGCAGTAATAATCTGTGACATGCTCTCTGTTTTTTTTTCTCTAGTGCAGTTTTGACATTTTTTTCAGTTTGGTGATCAGAAGGTTTTTTGGGACAAATCTTCTAATGCAGAAGAAATAATGCAAAGACAACATGCAGTATCACTAGAGGTTTTACTTTGATGTGAAGACACATAAATATAAAATGGAAATAATAAAAGAACATTTTACAGGATGAAGTTTTAAAGGAGTGAAATATCACAGACTGTTTGATTACTACAGGGTTCATACACATTTTGGCCAATGACTTTTCTGTGTACACATGATAAAGATATGTAAAAAAAAAACTAACCATGATTATTCACTAGTATACTGTAGGACAGGCTGGTAATTCAATTTCTTTTACCGATTATCAGTGGAAGCATATTGTAATGATATTATGTAATATGGTATTTTACAACTTATGCGTACTAATATCTACACTGGCAATGTTTTTTTCCAGTCCACGACATTTTATTTTTTAATAAAAAAGTCTAATAGTAGATAGGATAGTGGACATTAGGAGGGGAAACCATGAATTGGGTCCCATGTGTGATTGGTTTTCGATCACAATAACACTTTGGTAAGGAAAAAGGATATAGTTTGGTTAAGGTTAAAGAAAAATATAGTGTTTTTTGTTTGGGGAGTGCTCCAGAGATTTAGGATTGCACTTCCACAAAGTTGGGAAGTTTACAAGAGACACATTTAAAAAAGAATGGTTGAAATGAATGCAGTGGAGACAGAAATGTCCTGACATTTAGTCCCTAGTATAAATCAATCTTCAGAACTTAATAACATCCTTTGTTAGACTTACCCTGCCTGGTAAATGCCCACATCTTTCAAACTCCCAGTTTATAACATAGTTTGCTAAATACTTGTAGTCTGATGAGATAAGCCTGATGTCATTATCAGGATTTTTTTCTTTTTCATAGTTTAGACAGTTCCCTACAAAGCCTCAGATTAAACTGGGTAATAATGCCAATGACAAGTACATTTAACTTCATGTGTAAAATTGGTGATGTGCACCTTTAAATAATGAAAAATGCCCTGTCTCGTGTAGCCTTTGACTAAAAGCTATGACACACCAATCCCAGTCGGCAGGAAAGGAAGGAATGATCAGTCGCCTCCCGTCTCTCAAAAAAGTGCCTTGGAACACATAGAAGCGACGCCAACTTGAGCATGTGTTCTGGCGTGCGCTAGACGTAATACGTCTCCATAACAGCAGGCAGTGCTAATCTATATTGTCGGCCAAAAAATAAAAAAATGATTGAACATCTCTGTAGACCTGGTAAACACAGAGCACGCTGTCATCAGTTATTGTTTTCATCAGAGAGTGTTGATAGTAGTCAAGAAGGATCAATGTTGTCATTACTCGATGAGGAGAAGAAAATACGATAAGATGAATCCGGGAACCATCACCCTATCGTGGTGGAGAGGTTTGTGTGTCTATGAACCTGAGGGCTGTGTTGTCTGGAGCTTTGTGCTCCTGGTAGTGTCTCCCATGGCAAAGTGGTCTCAGGGGAGGGGCCAGACAAAGAATGGTTCAAAGAGCCTATGGAAGAACAAGGAAGGGATCGAGGGACCCCGCCCGGAGGAAGCCCTGGAGTCTAGAGCCAGGCCCAGACGGCGGGCTCGTCAGAGAGCGCCTGGTGGCCAGGTTTGCCACGGAGCCCGGCCGGGTACAGCCCGAAAAAGCTACGTGGCACCTCTCCCTTCTGGCCATGGGCCCACCACTTGTGGGAGGAACCAATGGGGTCGGGTGCGTTGCTACATGGGTGGCAGCAAAGGTCAGGGGCTTCGACGGACCAGACCCGGACGGCAGAGGCTGGCTCTGGGGACGTGGAACGTCACCTCTCTGTGGGGGAAGGAGCCGGAACTTGTGCGGGAGGTGGAGCATTACAAGTTAGATCTGGTGGGGCTTACCTCTACGCACAGTCTCGGTTCTGGAACCGTACTCCTGGATAGGGGTTGGACTCTGTCCTACTCCGGAGTTGCCCAGGGTGTGAGGCGCTGGGCGGGAGTGGGGATACTCACAAGCCCTCGGCTGAGCGCTGCTGCCAATACTGGAACTGCTGCCCCCGCGACCCTATACCGGATAAGCGGATGGATGGATGGAGATGGATGGAGATGGATGGATGGCGTTGTCAGCTCCGGTTTCCAGTCAAGAGCTAGCACTACCCACTGGCTGATTCAACAAGTCAAATCGACCAAAATGGAACACACAGACTTGAGTAACCAACCTCGCCAGACTGTCCAATTTATACTGTTTATTGATCCACAGTGGGGAAATTACAATTTACACTCTGTTTGTTAGTAATCACTACACACAGGCCTGAAATACACAAATGGAGAGATGTCAGAGTGAGTGGGCTGCCAGCTGGACCAGCGCCCTGAGTGGTTGGGGGGGAATGGTGCCTTGCTCAAGAGCACCTGGCAGTGCCAAGGAGGTGAAGTGGCATCTCTTCAGCTACCAATCCACACTCCATACTTTGTTTGGTACCAGGACTTGACCCTACAGTTCCCAACCCAACTCCCTACAGCTAAGCTACGATCACCCTAAAATATATTTAGGAGTCTATATTTAGGAGTCCAGACAGTCAAAAGGCAAGACTGACAGGCCTTCACCCAGACAAGGCTGGAACTTTTAAGCAGCCTGTAGACAAACATAAGAACACAGAGAGCCTAACTCTTTGAAAAGCTATTTCCTCCCAGCACACGTCATGATCCTGTAGGAAAACAAAGGCATGGCAACCATCAATCACAGATCCTCTCAGCAAACGCGTCACTCATCAGTACAGCAGTGTCCTCAGCACTGCAGCCTTGAATTAGAGATGATGCTCTGATCCTAGTGATAGTGACTGATAATTATCCTCCCTAAACTCAACAACAGAAGTACAACGTGCCCCCAAAGCAACTGTGTAGCACTCTCTCAACTGTTCACTAATTACAGCCAAAGGGGGGGGGGAGTAACTCTCAGTTCCACAGCCCAGTGAAATATGCACAGCTATTTATTACTGTACAGCAGTAAGAGAGAGGGAGAACAACAGCATGTTACAAATCACTGCAGGGGGGATAGTTTCAGCGGATTAAAAGAGGGTGCGGCTCACTTTCATTTTCATTTCAGTTAGCATATATTGGCAACATCTCTGAGGGGGGTGGTGAGGGATTTGTTTGGATAATCCTACAAATATGCAAATCCAGGTTGCTTCCTCATTATTCCAAGCATGATAACCTCTGGCACATGCTTAGCTTCTTGTGTGGAAACCAGTTATGTAGGTAGCCTCCAGGAGCACGGCCTGTTGCATAATTAAGTATTCCAGATTCCAAGAGACACTCTGCTTTCAACAGTGCAGCTCTCTACATAAAGCCCAACTCAAAATATCAGTTTGTGCTCCTGCTGTACCAAAGCAGCGGGGTAAATTGAAGACTTCAAACCTCTATAAGAAGAATTGATGTGGGTATAAAAGGTATTGATAGTCCAGCCCAGAAGCACCTCCCTGTGTTACCTTTCAAAGTCTGTAAACAGAGCAGGTCTTCACTCCGCCAGCTCCAAATGGCAGTGCATTGATCAAAAGGTCAGACCAGATTGGATTCAGCTGTCTAATTCACTGTGTCATTCCATGTCCTAGCTCCAACAGCTGTCAATTATGCTACTGGTAACTGAGGTCAGGAGCAATCATGGCAGTTCATTGCTAGGCTAAGGTTTAAGGTCCAGTTGAAGTAGGATATAGGAAATGGACAGACATGGAAAGCACTTCTCTTCATGGCTGGTGAAAGCTAGAAAAATGCTTTGAAGGGAGGCCAAATAAGGCCATAAAACACTAATCATGTTTACAATGGAAGTCTCAATCAAAATTAGTAACTTTTCAACCAATCCTTGATGTCAGGCTTTTTGCCTTGGATATGCAGCTTTAGCCTTAGTATTTTAACGCAATGTCATGTATATCAAGTGCATATTTAAGACTTTCTCAGAATAGGGAAGAAACATTAAAAAGTCAGCCAGAGCCCATGTGTTCCACCAACCTCATGGAGCTGAATTATAGGTACAGCTAATCTGCGGGGGCATCACTGTGTTCCCAGGGTCCTCATTGTAAGAGATTGGTAGCGCTATCTTCACAGTTCAAATAGCAAACAATCAAGGGAGATGGACGTTTCAAATGGAGTTTGAATGGTGGAAATTAATTTAACCACTGTGGAAAGATCAATCTCTAAAGTCAAGAAAACTATTAACTAACCACAAATTTGAAACTGTATGTTTCAAGGAGTATAACATCAGTACAGGGGACAGGCGATAGGCGGGTGATTTCAACATAACTGACCGAGGGAAACATACATTGGACATCAAACCTGGGGGAAAAATCATTACTGAGAACATAAAACCTTTTGAAAGGTCTCCTAATGTGTCATGTCAAGAAGATATTGAGTTGGGTAACATATAACCCTGGGGATGTGCATATGCTCCCCAATCGGCCAGCATTAGCTTGTATTTCCTGACCTTAGTCTGAAATCAAGGATGTACATACAGTAAGTGGGAAATCTGCCACTGTTATCATTGTAAACTGCATACGTGCAATGCAAAAATTGAAAGGTTGACAGGTGTAGCAACAGTAACTATGGTGAGGCAGGGTTTGTATGGACAGAGAAAAGAAAAAGCAACTAAAGCATCAGTATTGACACTGTCAACTTGAACACTGTGCATGCATACATAACCTAGACGGTATGTGTCCCATTGATCCTCATTCAAATGTTTTGTGTCTCCTCTGCAAGGGGGCTCTTGGCATGCTGGACCACTGGCCTGAGGGATATTCAGCTGTGTCTAATGTCTTGTCATCTTGCATCAGGCAACACAGTGTTGACACAGACAGAGGTGAACATTGAGAGTGTCCTGTAGGTCAAGACAGCCACATGTGTTCCTCCTTTTAACCATGGACTAGAGGCAGATGACAGTTAGTGATGTGTCATTCTTTCTGCTATGGTCTAAACAGTCCTCCATCTAAGAGGGCAGAAAAACAGGTTGAATCCTTTTGCACAATAATCTAGATAGCTGGCCACAATTTTAAAAGCCTCATTGCCTCCGACATTTTGCAAGCCCCTCCTTTGAGTCTTTGCTTATCATACTGACTGAAATGAGGATTGTGGCAATATGAAATTTAGATGCCGCACTGAATGATCAGCCAAACTCTGTCTCTTGATATAAGGTGGATAATATGTCTGTCCAGTTTAGCTTTGAAAGCTTATACAGTGTGTCAAACTTAAACACATGAGGAGTAAAAACTAACACTTAAGTCAACATGTGTTCTGCATAATTTAACAGTGACATTTTGAAGTCATTACTAATAGATGCCAGTTGGTGTAGATTACTTATGATTTAAGATTATATTTCATAAATACCTTTTTGAGATTTAGTGTTAGAAGCAGACTATAATATATAAGTATAATTTAGTATAAGTATTAAGTATAATAATTTTAAAAGTGAGGAAGTAACTGTATTGAAGCTTTTGACTGTATTTGCTGGAGGTCATGGCTGACACCAGCTGGGCCTGACCTGTTGTCTGCTGTTTAGCTGGTAAATAAACCCTGGGGCTGTGCATGGAACACACTGCCTGCATCAACATCACCTAAACGCATATGTTATGGTTCAATTACTTATCCCCTGTACTGCAGAATGCCAGATGGAAATGTATGAATGTGACTGCCAGAAGAAGCTTTTTGCACATTACCCCACATTATAATTTTAGTCTGAAGAATAACAAAAATTCTTGTTGTCTATCTGATTTTGTCTCTATTGCCATAATTATCCTGTCATTTCTAATAGGCTTGGTCAAAGGGGGCTTAGACAAAAGGCCATAGGATTACAGTATGCACAGAATACCATCTAACAAAAGGCTTTCTTTACAGCTTTAAGTTTGACTTGTTATAGTTTAAAGCTCAGGTGTTACTAATAGCCTTAATGATAATTAAATGAAAAATTCAGCCATCATTAATTTTATTATTTACTCCAGGGCTTGTCATGTCAAAATGTCTTCAATGACAAGGGGTCATTAACCAGATACCAAAACTAGCACTGTGTCCAAAATTACTCACTTTTCATCACTTTTTTTTATAAATATAAATTAAAGTGCAAGATACAGTAAATAGGGAATGATTTCAGACACATTTTTTTTTAATTGGACTTGGGCTTTTCCTGTTTTATGTCTAAATGCCTGCTGTAAAAACAAAAAGGTTTTATAAGGTAGACAACATTCTGAATACTTCTAAGAAACAAGTAAGGAACAAATTACAAACTAGTTTCCATTTAATGATTATCTAACAAGAAATTCATGAATATAGTTGTATGCATCAATGACTAATTCCCTTATAACCAAAAGCACCAAAATACACACACCCCTACTCCACACACAGATTCTTTGATTTTTGATGGCAGGTTACACTTCTTCTTAGAGTTGTGTGAGTATGTACAAACTGGGCTGGACTGGAATCTTGCTTACACTTCCATTTTGTTGCACCTGTTAGGATGGGACAGCTCACCATGTTATCATTCTTATTGGTCCATAAAGTTTTGTGAAATCATGTAAAACCAAATGTAGCTCTCCCAGACATTAACCTGACTTATTGAAAATACCTATGTCAGTGTGCAGTGGGTTATCATCCCCTTACTGTTCATGAAGTGGTCAGAATGCAGATTTATAGATATATAGGAAATAATTATTAACATATCAGTGTATTCACAGTAATTTACTTGTTATTCCAGAGTTAATCTGGTATTTTTAGTTAGCTATTCAGTAATTAGCCTTTATTTCCTCATTTGCTTCCTAACTAGTGTGGATTGTGTACCTTATTGCACAGTGTCACCAGTAAATGAAAGATGTCACTAAGCACCTGGATTGTGTGCACATCAGTCTATAAGGGATTGAGGGGTAAAAGCATATATTTGGCTGATGAGCTTGCTTAATTTAGTAGTTAAAACCCAGTCTGAAAAAACAGGTGTTGAACAAGTGGGGGTGGATGGGAACCATCTGCACCACCCACCTAAAGCGGTATTGAGGCAGCCCGAGAGACCTACCGGTCCTACCATGTGGTTATACAGAAAACATTTAATAAAAAAAATCACTCACCAAAAGTGACACTGTAATCATGTTTTAAGATTGTGGCAGATACTTCCCGATGTGTGCAGACATCTAACTCCATTAGCTTGAGCTGAAAGGATGCCCTTCAGGTTATTTACGACCAGTAAGATTGACCAAGGTAAGAACCAGCAATGATCTCCATGTCACTTTCACTAAGTTATATCAAACAGCTCATGCTTCATCACTGCTGCCACTGATGGCTCAATTCCAACAGCAAAAATACAATCAGCGCCGACATTGACCAGCTGTCTATGTGGAAAAATATGGTGTTTATGAGAGTGAGGCAAGTAAGTTCCAGGGACATGGTGGGGATGAATTGCATTAAATAGCTTACAGCATTTAGGTCAACCACTGATGATTGGTTAAGGGGAAAAAGTACAATGTCTCAACTCATGAACATCCCTGTTCAGTGAAATCAAACTCAAAATTCAAAATGTATCGTGGGCATAACACTGCAACACGCCTTTTTGTGGTGTAGGATCAGCATAGTACTGTTACACACATGTCAACCTCAATCAGAGTGACTGCTCAGTCAGAACTGAGTTTTCAGGCTTACTGGTGTATGAAATTCATTTGCTTCACACCTCTTCTCAGACTTCATCTTAAATCAGTGGCCATTCAGCTCTGATGGGAGGACCTATGGCATGTGACTGCCTGCGGCAAATACAGCGAAGAACTTCGCACTTCAGAAGGAAATGTTGGCAGAACTAGATGTAAGGTTAGAATAAGATATGTCTACTGTGTCAATGCACAAATGCATAATGCTACTAGTGTGCTAAACTCTGACTTTAGCTTTGTCAGGGACATGACCATGCCAAAATGTTTTTGCATAGAGAAAAATGTATTTATATATTCAATTCAATTCAATTTAATGTTATTTATAGTATCAAATCATAACAACAGTTATCTCGAGACACTTTACAGATAGAGTAGTGCTAGACCACACTCTGTAATTTATAAAGTCCCTACAAATCTAATAATTCCTCCACGAGAAAGCAACTAGTGCAACAGTGGCGAGGAAAAACTCCCTTTCAGGAAAAACCCAGGCCGATATTTATGTGTTTGCTTTTTTGTTTACATCCCAATACAGCGTTCCTTTGCCAACCATTGTATTGTTGTGTGCAAAATAAAAAAAGATGTTTCAGCTTATATTCAGTTGATATTAAAGGTCAGGGTCGATGGATGGATCACCAAAACATTTGAATTTGAGTTTTCAGTTACAATTACAGTCAGACAGCATTGATTTCTTTTAACCACTTCCCAGCCTTGGCTACAGTTTGAAACTTTTTTATTATCACCAAATGTAGACACATGGCTATGAAAAACATACTCAATATGGACTCAATTTACTTGTTATGGGTCTTACTCTGGAAATATTTAATAGCGCTCATCCTAATTTTGTAATGGCTTATCCAATTCACAACACATGATTTATTTAAATACCTACTGAAAGAGCTTTTTTACCCTTATGTATTTACTGGCTTTACTAAAGTTTAGATTCCTTTTGTGTCTCATGTGATGTGATTTGTTATCTGTGGGTTTTTTAATTGATGATATCACCTTAAATGCACGGTTAAGGGTGTCTGCAGGCTCTATTGCAAACATGTTTCATTCTATGATTACCACATTGATTGTGAAACACTGTGAACATAAATAATATATACAATAAATAATACATAATATATACTATATATATATATTGTGTTACAGTGTTACTGTAAATAGCTTTTCATCGTGGTAAAAACTGGGTGAGAATAAGCTGATGTACATATGGTTCCTAAATACCTGATAATCCTGTCACACTTCTTGACAAAATATTGACATTGTTGGATTATGTGATTCACCAAAGCCCGTCAATATAGCTACGGCAGCAGGATCGTTGACTGAGACAGCTCATGGAATTAAGGTAGGCCTACCAGTACTTTAAAACCCAACTGACACACTCCTTTTCAAAATCATAATCTTTTCATATCTAAACACACAGACATGGTACACACATTTTTAGAATGAGTGTGATTTACACTTTCCAAAGATGTCATTTAATCCGATGTGCATCGTGAACAAAGGTCCATAAATCCGCTTAGAAATTATAGTAAAGACACTCCTTGTAACTGCACTACTTACCTTAGAATCATCAAATTTTTGAGTTTTCATTGGTATCAAAAAATCCAGTATTAGTTGTTTATACATCATTGGGTAAACTGCAGCTAGCTTGTTTGGCATACGTTTATTGGTGCCATTTTGCCAAAATGTTAACAAATTTATTTTGACTAAAAAACTAGATAACTCACTGACTTCATGATAACTTTCTGTTTAGGTCACCCAACATCCCTAAACTGTTATTCCAAAACCAAGAGCTGATGATTAGCCCCCAAATAGATTAATGAATAATATTAGGAGTGTCAATATTAATTAATAGTAATTTATCCATGTTGCCCTATTAATATGAATATATCTTGTTTAAAAAAAAACATCAGCATGGTTCACATGCAGACATCCGTGTTATAAACCTGTGAACATACAGACAAAATAATTATATTGCATGGGGGTGGTGGGTGGAGACTTTGAAAACCATTGGTCTACTGTATTATGGTACAGTACAGAGAAACCATACGTAGAAATGGCGTATTCTGCTTATGTGTTTGTGGAGTCTATTTTTGGTGGAATGATGCAGGAAATATGTGTACAAGTCTATAAAACTTTGATATTTATGCTGGCACCAATCTTCTTCTGTTATCCTAGCACACTTGTATTTACCCGGATTCACTTGGGTCCTTTGTCTGGCTCACCAGGTTCTACCTTCCAGGCAATTAGTCAGTCAACGCTCGATCACCCGATCTAACGGCATTCAAAATAACCAGTGGGATGTCCATAGGGTGAGTCTTACACCAGGTTCCACCCTTCTACATTAATAGGACTGAGTGTGGCTGTCACAGACCAGTATATTACTGTACATTTTCAAACTGAAATAGGTTGGAGGATAGAAATCAAATAAGATTTTGAAGTTACAGAAATAGAAAATGCGCCATGAATCTGCGAACATATCTCAGCGATGAAACAAGTGCCTCTGCTCTGATCCACTGATATTGTGTCATGATTCAGCCTGTGTCAGTGTTGTTTTGCAGAGGGTAAAGATACCGCTGTTCCTCTGACAGACAAGCACAGCCTATAAAAAGCATATTGATCAAATAGAATGGAACCTCCTCACATCTACATATTTTTCTTGTCTGGCTGATGCCCTTGAGGGTCAACACAGTGTCTTTGGTAATTGGAAATGCTGCCAAACCCTCACTGTGAAGGACAAAAACAATTTTGGCCAGAGTGGGTAATAAATGGAACTAATGTCTTTGCCGTTCAGATGCTGTCTGCAGGGCTGAGTTTTGTGTTTACAGCCCACGGCGATGGAAATGTTGCTCTTCTGAGGTCAGCTTTGACAAATCATTGAACCCAACCTGGTATAAACCTGGAGGGAAAATGAAACATCAGGCAGCAAATATAGAAGTAGGCACTATGAAAATAGTCTATATCAATAACATTGACGAAGACATGGACAAACACAAAACCTACACCTTAAAAAACAACTACCCATAACAGTGTGTGCTTTTTGTCCAAAGAAGTGTTAAACATATCTTCAAATAATGCATCACATCATGAACATCACTGCCAGGCCAGATATATAATATACATAATGTTATTTTTTTAAATAGCAACCCTAAAGACTCAATAAAGACAATTATGATGAGAGGAGGCTATGTTCCTGCAGTGAGTGTATCTTACACTAGTGTAATAGTTGTGATTAAAAAAATACCCCTTTTAAGATTTAGCCTGGTGACATTCTATAGCACATCCCATGAAAGATTGGTGTAACCAAAGCCTGAACAAGTTTCTGTACTACAAGAGGTACTAACACACAGACAGTGAACCACACTGACATGTTCCTTCATTACCATGAACACGCACACTGTAGTTTATTTTGAATCTATACACCATACATCACCCTGCTGCTGTAAATACAGTATGGGGTATTGTTTTTATCTGCATCTGAAAATAGTGCCGATGAAATGCACTATTTACTTCAGTTTGAGTAATGTTTGCTAAAAACAAATAAAAAACAATGCCCTGCTGTTTTAGGAAATTCCTCAGACTTAAAATAAAACTTTGTATTCATGACCCGTTTTGAAAGATTTATATCTTCAGTAAGAATGAATGGGCTTGGGGCTGAGTGTCACAGTAAGTTTAAGGACGCTGGAAAGTATTGAGAAGCTGCCTAACACACTGTTGATTTTGTTTTTTTCATGTAATGTGTTGACAAAATTATTATATTAATAGCCTCATCATCTTAACGTGTTCTCGTTTAATTAAGACTGTCAGATTAGTTGACTCAACTCTGTGCTTATTCATAGTTTAGGATGTAGTTTGTTACATTGTGAGATGTAGGATTGTATAGTGTACCTATTATTTTGCTCCTTATATTTACCCCAAAACTTGCATTACAAGTAATCAAAAAAGAAAGCCAGTACACAGTAACAACTGCCAAACAAACCCCCATCTATCAATCCATCTTCTAGGTTCTTATTATCCTTGTCAGGGGTGCAGTTGCAGCAGGGTGAGCTCAGCAGTTTAGGCCTCTTTTTCCCCACCAAGCTCCCTCCACCTCTCCCTGGGGAGCTCAAATGGAGATGTAACCCCTCCAGCATGTCCTGGGCTGCCCTCTCCCCTCAGCCTACCTGGCTGGTCTTTTCCCGTTAATTTGTGCTTGAAACATGTCCAAGAGAAAGGCCCCAAGGGGAATCCTAACCAGGTGTCAGATGCTTCTTATGTTCAGGGTGCAGGCGGCTCTAAAATGCCTCTGATGGTGTTCTGCAAAGCCTAGATTATTACCTTGTTCCCAGGAATACACATACAACACCCTGCACTACAGTTCAAAGCCAAACTGTTTGTTTAACAAGGCATAGTTTGACATTTTCTTATTTGCTTTCTTGCAAAGAGTTAGATTAGAAACTCAATACCACTCTCATGTCTGTCCAACACATAACTACAGTTAGCAGCGTGTTAGCTTAGCTCAGCATAAAGACTGGTGTAAAATCACTTGTTACGGTTTAATGTAGACTTTATCTTGGCTTAAATTTTACCAGGAGATTCACTGTACCCGGCCAAGGAATGGTCCAGCACACAACCCCCCTATAAGTCTTTAGTAGTAACATGATTTGTTGACGATTCATTTCCATTACATTTTCTTTTGCACAAGCATGCGGTACATGTCTAAAAACTACAGCATGCAAATCATCCTTCACAGGGTAATCCTGGACAATCAATTCACATTTCCAATTAAAAATCCATCTTTAATAAACTCGCACAGGCAGTCTCTCACATGTTGTCTCTCATGATGTTTTTGCATCTCTATTTCTGTACGGATTAAACAAATGAGATATAATGTGTTGATTTTACCTTTGCACAGAGCCAGGTTAGCTGTTTCCTGTAACCATTCATACCTACATATTATACATATCATTGCAAAAAATGTTGCACTGTAGGCAGTTGCCTATTTTGTCATACATCATGGTTTGCATAATTTTTCATACTATATCGTACAAATCCGTTCATAAGAATATGTTGATCTACCATACACACATTAAATTGGCATACATTTTCTAATCATACACTCTGCAAATAAGCAAAATTTGTGTTTTTCACAAGATGTTAAACTATGCCACAGATATAATTAATGTGACATGAAGTCTGTAGTATAGTCACAATTTGCACCACTGTACATACGGTATCATTATTTATTCTGTATTATCATACATACCTGTAGTAATAGACCCTCATATAGACACATATCTATATATTTATCCCTTGTGTTGTCTTTCCGTCGTCAAGTCAAATAAAAATGTACCCTTTATGAGACTTTTTTTTTTCAAGGTTTCTGCCACTTTTCTATTCGGATTCACCACTAATATCAATGAATATTATTACTACTAGTTTCTTGGAATACATAATCAATAAACCTCACTGATATGAAATTATACAAAAACATTTTGTTCAAAAGATTGGAAATTATGAATTATTTTGACAAATAGCTACGATTTAGTGGATAGTCACAGACACTGTTTAAACACCATTTCATTGTTTTTTCAAAAGATATAAAATTGAATCAAATTCCCAAAATTCAATGAAATTAGTGAACTGATCGTAATTTTTAAACAAGGACAAGAGAAGGGTTAAATAGCATTCATACCTTGCACTCTGTATATACTGTAGCATATGTTATTTAATCATGCTATAGCACATATTATTTAATGTTATTTAATCACTGCTTAAGCACTTCTGGTTAGATACTAACTATATTTCGTTGCTCTGTACTTGTGACATGTGCAATGTCAATAAAGTTGAATCTAATCTAATCTAAGTCTATATCACTGTGCAAATTACTATATATTTTTTGTGTCCAGACAAACTATGTACTAGCCTATATTTTAGGAATGACATGCAGAATCTAATGCATTACTTCTGCTAATACACTCAGTTCTACAGACAACCAACTGTGTCATGGATGCTTAAAAGCCTCTCCATCACACATAAGTAACTGGCATTGATTTCTTAGGTAAGCTGCGGACAACATTCGACTTTGCTGATCCTCTCCTCACAGCTTCAATCTACTGCATGGGATGCGACTACAGAATAATGCAAAGCACAGCAGCTAAATTTGAACTTTGAAGAAGTTATGCAAACAGTACAACATGTTCAGGTAAAGGCCTCTGCTGTATCCAATTTTCTTCAGTGTCTTTACTCTAATAACTACATAGAAAACTTGCTTGGTAAAACAGAATAATGAAGTTATGTTGCGGAAATCACTCATTCAACATTTTATTGGTACAGTATCAGTTTATGATCATAGGGCTTATCTGTAATCCAGAGGCAGTGATTGTAAGATTAGATTGTTTATTCAGTCTCACAATGTTGCTTATAGTCTGGTTTTTGCAGAGGAAGTGTTTTTTTTCTTTCTTTCCTAACTGCTTTGAAAGGAACTTAGGGGGAAATAGATGAGTTATCAGCTGTACTGGAGTTTTTTTTTTCTTTCATGAGTTAAAGGAAAATATTAAGCAACTGCACATTATTTCTGCCAGTAGGACCTATTTAAATGTGTGCCAAGCTGTTCAGAGGAAGAATAATACTCATATTAAGATATTCTTGAATTTACTAAACTTTAAAGCCAATTATCCAGGTGGATTTAATCTTTTTCGTCCAGGAATGATTTACATATTGGGAATCATAAAGTGGAACAAATAAACAGGCCCGTTTATCAGGATTAATATTATGAATGATTGTTAGTGTTTATTATCATTATTATTATTATTATTATTATTATTGTTTGAGCCTACCCCCTAAAATCCACACTAATGAACACACAGAGCTCCAGTTCCTAAACATACTGTAGATCCATTTAGTTTAATGTCAATAAAAAATGGCAGCTCAGATGACAATGACATTGCAGGTCACATGGTGCAATGCAAGGTCATGCAACCACATATGCACGATCAATCAGACAGATTAATGAAGCACAGCCTGCTGACATGACAAATTTGGACACCACTACTACATCAACATACTGTGGTCACCGACCTTACACAAATCCAATGGCCTATAGTATACAGATAAATGTTACAGCAACTAAACAACCCATGCTGGCCTGTAACATTTCAAGGTCTGCTAACAAAATTCCATTTCCAGCTGAGAGTTGCAAATAATTCCACAAATGCCTTCAGTAGGCATGAATTCTTTCAAAGACATTTTGATCTGCAGTGATACGTGGTTTAAACACTTCCACTTTTTGTGGAAAAAAAAATTGCTGCCTTGCTCATGATCGAGGGTAAAGTATTTTTCAGGGAACATGGTGCTATATTCTTAGTCGTAGAGAGGTGTTCAGTGTGGATGATGGGCTTACAAAGGGTAGGACTTTAATACTGAGGACTGGGTCCTTGTGTCCTGCCTGTGGTTAGGTTTCAGCAACAAAAAAACAAAATAACAGGAAAAGATGTTTGGTTAAATGTTATCAACAAGAACACTTACCTACGTAATTGTTAGGAAAAATATACATTGTCAGTAAATATGCATATACATTCAGTGATAACATCTTGGCACAATACCTGTGTTGATAAAATCTTAATTGGGGCGGTATACATTTTTTCTTCAAACATGTTTGCTAAAGTAAAAATGCAATTTCCAGATGGTTGAACATAGAGCTCAGGGCTATGAAAGATGAAAATGTCTGTGTGCTGAGGGTGCCATACTATCAAACAAGTATAGCCCCAGAAAATGTGTTAACCAATATACTTTGTTCTACACAGATATCCAATAGAAAGTATGATATAGCAAGCTATAATCGGATTTGTCCTGTCTGTCAGAAATGAACACATTTCTCGCAGTGATTTATGAGAGGATCTGCTCAATTGCAGTAACATCCTGTACTGTATAGTAAATCTCCCCGTGGTTGATTTTTCAGTGACAATTATTTGTTGCTGGAGTTCTGTTTGTTCTCTCACGGAGCAGATGTGGCCCTCAGGCAGTGGTTCCAAACTGGCAGTGTTAAAAATGAAGTGTGATGGGTGTGGAATTATGGAAACTGCCACAGTGAAGACTTTTACAGATAAAGTAACACCTTTGTTGTCGTATGTCGAGTTATCAGGTGCTGCTGCAGAGTTTTACACAGAGAGAATGAAGAATACATGTGAGCTGAGAAACAAAAGTTTTGGAAAAAGTTGAATAAATCCTTTTTGTTTGTTTCATTTTCTTGTTAATCTGAAAATACATTAAATCAGAGAAAAACCTTATACTTTCCTACTCCATTTATCATCTCACAAACCCCCAGGTTTATCTTGTGACCCTTTGGAGGGCGCCTGACTCCTAAGTACTGGACTAAACTACCTAGTTGTGTAGTGTGCACCTCCACCTTCTAAAATGCTGATATATCAGTATAAACAATCTAATGCTATGATATAATAAAAAATCAGTCACAGGGGACATTTTTCAGCAGAAAGTTTACTTTTGATGATTCAAACACATTTTGCTGATAATACCTCTGAATAATTTTAAATGCAGTATTTTTACATGGTTGTATTGGGACAAGGATCTGAATACTTCCACTTGACTGTAGGAACATTTATCAAGATGTTCCCCTTTCAGTGATAAAATGTTTCACCTTTTCTGAACTGAGTATGAATATTCCAGTTGCTCCCGTACGTTTTACAACAGCAGCTGTCCTGGCTTAATCCCTCAATCCCCTATAATAAGTCAACTGATTGTCAACATGTAGAATTAAACCTGAGAAGACATGTTGCTACAGTTCCGGGATCAGTTTTACAGATATTAATATTTTACTAACTTAAGCCACAAATCTCTTCAAAGTCAGCCTGCTGTAGGTGGAATTCATCTCATCATAAGCCCACTTGCAGATAAATGCGGACGCTGCATAGGTAATGATCTGTCATGTTTTTGTCTAGGTGTGAGCTCCCAGCTTTGGTGTCCTCATCAAAGACTTATCTTATCTTTGGGGAAGTTCCATCTTGAAAAGCTTTCTGCTCTCAGATTCTTATATTCTCATGCTTAGCATCAGCACATTATCCATGATTTGTCACAGTGCTCAAAGACCCAGTTAGATTTATAATTCTGTGTTCAGGGACTTTAATGAAACAGATTTTTTCTTATCGCTAATTTTACAATATCGCTGTATGTCTGTCTCATATTATACTGTAGTACTGCTAATGCATATTGCCTTCCCAGCTCTAGACTGTAGATCAAAGCCCTTACTAGTTATGGAAAAGATGTTGGGGGATTGCAATAGAGAATAATTACAAACATTGCATTTACATTATTCTATTTAAATAAAATTGTATAAGCTGTTATCTAGAGTTGTTATCTAGAGCGGTGGCTGTGCATTCACAGTTGCAAGTACCTTTAGCACATCAGAAGCAAAATATATGCAATTAATTAGCATTCCATATACTGAAAAATTATATGAACTGAATATATTTTCTCTCTCTGCAGAATAAAAAGAGCTACAAAATACCTCTCTGCTGCTGCATCACTGATATGACTTGTTATTTGTAACTTATTTAAAATGATATGCCCTCATTATATATAACTCATTATATATAAATATCGTTAGCCAACAAACACACCAAACAAATTTGTCCCTTATATCATTCAACTTTTTTGATCTACAATTATATGAATTACTTGGTTAAACTAAAAAGTATTTCATATATAAACAATAAAGACAAATGTTTATCTGTCTTGACATATTGTGTAATGACCCAATTAAACAATATACCCAAATTACAAGTGATTCTACTGATGTGTTTGGTCACTTGAAATTGATTTGATCTAGGGTGACAAATTACTGCGTGGTTTCAAATCGGCCACCGGAAAAGGCGTTCTTCTTATTCCTTTGTGTCAAATATGTAAAGCAAAGACAGGCATGCAATTCATTGAGAGCTGAATTTCTGAAAATTCAACAACAACAAAAAAGAAGACGTGTAAACTTTCATGTCATAGTCTTAAATAATTCTCTTTAATAGACAGATAGATAGAACATAACAAACTGGCTTAGGTCTTTATATAGCCTTGTGTTTTTTTTTTGTTCTTCAAAGTAAAAAGTTCTTCAAATGTGAACTGAGAGAAAATCTGATAATTACACTGCAAGACAATGCAGTAAGAAGAGGCATGTGTTTTTAAGGCGCCCCAGTTCTTATTCTGATGAATTTCTAGTGTTTTTGCTTTTGAAGTTCTCTGACCAAATGTGTTGCAAAGTGATGTTCTGATAAAATAACCCAAACATGTGAAGCTAATAGTCACTCTGCATCTTTTTTAGCATTTATGTCTGTGCGTATAAATATCCACTTATATTTAGAGCATGAGTAAAGTTACTGGTAAAAAAGCACATACACTCACTATTACAAAACTATTTAAAAAGTAAATGTACAGCCTGTCATGTACAAATACACAATACACAATAATGCTGATAAAATATTTAGCAATTTATATCAATATCAATATACTGTGTTTATAGAATACAATATGCTATATATGAGGTTAAATGCATTAATTAATTAATTAATTAAAGTTAAATACATGTCAAAATTATAAAGTAAGGTGTAAACCATCGCTGGGTAACTCTGTGTATTTGCAGCTCCAACAGACTGCAAGAAGTAACTGTATGATAGCTGAAATTCAGTTTAGTGTGAAATCCACAAAGCACATGTTTACCAAGCTGGTCTGTGATGGCTTTTTACCAGTGCATACCAGAGAGACGAGAGGTAGGAAGAGCAAACTTTTCATGGTTGCTCAATTTCTGCTTTTTAGAAATTTATTTAGAAAATAAATTTAACTTTTTTTGTTTTTTTTTTCTTAATTCTTGTCCATGTCTAACACCAGATTTCAATTTGGGTAAGCACAGCGGGACACGTGAGTGTCAGGTAGACGTTAAGGGACAGTATCCTCTCTAGCATTAACACGTTATGAGTTAGGATGAGAATAAAACCTTGATTTTATGATTTTTTAAAAACTCTCCTAGTGCAGAGTTAAGGTACAAAATTGCAGACAATTCCAAGCCAACTATAACCAAATTATGCTTGCTTTCTCTTGTTATGGCACGCAGCTTCTTTATGGCTTATCACAAAGTTATTTTGACTCACTGCAAATTAAGTGTCATATGTGTAAACACACTGCAAATGGAAACTAAAGTGCTAAAATGTGAATTTGACTCCCTTAACATCTCAGGCGGAAAGAATCTGTGGGTTTTTTTCTTAGTTGAGTGTCACAGGGTAGAAGCGTAGAGAGTACGATAAATCCACAAAGGACTTACATTTTGCCGTAAAGTAATCTTCACACTGAAAACTGTTAATCAAGGAACAATTAAGATGCAGTGATACACAATGGATCCGTAAATGTGACCCTCATGTGTGAAAGATAGTCAGATGGTTTAATTCAGCAATCACCACCCAGCTCAAATACCTGATTAGGTCCATTTTGTCTGGGCTCATGACAAATCAACTGTTTGGTAAAGAGGGATTACATGCATTTCTGCTCTTATACAAGACACACAAAAAACATTATTTCTCTGGTTAACCACAAGCCCGTGAGAGTGATTAAAACAACCTTTTGATTGCTTGTTAAAATTTTCTCATCATTTCATAGAGAAGCAGTCCTGTTGATTCTCAACTGATGGCCACAGGCGATAGCCAATCAAGGCTGGCTGTTGCTAGGATACCAACCTTTCCATATGTGGATCACCCTGGAAATGATGAGATTTGTGCAGGCTTGACACTTGAATGCATTGCATCATTCCACACACTATGCACTTCAAAAATACTTGGGATGCATAAGAGTGGGAAATCTAATGAGAAAAGTTGAACAGACTGGTGGAGGGACCACAGACAGCAACTTGGAAGGAGATTGGATGCCTGCAGGAGGGCTGATATTGAATGCTCTCTCATACACTGTTGATGAGAAACGACATGTTTTCTCTAGTCAACAGCAACCTATATTGTGGAGGTAATCTCTCTTTTCATGTCTCTGCTGGGATGTTTTACCATCAAAGCCCTGTAGCTGACAGAAAAATCTCTTTAACAAACATTTGAAAAGCATGCTGTCCAACAATCTGTCCTTAAAATATTCCAGACAGTTTAGGTAAACACATTTTTTTCCACTTTAATTTCCTCAATGCTGAGGAAAAGATAGCACCATTCACATCATGCTGAAATCATCAAAATAATTCTTACACATTTCTGTACTGTGGCACATCCTATGAAACAGGTATGCTGTTCCTGAAATTGAGCAAGTTGAAAATATATTAGTTACATTTTAAACATTGTATTTTGAATATGTTATTTAATTATTTAATTTAAGTTAATTTATGAATTTTTGATTCCGAATTTATGAACTTGTGAAAAATAAAGGTCAACATTAGTTGTTGAAAATTTGAAGAGTAAAATTCAGAGACACATTAAAATCCCAGTCAACCCTAGTTAGCCACTGACATGAACGCAAGCATATAGCTGTACCCACTTTCACTGCCAGTTATACTGTAGAGTTTAAGTTGCTAATCCGTAGTTAGAGACAAAATAACCCAATTTAAACCATAACCAGAAACTCTTAAACAAAAGGGAACAAAGGACTAAGAGATTGCAGTCTCCCCCCAAGAGAAAAACAAAATGTCATCATGCATAGTACTCCAAGTTTGTAGTTAACTATTGAACAATATTAAACTCTCCAGTTAGGACGACTTACAAAATGCCTACAAATAATCTGACAAACCTGCAGTTGTCACAGAAGAAAGAGACAAATTGAAAATTGGATTGGTGGACAGCCTTTTAAGGATGTGTAATTAAAAAGTGGCAAGACAACTGTATGTGCTCAAAACAATAGCCTATCACATTATAGAACTCCAGGCTTTTGCAGCTGATGCTCTGCAGTAGGCCTCTAATTGACGCAACCTGCTGTGAACCAGGTATGATACATCTTCCAGCTGGGAGAGGCATGTTAACTGGGATTAGCGTTCTTTCAGGAATATTAATGGCTCATTAAGCATCAATAGATCTTTTAGATCAGCATTTACTCTGTACCAGTTTTTCCCTTCTAGTTGGAGTGAGCTTTAATGGGTACTGATGTTTAGTCACACAGAAGAAACAGACGTTTGCTACAGAGCAAATAGTGATTACCAGGTAGTTCAATCAAATGCAAACAAACCAAGGAAGATAAATACATGCAGAGTTGTCAAAACATGTAAAATATCATCATGGGCCTGGGGGGGGAAGGGTGGATGCAAAAAAAAGCATTAGCAATGGTGTAATTAGTTGCAAATGGTCCAAAACACTTAATGATGTGGGAGTGGAATGCATGCTGGCATATGATAATCCCCTTGTAATGAGAATTCACTAGATATCACTGGCTTTGTTCATGCCCCAGCATCTCTGAAAGAGCTCAGCCCCAAGAACAGTAACAATAAGCTGTAGAGTAGAAGATGGCATGAAATACAAGTGACAGAATAGTGAAATTACACACAAAATGAACTAATTTGCTTAACAAGGAACAGGTGATAATAAAGGCTTTTAAATGTCATGTCTATTATGTTTCTGCATTTGGATGGTTAAATCAAATCATTGTAGTGGTTAAAACGGTCCTTTCTCAATGAGGGCACTAAGTGGTGAGACAGCAACAAGATACCGCTTTGAGCTATTTTAGTTGTTAAAGCTTAGGATGCAGATCAACTAAGCCTCACAAATCCCAAACCCAAGGTGCCACAGGAACAAAATGAAGAATGAGGAGCAAGGATAAACATGTCACAAAACCCAGATTTTTGGAGTCCAGCGTTTCATCTCAGTCCTAATTGATGGAGGCTTAGCAAGAAAAGTTGTCGTTACAACTCAAAAGTAGACAAAGTGTAAAAAAAATTTTTTAAATTAAAGTACACATAAAGGTCCTGCATTCAAAATCACACATATGTAAAAGTACCAAAGTATTATCAACAAAATGTACTTAAAAGTATCAAAAGTAAAGTACTTTTTCTGCTTAACAAGGCCCCCTGTGGCTTGTTTTAAATTATATTGTTATTGTTAATCGTGATGCATAGCAGCATCTTAGTATTGAAGATGGTCGAGGTGCTGCTAGTTTTTAATGGATTGAAACAATCTGAGCTTTTGAGACGGGTTCATTTTTGGTGGAACTGGCAACTCATAGACATCTGATATGCAAAAAGTGCCAGAAAAGCCAAAAAGGTTGGGAAGCATTAGTTTAATCTTCAAAAAACAATCTTTTTTAAAAATGTATTATCTGTGTTTACATAAAATCTTAATCTGCAAAGTAACTTGCAACTACAGCTAGTTTGTAGCTAAGGTAGAATGTTTTTCTTAAAGTAGTAAAAACTGAAAATACTCAAGTAAAGTAAGTAAACATTGTACTTATGTACATTACTTGAGTTTGTATTTTTTTCCTTTCCACTACTGTCGCTATTATTTAGTATTTATTTTCAGTATGAGCAAATGCAGACTTGTATGGGTTCTTATTAAATGTAATATAAAAAAGTGCACGCTGTCTTTTGGAAAACCAGTGAATATCTTTCTCATGTAAGGACAAGTCATGCAACTTTAAATTCCATCATTCCCATTTACATAATAGTCTTGTATTAATTTGAATTTGATTTTTTAAAGGAATCTATTAAATAACTGGAAAAGAATAATGACAGCTGTTAAAAAGGATGACTCCTGATAAATGCAGCAGACTGATAGAAATTAGTCTTCTGGGTCTTTACAAACTTCTACAATTAAAACGACAAGATGTAAGCTGCCAACTCTAGGTGGTTACAATTGTATCTTTTTGTCAAGTTAAAAAAAGAAAACCATCCAATGCATTTTATGTGAAATAAGATAAGAAATGAAAACTGAATTCATCCATCAAAGTCCTGGAGTTTAAGGGATGCTTTTCAACCTATAAATGTATGCACTAATAGCCCAGAGCTTAACATTCATAACCACTGATATTTTGAGTAAGTTTTGCTCTTGATAAATATGTAGTTTCACTTTGAATTCAAGATCTTTATTTGCAATTACGCATTTTTTACATAGTGGCATTGACCCTGACTGAACAGGGCTATTGAAAGGAGGTCATAAGTCCAAACACACCCAGCAGCACTATATATATATATATATATATATATATATATATATATATATATATATATATATATATATATATATATATATATACATATTATCCTCCGATATCATTGACTACATGTTGTTTGAAATTGCTCTCTACACAGCATGATTCTGGATACACAGGATACTGAATAAGAGTCTGCCTTATTTCTGTGTATTTCTATCATGCAATTCCACTTTAAGTCATTAAACCCCCCAAACGAAAACAAAATGAAAGTAGCCTGAATGATTGTAATATTTCTTTTATTGCTATTATGGTATTTTATTTAAGAAATACTTGTTTTGCTAAAGGGACTTGTGATTATTTATCATCCTGAGTCCTTTTATTTGTTCCATCTCTGTTAAGTACATATTGAAGCCCATTTCTCCGCTCTCCTTTTTCATTGCTGCAGTTGTATTGGTGTATAGTAAATTGTTTTTGCTTTTAATGTTTCTGTCATTTTTTTAATCATCATGTAAAGTGCCTTTGAGTACCTTTTAAAGCGCGATACAAATAAAAATGTGTTATTATTACAGTATTTCAGCCAGTAAAAGAAAACAATAAGATAAAAACTTAGTCTTGTGATTAAAACAATGCTGTAAGTCATTATAAGAACATTTCTAACTAAAAAATACTTACTGTTGTATCTCAAAATAATGATTTAGTATTGCAAAAATAATAACTTAGTACATCAAAATAATTAATTTCTATCTCAAGATAATGAGAAACTTTATCAAAACATGCTACGTCATTATTTTGATAATAACTCATTATGTAGTTCCTAAGTCATTATTATAGAAAGTTTCTCATTATGACAATGACTTATATCATTTTTGTAATCACATTGGCGGAAATGGGCTTCCTTAAGTAGGCTACACGAATAATTTACCATATTTTGAAGAAACAAGAAACCCAAAACGAAACCGTTCTAAATATTTCGCCCATAGGGGGATGCGAAAAAAACGTCAACAAAGAGCACGTGTCGGCATCACGCTTGCCGTACTTGGCTCCGCCATTGTTTGACAGCTCTCGTTGCTAACCAGAGGCTTTCCTGGATACCTACTCAACAAGAACGACAGAAAGAAACTTCCGAGGGTCGTGTGGATTTTTAAGACACCTTTCAGCGCCACAGAGACCATGAAAGAGGACAGACGATAACGTTACAGCCAGGTACTTTTATACTTCCTCTTTGCTTTCCTCTTTTACGTCTCACTTCCGACAACAGCAACGTCAGTTAGCGTTAGCTTCTCTCAAGTTTACAGTGAGCTAAAAGTTGACGGCATATTACAAATATTTGCAACATACAAAACGCTTTGTTAGGTTTCATCTGAAGCGTTATGTTACCATGAAGTTGGTCTAACTAGCTGCCTTTTGTCCAAATAATGTTACGTAAAGTTAAGTTAGCTGACTTAGCGTTCTGACTGCTGAGTTTACATAAGTGTATTCGAGCTGTGTGACAACTGTTATTAGCGTCGTTTTGAGCGTCTGCAGTGAAAATATATAGCCCTATTAAGCTAATTACTCTCTTTCAACTTAGTTTATACATGAATCAGCCATACAGCTGGTTTTTATGGAAGCCCATTTCCGCCAGTGTGATGGAAAAAAAGATCCTTTAAGTCATTATAATCGAGACACTCTCAAAACATAATGACTTAGTACTGTACCTCAAAATAATGAAAAACTTAAAAAAAAATAATGACTTAGTATCTTAAAATAATGAGAAGCTTTCTCAAAATAATGACTTAGTATCCTAGAATAATGAGCAACTTTCTCAAATAATGAGAAAATATATGAAAAGTATCTAAAAAATAAAGTCTTCTACTCTTGGTGTTTCTCTTAGTACCATAGGGCATATTAATACATAAGTTGATCAACGTTATTGAACAACTTTGATAATCAATTAATTATTTAACTCAACTTTATTTATGTGCCGCTTTAACACTGATGATCCAATCAAATAATGTTTCAGCACAGGGGTCAAGTAGTGAACTGCAGAAAATAGTTTGGGGTCAAATGATTGTGCTGTGCTGTTAGAAATTTGAGGATGCCAGATTGGCTCTTTGCAGTAAGGATGTTTTATGAACGCTGTGTAGTGATATTAAAATGATAAGAATCACCATTGTGGTAGAAGACCATTCTTTGACGAGGGCACGAAAGTGGTGAGCTCGCCTCTAAAAATATGGTGGATCATTACCGAAGACACCTCTCGAATTACATCCATTTCCAGAAAGGATGAGGTGCATTTCTTCTGAGTAATTTGAAGGATTACTGAGTCATTAATGGTAACCTAATGCCAGTGATATATGGGGTGTCATACAGGTCTGAAGATTTAAGTTCAATAATGAGCTAAAGCATGCCTTCACAGGTATAATCCTAAATCTTGACTCCACATTTTCGATGAGAGGCGCTGTTGATAGCAAAGGTTAATCCTCCTTTATATTAAAAAACGGAGGATGCCCTTTGTTCAGACCCACTCTGAGTCCCTGTTGTCAGAAATACAACAAGAATCTGGGCAGGAAAAAAAATGACGTTTGAGGTGCTTTAAGCAAACCAGCTTATTAGAGGAGAAGCAACTGCATGGGCATTTTTATCTGCTGCAGAGCTGTGGGCCGTTTTATACACAATGCTTATTTCAGTGTTTTGTAATTGTATGTATTTCTGTGATGCTGTGAAGACTTACTAAGAGCAAGGAGGTGATTCATTAGGTGACTGGGCAGTGGATGTATACTTAACTCATTTCTTTATCAAAATGAAATATGCAACCACGCATGTAATCTTTAATCAGTGTTTAATCAAAAGACTTAATCCTTTGCCCCAATGTAAGGAAATGATTAGCAGAAAATTAATTGGCAACTATTTTGATTATCGATTATCGAAGTCAATTTCCAAGTAAAAAAATTACACATTTGTTGTAGGGTAACTAGTTTCACTATGGATTAATCTGCCAGCTATTTTAATAGTTAAATAATCTTTAGTCTGTGAAATGGTAAAAAATAGTACAACAAATTAGTATTTAGAATTTCTTAGAGGCCACGGTGATGTCTTCAATTAGCTTGTTTTCTAAAACTAAAATTCCAAAACCTTTTAAAATATTCAATATGTTGTCATATATTAGAGAAAGAAAGACAGGCAAATGATCACATGTGAGAGTCTGGAACCAGAAAATATATGTTGTAATATGTAATATAAGTCACGCTTGAAAGATGACTGAAACAGTGAATTGATTATCAAAATAATAGTTACTGACTCATTTTCTGTCGATCAAATAATGACTAATTATTGCAGCTCTAATTTTGTGTGAGGAGTTGCTGCTTTCCTCTTGCTTTCTTGTGTTAGTAGTAGTTTACCTGCTTCCTTCTACTTGACCCTGATTTATTTAAGCAGTGTTGAGAACTGTAGGACGAAGATGTAATAGGGGTGTCAATATTCCTCATGTCAGCAGGTTGTGCTTCATTAATCGGTCTGATTGATCCAGCATCCATGTGGTTCCGTGACCTTGCTTTGCACAAATAAGAACTGCATCCATGCCAGTGTTACCTGATCTACTGCTTTACTTTGTTGATGGATTTGTGTTTGACTTATTGGAGGCACAGGACAGAGACATATGGACACCACAGCTGTGAGTGCTGAGGGGATTCTACATGTGTGTCAGAGTAGGAGGCGTATTGTGACATGTTATCATGTCATTGTGCTTTGTTGCATTGTTCAAGTCTGATCAGCTGGGAACAATGGTTGGCTAAGATTCACTTAATAGGAGACGCTAAATGAAACAAATTTAAACAATCTGTCAAACTTACACATAGGCCTTTTTAACCCATATCATATTCCTCAACTTAATCATCTGTAACTTCCAAACATAATACAGACAGCCTTTCTTGGAGCTAATAACCCCATCAGTTTCCTTTTGTCATTGTCAACCTTCTCCGATTCATATTCAATGATATTCATATAATGATTACATACATATTAACTTACACCGTGACCAGAATATAACATGATTTTGTCTTGTTTAATTAATAAAAACCAGCTTTTTTAAAATTTTTAATTAGAATATATATTCTATTTTTTTGCTAACAGTATGTTAGATCATGAATGGCTCTCTGAATCTTATTTGTTAGAGACTCCCATCAACATCCATCTAAAAGAAAATTGAATTTTTTTTTTTACAATATGCTTTTGTTGTAAATTGCTCTAACAATCATCATTTTATTAAACGTGCACATCTCTGCACTGCATTTTATATCTGTCAGTTCAGTTAAATGTGGATGTTAGGTAAGGTGACCCTGGCTGCTTTCATGGAACAGAACTAAGCTTCAATAAAAAATAGGGCTGCACAATTAATCAAATTTTAATCACGATCACGATTTTGGCTTCTCATGATAAAATTTGCGTGATCGAGCGATATTTTAAATGCGTCATTTCATAGAAGCTCCGTTTTTTTTTTTGTGCAAAGCCAATCTACCGCTCAGCAAACCACTGTCTGATCGTGTGCCAGTCAGTTGTTCCCTGCACCGCGCAGCTTAATTTCTAGATGTAGACAGTCACAGAGGACAGAGTAACGGAAGGCAAATTTAACAGATAGCAGTCGGTCATACGTCGTTCTCAAGGTTTACTAGTTTACCAGTAAATGCAACATTTTGTCCCATCTGTGTTGTTTTTCAGACAACAGCAGTGACCGGTGCTAGTTAGTGTCTGTTAGCTCACAGGGCTCTAGAGCGCGAGTAATATTTTTCCTCTAGGTTGCATCCGCTGCCTCTCCACAAACGAAGCAATGTTGTTTATATGGATATGGTTTAATTTTGCACTACATGACCCATTTCTTTTGTAAAGCCGTGCCTGTGTTGGATCTCTCCTCTACTTAATTGTTAATAAAACAGCTGTATATTGTTAAGCATGAGAGGCAACCCTGTATTTGTACCAGTGTTTCCGCTGGTAACTCTGCTATCGCGGTTGCCACGGCAAAGTTAGAACAGAAGAAGTTAATGAATGCAACTAACTTCAGTTCTTAGAGTAATAGTGTGTGAGATGGAGCCTGCTGGACCTGCAAGAGATGTGACTCATTGTCAGAATATCATAGTTTGTAAAAATGCAGAACAGTGACAATACAGACATTTCATACACACGACGTGTGTAACTCTGCTGCCCCGCCATTCAACCCGTGCTGGACCCATACATAATGAGTCAGCCGTCACTCTGTGAGTAGCATATACGTCCATCGCACTCCCCATTTCTCCCTAGCTCTTTTAATCAGTTATTATTGAAAACAAGTGAAGGAGCTTTCTCAGAGATACATTAAAAAAAATATATATATTTTTTTTTTAGACTGTCTATATCCTACGCTATTTATTTCATGTGTTGCAGCTGTATGTTTATACAACATACAACTTCAACATAAGAAGAATATAGCAAAATATGGATGTGAAAGCAGTTATAATAGCCTATGTGACAATAAAATATGTTTTGGTTAAAATCAACAAATAATCGTGATAATTAATTGTGATCACAATATTGATCAAAATAATCGTGAATAACATTTTGGCCATAATCGTGCAGCCCTAAAAAAAAAAATGCAATAGACCTATACATTTGAAGTCAAAAGCCTGCCCTGCATATAAATCTAGGTTTTGTTTTTCACTTCAGAATTAAGTCTGGTAATAAGATGATCTCAGTGTCAAAATAGATTCTGGCCAGTGCTTTGGGCTGTGCCTCAGTGTACGTATGTAGGACTTACATGAGGCACAGAAATCAGTCATCTTATGTACGTGTTTTGGGGTGATTGCTGATTTCAGAATCAGTGACAACTCTTTTTGTGAATCGGAAAACACATTAATAACCTGAGATGCTGAGTTAAGAATTAGGCTGGATTAGGTTGACATTGACCCTTAAAAATGGATGCAATATGTGCGTGGGCGTGCATATTTACCAATCACTATCTCATTCATACTGATGGACAATACATGTATGTTTATGTCCCTAAAGGCCAAGCAGTGGAGTTATTGATGGTATATGTAAAATATCCCTTCCTCTACATGACCCATCTTTGTGGACACAAGGAGAAATATGTTGTTTCCTTCTGCAATCTTTATTCAGTTAATTAAAATTCATTACCATGACAGCACGCCCACTTAGCTTCCACCACCATATGGTCAATATTTTTATTACTTGAAATTCCTGGGAGTGGTGGGCAGCCTCTCTGTTTTCAGAGCCCACATATAAAGTATGTCATGTCCTTGATAATCAGTGTGCAATGTTAGAGTAGCTGAAAGCTTGTTTAGGAATGCTAATGAGGTGTGCAGGATTACATGTGAATGCAACACACTAATACACTATATCTTTAGTGCAATTTAATTAAAAACATGCAATTCTGCTGTATAGCATGAAATGTGTTATTATATAGCACACCTCACTCATAAAATCATAGAGCGACATTTTGCTGGTGTACCACAGTTGTAGAGTGCTGCTATTGTAAAGACTACAATTGAACTTCAATATTTTGTTCATGCTGAAGAGGAGGCTGTCAAAATCCTGTCCAAAAGCAGTCCTAGACAACGCTCTGATGTTCACAGACAAAAAATTCAAAAGACTGATGGAAACCGTTAATGGTCTGTGATAAAGGTTATGTGTACTTGATGTAGAGCTATTAAGCTGTCAAACATATTATCAAAATTGGATTGTTTGGATTTGTTTGAGTTGATTAATTCATTAGTTAATTGACAAACCTTTAGGATAAGTGGCTTATTCATTTGAATCAAAAATGGCTATTCGCTATTTCCAACTTCCCCATAGTGTGGATTTGCTGCATTTCTTTGTTTTATGTGATAAACTAAATACCAGAGATATAAAGGGAAATTATAGAACAGTTACAGTCTGATAAGTTCATAACATGACACCACTTTACTGTAATGCAGCTTTTAAAACCAGGAAAAGACACCACTAATGCAATATTACGATATCCAAAATCTAAGACAATATCTACTCTCATATCACAATATCGATCTACTATTGATATATTTTCCCAGCTCTAGCACCCACTGCTCTCAATCTCATGTACACAACTCTTGTTCTCATGTACACAACTCTTGTTCTCATGTACACAACTCTTGTAGAAGCTTTTAGGCCCCTGTTTAAAGAAGATTTTCATATGTTGATGAAAAATGCTTCATTAAGAAGTAGGATGCCCCAGTATTTACTTTAGTAAACAAGCACCTGTGACATCATCAGCCTAATTAATGCAACTGAATAATCAGCTGGCACGCCTGGTATTTGTGGCTGTTGTTTCCTGCATTAATTATGATCCAATTTTAAAGTAAAATCAAAAGATTAAAACTACAAAAATAAAGTTTTCTTTTAGTGACTTTCCTCATAGATGTCTTTAATATCAGCCAATCTCAACCTGATGTCCTTGCATGTTATTTAAGTATTGCCTCAAGATGATTACTCCCACTAATCCCATCATTAACCTGAATGCAAACACTTTTCTATTACCACCACTGACCTTTTGCTTAGTAATATTAGTATGACGTTTCTTTCTTTAGTGTTATTTGTTTGTTTGTTTTCAATTTGAGGCTGTGTCCTTACTGTTTGTCGTGTCTTGTGTAAAAGTGCCCCAGCACAATTTTGATTTCATCCGCTAAATCTGTCTGACTAGACTTTCCTGCCTGAGGCTATCTTGCTAAACTTAGCTTAGTGGATGGCACCATGTTGAGAACATTCCCCATGTTCTGAACCAAATTGTTTTTGTCCCACTTTGGGTGAGGAGAGGTGACATTTCTCATTATGAGATGTTTTATTGACCCTCAAGGGAATTTGGGAGTCGGATAAGAAGAGGCAGGCGGTGGGAGGGTGCCATCTGAGCAAATCAATAAGCTTTTTGTGTATTTTGGGTCTGTGCACACAGTACCTAACCACCACAAAACAACAAAGTGAGCAATTAGAATAGTATAAACAGTTAAAAGCGCAGTTTCAAATCTATGAATTAGTGCATGGGAAGTCTTTTTTTTATTTTTTTTTTGCAAAACTATACAAGTAGGTTTTAAACACAAAGTTATAAACCAAACTGAGATATTGACAAAAGTTCCTATATCATGCTCTATATCAACAGCCACCATCATGAAAACCTGACAATAAGTAAGATGATGTCTCATTTGCTTTTAACCAGTAATTCAATTCAATTTTATTTATAGTATTAATTCATAACAAGAGTTATCTCAAGACACCTTACAGATAGAGTAGGTCTAGACCACACTCTAAACACCCAACAATTCCAGTAATTCCCCAAGAGTAAGCATTTAGTGCGACAGTGGCGAGGAAAAACTAACTTCCTTTTAGGGAGAAACCTCAGACAGATCGAGGCTCTTGGTAGGCGGTGTCTGGCGTTGCCGGTTGGGGTATTTAGGGTCACAAATAAAGATAATGAAACTATGACTAGAAATAGTAGTTGTAGTAGTTCATGCCATAGCAGGGCACTGTAGGGCGTTACAGTATGGGGGCTTTACATTGTGTTAACTGTATTTCTTATTTAATTAATTAGTAATTGAATTCAATTGGGACCTTTTACTCTTTAGTATCACATAATGCTGATTTCAACTGGATATTAATATTTGCTTACTTACTTACTTAGCACAGTTACCCTTGATTTGATGTTTGATTGCTGGAAATTACATTAAGAAAACATACATGTGATACAGCTTTCCTTTAACTGATGAAAGTATTATTAAATACAGTGTCATAGGTCTAAGTGTTTTGTATAATACCAATAGAAAGATGGTGCTTAGTTGTATCTTAAATGTTGTGGCAGAAACGCTTGGAAAGTTCATATGCAGGTTTCAGCCTACAGAAAGGCATTGTACACCTGCCAAGTGTCAAAATTATGCTAAATGTTTTTTTCTTTTTTTAAACCAATTCCAATTCTCAGGATTGGGTCAACTCAAGTTAACTTTTGAAGAAAAACCATTTTCCCGCTGTCAGTTGTCATTCCCAAAATAACTGGTAAAGGACTGGTAAAAAATAGAATATTAATTTATTTTCTATGGCAATCAAAGGTTAAAAGTGTGAGGATGTTTTCTCATTTACAGCTTCATGTGCACTGCAGGGTTAGAAATGAGGGCAAAGTTAATGCAGATGAAGACATTAATAATTTAATTATAGTTCCCTCCATCATAGAGGTCTTTGTTACCTTCTGTTTCACTTCACTCAAATGGCATTTGAAAATAAATTTATTTCATCAGTTTAAACATCACCTACTTTTCTGGTATAAATATAAACTAGCTTAAATGACAGTATGAGATCATACACTTTACGTTTCCCAGGAGGCTAAAAAAAAAAATAGAGCACTTACACTCCACGTACCACGTGGGATATGCTGTAGGTCTATGTAACGTAGAAGATGAATGGGAATCTCACAACACGTATGATACACATTGGCATTGAAAGTGCACTGGTTATACTTTCAGGGCATAGAGGTTCCATTTAGTCCTAACCACTCACCTGCAACACAAAGCCTATTTTGTCCTTAGGCAGACTGAATTGCTGTTAAAATTGGTATAACCACCTCAGTGCAATATCCTTTATCACTCCCTGTGGTCAGTCATTTAGGCTATTTAGCTTTCAGCTTTAGGGTAAAGCTCCACATCAGATCTCAATGGACGTTGATCTTTTGTGAAGTATCCGAAAGGTGTGAAGTAAATTAATTTTATACCTTGGTAAGCTGCAGTGACATTGACAAGAAGAGGTGTGGATGTGCTCTCATTTTAATCCAATGCAGGAAAAAACAACTTTTAAAATTCATGAGCTGAACAACATTGCAGGCTGTATTTTACACTTTGTTTTTCACTGATTACCTGATCACCTGAGGATGACCCTAGAGCTTTTGGACAGGGCAGTTACTTTAAAATAAATGCCATATTTTTTCATGAAGATGAAAGCCACACTTTTAATCAGGCGGTGCTGATGATTGAACCAAATCTTCAGTTGTTGTGATGAGCTGTGAGGACTTTGATTATAGCAAAAAGTGGTTACAGCATCATTGCATACTTTACCCTTGGATATAATTTCTTGTATGAATGACATCTACATATTTCAAGCTAATGGGAACTGGAATCATATACGGTGGATTTTATAAGCCCTTGTGTCCCAGGTTTCTTAGGATTTGATTCATTGCCATCTGGCTGTCTTTCTGGTTTTATCTGAATGTGTTTTCATTTGTAGGATTACAGAAGGAGTAACATACAAAGCAAACCTATTTATTTACCCATTCTACATCCAGAAACAAAATCTGTAGCAGGCTTGCAGCTAGATATACAGTATGTGATTTTTCTCAACCACTCCTCCTCTGAAGCACCAAAAACTTTGAATGACTGTACAACTGAAACACAATCTTATCCTGGTAGATTTTGTAAGGATAGGCCCTTTCACTGTGACTTTTTGATGAAAGATAGCAGCTGATTAGCTGCCATGACATTTAAAATGACTCCAGCTCTAAAGCCAGGATACCATTTTGACAGCGCTCCATGTCTGTAGCAGCCAGACATCTGGATTAATGTGTAAAAGGATTTGAGTGGTTTTCCTCCCTCAGAGCACAGGAGTGCTGGAATCAGCAATGGATACATTTTTAGAAATGTTTATTCTTTTGTTTCATTAGGTGGCTCAGGGAAAGGTTTACTTGTCTAATGATTTTGTGTATTTGCCCAATAAATTAATTTTTAGATTATCATAAATAATTTATATTTATTAAACAGGATAATACTGAAACCTCAGGTTCATTGGAGTAAATGTTATATTCATCAAGTAAGAACTGTTCCCTTTTTTAAGTAATTTATATAAGTAAATGGTTTCAGTAAAAGCATGGGAGGGAAAATTCGGTAATTTATTATGTTAAAGGAGAGGAGTTGGCAAGTCTGTATTCATCTTCCAATGCCGTTATTAGACCTAATGAGGGATTGAATTAATCTGCTTTTGCCTGGCATGCTATACACAGGCTGGGTGCTGTTGGCTCTCATTTAAACAAAATGTCCATCGCTCCTTCTGCTTTAAAAAATAAAATAAAAATTAAAACCTTTTCATAATTTTTCACAACTTGGAACTTATTGCTATTGTGTCTTCTTCGTCAACTCTCTGAAAGTGACAGGCTTGGACATTGATCAGAAAGGCTTCAGCAAGACCAAAACATACATGTGCTGTACTGTACTCTTCATGCTTGTTTGTTTACAATAAGATCAGCTTTTCAGTAAGACAAATGCGTTTTAATGTAGGACTTTAAGTTGAGGCTTATCATCTGAAGGTTTTCTTGTGGGTGGTGGGGCATTACATATAAAATGGGACATTTTTCTTCAAAACTCTTTTTATTAGCATTTTTTCCAAAAACAATTTTCAGTGCAATCATGATCTGTGTATAGGACAAAAGTAAGGTTAAAATATATACATATATATATGTACACACACATACACACATATACATATATATATATATATATATATATATATATATATATACACACACACATATTTATATATACACATACATACATACATGCACATATAAAAAATAAAAAAATTATTTGAATAAAATAAAAAGGAACAGTGAAGCATATATAGAAAAATGCCATGTCTAGGCATGTGCAAGGCTACCTATATACGCATACATACATACATCTACACACAAACCAAAATACACGCATAAACTCACTGCACTTATGGAAAACTTATTGTATAAAATAGATGCATACAACAAACAGAACATGGTCTTCATTGTCTCTTATATAATAGGGATGATTATATTAGCACCACAGTCCAGTCAAGTGTTAGAAAGCTAGAACATGGGCTGTCTTCTTCACTGAGGTATACTGTGGAACTGTACTGTTTTTATGTGGTTAAAAAAAGGCTGCCAGATTTGAGAAAATTTAGTTAAGGATCCACATAACGTGTGTTTGATTTTTTTTCTAGTCTACTAAAATGGAGAGCGTCTCTGATCCAGGACTCAAATGAGGGAGGAGAAGGGGACTTCCAGCAAAGTAGGATTACTCGTCTAGCCAATAACATTAGGAAGGCTATAAAGTCTGCATTAATTTTTGGCAGGGTCACTGTGGTTGGCATGACTCCAAAGAGGGCTATCAATACATTTGGGTCCAAAGTTATACCGAGAACCCCTGAAAGTGTCCCAAAGATGTTTGACCAGTAGCTCTGGAGAGACGGGCATGACCAAAACATATGAATTAGAGAGGCTGGAGCTATTTTGCACCTGTCACAAGCAGGATCAATGAAAATGGGACATTTTTGTCTGTCCCTTCTATACTCTGGCTATCACTGTCATACAGTACATCACTGCTGCAGTGTTTTGCTTATGCACTGGTTTGCTACGGTAAATGTCCAGCATTTTAAAAATGCTTTAAACACTGCTTTAATATGCAGTGTGTAGGCAAGGTTCAGTAGCTAATTATCTTATTGGAATTGGTTTAATGTTACTTAAGTGTCCATAAATGGGATTCAGACAGTTGACAGAAGGCATTGAGGAGAACTGCTTAGCAATGTAGTGTATAATAAGGCATTAAGGACTGTAAGGAATCTGTATTGCATTGAGAAAGGGACATCCTCTGTGAGTGGTTGCCAAATATGAGAAATTCATAAGGCAAATACAACAATGAGCAGATTAATCTGTGTGCCTAATTTGCTGAGAAAAAACACAAGTGTGTGGTTTTCTTTCTTGCTCTAAACTAATGAAGAAGAATATGATGCAAAATTCACTCTGATTTTAAGGTTTCCTGCCTCTTGTGTAACCTATATTCTGTCTTAGCCTCACCTCTGCCTTGGTGTGAACTGCCACGTGTGACGGTGGCTTTGGTTTAGCTGGGAGGTGACTGACAACTGTTAGAATGAGAATGAGGAGTGACACAGGCAATTAAAGGGCTAGATTCAGTCCAGGCTGACCTTCTGATCAATGCACTCCTATTTAGAGCTGGCAGGCTAGAGACCTGCACTCTTTTTCCAGACTAATAAAGACAGCACCAAAAGCAGCTCCTTGGCTGGACTGCCAATTCTTTTAACACCCCCATTGATTTTCATTACTGTTAATGGTTTCTTGCAAGTGTGAGCCGGATGTTGAGGAGGTTGTGGGTGTGCATGGGTGTAGTCGGAGATTTCGCTTGGGAAAGAGTCATCATATTATGACCCTGATCAGTGGAATGACTCAGTTTTTCAGTGTGTTGGAAGCAGGGAAATGAAAAATCATAGAATGAATTTTGCAATAACTCTCATTAACTTGCTCCAGACCTCTAAATTTCTACCCACAACTCTGATTTGTTGAGCAATTGAAATGGGTACTGATTGGTTTGGGCAAACAAAACAAGAAAGCAACTAACATGAACAAAGTGTCAGGCTAAATTAATAAAGTGAAACGAAATGGCAATTTGGAATGATTATTAGGCTACATCTTTATCAGCTGAGAGCAAAAAATAACACCACGTGTGGTTTCTCTATGCAAAACAAGCACACCTATTTATCCCCTTATTTTTGTATTGGCCCACGGAATTTATCCTATTACACTACAACTCCAGGGTATCCTTTCTAGAGCTGCAAAGATAATCAATTAGTTGTCAACTATTCAATTAATTGCCAAGTATTTTGATAATTGGTTAATCGGTTTGATTAAGTTTCTTTTAAAAAAAAGTATAGATTCTCTGATTCTAGTTTAATTGTGAACATTTGCTAGTTACTTCACACTTCTATGACAGTAAAGTGAATATCTTTGAGTTGAGTGGACAAAACAAGACTTGAGGATGTCATCTTGGGCTTTGAAAAACACTGATCAACATTTCATAGACCAAATAATTACTGAAGAAAATTATCGACTGATTGTCAGTAGCAGCATACGTTGAATTTATTTTTAATCCCCTGTAATGATCCACTCCGTCCTGGGTCTATAGCAGCTTGTGGTGCTGTTGTTCTCCCTCTCTTATCCAGCAGTAAATAGCTCTACCTATTTTAGCACTCTATAGAGCTGTGTGTTATATGCATTCTATGCCTCTAATTAGTGAGCAGCCTGGATTGTAATGCATCTTTGGGTTACAGTGAACCCTTGCTATATTGCGGTTCACCTTTCACGGTCTCGCTGCTTCACGGATTTGCATCGTGCATTGTGTTGTGCGGTGCTGATCTCCGCAATTTGAAGCCTTCAGTTCGTATTGATGATTAAAATTATTATTTTACAGTAGAGTAGTTATTTGTAAAAAAAACGTTTATACAGTACTTTTATTTGTTAAATGCTTGGGCCTGTAAAAAGGTTTTGTTCTTTGGTTTCAATGTATTATGAAGTATTTCATTGTATAATAATTCTAAAGGTTACTACTTCACGGATTTCGCCTATCACGGGTTCTTTTTGGAACGTAACCCCCGTGAAAAACGAGGGTTCACTGTATATGATTCTTATTTGCTTTCTTGGGATAATAACAGTAGTCTGCTATGGTAAGCTGCCTCTGAGTTTTTCTTCCTCACTTCAATGTTCTGGGATTACAGAAACATTGACTATGTTTACATTCACATAATATTCAGTTTTTTGCCCTTATTCCGAAAAAGACAATATTCAGAATAAGGTGTTTCCTGGCTAATGAAAGTGAATATTCCACTAATATTCCCGTTTACATGCAGCCGTGCGATACGATTTTTCAGTTTACCAGCAGTAGCGGACTCATTGGACCGTGTGAACACAGCGTCCCTCTTTTAAATCCTTCAACCAGCTTTTTGAAAAAGTCGGCGTAGCAATGTGTGTGCATATCCAAAAACCTGTTGATATCCAAGTCTTTGATAATGTTTAAAAGTTGCTGTGTTTCTCCTTCTTATAAGGTCTGCAGCGTTGCAAACTGTTGGCTGGTTGGTTTTACTTAAACCATAGCAATGCATAGATCTGACCGTAAACAGGTATGAGGCTGTAAACTGGGCGTACTGTAAACTGCTGTAAAAACCCTAATTGAGACACATTCCGAATGTGCTGTATACAAGAATGTGTCTAAAACCCAAATAAAACCGGAATACCCTACATGTCTTAATTTGAAAATGCTATATTCAGAACATACAACCTGCACATGTTTACATGACCTGCATCAAATTCAATATATTTGCAATAATGATGGAATATTAGTGTGCATGTAAACTTGCTCATTGTCTGCTCATCATTTCAGGATTGAGTGCTGCACCATGGCTAAACAACGCATGGGATTGTGTAGGTGTGTGAACATTTTGCATTGTCTTTGCATTGCTCTGAGCTTTGATTGTACAGGTATGGAAAGGTAATCACAGCAGCAAAAAAAACAACATTACAAGGTATTTTACCTCCAATGTGTGCTTACATGTATTTGATAGGAAAAAGTTGTCTGGTTTAATGACCCAACATTGTGCTGTTGGTTTAAAAAGGCCAGAACCAAATGTTTTGCCTGATCCCTCTGCATTAGGATCCCCCTATGATACACAGCAGTGGTCTCATTGAAATGAGTAAAGAAGCTTGAGCTTTTGCAGCAGTGCTGTTGTCAGTGTGAAAGCTGCCTTAGGCTGCATTTTACTACCCTGGAAATCCAGAGTTCCCGCTAGAGCGCAATTTGAATTTGCTCAGTGAGTTACTCTGGCATCGAGTAATGCTGCTCATTAACTATACCCTTGTAGCCGAGCTGCACCAATCACATCAGTGTATCTGATAAAGGCGAGTCAGAGGCGAGCTAAACAGATGACGACAGTTTAATCTACCAGTCAGCTCTACTGGTAGCTGAGCGTATGGGGCTCTGGATTCTTTATCTCGTGTATTGTTGTGATTGGTTGTAGTGTTATCCAATTGCGTGCAGTGAGATTTTCAAATGCACGCTTAGTGCTACCCCTCAAGATGGGCCACTTTTATTACTCGATGCCAGACCTTTAATCTTTTGGATTTTGCTCTGGATTTCCAGGCTAGCGTCCCAAAGTGAAATGTGCCATTTTAAAATTAACTTAATGGTGAGTACTTCAGTTCCAAAGCTGACTGAGAACCATTTCTTTTTTTTTTTTTTAGCAGTGTGGGCTTCATTTTCTACATTTGTGTTCTGCAGGATCAAAGATGAAGTCAAACAACTGCAATGTCCTTTTTGCCAGAGTGAAGTGGCCTGGTAGAGAAGCTGTTCTATGATGTCAACTACACAGGTACAATCTCCATGGCATTCAAAATCCATTCTGTTCAAATCTGATCCACCACCGCCTTATGCAGTGTATTTTTTCTTTGACCCTTTAGGTTTTATCTCTGTCTCTTTATGTCTCTAAAGAGATGTTCTTGTTATTGGTTAAAAGGTTCAGTTTACAATTCACCATGTAACAATCTTGCTTTTTCAGTATTTTTTTTCAATTTCATCTTATTTCCAATTTTTATTTCCAAACGTAACAGTTCTGACGCACAGTTTTAATTAACCTGAGTTTCATTTTACCAGTCAAATGGGAAAAATTCTGGTCAAATATTTTCCGTGTTTATTGCTCTTAAATCAATTGACAGTCAGGCTATACGTGAAGAATAATATCATCAGGGAATGTAGATTCATATTATTTTTTATTGAAATGTAGGCTACTTGCTACAGGCAGAGAGGGCAAGAAAACAATGCACATAATTGTGCCAATCTTAATTAAATTAATATTATTTTCCTTTTGCTAGTCTGAGAAAATAAAACCATAGAAACTACAGCACAAACAGTCTGGGTCATAACGTTATCAAGTGCCGACTTGAAGAAAACAAATTGTAAATTCACGCTGGTCTTCTGCAGTCAATCAGAGCAAGAGCGCGACATGTAGTTTTTCCTTTAATGCATACACTTTTTCCTTTAATGCATACACTAAGCCATTTGTAAATGAAAAAATGATTGTTCATTGTTTTAATAGAACAAAAGATATTAAAATCACTGTAGCCTATTTTAACACAATTCAAATTGTGCAGAGGGAATTATTCCCGCCCATCATTCTGACCTCATTTTGTTCCAATCCATGACTGGTAATTACCCGACAACAGAAACTCAGGTTAAATGATAAGTTCAAATTATTTCAGTCCTTTTAGTTCATCTTAAGTCTGCTATGAAAGTTTGTTGCTTACTTTTCTTTTTTCTTTTTAAAGTGGACACTTGTACCTGGAATCTGCCTTCAGATTCAGCAGCAGATAAGAGAAGCGGTATCTCCTCTAATTGCCTGTTGCCTAAGAACTACATGCTACTGCAGAAGTTGGCTGCATGCCAAATAGTTTTCCCCAACTAAATGATGTGCCACAAATTAGAGCTATGTTCATTTGAATATGCTGCAGTGCATTTTTTTCTGTCCATGGCATAATTATCAAGCCCCTGTTTTAATTTAGGAATTAAAGGCATATTACCATCATACCTCTTAAAATTATAACCTTATTTGGGGTAAAAGTGCATAATCAGGACCATTTCAGTTAAATTGTAATTGAACAGGCAGTACTGTGTTATTGTGTAGTCCTATTTGCAATTTTCGAAATACAGTTTCCCCCCCAACTATACAGTGCAATTATTTCCAGTATAGTTCAATCTGTCTTTACTACATCTTCAGTTTTTATGTTGCCACAAGAAATTTCAATTCTAAAATCATACTGTATATTAGCTGGTTGCTGATTAAGTCCTCATTCTAATTTTACACATGCCAAATGTCCATGTGATACTCAGTAGACAGTATTATGTCCTAGTTTAATACCCAATGTGGAAGCAAATAGGTCAACACTCCCATTTTTAACTGGTCACAGAAGAATCTCCGCTACTGCAGCTTTAAAAAAGGTGAAAGATTGGATTAGAGCAAGGACTTCTCTTTCTTCTTTTCAACTCTTCATTCTGTTAGTTGAGAGTTTTGTGTCACAGCAAGAATCCTTTGTCACTGCAAGATATTGTTCAGTTTCTGGTCATCCTGTGTCTGAAAAACCCACTAGAGCGACTTGTAAGATGTGATAAGAGCTTTTTCTGTTCTCTTTCATCTAAATCATATTCAAAATACTGATGTGCTGTTGTCTTAGATTTTTCAGGGTGGCTGTGGGTCCTTAAAAAGTCTTAAATATGTTTGTGTCATGTCACGGCGAATATGCAGGCAATCTGTTCTGCCAACCAGGTCAAATATTTTTTTCTGGTAGGCTTTGCGCTGCGTTGTCGTAGTAACATAACCCCATTTGTACATGTCCTATCCCCTGACCAATCAGCTATCCTAACCTTAACCACTCAAAGCTAATTGCCTAACTCCAACCAATCAAGCTGCTTTGTGGGCGGTTCTTGGCATGGCCGTAGTCAGTGAGATTCGTAATTTTGCGGGATAGCCACCTAGAAACGTGGGGAAAAATGCAAGTTCATTTACAAATGGCTTGACAACAGCGAGTATGCTTTGTTGAGGTTGGTGCCTGGAAATGTTTATGAAGCAAACTGCGTTATGTGTCGGAAGATTTTCAAACTTGGGACAATGGGGATCAGAGCAGTGGAATCGCACGTACAGAGCAAAAAACACAGACTACGCAAAGGCACGCCAGCAACCCGCCATTGCTAGTTTCTGCTCCACCATTTCCACCGCTAGAAACGATATCAACGCTACAACGCTGGATGTTACGATGGGAAATCCACAGCCAACAATGCCAGCTGACCTACGAGCAATTTTTGGCTCTACGTCAACACTACGATCAGAGGTGATTTGGGTGCTGAGGAGCGTGACAAGCCACAGTTCATACAGGTCAAATGACGGGATTGAAGAAGTGTTCCAAGCAATGTTTCCAGATTTGAGGCTTGTACAGTAATTTACCTGTGGAAAAGACAAGACCAGATACGTGGCTAAATTTGGATTTGCGCCATATATCAAAAAAGAGCTCATCACAGAATATATTTCCATCGGAAGTTTGGTCTTAAATTTCATTTAGAAGTGTTATTAAAAAAAGTCTTAAATCGAACATGTTTATACTTGTAGCCACCCTGTTTTTGCTGAGAGCAGATGCTTGATGCGGCACAGCACACACACACACACACACACACACACACACACACACACACACACACACACACACACACACACACACACACCAGAAAACTATTTGTCAACCTCTTACTGGTTATTACTGAGAACAGCTATTTGACATTTGAGAGCAGCCCAGATACTACTGTCTGTGTGAAATGGAGAGGATTTGACCTGTTATTCAATTAGTAGTGCGGACATTTTACAGACTATGACAAATCGCTGTCAATTTCTCATTTAACATTTTCTGTTAAGCGCTATGTGCATTTTGCAACTGCTATTTTCTATCTCCTGTCTGTTTTGCAAGGTTTACACTTCAATACTCTACTGTGAGAGGGTGAAAGCATGCATTAAGATGTGTAGGGGGAGTAATGGTAGAGATCCACTGCTCTGAGCTCTTTTTCAATAAATCAAAATAACCAAAAAATAACAGCTCCACTTTTTTGTCTTAAATTTAGAGCCTCATTGACTGCCCAAGGCTCTCATCAGTGATTTATAATAATTGTAAATAGTGTGAAAGCAGGTGGGCAGTTAAAGCACAGCATTTATTGACAGAAGACAGATACAATTCATTTCAAATTTCTTGCGTGCATGCGGTTTAAACTCTGCAACGAGATAACAAAAACCTCATTAGACTCAACAATAAATCAGAACATGAACATAGATTGCGTCCATGAAGGGGCAATCAAAACCACATTAAAGTATATCAACTAACAGGATGCACACATCATGGTTGAGGTGGAAAAGAGTGAACAAAGGGGGAATGACTGTATATATAGCCTTTAAAGGAACACCCTGACTTGTTGGGACTTTAGCTTATTCACCGTATCCCCCAGAGTTAGACAAGTCCATACATATCCTTGTCATCTCTGTGCGTGCTGTAACTCTGTCTGACGCCCCCAGCATTAGCTTAGCCTAGCAAAGATCTTGCAGGTAAAAGTGACAAAATAACACCAACATGTTCCTATTTACATGTTGTGATTTGTATAGTCACATGGTGTACAAATAACAAGGTCACATGAGACAAAGACCTCTTCCAACCACATACTAACTGGGAACTATATTCTCAGAAAGGCAGAGTGATTAGCGTAACACCGAAAATCACAGTTACAAAACCAATGTGAATAGCTAGCTAGTAGCGAACAACACTGGTGATCATGGCTGACTTTGAGGATGAAGTCATGTTAAAGGATTTTTACTTGGTATCAAACCAAGATCTAGAAAATATATTTTTGAGCCAGAATACACAGACGAGGAGTTACAAATTTTAGAAGCTGATAGACAAAATGCAGAACAGACTGAGGTTGAGGGAAGAATCAGAACCAACACGGACTGATGGTGTATATGTGGAATCCAATTCATTAGCAAGGTAAAATCTACAGCCATGAGTGTATTTTATTCTGGGGTGAAAAAGTGCATTTGTGACAACACAGTAACATTACAGGGGATAAATGTAGCCCGAGAACAACTGCAATAGTAGCGACCACCCTATTCATGTAATAGTGTTACTAACTTTACCACTTTTACACTAGTTAGTCCTCTGAAAACATAACGGAACACTTACCGTAGCTGCAGGGGATCCACTTTGTCCGGACTGTACTATCGATGGGGTGGCCGTATCCTTCAACACGTTTCATGATCTGTGTGGCTAATTCCATTTTTTCATAATAATTCACAGTGAAATGTTCCGAGCAAACATGAGAGTTCTGGAAGGTGGCTACAGGTGTATTTGGATCCATATCCAGAGCAAGTATAGCCATAGATTCAGCGGTCAGCGTTTTTGGCTGGAATTCTATAAAACATCATGGTATTACCTGGTCTCCCCTGTTTATTGTTGCAGTGAACGCCCATGATTGTAAACTTTGCTTTTAGTATCTAGTAATTGTTGACTCTATTACTCCAACTCTGAGTAACTCCAGGCGAGCTCTCTACTCCGTGACCGGGCTTCTCAGGTGCTGCAAGCAAATCACTCCGCCCAAGTAGCAGAAGTAGCAGTGCTTTGCCTTTCTGAGAATATAGTTCCCAGTTAGTATGCGGTTAGAATATGGATGTGTCTCATGTGACCTTGTTATTTGTACACCCTGTGATTATACAAATCACAACACGTAAATAGGAACATGTTGTTGTTATTTTGTCACTTATTAGGAGCAGTAGCTAGTTGAAACCAGTTACCTGCAGGATCTTCGCTAGGCTAAGCTAATACTAGGGGCGTCAGACAGAGTTACAGCACGCACGGAGATGAGAAGGGTATGTATCGACGTGTCTACCTCCCGGGGATGCGGTGAATAAGCTAAAGTCCCAATAAGTCGGAGTGTTCTTTTAATTGGGGTGATAATTGCATCTGAAAGGAGTGTTTTTTTTTTTCCAATGCAGAAGTGGTTGATTACATGTCCCTCAGGTGTGGTCAGGTTGCCTCTGCTTGAGGACCCTTAAATGTAAGCAAGAATGGAGATAATATCCTATCTAAACACTTTCAAGGAGTCAATGCGATATTTCTGAAAGGCAAACCAATACTCAAGTAGTTTTTCTTGACTAATTGGGTGTAACGTTCTCTAGGCATCTAAGAAAAGTGTGAATTTGATAGAATTGTAGCTGCTGTAACTGCCACTGATTTCTTTTAGAGCAAAGAAAGCTTTTTTTAGGATTGTTCATATTTGTTAACCTCTTGCCCAAACTGACACACCATTCACAGCAGCAGACTAATATTAGCACTCACCTTTGCTCCCGGTTTTAGTCTATCTCATTGACTCTCTTTTGACACACACACACACACACACACACACAGTCAGTCAGTCAGTCAGTCAGTCAGTCAGTCAGTCAGTTAGCTTCACCTGTTTCCCACTAACGCATTCATATCTTAGAGGGAACAGATGTGATTGCCAGAATACTCAACACCCTTTCACATCAGCAAATACAGCCTAACTTTCATGACAGTCTCTCAAAAAAAAACATACAAGCCAAGTTAATGGAAGAGTGATAAATGGAGGAGTTATAAAGTTTGATGGCCACAGGCAGGAATGACTTCCTGTGGCGCTCTGTGGTGCATTTAGGTAGAATGAGTCTTTCACTGAAAGTCCTCCTGTGATTTAGCAACAAGCCATGGAGTGGGTGCGAGACATTGTCCAAGATGGCATGTAGTTTGGACAGCATCCTCCTACAACCGACAGAGTCCAGATCCACCCCCACAACGTCACTGGCCTGGAGGATCAGTTTGCTGAGTCTGTTGGTGTCCGCTACCCTCAGCCTGCTGCCCCAGCATGCAACTGCAAAGAGGATAGCACTGGCCACCACAGACTCATAAAACATCCTCCGCATCGTCCTGCAGATGTTGAAGGACCTCAGCCTCCTCAGAAAATAGAGACGGCTTTGGCCCAGTCCAGTTTATTGTCCAAGTGCACTCCCAGGTATTTGTAGTCCTCCACAATGTCCACACTGATCCCTGGATGGAAACAGGGCTCACTGCTGCCTTGGCTCTCCAGAGATCCACCACCAGCTCCTTGGTCTTTGTCATGTTGAGCTGTAGATGGTTCTGCTCACTCCATGTAACAGAGTCCCCCACCACACCTCTGTACTCAGCCTCGTCACCCTCGCTGATACATCCAACAACAGCATAGTCATCAGAAAACTTCTGAAGATGGCAAGACTCTGTGGTAGTTGAAGTCTGTGGTGTAGACGGTGAAGAGGAAGGGAGAGAGGACCCAGTGTTGCTAACCAATTTGTATCATCATTAGAGCCCGCTGCCTTCCCAGTGCTAATCTCTATTTTGTTTGAAAGTATTGTAAGTGCAGAATATGAGAAGCAAGTGGGCAAAGCAATACAGTCTAAGAGTAGTACAGTCACAAGTTGGTTCAAAGAGCACATCACGAAAATCTGTTAATGTATTTTTTTTCTAGCATTTTCCACAGCAGCAGTTTTGTGATGGTGGTAGCTAATTACAGTATCTTCGACTCAACTCTGACTCCAGCCTTTTGTATTTTGGAAAAAAGAATTCTGGAGCTTGAATATCTAGTAGGCTTAAAATTGCTGTTGAAGCTGTGTTGCACACACGCGCACACACGCACACACACACACACACACACACACACACACACACACACACACATTCCAGTTCTCTCTTCCAACAAATATGAAGTCACATACAGTATTTTAGTTGTTTTACTCAGTATTTTTAACAAATCAGCAACACTTTTCCAAAGTGTGCTCTAAGATTAAATTTGGTCTATGAGGGAGAGTTTTTGGATCTGCTTCCTTTTAATATGGTTAATATTAATTTTGGAATGAACATTTGACATCTTGGTACATTTTAGAGAAATATGCTAATTTATAATTTTTTTAATCAATTGGTCAATCAATGCGTTTTATTTGTCACATTAAATCATATGAGGTACATTTCCAGTGAAATGTCCCAGTTGAAGGAATAACTTTAGCATGATTCATTATAAAGCAGAATGTGGCCGTCAGATCGGCTCACAGAGACAAGTCACCTGGTTGAAGGGTGCCATGACATTCAGGATCCAGACAAGTCTCAGCGTAAGACCACCCGCTGGAAACCGAGGACACCCACTTTGTTGTCCGATGCCTGCACTCTGGCTAGCAGGATGCCCAGCAGATACATGTATTCCTCCTCACTTAGTCAGGATCGTAGCCAAAACTGATAGCCACCTTTACCTCTGTGTTTACTCTGATGTTGACATCTAAAAACTAAAAACGGCCAGGATTGGACCTTGTGTCCAAAAGTTAAAAATCTGACATGTTCCACCTCTAAAGCTCAGTAATAACATACCTTGTTTGCTTAATGTGGAATCAATCTTCTCTCTGTTCATACATATGAGCTCAAAGAAGCAGGCTCTCTCTTCCTTCTCACAAGCCTGAAGTGTGTGGATGTGTTTAGTTAAGCACGTAATTTACATACTTTGCTGTGATTGGACAATTGGATTTTTCCATTGCCACTGTACTAGTGTAAAACAAAATATTTAATTTCCCTAGCAATGCCTTCCCATCATTACCAAGTCCCAGCTGTTTGTCATAATTCAATCATATTGAATGGGGAAGCCTTTTACTGTGATGACTGCCATTTCCTTCATTTGTTTAAGGTGCTTTTACTTAGTTGAGTTGAAGCTATCAACTGAGCGGCTAACAGCTGTCTAATCTTTAAAATTTTTGTGAGAATGAAGGACTCCAAGTTGAGTAATGGCAACATAAACTGTCACTATGGTTGTATGAACTGTGATGATATGTAATTTCTTTACTTTTATTGGATCTGTTAAACACAGTGACATGTTAATTTCATTTAGTGACATGTTCATTACTGTGTGAAACGGTCTCTGAAATAAAATATTGGTGCCACCAAATTACGAGCCTGTGCCACTAATGGGAAAATGTCAGCCACGGCAGGAGCAAAACAAATAGAGCTCTTTGGGGTTTTTGAGTTTAAACAACTCTTTGCCTGGTTTAATTGCAGTGTGGTTTACTACACAATTGTAAGATTACTACTTTTAGAAATGTAGTTTGCAGAGCAGATTTGACACAAAGCATATTTTAGTCCATGCCCACATGTACTCACAAGCCATATAGCTAGATGTGCTGCTGCTTGTCCTTTGTAGATTTCCACTGATCTTGTGACGTTGCTTTTTATGTTTTTGGATGTCTTACACCACCAACTCGGACATGTGTGTAATCAAAGGCTTTATTCAATATCTTGTACGTCTCATCTCGGTTTTTCCTACATCCACCGTGTGTGTGTGTGTGTGTGTGTGTGTGTGTGTGTGTGTGTGTGTGTGTGTGTGTGTGCGTCAGTCAGTCGCGGGGGAAAACGCCGCAGCCCCATCCGCAGCAGATAGCCAACAGCCTTGAAACAGCAGCCACTTTAGCAACTTCAGAGTAAAAATCATTACAATGTACACTGATGCTCTCAGAGTCACATACTGATACAAAGTCTGGCACGTGGGACTGCTGGGATTGGTTGAAGTTGCGGGAATCTCCGGTTATTGGTCAAATTTGCGGGTCGCACTAAAGTCTTGGTGATTGGTTGAATTTGCATGAATTGGCGCAATCGCAACATTGCGAAATCCTGGAGGGAATTGTAATTGTCAGCTGAGAAGAATAGTTGTTATTTGTCATCATAAAATATGTCTCAGGTGTCATATTTAATGTTTTCAAATCCTTTCGCAAATCCACACAACCTAAAAACAATACATATATACAATATATTGACTTTAAAAACACCGTCATATACTGTATTGTGTTTCCCTGACACAATGAGGCGTTTCTCTCTTGGCTGAAGGAGCATACAGTGGCAGAGGACATTGTCATTAGTTCACTTCTTTGGGAAATCCTTATGGGGAAAAGGAAGGCAGTGGCCATTTTTTCTTCACCATGGGAGTGTTTCACAGAGCTGCCTCACCCTGGGTCTCTGTTTCTCTGCTCCTGGTGTAAATTATTGTCCGAGTATAAATAAGCTGACAGTCTGGCAATGCCAGGTGGTCTTATCTGTCAGTTCAGTGTCCTGCTCCCTGCCTGGCAAGGTGGCGTGGTGTTTGTCCCCAGATTAACATTGGCCTTAGTACCCACAGTTGAGCTACTTTTTGTACTGACAAAAAGGTGGCCAAATACTTTTTTACATAGACACCTGCTCTTTCAATAATTGAAAGACATAATATCAAATGTTTTGTGGCTTGATGTGGCTTGCAAGATGAACATATTTTTTTCTAAATCTATGACATTTGAAACAGTGTGAAGTAAAAACTAGAGCTGCATCGATGAATCCATTAGTTAACTGATCTGAAATTAAGGAAATTTTCAAGCAAATATTTAATTTCAGTTTAGTTTCAGCTTCTCAATTGTAAATTAAAAAGTGCTATTTTTCACTATGGCTTTGGACTGCCAGACAAAACAAGACACAAGTTAATTGATTTTTTAGATAATTGAGTTGCAGCCCACTTGGTCAGCACTTGTTTCTTAAGATGACATTTGTTTTGTTTTCATTCACTTCATCACAAAGTGTGATGCTTGTTATTCATGTCAAATAAGCTGAAAAGTAGAATTTAACAGTTTTCTACCCATTTGTTTATTGTGCTGTTGTAAATAGGGCTGGGACAATACGTTGATGTAGTCAAAATCTGTCAACATAAATAATTTGCGTTTGTAACGGTCATGCATAGACATCTTAAAAAAACCAAACATGGCTGCCTCCAGCAACAGCAAAAGTATGGATTCCTTGCAAGTTCAACAACACGTTTAGAAAAAGACTTGCTTGTTTTTTTATGTGTATTCCTCCTAAAAGTGACTTGAAATGTGAATTTGTTTTATTGTTAGATTTATTTGATACATCTGATTTCATATGTTGATAAAATTGCACTTTTTTTTTAGATTGTAGGGAGAGGTGCTTATTCATGATTGTACCTACTACGGTTAAAAAAAAGAAAACACAGGCTACTCTTTTTGCATTTGTTCTGTTTAGTTTAAGTTTTTATTTTATTTTTAAATAAATTTTACTTTAGTGTTAAACAATTTTAATTGAGATTTGAACCTTATTGAAATTAGTTGTGTAAATTATTAATTGAGCAATGGGAAAATAATCACTAATTGAAAATGTAATCGTTAGCTTAATCAAAATAATCGTTAGATAAATCAAAAAATGAATCTTTAGTTTAGTCAACTTCTCGAAAAATTATCGCCAGATAATTAAAAAATAATCATTTGGGACAGCCATAGTTGTAAATTATTATTAATATATTGTAAGGAGAGACAATGTGCTTTCAATTATGCCTCCTTGTACCCAATCTCTTGCCACCTGGAGTCAGTATGGCTGCTGAATATTCAGCATAACAAGGTTTTCCTCTTGGTGACAGTTGTGGAGCAGCAGCAACTACAAGCATCATTACTGTGTGGGTTACTACAACCTGCCTGCTACAGATTTTCATTTAGGATTTTTTTCTTTATTGTATACAGTAATCATTACATGCAATAGGGCTGCACGATTATGGCCAAAATGACAATCACGATTATTTTAATCAAGATTAATTATCGTGGTTATTTGTTAATTTTAACCAAAATAATTTTTATACTCAGCATGGGTCGAATGGCAGGGCAGCAGAGTTACATACGTTGTGTGTATGAAATGTTTGTATTGTCACTACTCTGCATTTTTATGAGCTATGATATTCTGACCATGGGTCACATCTCTTGCAGGTCCAGCAGGCTCCGTCTCACACACTATTACTCTAAGAACTGAAGTTAGTTGCATTCAATAACTTCTTCTGTGTTTTTCGCTGTGGCTGCCGCGATAGAAGAGTTACCAGCGGAAACACTGGTACAAATACAGGGTTGCCTCTCATGCTTAACAATATACAGCTTTGCTAATAACAATTAAAACTGTGGACAAATGTCAGAAGTGTGGACTGGCGGCCAAAGTGTCTCTCCATGTTGCCGGGGAGTTGTGTGTGAGTTAATGGGGGTGGTGCTGCACGGAGAGTAAGAGGAGAGATACAAACACAGGCACGGCTTTACAGAAGAAATGGGTCATGTAACGTAAAATGAAACCATATCGTTGCTTCGTTTGTGGAGAGGCAGCGGATGCGAGGACATTAGCACTGGTGCGACCTAGAGGAAAAATGTTAGTCGCACTCTAGAGCCCTGTGAGCTAACAGACACTAACTAGCACTGGTCACTGCTGTTGTCTGAAAAAAACACAGACGGGACAAAATGTTGCGTTTACTAGTAAACTAGTAAACCTTGTGACCGACGAATGATCGACTGCTATCTGTTGTGGAATTTAACTCACGTTACTCTGTCCTCTGTGACTGTCTACATCTAGGACTCTACGTCTACAACTCTGACTGACACATGATCAGACAGTGGTTTATGGAGCGGTAGATTGGCTTTGCAAAAAAAAAAACAGAGCATTCTATGAAATGACGCATTTAAAATATCGCTCTATCACACAAATTTGATCGTGGGAAGCCAAAATCGTGATTAAAATTTGATTAATTGTTCAGCCCTAACATGCAATCTTTGTGCAGTTTTTACATAACTTTGTTCAACATTTGCTTCTAACTTAGGTATGTCTTTTGTTCAGCCTCTGGTTTAAACATGTTAAATTGCTTTGACACACGTACAGAGCTGCTGGTTATGCTGACAATGCTGTAAAAGAAGAATCCTATAATTTCCATCAGTTATTTTCCCATTAAAGCTTTTAAGGTGTCCATCCCAGTCCAACTCTCTCCCTTGTTTTGCCTTGTTCCTATGTTGTCGTGACCATTTCCCACTTCATCACTTTCCCCCAACTTCAGTCAGTTCCAATCCGAGGTGCCAACATGTCACCAGCAGCCTTAAAGCCTAATAGCTATGGGAACTTTTTCTCAACATCTGCAACAAACATGAAGCCTGCTGGGCTGCTGGGAGAACAGAGGGAGGTTTATCTGGGATGTGATGCCTTGCCTTCATCACTATGCCAATAGACAGCAGGACAGAGTTTTGCACTTCACAGCTAGATAAGGCTCCCAGGCAAAGAATCACTGCAGCAAGACCCCACTTATTACAAAGGAGGGGGTAGGGGACACAATATGTGACTAATAACCCTTGACAGTGCTTGCTCCAGTTAAATACTTTACTTTTAGTCTCTGAGTTGCTAGTATAAGTAATGGGTGTTAAAGCAAAAGGTATTCATTATACAAAACTAAAGTTTCTCAGAGAAATCCAGCTTGAGGGAAATGAGTTGGACCTCATTTCCAAGGACGGGACATACAGTACATACACACATAGACAGAACATATTATAATCTTGTGATTAAGCATGTGTAGGAAATTACTGAGCTTAAATTGCTTCGTCAGGCTCCAAGGTTAACAAGGCTGGGCACATAATCGCCACATATTAACTGCCTGGTTCACTTTATTATTTAGCATTTGCCATTTTTGGCAATTATGCAAATGTCCTATTCACACTGGTGTTTTACTCTGACTCTCATTGCACACATTTAACATGGTTACAGATCATGCGTCATAATAAGTGGGTAGTTTGTTATGAAACTGGTTTCTTAAGCTGAAGTTATAGTTCTATTTTAATGGTTAGAGTGGCTACGGAAATACCATGTGGGGGACTGTAAGAACTATGCTTGACTGCTTGTTTTCCCCTGCAATTTTCTGTTGGGGATAGAGATTGTTGAGAGTGAAGACAACAATAAGCAATTTAAAGAAAGACTGTAGTATTTTGCTTTTTAGTAGAGCAAATTTAGCAAAACCATCTCGACTTTCTCCTCATCGTGATCTTTGCTTTCTATCCCAGTGAATCAAACAATGTTAATACTGCATTGTACTGGGCTCAAAATCATGACATAAACCACTACACACTTGATAAAAAAAATAGGAAAATCCCCAAGTGTGTTTTGTGTGTGTGTAGGATGAGTAAAGATGGTGTGCAGACTAAAGAATATTCAAGCAATTAGCGCATGCTGACACCTACAAAGGTTTTTGCCCATTATGTACACAAATAATTAATTCACTTCTCTCAGTAGTTTTGAATGCTTGCAACAGTTTTTTAGTTATTTTTTCCACATTTGCAAGGCGCTTACGTCAGCCAGTGCCTTCCTTTTGCAATGTATTTAGGCCGCATGCATATGCAATGCACCTTTACAAATCCTAATGGGTTGAAGTCACATTCAGACATCTGGACTTAGAAATATTTTTTTGTTTGGCTAACCATAGCAAGCAAAATGCCACAAGATGCCTAGGCCATCCAGTCTGTCATCATGAAGAGTGGCTTACTGTGATATGACTAGGAATAATGCAGGGTAGGATAGGGTCTGCATTATTTTAGTCTTTTCCACATTCTACAAAAAAACAAATTTCCCCACAGAGCTTGTTCTTTTTGTATGGTTTATACTGTAGACAGAAAGTAATTGTTCAGTTAATGTATTTGGGCTTGAACAACAGGAATGTATCTAAGCAGACTGTTTTCTGGACAGGGTTAAACTTTCCTGAATACCACAATCCTTGTATTAAATCGTAAGTCTGGGATAGTGATTGGGCAAGCCATTATAGGTATTTATTGTATTACACAGTGGCTTCGAACACAATATTGGTCTATTACTTTGCCAATGCCCAAGTATGACAAAAAAAAAGCCATTTACTCAGATTCCTTGAAAGAAACTCATTTGGCATGGGTCATCTCACACGACCAAATTTAGTGAAAATAGAATAATTCAGATGATTTTGTTTTTTTGTTATTTATTGTGCGTGTTGGCAAAAGTGTTTTTGCTTGTCTGGCAAGAAATTAACTTAGTCACAGTTGCCCTAGACAATAGCAGGCAGGAATTGCTGAGCCTGGTGTTGCAATCAGGGAACTGTAGAGTCATTTTGCTCCAGCAGACCACTTAATAGCCTTGGCTGATGCAGAGTTTGGAAATCCATCAGTCAATTGGACCAGACAGAGATGAGCAATCTTGTGAGTGCCAGCGTGCTTAGTATGTGAAGAAACAGATAGCAGGACAATGGAGCTTCTCTCCTTATGAGCTTGAGTCAGATAGACATTGGGTTTTAAAATGTGTCTTGAGTGATCGGATCACAAGTGGACTGCGCTAAATAGAAGTGTAATCAACCACCAACATGCATTGTGATCAGATCAGTCAAACCACTTGCTGAGATGATCTGGGACTCATTTGACCACATAACGCTAGGGGTGTGCATCTCTCACTTATAAGATGATCCGATACGTATCTAGATACACGGCTATGATACGGTTCAGAGAAGATACATTTTAGTAGGGAACGATTCAATGTGGGGGACCAGGGAATAGCAAAGCTAGGACATGCTAATATAATAACTTTAACTTATTTGGCTCGCCACTTAAAACACATTTAACAACCAAATAAACACATCAGCTCCAAAATAAATCCAACAGCCTCCTTGCTCCTTGAATCTGTAACTCAAACATAGGTCTATGTTACACAGCCATTGTGAGCACTTCAAAAATAATCATTTAACATTACAGTCTTATGCAAATATATGGGCGCACAAAAATACTGTTGTGCGTGTTAGCATGCGGCTAGCAGACTTTTATGCTTATGTACTGAACATCTTAGAACATGTACAGGTAAAAGCCAGTAAATTAGAATATTTTGAAAAACTTGATTTATTTCAGTAATTGCATTCAAAAGGTGTAACTTGTACATTATATTTATTCATTGCACACAGACTGATGCATTCAAATGTTTATTTCATTTAATTTTGATGATTTGAAGTGGCAACAAATGAAAATCCAAAATCACAAAATTAGAATATTACTTAAGGCTAATAGTTTTTAGAAATGTTGGCCAACTGAAAAGTAAGAAAATGAAAAATATGTACAATACTCAATACTTGGTTGGATGCCTCAATTACTGCATTAATGCGGCGTGGCATGGAGTCGATGAGTTTCTGGCACTGCTCAGGTGTTATGAGAGCCCAGGTTGCTCTGATAGTGGCCTTCAACTCTTCTGCTCTGGCATTCTGCATCTTCCTTTTCACAATCAGATTTTCTATGGGGCTAAGGTCAGGGAGTTGGCTGGCCAATTTAGAACAGAAATACCATGGTCCGTTAGATTTTGCGCTGTGTGCAGGCGCCAAGTCCTGTTGGAACCTGAAATCTCCATCTCCATAGAGCAGGTCAGCAGGAAGCATGAAGTGCTCTAAAACTTGCTGGTAGACGGCTGCGTTGACCCTGGATCTCAGGAAACAGAGTGGACCGACACCAGCAGATGACATGGCACCCCAAACCATCACTGATGGTGGAAACTTTACACTAGACTTCAGGCAACATGGAGTCTTCCTCCAGACTCTGGGACCTCGATTTCCAAAGGAAATGCCAGAAAACATGACTTTGGACCACTCAGCAGCAGTCCAGCTCTTCCTTAGCCCAGAGTTTCTGGTCAACAGTGGCTTGACACGAGGTACAGTTGAAACCCATGTCTTTCAAGCGTCTCTTGGTGGTGGATCTTGAAGCACTGACTCCAGCAGCTGTCCATGTGCATTTTGAACACAATCTTGACTAGATCCCTATCGCTTGTACACTTTTTCTGACCACAGTTGCCTCTCTATTAATGTGTTTGGACACAGAGCTCTGAGAACAGCCAGCCTCTTCAGCAATAAGTCTTTCCCTCCTTGTGCAATGTGTCGATGGTCGCCTTTTGGACAGCTGTCAAATCTGAAGTCTTCCCCATGTTTGTGTAGGCTTCAGAACTCTGAGAGACCATTTAAAGCCCTTTGCAGGTGTTTTGAGTTAATCAGCTGATTACTTTGTGGCACCAGGTGTCGTAACCCTTACACAATATTCTAATTTTTGGATTTTCATTTGTTGCCACTTCAAATCATCAAAATTAAATGAAATAAACATTTGAATGCATCAGTCTGTGTGCAATGTGTATCTTTTGATGCAATTAGTAAATGTATATGTAAACGTCAATATAAACCTTGCACACCCAAATACCTATCTATATATATTTATCCCAGTGTACTCACATGTTGATGTTTACACACACGTGGATGGATACCTCATAGACCTCACCTAGTTTACATAATATCTACTTGCACTGTTAACTCCAAAAATGCATTTTTTTTTTTCTGCAAACCCAAACAAAGGCACTGATTGGCTGATCCCTGCCACCCCGAACATGAATGACCAAGTTCTTCATCACACACATGGCAAGGCTTTTGTCTCCCTTACACACAAACAGACATCCGTCTCTTTCAACGGCATTGCAAACACCGCAGCAGCTTTGTTGAGTTGACAGCAAAGCTTCAGTCAATCGATTTGTAACGTTAGAACCGGGCCATCGCTAAAATCTTGGTCGATTTAGATTGATCCAGGGGTCTGTGTATCGATGAAGTTGTATATGTGATAATAAAACTGGATACTGATTTGTATCTGTCAGTCTTTGCACCCCTAGTAAACAGCGATATCTCCAGCTTACAAACAAAACTGCTAACGTGACTTCTAAAGAGCTACAACACTTGCACTGAGATTTCTTTTGCATATCTCCGTGGCTCTGCCCGATGCTTTTGACCGCCCATAACGATTGTGATTGGTTTAAATGAATGCCAGTAAAACACAGCACGTTTTTTCCCGTCCGGAATGTGTTGTCAACAGACCCTTCTTAGCAGCATTGTGGAGGAAGGTTTGGCAAAGCGAGACTACTGTGTGTGTAATGTAGGCGCCAGAATATGACGTAGGAAGGAAGAAGAAGAATTTAAATAAAAAGATGATATCTCTTGTTCTACTGCACTGATTTTAATCCTTTTATAAAACCTTCCTTTTGTGACAATATTGAAGGAGTGCAGCACTAAATCTGTTGAGTAGACAGGGTTAATGATGAACTGCTAGTTTCAAAAGCTGGCATCCACACCTCATACTCCTACAAATACTCAATCCCTCCAGGATTTTGCGGACTTTTTATTAGATTGTTGCGGCCCAAAATGCCTGATGTGGCAGGAGCTTTTGTAAAAAGTTGCAATGTTTTTTGAATGTGTGTTGCAATGAAGTTTTTTATAGGTTTTAAAAAATAATTTGGGGAGAAATTAATAAATTATTATTATTCTGGTCTGAGTTTTCCTAGGAACCTTACCAAAAAGGCTCAGGGTGCTACAAATGTTGATATACAGTGAACCCTCGTTTTTCACGGGGGTTACGTTCCAAAAAGAACCCTTGATAGGCGAAATCCGTGAAGTAGTAACCTTTTATTTTTTTTACAATTATTATATGATGAAATACTACATAATACATTGAAACCAAAGAACAAAACCTTTTTACAGGCCCAAGCATTTGTTTAACAAATAAAAGTACTGTATAAACGTTTTATAACTACTGTACTGTAAAATAATAATTTTAATCATCAATACGAACTGAAGGCTTCAAATTGCGGAGATAAGCACCGCCCCACCACGACCAGAGTCATTGGATTAGAACGGGAGAAAATGAAAAAAAATACAAAGTACAGTAGGAAAAACAGTGACTCACGTGTATTTCCCTGCTCTTCTGACTGAGCCGCTGCATCCCGACTCCGCTCTGTAGCGGGTTTTTCTTCTAAAGCCCGCGGTGTAGGTGTGTTTTTTCGAGAGAAGAACATAGTTATCGGTAGTTGTCGTCGCTCTTTTTTCTTCTTGTTGCGGATAGTTGCAACCCTTTTTGCATCCTTATTAAAACTTATTGCTGCTGTCGTCATTATGTTATTTTCCTCCTCCTTTATGGAACGAACGGAAGATTCATTAATTCCGTAATGGCGACCTACAGCAGCATAGCTTCTACCTTCCTTTAGCATGTCCAGAAGTTTAACTTTTTCTGCGATAGTTAGCATCTTCCTCTGCCTTTTGGGCCCAACCACAAGTGCCTTTGTCGGTGTAGAATGTTTTGTCGACATTATTTAATATATATATATATATATATATATATATATATATATATATATATATATATATATATATATATATATATATATATATATATATATATATATATATATATATATATTATTATTATGGGTTTTAGAGAAACTTGAAATTGCAAGAGAATTTGCAAATTTAAATTTGGCAAGCTGTTTTAAGTACGTATAAACTGCAACGTTATTGACACACAGGTAGAGAAGAAGCTGAGAGACTGTTTAGCCAATCAGAATGCAGAACACAATGCACGATGCAAATCCGTGAAGCAGCGAGACCGTGAAAGGTGAACCGCGATATAGCGAGGGTTCACTGTAATATGAAAATGGCTGGTGGATTTAAGACAAAAAATAATAATTTATTGAATGAATCAAATTTGTACATGTCTGTTAGTGGCATGTTGATCTTTACATTACATAGTTAATTTCCTATTCTGGCCCGGGACACACATTCATGCGGTTTGATGAAGTACTTATTGGACTTTAACTTATCATTGCACTTACAATAACGAGCGTAGCTGTCCTCAATTTAGGTCATCCTGTACGTCTCTTCTCCGGTTTGTGTGTGTGTGTTATACATTATAAGATTAACATTGGAACGTCGTTGTCAGCGAGCAGCGAGCTACAGGCCCTGGAGCTCTGTCAGAGCAGCGGTGTTTGTTAGTCCAATGACCCAGAAATGGTGACTTTGCGCTGTGTATGGAGTGCAGCAGAGTGCCGCTGTCTGGTCAGACTGTGTGGAGCTCCTGTAGTCAAACACCGTCTTACCAAAATTACAGTTAGCCATCAATTTTCATAAAACGGGCACATATTTGACCTTTTACATAGTTGATTTCTTGCATAAAAAAGTCTTAGAAGTGAATTTAGTAATTAATTGCGGACAAACAATGTATAACATTGCAGTGTCTCGTCTACACTTTGTGTGCATGTGCTTTGCTCAACCAATCAGCGCACAGCTCATCTAAATATTTATAAGCAGGCTATATAAGGCAGAAAACCTCTTGTTTCAATCCAGACCCATTAACAGGAGAGCATCAGGACCCATAAGAAAGCATTTAGGCAATTACATACCCTATTAGGATACCTTAAGGAACAGCGTGAAATACTCCAAATAATCAATCACCCCTTTAAAGCGCCCATATTATGCTTATTTTCAGTTTCATAATTGTATTTTCAGATTGTACCAGAATAAGTTTACATGGTTTAATTATTAAAAAACACCATATTTTTGTTGTACTGCACATTGCTGCAGATCCTCTTTTCACCCTGTGTGTTTATGTCTCTGTTTTATCTACAGAGTGAGACATCTCACTTGTTTTATCTACAGAGTGAGACATCTCACTTCTGTACTTTGCTGGGAGCTGCACATAGCAGTAGCTAGGTAAGATCCCATCAGCTAGATAACTCTTTCTCCAACTTTGGTCAGTCTAAGGCAGGATTAGCTGGGAGACTTCTTCTAGATGAGGGCCACTTGTGGAATACCTGCAGAACAGGGACATGGAAGTCAACTAATGTGTGTTGTAGCAGTTTTGCCATTGAGAACAAGCTAGCATGCTAGCGCTAGCATGCTACGGATAGCCACCTCATCTCGGCTAGTGATGTAGAAAGCCGTGCAGATTTTGAACAGCTCACCCAGAGGCTGAAGGCAGAGGACATTCAGAAACCTGTATTTCACTCAAAACATAACTGATGTTTTTTCCAAGTTTGTATGCGTGTAGAAGCACAAGAGACACAAAATAACCCCAAATCCCAGAAAAAGTGATTATTTATTTATTTCTTTTCTTCATAATATGGGCACTTTAAACCTTTATTTACTAAGGGTTGATTGACTAAACACTTCTGCTCTTCTCAGCAATGCCCGGCTACACATTCATCCAGATGCACATACAGTATTCAAACTGGGAATGTGCCTTGACTCTTAATAAAAATGTAGTGCACTATATATCAATCTATCAAAACTATATATCAAGAAAAGGACACAATTTTAAGGATAATGTTTACTGGATATTTACAGAGACCTTAAAAGCAACACAGCATTGTCCTTCTTTAATGTCATGTCTAATAATCAATCATTTACTCTCAATATCAGTTCTCTCTTTGTCATACTTTGTTTAATTAACATTATAAACTAATGGCACACACTTGAGCTTTTTTATGGTCTCAGAGGGAAACTGGTCTGCAAAGTAATACCTTAGCTACCTAAGACATGTCTGTTCCCCTGAACCTGATAGTAAATCCTGTTTATTTTTCTTCTTTTTGAGTGAAATTCTGGGCGTTTTGTTTGTTTTGGCACCAACAAATTATATCCTGGTCTGAAGCTTACTATGTCTGCGAGCAAGAGGAAGAAAATGATTTCCCCGACCTTCTCATTGGCCATGAATGCAAAGACAGCAAGTCTCTCCGGCTGTTAGACAACACACACACTGGCTACCAGCCCACTCGTAAATTACAGAGCGAAGGCTTCTCCCAAGACTGCATTCAGTGAAACAGTTCAGTAAGTGAGGTTGTTTCCCATAACCAGCACCTGTCAGTGTGTGCCTGTCAGTTAACAGAGTTTTGGGGCTCAGAGACTGTGTTTACAAATTATAAAAAGAGGCTAGGGTCACTAGGGTCATTAGTATTGTTATTGCCTGTATTTTGTTACACGCTGAATTAATTTCTTTACTGTACTGTTGTACTGTCTAGACATCAGGACACTAATGGTTCAGTGTTGCAATTTCTGTGGCATGCTTAAATGAAAAATACTGGGATGGCCTCGTATTCACCAAAGACTTCAGAATGGATTCACTAGCTTGTAGACAGTGAAGTACTGTAGATAGCCGGACAGCCAGACACACAGTACCACACATACAAAACGCTGATACACACAGGCATAAAGAATAAAAACATCAGAATAAGGACAAAATCACAGCAGTTAAAGGATAGTCTAGCCACCAGAATTACTACAGAGAGCTGTCACTAAAACAATTAAAAGTAAGAACTGTGCAAGAATAATAATTACTATGGAAATATAAACTACAAAGATATAGAATATGTATTTGTTACATAAATAAATGCATACTGGAGGCTAGCATAGTCAGTAACTGACTGACAGTCCAGCAGCCAAATGACAGAATGCAAGTGAACATTCAATCAATTTCACCCGCCATCACTGGGAGGAGTTGAATAGCCTGGGGGTCAAAAGACGTCTTTGTCTGTTTGTTGAGCAGAGACAGCAGTGTGCTACAGTGTGTTCACTTTGCTTTGTGTAACTCTTAAAAGCTGTAGGTCTTGTGTAAATGTTTCCATAAACCTAAGATGCAATTTAATTTGTTATATGAGGATGCACACATTTGTATTGCTTTCTTCACACTTAGGGGCTTGTTTCCTGTCTTGGGGTGATAGAACATAGTACTGTTTGGTCCTCTGGCTATGCCTGTTAACATTGTGGAAAATTATTTTCTGGTCATCATCAGAGTTTTCAGCCTGAGCAACGTTTAAATGATGGAGGATGTCCTTGTAACCAGTTTCTTCCTCTTTGTGGGGAACAGTGGATAGTCTGCTTTGCTCTCTCTGTTCTCTATTTGCCCTTGCTTAAACATTTTCACACTTTCTGTGATATGTGCAAAGCTAAACTTTCAGTGTACCACCAACACAACTACAGAAGTAACTCCTCAGTTGGTAGAAATGCTATACAGATGATTTATAGCACACATACAGTACTTCTTTTGTTGCACTGTTTTTATGACTCACTGCTCAATGGAGTGAATGTCAGCTTTTTAAATTGTTTATATAAACTGTTTGTGGATCCGTTCACTGTCTGAATGAAATGATTTGAACAACAAAATTATATAACTAAACAGCAGGAAGAAAAAATGCTGTGACCACACTATCTTATCAACATAAGTAATGTCATCATGCAGTTTGCAGGTTGTCAGCAAGAAGTAGAATACTTTACAGTGCTCACACTTAAGAAACTTAAGATTAAGGATTTTCAACAGTAGACCTAAATAATAACATCTCTACAACTGTAGCATCTTTAGAAATATTTAAGTTAAATGGGTACAGCATCACCTGTCATCAACAATCTATTTGTTGGAAGTATACTGTAAGTGCAGTAGTCGTTTGATTCTGCTTTTTACCCTACTTGATGTTGAAGACACATTTTATGACTTCCAAACAAATGTAAAAACCTTTGAGCTTTCTTTTTGTTGCCCCTGAGTGGAAGATGAGGTAGTTTATCAGGGAGATAAGTGCGCAGGCAGAGGGACAGCTACAGGAAAGACAAGGTACACTAGAGCTGCTTGTGAAGTACCCATCGGTTCTTGTGAAGTTTGTATGATTAATCCAATGCTGCGAATTGTTGCAGAGGGCGATATGGTTTTTGCCTTCCCAGGCTACTGTTTCCCTGCTGTGGAGACAAAAGATGAATGGACCTATCTAGGCTATTATAGGGTATCTCCCTTCTCCATCATTATAGAGGCCACTTGACTCTGATAATGCTCGTTTCACTTAGGGATCCTCTAATCCCTGCTAGACACAGGTGTCTGGCCTCATGCATTCGTCAAGATGACTAATGTACTTAACTGTGTGTAAAAATACACATGAAAGTGAACACACACTTACACGAGGCTAAACACATGGAACATGTCTGAATGATGAATATCTATAAGAGGGGATGCACCAGAAACATCTAATGACATTATGAAGCAGTTAAACTGACTTTGTTGCTCATTTGCTGTATTGATATATGAGTTAAATAGTCATAGGGCTGCTCAATTGTGGAAAAAATAACAATCAGGATTATTTTTGGTCAATAGTGAAATCAAGATTATTTAACACAATTACTCATTAACCTTTGGATATAATGGATAGTGTCCTGGGTATAATCTTTTAGTGTTCTTTATCTCACAGAAAGAGTCTTTGGATCAGCAGGAAATCTGTTTTATTACTGAGTTGGTTCAGCTTTACAGAAATCACACATAACGTACACAGCTAATGAACAATTCTAGATACATAACATAATATTGCATCACACGTCACATTTTCACTCACTATGACCACTACTAGCCTACTGTCATTACTAAACATTGTGCTAAAATATGAACAATAATGTTGCCCTCAGTGGGCATATTTACTAGCTACCTAAGGAAAAATCCAGCACATAGACTCTTGTTGACTCATTTTGCATACAGTTTAACAACTAAACTAAATGCTGAGAGAACATTACCATGTTTTTTCATGTCGGTTTTGAGCGGTAGGCCTATGCACGCCCACTAAGCTGGAAAAAGTTTTAAACAGTAATTGCATACAGCGAGTTGGGGCAGAGGAAGAGGGACCGCACGGTTAGGCAACGTTAACTGTTTCCAGACAACGGAGTTGGTTTTGCCTTTTTTGCTCACCACACACTGCTGTGGCTGCCCTCCTTCTGCCATCTATACTCACGCTGAGAGATTTTATGGCTTCTGGAAGGTGGATGTGCGCACGCTTGTGTCATTCAGAAGACAAAATAAGACTGTTCTTGCAAAACAGAACATGGCAAAATAATCGTTTTTTTTTCTTGATTATACTATTTTGGTATTCGGTAGGAGCCAAAGTCGAAATTGAAATTCAATTAATTGCACAGCCCTAAATAGTCATCAATAACAATTGTGCATACAATGCTGCTGTGATGTGTTTTTATTTACTACTGAGAAATTAGACCAAACCTATACATCATTTGAAGCAACTTGTGCTGTATTAGCCACCTAGCTGATTGCTTGTACAAAAATATTATAATTGCATTTCTGCTACAACGAAAATCTGATTAATTTCAATAACGTCTATGGACCCAGCAAGTGTGTCTGCATAAAACCCTGTTTAAAATACTGTCTCCCCAGCTTTTGTGCTTACTCTGAAGCTTGCATATTGGTAAGTGCTGGATCTGAATTACAATTTCAGAGACTGATTTCAAAGACCAGTGTGAAACATCTCTCCTCCCAGTTTATCGGCTTCATTCATAATCATTAGTGTACACATTTTCTCAAGTTAGCAACTGAGGCTTTTCCCAGCTGTAGAAAAGTAATTCAGAGCAAAGTATGTGGAAATGAAAAATGTTGGTAATAACAAATATGATAGGGAATGTGGGTGATGAATGCCATTTGTTGTGCCCACAAACGACTTAAAATCATATTTCTTTGCATCCCCATACCATCATGTAACTTCCCCAAATTAAAATAACTGTAATTATTCTTCTGAAGTTTAGGCTAATACCATTCTGATGGTGAATAAGGAGCCTATTTTTCTCTCCTCACATCAGGAGTTTGTGCTTTTTCTCCCTGGCCTTGATTTTGCTTTGTGGTTGCCATTACTGTGGTGAATGGTCTGCTCACATGTTCAGCAGTTTTACTGGCTCTCAGTGTAACACCACCTATAGGTCCAAATGCCAGTGCAAGGGCAGAACATGGGCCCCTGTTTAAAAGCATACTACTACAGTAATGTCTAAAGACAATGCACTAACAATGCAGTAGAAGATTGTATTGTGTTTGCCTGGCTGCCATACATCATCTCATATTTTAGTTTAGCTATCAAAGTACTGGATGGTACTTTTCTGTTGTCTATATTCATCACAAGAAATGTAGTTGAAGCAGCAGAACCCAGGGGGCCAAGAAGATGGTGCATCTTTAAAACTGAGTTATGTTGCAGAAGTAGGCTAATATGGATGCCACGCTGATGCTGATAGAGTTCCTTATTGTTGATTTAATCACAGTTACTGTTAAAAATGAGAAATGACAAATTGTGGCCACAATAATAGAAAAACCCTAACAAGATAAAACCTTTTTTTCTTTGTTTTACCTTGTCTGTCTCTTTTCTTAGGTTTAACTTAACTGTACCTAAAGTGCCAAAAATATGGAAGGAGAAAGCTGCAGTATAACAATTAGAATAACATGTACAAATGCCCAGCCCTGTCTCTTGTGAATTATGTTCATATACTTTACTTCTACTTTGCAAAAGTACTTTTTGGAGGAAACATAATGTACCAAGATTGTGATTTTATCAGTATGGTGGCAAAACCTTTCTGCTGAATGCATCTGTAAAATGTTTGAAACTATCGACCGTTTGGTTATCAATCTATCAATCAATCAATTACCGTCAATTCAAAAATTCCTGGTTTCATGGCTGGTAAAGATGCCTTACAGTGTGCTGTGAGCTGCTCATTTATTGTGGTTTTATAAGACCATGTTGCAAGGACATAGGCGCGATGCCAAGATCTTATTGTGCCTGTCATATACAGTATGTGTCAGCATAAATGTAGATACACGTCAGGCAGTGATAAGTGATAAATATCTTATCACTGCCTGACACATAAGGAAGAGAATAACAGAACTGATACACTAAAGCTGTGACATGAGACATGATGGTCGATGGCTTGTACTTTCTGTCACACTGTGTGTGTGTGTGTGTGTGTGTGTGTGTGTGTGTGTGTGTGTGTGTTTTATGGAATACAGTATGTATTGTTTTGGGCTGTGATTTTATTTTATTTTTTTCATTTTGTGATTATTATTTAAGTCCATATAGTGTTAGAAAATCCCAAAATTTAAAATGTTCAATGATATAATATTCATCATAGAAATCCTCACTTTTAATAAGCTGAAACCAGAGAATGTTTTGCATTGTTCCTCAATAAAGGACGATCACATAATGATCACAATTGCTGTAGATTAATTTTCCGAATTTTTGTCGATTTGTTGCTTTGTCAGCTAATTATTTCAGCCCTATTGTATGATGTGTAATTAATGTGTTGTCTGTAGTATAAGTAAATACATTCCAAGTCAGAAGCAAACATATTGGTACTAAAAAAAGCACACTTAATCAAGCTCCTAAGTAGTAAAATTCCAAGAATACAGAACTATAGTCTTGCTTTCCATAAGAATTCTGGGGCTTCAGTCAGCAGAGAAGAGTGAGGTTTGGGGATCAGTGTGACCTTCTCAGTGGCCTGAGAGTGTGTTGGCATGGCATGACTGATGCAGATTATCATAGCTGGAGAAAGCCAATTACTATGGTCATCACGGCACCCTCAGGGCCCTTCTCAGCGGAATGAAATGCATTACAGAATTCTCTGTGCATCCTTCTGGCAACGTTTTGTATTTCCTCTATGCTGATCCACCCAGTTTGAGTGTTAATAGCGCAGTCAATGGGACCCTCCCGCGCTTCAGAGCCCTCTTTGGCTCGGATGAGCTTCTGCTTTACAAAGCAGGGAGGTCGTGCCTCTTGGAAAAGGGGATGAATTACATAGTTTGTCTTCTCTCTTTTCAAGACAAAGCCCTTTTATTTTGGCCGCTTTCAGTCAGTGTCCTTGAACGACTACATAATAAAAAAGTCGTGTTGCAGAGTTGTGGTGCAAGCAGACATGTATAAAGTACTAGAGACCCAGACTTAAGTAAAAGCACAAGTGCTCTATCAAAAAAGTGACTTGAGTAGAAGTTGAAGTGCTCTTTAATCACCACACTTAAGTGGAAGTACTAAAGTATTGAACATTTTTTGTACTTGAAGAATTGCAAGTAGTTTATTTTAAAATGTACTACTCAAGTACTGAAAGTAAAAGTATAATACAAAGTATTGTGTTATGTAGTTAAAGAAAGCAGGAAAAAGTTTGAATATCATATTGTTTATATTATTTCAAATGTTTAGCCTAAAGGACCCTCACAATTCCAAAAAGAGACATGGTCTACGATTTATGACACAGCCTACAACAGTAGTGATGGCTCAAAAACACCATTCAGCGTGACACAGCCTTTATGATAGCTAGTTAGTTACCATTAATGTAAGTGACCACCGCAGCATGTCATGAATTGCGGGTAGCTAGCTAGCGCTTACTTATAGCTCAAGCTGGTGTGCCATTTGCGTATTATATTTGTAACTTACCTTAATCTGTTTCTTGAAATTCAACGGTGAATTTTTGAAGGCCTTTATTTCACAATCTTTCGGGAGGGAGAGCAGGCACTTCATTCTCTATGAATTGTCTTTCACTCCGAAAACATGGACTCTAAGTAGGGCCAGGGGTGGTCTCTTTGCTCACCGCCACGATCACTCAAAGTAATGCAGGCAGGCAGCAGAGCAAAAGGGCTTTTATAAGAAAGCTTGATCGCTTGATTTGTTGATGAGCCAGCTTCATCAAACCTGGTGACAGAGCCATCTACAGCGCTGGCAGTGATAATGTGGGCTTGGAATGATTCGTAACATTTTTATAATTGTAGCGATTAACGATGCAGCACATAAAAAATGTATCTGAGTGAAAGTATTAAACTCATCGAAAATATGTACTGAAGTAAAAGTGGGAAAACAGTCATGACCAGTTGAACAATGAATGCCGTGTAACCAATAACCAATAACATGGCACAAGCACGGTGTTCGTCGTTCGACTGGTCATGACTGTTTTCCCAAGATGGCGCATGCTTGTATACCGAACGGCACTGTCTTTAAAAACAACCTTTGTAATAAACTGTCTGTACACTTAGAAAGTTCTCAATGCTTGGGTTTACATGTAGGGACCCTCATTATGCTACCGTGGAAGTGTGGTGCTATTTTGAGCCTTGTTAGTGGTATAGAAATAGCGATTTAATTTTACTTTTGTGTGCCCCAATGGCTAGCATTATAATCTAATTAGGGGTTTGAACTAAAACTGGTCACGAGTAGCATGAAAACATATCCCAGAGAAAGGTTGACTCTGTTCCAATGTGTTATTAACCCCTAGGTTCATTTTGCGCTGGAATTGTCCTTTTAACTACAGTAGTAAAGTAGTTCTACTTCATTACTTTACATCTCTGGGTGTAAGACACAGCATTTTTATATAACAGAACAAACAACTGATCAGGCCTTTGTTATTCTTTTATTTTTGTTTTCCAAAACAGATTTCCTACAAGACCAAAGAAGCTGAGATCTAACACAACAACGCTGCATCGCTAGCATGTACAAAGACTACAGATCAAGCCGAGTCACCGGTAAGAGGCCTGTGCAACTTCTAAAGGTCTTATTTGTGTCTTGTGTCTTAACCTCTGAATCTTCCTCTCTCTTTCCTGGATTGTAATTAGTCTCAGTTATTTTTGCCACGTTCACTTTGGTTTCTTTTTGTGCAGACATCCAATCTGCCACGTCTTCTCAGTTATAGTGTCAAGGCTTCTGATTCAAAGTGTTAATCTCATTCAAGCACACACATAGGATTCCTATAGGACTGTGACATTGAGAGCAGTGACACACAGCATGGCTGTAGACGCTTGTTATCGCGTCTCCAGTTTGGCTGTTACTCCTACTGTTTTGCCTTTTTACTGCCACTGCATTTAATCACGTGCACAATACTGAATTAAGGGATACTAGTAATGATTAAATGGACAATTAGCTGTTACATAATCATGTTCAGTGAAACTGCAATACATAGGTTATTCAATATGCATAACATTAGGCATGGCATTAATATGTCTGTGTGAGCTGTTATTGTATTTTCTGAAACAATGGGATCCTACAGTACATTGTTCGAGAACAGAAATTGAACCGAGTATGAAACTGACAGATTGCTTAAGAGAGAGGAAAGAGGGGGGGATGAAAAGCGCTTCTCTTGCTGGGTTTTGGCCGATGAGTGTGTCCTTTCCCATTACTCTCACATAGCGCAATATGCAGGTCAGTCAGGTGATAATGAATGCTCTGTCTGATACTTGGCCTTTCTCCCTCCCTCCTGCTTGTCTGGCCTGCTCCCTCTGTTGTATCCTCTCTCAGAGTTTTTTTTTACAGTATCTAGTATATTTGTCTTTAGTGTGTTTTTATCCATCGCCTACACCATGTTAAGTAAGGAGCAGTTTAATGGTGTCTCGGGTCACTTTGTGAGACAATGAAAGTGTCAGTTTTCCATTTCTCTCATCATTATTTAAACACTGATTTAAGCCAAAGTATTCAATTTCAAACCTAATTTTATAAGGTTTATATATAGAGCATTTGCTTTAGTCTCCAAAGTGCGCACAGGATTGAATGAACTAATCAAATTCTGTGCACACCAACCCCCACTGGGTTGTCTGCAACAAGAAGGGATGTAATATGTATTCAGCCAACACTTTCCTAAAACACGTGGTTCTGGGTTCAAGGTTTGATATGCTGGTGACATTTCTAGTAAACTGTTTTTTTCATCTAATGTTAAGAATTAAACAGTTTGCTATGTGTAGCGTCAAATAACTGATGACAGATCCTCAAAATTATTATTTATTTCATGTTAAGAGATGGGCAGTGGCAGTATTTACAAAGACTCTTTTGGTCAAATATGATTGAAATACTACTTGACTGGAGATTATTAAAGCTTTTATCCATAACAAAAGATGAATGTCATATTTGCATTCATGTTTTTATGGATAAAAAGCTTTACTAGTTTTAACAAAATGTCACATCTGGTATCAGCAATTTATGACAAAGCAAGGTTTTGTGCAAAAAAAGCTTTTTCCCATTTTTTGGGGGATTTGCACATGACTTGTGTGTTTTTAATGGACCCAAAAGTTTGAAAGAGACTTCTCTTCTACCCACAATCAATAAAAATGTCTCTGCTGTCTAAAAGACTAAAGAATATTTCACAGTGACTATTTTGGCATCTTCTTTGATCCACGTTAACAGTCACTGTTCATTTGGTAGTATTTCATTATTACATTCATCAGAAGAGAGATGTGCAATGCTATGACTAATACTTGGCAAAAAAATAAAAAATATTTGACATTTTCTATATTTCAAGCAAGGCTTTCTTACTCTCAGGATTTAGAAGTATTTTTAGATCTGCAAGTATAGGTCACCATGTAATTTAGCAGATGAACGTTGGATATGTGGAAATATGTGCAAGAGTTGCTCTTCAAACTTAGAGGGGATCAAATTTTCACTTTTTTCATTCATCATTCTTTAGTCTTTTCTGTTGACCTCTTGGTATGAGCTAGAAATTTGGCTACAAGACTGTCTTGGTGGTAATGTTGACTTGGGGGCAGCAAAGTTTGATGTGTGTGTAAGGCTGATGGCACATTTGGTGCCAGGAGTCCCAACCAGCTTGCTGCACAACACAGCTGCCACTATGTAGCACAGTGCCCACTGCCCCTTGCTCTCATAAACGGCTTTGACGTGTATCAGCTGACTTGCAGCATTTTAATGCAGTGTGGGAACGTGGTAAAACAAACAAACAAACACGATTTGTCATCACCTCTCCTTGTGGCTATATTGGTGGCAATGCATGAGTAGCGTTTGAGTCAAGTGATTCTCTGGCTGTGAATTATGACAGGGCAGCGAGTGCTGTTGACAACATTTCAGCAATGCAGAGGGGTTAACAGTTGTTTTGGACTCTGTTTGAGACTCATTTCCATCAATATTCATGCTGAGGGAAAATTCTCTAGTAATAGGCCTGGCCTCCTTTTGACTAATCCGGTTTCCAGAACAGATGCTGCAGTCACCAAGGCGCCAACAGTTACTCCCTCCTCTCACGTACAAAACTATAGCAAACATGGTTCTGCATCTCAAAACACATTGGATCCGGTTACTTTTTATGGTGTCTTGTTACTCCTCTGCAACTCATTAAATTCATCCAAGTAGGGATACACCAGTATGTGAACTGGGACACTGTGAAGCTCACTTAATGAGGTGTGACTTAAGCTGGGGAGTCACCTCAACCTTTCCTGTCCAAATGATCATCTGGTAACCATCAGTCAGGGGGGCAGGGATGTGAGGTAAGGAAGAAAAGAAGGGATAGGTAATTAGAAAGGGAAGGATTAAGGAAGATAGAGGTCAAAGATAACTATCAAGAACCCAAAAGACGATGAGATGTCCCGCGTGCTCTGGGCATATTCTTGCGCTGGCTGTCTTCCTCCATATAGGGTAGTGGAGTTAATGACATTTTTCACTCGTGCCTAAGGTAAAAACACACCATTCATAGATCTCAAAATGGAAGACACCAAATACTACTGCAGGCACTTTTAACTGATATACTTTCAACTAAGCATAACCTTTTTAAATATCATCCTCTCTCCCTCACTGAAGGCGTTGTGAAGAAGCTACCTGAACCCTTTTGTTTGATTGGAAAGGGCATATTGATACAGTTTGGCACACTCTTACCAAGTTGAATCAGGGCTGTGGGATTTGGCAAATGACTCAATAGAGACAAATAGTGCCATCATCTCACAGGACAGATATCATAAATGTTGTTTAGTGAAAAGGGAAATATTGACAGAAACGAGTGCTAGTTACAAAGAAGGCTATGCCTCTCAAAGCCCTTGTTAAAATGTTGTTATAGTTGTTGATGAGACCCAGCTCCTGTTTAATATGCAGTAATTGAATTTGAATAATACATTATATGAGATATTTCCCTTTTAACTTAACAATTGCATTGACCAGGAGCTTAGATTTAACTGGGTCGACCATTCTATACATTCATGCTTTAATATATAAAACGGAGATGAGCAAGATGATATCAGCACATGGTTTATGGAACATGTTTTTGCATCAGTGAAGTCTTCTTGCATGCTTTTTTATTTTTAAAAATGGGAAATCAACAGCGTACATCCATGGTGCGCTGGAAAATACCCTGGACACTTGGCGCAATATCGCTACCTCTTTGAGGTTCTTTTACCTCCACCTGCGTGTGTGATTGGTCCCTTGTCTTGTGTCTGTCTGTCTGTCTGTCTGTCTGTCTGTGTGTGTGTGTGTGTGTGTGTGTGTGTGTGTGTGTGTGTGTGTGTGTGTGTGTGTGTGTGTGTTTGTGTTTGCGTGTGTCTGTTTCTGCATGTGTTGTTTTGTTTCCCTCCCTCCCAGCTTTCCTCTCTGTGTTTTTTGGCTCTGGGACACGATCCATGTCTCACTGTATAATTGTTTGTATCTGTTAATTTCTGAATATAAAAAAATATATGTGTATAAAAAAAAGAATTGATCATAAAATAATGGTTAAATCTTCCTGCCAGACTAACTTATTTCACCTCTTTTTTTTTTTTCTTTTAAGTCAGGCAGTTTATTTGACTTAATCGGGCTGTAATATCAATAAACACACACATTCTTTTCTCATACGAAACCATAAAAGCAAACCAAGGCAGCTTTCATCTGCTAAGGCACAGAGTCAGATTTGTGTTTGATTTGAATGTTTTGCTACACTTAAGCAGGCCACAAAAAGAACATCGTTAAAAAAAATAAAATCAAGACATCAGACAAACATCATTCCCCGGGGAAACTGAAATTGAATGAGAGCATGCACTGGCTGTTACTCATTACTACTGGCTGACAGGGGTAATTGAATTCTCCCTAGAAAAAAATTCTGTTAATTTCTCGTCCTTTCTCGTGAAAACATGAATTGCTAAAAAGCAGTTGGTTGCTTCGCTTTTTTATATCCCTATATGCAGAATGCTAGATAATACTGGTTGATAATACTGTTTTTCTATTCTATTTTCTATTTCTGCTGATGTGTCTCTAAAATTTGGGCTTGATGTGTGTGAGTGTGTTTTTAAACCAACCCACTTCACAGAGCATGTGAAGTAGTGAATAATAAGCTTGTCCATCCAATATTATTCAAAAGCTAGGCTGCAGTCCAAATGTGAGCAAAAGACAAGTCCCCATATTATTGTGTCATGTTTCTGAAGGCTTTCAAAGTACCCTCATTTTAACTTAGCCTGAATAATACATTTTGGGGTTTTGGTTTAGTTGCCTAAAGATAATTAAGTTTCATCTACAGGACAGTCTGTTTTGAAAGTGTGTGGATTTATATAAAACGTTTGCAAGACCTATAACTGAAACAATAAGTCTGCTTATAATAATAATAATAATAATAATAATAATAATAATAATTCAGTTGGAAGAGAAAAAGATCTTTGACAGTTCGAGCCGCCTGGCAGTTTGTTCAATTGTACCTGCAGGGGGAAATTGTCAGGTGGTATAATCTTTTAGTTCCCCTTTTTTATATTTGAGCCTAGTACGCTCATTAAATGTACATCCTAATCATCCTTCCACAGTGGCTGACTGTAAACATGCTGTTTTTATTTCCAGGAAATAACAATGAATATTGAGTAAACTCTTTTGTTTTCCTAAGACAAAACCACATTTATTATTTTTAGTTGTTTAGAGAGTCACAGTGTATTATGTTACTGTCATAAAAGCACTTTGTATCAGTATCATTCCATCTTGTTTTTAGAATAGTGTTCTCTTCACAGTGTACTGGGAATTGAGAACAATTTGAGTTTTGGGGAAAAAGATAATTAAATTATTGTATGATGGCAGTGGAAACAGACTTATTGGTTGGGCAGAGGATGAAATAATTTAATCCTGAATGTATGTTCTAAACATCTCCAAGGCCTTTTAACCTGAACTACACAACCTCAATTTGTGTGTGTGTGTGTGTGTGTGTGTGTGTGTGTGTGTGTGTGTGTGTGTGTGTGTGTGTGTGTGTGTGTGTGTGTGTGTGTGTGTGTGTGTGTTTTTTTTTCAATGCAGCTCTTGCCTTTGAAATCACAAAGCAGGGTCTGGCTCGATAGTAATGGTTGCCAGGTTGCCACTGGCAACCGTATTGAGAAATTGGCAACCACTTTTTAATAGTCCATAGTTGACAAACACACCGCTGCAGTAACTTCATGGAGCAATTTCATGATTATTTTGGAGGCTGTAGTTTGTGATGCCGTCACTAAAAAGTGTTTCTAATATTTAGTCCACCACATTTATATAAATGATGGTAGAATCAACATTAGAAACGACTCTCATCTCAATCTAAACCTCTCCAAATTATTTTCAACAAAAACATAATATTCATAAATGTGGACTTTATTGCAGAGCTGTTGCATTAGACTACATAAGTTGTAGCCAGGTGTATCTAATACATTGGCAACTAATCTATGTATGCTGACATTTTCAAGCTCATAATACATGGAACAATTACTCAGAAAAAGTTTACTTTTTTGTAGAAAAATCCTTTGAGTATCAAGTGAAATGTTCCCAAACTGAGCCTACTGCTTATATCAACTTAAATAAATGGTACACCTGTTTGATATGCTGTTACCATTAGAAGTTGAACTGAATATTAAATGTACAATATGTCATTTTATGCCGAGTCTTTTAATTGAAACACAGACCTTTTGATGACGCCGTGAAGTTTTGTGGGATTATGGGAGCAGTAGTCTTCATTGTAAAACAACTACGATGGACGATGAAAATGCATCTGTGCAAGGACGGGGTTATGTTTTAAAGTTTTATAGATGTTATGTTTAGTAACGTTTATTCATGTCATGTCATTCTAATGAAATGGCCGCAGCCGTAAGTGTTGTTAGCACCAGGTGCTGGGGTTTGTGCTGGCTAGATGCAGGTTGTAATAGTCGCTGCCTTTGGGGGCTAACTGTGCCTTCTCCGGGGTTAGAACAGTGTTGGAAACATTTGGGATAATATAAGTACACAACTATATATATATATATATATATATATATATATATATATATATATATATATATATATATATATATATATATATATATATATATATATAAAAACAGATCTGGTTGCTTTTAGTCATTACAGAACTATGACATATTATATCTTAAACATTGAACAGATGGGGCCAGTCTGAAGAGAGTTTACGAGATCAGGAATAAATGCCTCAGCTGACCACTGCAGTGACTCAGTAGATATTATTCCCATGCACATTTTCTTTATGATTGTACACAGCCTGTATCTAATTATGGAAGTATAATAGTGTTTGCTCTGCTGTTTCCCGTGTGTAATTAATCTTCCGGCTGTGTGTTGATCAAACCAAGACTGTATTCACACCCTGGGAAGCCATTTTTTTAACATTTTTCTTTTTTGTTGACAGCATGAGCCAAAGATTATACAAATATATACGGATGGATGCTTCTTTACAGTATCAGAATGGACAGACTGAGCCAATGTAGAAGTGGGCAAACATACTGATCATTAGACGCTGCACTGTCTTACTATTAACAGACTACAGTTTTAACTAAATTAGTGTAATCCCACTGATTCTTAATACATACATATAATCACTTACACGATTTGGATAAGTAGTCTCGTACTGTATTTATTTTAAAACAGTGTATCTTGAGCCTCGGGGATGACAGGGATGCCTTTCATCACAGTCTGTATTCTAAGCAATGGTTTTGAAATGATAATGCCTTTGCTTCTCCTCCTCCAACTGGCAGGCTACAGAATGACACCTTCTTTAAAGCACAGCTGTCAAAAGTTTTGGACAAATTACCTTGCTTTTTTGGGACATTTATCGCTTGGATGTACGCACCTCAGAAAATGTCTTAACGCAGACTCGGAGGGGGGCATTTTTCCAAATTGTAGTTGATTTTTGGATTCAACTCAGGACTGGGTAGCGTGTTGAGTGATTCCTCTTGTAGTGACTTGCCTTAATGATAGATTGGCTGTAGCGCTCGATGGAAACGACATCCTCTCTTGACAGTTCACCCGTGCTTGAGCTCGCCTGACAGCAGACTGACAAAGAATACGAGCAAGAGTTGTGTTAGTGATTGTATTTCGCCCACCGAGACACAGCCTAAATACTTCGCCTGCACGCTGCATATCAAAAGCGTACTAGTATTGTGCTTCAGTCGTGAGGGCGGGCTCGACAGCCGCAGCTAAAAGGTCCCGCTTCGACTGCTGCTCTCATTGCAGTCCAGTCTGCCGAGCGGAGCGGACTGACTGAGGGACAAGCCCCGTCTCCATTCAAGGATTTTACTTTGTGCACTTCGTCCTACAGAAGACGACCGACAAGAATTGCATCTCGCCTTTTGTGGACAATGTTTCTCTTGCAGTACACAGGTACATGTTTCAAGTTGTATTCTGCTCTCACTGTTCCTTCATACGGTGCTTATGTTGACAGCTGAGATGTTATTTTTTTTTGTCCACCACACACACACACACACACACACACACACACACACACACCGACCATCCGTATTTGTGTTGCTGCAGGCTATAGTGTATGACTGGACGTTATAGTTACCGCACGAGTTTCATATTGCCACATTGTTGTCGCTCCTCTACGCTGTTTGATATATTGTATTAGTGTATTACAGTAAGCTAATATATATTTCTTGCTGTGTTTAGTCCGTGTTGTCGGGCGTATTCCAGCTGTGAGACCGCAAATAGGAGCTGTGCTGCCTCTCCTGTGTAGAAGGTTTTCGTGTGCCTCAGCATTTGATGTGTAATGGTGTGCTTTGTGATGAGAAATGATGAACAATAATTTCCTGTACGCATTTTTTACACTAGTTTATCAGTGTTAAAGAAACACGCCTATACTGCAGCTGTTTATCGAGGAAGTTTTTAGAATCTATTTCATGCACGCTGACGCCGGATTGCTGCTATCAAAATGCATATTTTCACATGCTATTCAATCCGCTTTCACACTGTAGTTTACAAGCCTATAATGCATGGACTTGTGAGTTGTTTGCTGTATAGATATACGTTGTTTGGTTTCTTTGCTGCAACGTCCATCTGTTAAGATTTCCGTGTCATGTTTTCCCGAATCGACACAACTCATAAATAGCTTAATGGGACATTTTCTCACATAATTAATGAAAATAGGACGCTGTTTGAACTCGCACATTAACCTGCTTACTGTGCTTATTTCTGGTACGCTGTTTACAGCTTCCTCTGTTGATAGTCATGATAAATTTACCTCTGATGTCTCAAAGCTTTTCAGTTATTTGTGTTCATAGCCTAATTGCTACTTTCCTTTAGTTCATAAAAGCAATTACTTGTCAAAGATTAGTCTCATGGCAGTAGTTTGTCACCTGTAAGTATACGGACAAAACAAACAAAAAACTGCAACTTTACTAAACATGTTTTATATACTTTTTAGAAGCGGACTGTGCAGTTGTTAATTTTGTAATAAAGCTTATTAGAATCATTTCACAGTGCATGATGATTCAGTGTTCAAAATATTGCATTTAGTCTGATAAAACAAATAGTTTAGGATAAATGGGACATAATGACTTTGTGTTTCTTGTCCTTTGATTGGAAGGTTTTTGTTTCTCCGTTACACTGTTGTTTATCTTGTGCAGACAGAACAGATCAGTTCCCTTCTCTATTTCCTTTCCTTCCAGAGGCACAAACATGCTTTGAATCAAATTGAGGGTAGGGGGGCAAGTGCCTCCCTATGACCACTGGGAGATAAAAAAATGTCCATCAGGCCTTGTGACAGCCATTTACCTCCAAACTGCGCTAGTCCTCTCTGATCAATTGGCAGAGCATCCTTAGATTGCCTTTAATGGTGCGAGGGAGGGAGGCACTTTGCTTAGATCTGTCAGAGAGGAGAGATTTAAAGGTTGTACATGGAGTGCTTGAGAAGGAGCTAAATATTTCAGCTCTCTTTGGCATAGGATGATAGTGATGCAGAGCAAATTATGACTGAATACAGAGGATACCAGGATATTTGGCAGCTTTGAAAACTCAAATTTTTAATTGGATGTTGCGTGCCGATTTGTGGGCTTCTCATAGCAAAAGCTGTCGAGGAAAAACAAAAGTGACAGAGAAAAACTTAAATACAAAGTGAAGATATTTGTCAGATTTGGTGAAACCAGTTCCGTCAATGAGCATAACTAAGTGAAAATGTATTTTTTGAGGATAGACCCTTAGAATTGGCAGTGGGTTATCTATTATCACTGGAAACTGTACAGATTTTGTGGTAGTTTTAAAATATAGTGCCTTATAGTCTTAGTTTGTCTTGGCACTTTAAAAGCATAAATAGCTGCCTTGACAAATTCTTCATTGCGGCTGTAAACCTGCTAGACAAAATTTACATAATAATGTAGTCCCTATTAATTTGGAAGTGAGCGTTATTGTCCAGACTGAAAGTAAAATGTTTGCACTTATCAGCAGTGATTATTTAAATAAAGTTGAAGTTATCCCGGACCAAGAAAAAAGTGAATTTGAGTGAATGCAGACCAGCCATTCTATTCGTCTTGCGATGACAATCACAAGCACTTCACCTGAAAGATAACACAGTTTGCTACCATTTCATCCACCCTTGTTACAAACTCCCAGAGCTATTCACTGACTCCAATGCCTGCCAATCTGTATTCACTTGAGTGCTCAAAGCTCAGCGCGCAGACAGGTAGGAAGCTCTTTGGTTTACAAGTTTTGCGCATGAACTCAAAAATGCAAATTTGTAAAGATATCGCAGTGTCTTGGTTGCTAAGTCTAGTATGGATGTGTTATTATTCATGGATGTGTTATTATTATTTTAATTTTATAGATGGATGATAAAGAAAGAAGAAAGGGAAATAAAGAAAAACAGTGTAAATGTGTGTATGTATCCATCTGTGTCTATGATGTATAAATAAGCGAAGCATAAGATTTCGTATTTACTAAAGGATAAAAGTAGAGAAAGGGGGTAGGACCTGATAAGTTTTTTATGAACTTATTCCTACACCTTTTTGAACATGGGAATTTTTTGTTTGAATGACTTTCAATTTTGGAAGATTGTGCTGAGAAGTACATGACCTTATTTATCTGTCAGTTTAATCATATATATGTATGCATGAATGTATTTTTATATATTTTCATTTTAATGTTTTACATGTTCAAATAAACTACTACTACTACTGCTACTACTACTGCTACTACTGTCTGTTAGGTAAACCAAGCTAGTCAGGGTCATATGCACATACTAACACCATTGATATGCCAAAAGATGAGCGAAAGCTTGAAGAGCCTCCACATCACTAATTTAATTTTTTTCTTAGATTTTGACAACACTGAAGTAAGAGTAGAGTACACAACAGAAATTGTGTGGAAAAAATTACCATAGAGACAGTATGGTTTGTGTGGTGTGTTACATGTTAAGAAAGGAAAATAGGTCTCAGTGATCCTAGTCTCGCTTTGCCAGACCCTCCACCAAAGCACGCTGGAGGAGAGTCTGGCTTCTTCACATAGCATTTGGGGATGAGAGGGAAACGTGCTCTGGATTATTGGCATGTCTAGCCTAGAAATCTAGATGCACCCTAGCAGCAGCAAATACAATTTGCAGCCAAGGTTAGTCTAGCAACTCTTGTTGGCTTGTGAACTGAATAAAACAAAACTCTAGTCGGGCCAATCACATGGTGTATAGAGTAGGTGGGCGAGCTGAATATAATGACGGCAGAGTTGCGATGGTTCCACGTGAATTCTTTGCTACTTGAAAACAAATATGTCTGCTGCTGCTAGCAAACAGCGGTCTTTTGAATTAGCTTTGGCCCTGCCTCTGGAAGAATTGGAGTTAAGCTTTTCTTTGAAAAAAGAACAAAGAACAGCACTGAAGTCATTCTTATAAAAGGAAGCTGTATTCAGAGTTTTGCCGACCGGACATGGCAAAAGTTTAAACTTTCAACTAGTGTTGCTCTGGTTGGTTGTAGTGCTATCCTATTGCACGCAGAGGGAATTAAAAAGCAACCGTTTATCCCGCCCCTCGGATTGAGCCCTGCCAATGGTGAGTTCCCAGACTCGACATCTTGATGTGGGTCTGGCTTGTCAGGCTATGGCATTTCTTTAAACCAATCACAGTCATCTTGGGCGGTGCTAAGCACCCGGAGAAAAGCAGTGGTGCTGTTGCAAAACAGGCTCTAAAGGAACTTGTTTTGGTGGAACATGTGTAACAGAAAACTCAGGTTAGACAGATAGTCTAGCTAGCTTTTTGGATTTACCCTGCAGTGATCTGAGAAAAGGTTAACCACAGTCCTAATAAATCAACTGGAGTTTAAAATGCTAACACAAAGGAAACCCAAGGCAACGGATCTGAATGAGTCTAAATGAGTTAAATCTGGCAGGTTTTTCCAGCGGCAAAGGGGCAATCCCGGAAGTGGAACATCAAGATTATAGGCTACAGTGATCCATACTCGTGGACAACACCGTGGAAAACACTGTTTTATCCTCAACTCTCCATCACGAAACAACATCTATTAATTTCTTTACAAAGATCCTAATGGGGAAAACTGTGTCAGTGCTTCTTTACACACTTTTTACAAGATGCTTGGCTGCTCTTGTCAAGTTGTCCCCCTTCACGTGGTGCTATCTCTCCAGCGCACCATCTGTTCAGGCTGATATTTAAGACTGTTGGTGTAATAACAATGGTTTCATTGCCTCACCACTCATCCTAAATCTCGGTGGCAGCCTAATGTAGGGTAATGATCATTGTTTATTTCTGTGTCTAATGCTCACTTGTATGTGCCCTCCAGATACCCCATTTGACTTGGTCTAATTGTTCAGCTTTTGAAACACAACAGCAGCATGAGGCTTAAATGTTGTTCAGGTTGAAGAGAAGTATATTAGCTTGTGTGGAAGATCCCTGTGAGGATCAGCAGTGTTGGCAGCAGCAGTTCAACCTGCCATCTGGTATTGAGTAGCTAAGAGGGCTTGGCAGCCTAAAGGCAACCAACTCTGGGGCTCCAACCATATCACTGACAGAGCCCTTCATTTCTAATCACTTTCATCATAAGCATCCATGCTGGGAACTTTGAAACAGCATGTTCAGGAGCTACATGAAAGATGAAGTGAGCCATCAGCCTTATTCTGCATTTGCTGTATATGAGCGGTGTGTGTGAGATGGGATTGTGGCTGCAGTGCTGCTGCGTTAAACCCTGCTGACAGTTCCTTTGAGAAGATGAGAAAAGAGAAGTATAGATTGAAGAAGCTGGATTATGCTGTTCACCCGGGAGTTGCCGTACAACTTTTCCAAATTTTCAGGTCTTCTCTAAAAAACATATGAAAGCCAACGTTTGTTGGAGTAGGGTAAAACACACATTGGAGGCATGTATTCCATATTTGACTCCAGCTATCTGTCATGCTTAAGATTCTTAAAAAGAAGAATTTATGTATCCTGCTTAATGCTAGTAAGCAGCCTCTTGGAACCGCTTGTGCGACCGACACAAGTCCAAAGCGGTCTGCGACGTGTACGTCTGGGTCTCTCTCCACCGTAAACACCTGCGAGGTTGTCAGCTGTGGGTCTGCCTGATATACTTTGTATGTATGTATGTGTGTATGTGTGTATGTGTGTGTCACATAGCTCTCCGCTATGAGCACCGTCCAGCAGAGAACGAGCAGAAAAGCAGAGCAGCTTAAAACACTTGTTAACACCACCAACTTGCTAGTGCAAAGTTAACTAGCAGTTAAGAAATACATTATATAGCATATTATTCTTTTAATATGCAAGAAGTGTTTTAATAACTTTTTTGATTTGTTTTAATACAATTGTTTTTAGCTTTTTAACTAATAGTGTTAATCGGTCATAATTGTTATTGTCGGTTAAACAATGAGTTAGATAAATGTGTAAACTGTCCATCACAGTATCCTAAGCACAAGGCGCCATAATCTAATATCTTATTTTCTTCAACAAACTGTATTCAGTTTACTACAATGTAAGACCAAGAGACCTGCGCCTAACCTGCAGCGCTTGTGTTTTAGTAATGAAAGAATTCACAGATGTCACTTTAATGTGCAGACATAAACATAGCTGTATCTACTTGACTGTCCCACTTCAGTGCACTGAGGGATGGAAGAGGACAACTCTCTGGGTGAAACAATCATAGAAATATTGCACCTGCCCGGCAATGTGATATTCCCCAGAAACAGAGTGAACCTCAGTTTTTTACCAGCAGTACCAAGAGAATCAACTGAAAGTAGCACAACACGTGGCGGTATAGATCACCAGAGGGCTGTGGGACACTACTGCTGTAACTCTCTGACGTTACCTGTGTCCGCTGCTGCCTCAGAGATTGTATTACAATAAAAGCTCTGCCTTAGCACTAGATGATAAATTGAGCCACTAAATCTAGCTTTTATGTATGGGTTGCATTGTGTTATGTGATTTTCTTCTTTAAATATCATAAGAATCAGCTTTACATATATTGTGGATTTATTTTTGAGGCACCCAAATTTATTTCAGGAATTTCAGTGACATTTATTACACTTTTGTTGCTATTAATATATCGCTATGTAGGAGTTGGTCCTTTCGAAATCTGTTTTTCAACACATTGATATGTTGAACATTTCCCCCATAGAGAGAATGGAGAAAGCTGAGACTGTGGTTCAGTGGGTTGGACCAGAGAACAGGGGTGTCCATAGAGATGGCTTGTCTGGAAAGCAGCCATCAGTCTACTGTAATAGAGACTGAGAGCCCATTTATATGACTTTTACTTTGGGAAGGACTGGCTTAAGGGGGGAAAAAAGGAGCTTGAAAACAAAATGGAAGCAGGATGGATGGAAGGAATGTAACCAAGAATGCATTATTAATAGTGTAGCAGAGGTTCTCTGCATGCTGCCTGTCTTATGGAGGGATTTTGTCTCTTAGTGATAGACTTAAAGAAAGTGCTGCTTATATGGGTTAGTTGGTAGAATATGTCTGCAAGACTAATAAGTTTGTATTCTGAACCAGGTTTATGTGATTAATGGCCCTCTGTGGAAAGGACATGGGAAGAGTTGGGGTAATCCAGGAATTTTCCATTTGCAGCAAACGTTTTTTTTTGTGGTGAATTTTGTTTAGGCTGTTTCTTTACATTCTGACATCAACAAATTCACACTCACAGATCTCCACTGTGTAGAAGCTTTCATAACGCAGGGGGAAAAAAACTTTCTAAAATGTCATTGGAACTGCTCTGAATGGTTTGGTGTTTAAGCTCAAAGGAAGCCCTGTACTCACATGTTTACTGCACTGAGCTTGGCTGAAGTCAGACCCCTGCTGCTGGATAAATGCAAGGCTTTTTCTGTGCTCAGTCAGCACATTTTACTTGCCAATATTAGTTCAGGTTTTCTGACTTTTTCTGAAAAGTGGGACGTCAGCATTTATGGGAGGATGATACATCCGTGTAACATTTTGACCAAGGAATGGGGTGTAGTTTTCAGTTGGGTTCTTTCAAATTATAGCTCTGTCTATTTTGGACCATTAGAATGCCAGGTGAGGTCAGCAGTTGGGTCAATTTGAGAGCTCTGTGTCATGTCAGTGGCAAGTTGAATTGCGGACAGCAATTCCAAGTTCAAGGAGGAAGTTTTTCATTGCCTGTTTCACAAACTGTTTCCTGAGTACAGCATAGCTTTGTTTGCAATATTGTTTTTATCTTTTGGTACACATTGTTGAACCTATTTCAATGCAACAATGATGCCTAAGCAGTCTATACATCTTTAACTGGTCTTTGACCCCTATTTCTGTGTTTGTACCAGCAAACTAAACTTTTGATTTTGGCTTCCCACAGCCCATCGACCTTCTTGCACTACTTTTAATCAAGATGGTTATTTAGATGATCTGTCCTAGATGCTGAATGTATTCCTGGTGGAGGCTGTGGCCTTAAGGACATATGCTGACAACCGCTGACTTCACATCATGGCACTGAACACAGCCATTACAGACAGGGAGGTAATTGGATTCACAAATCAGCCATGACTCCCGGTTTACAGGGGCACTGGGCCTTAAGGGTCATATTTCAAAGACTGGTAGGCAGTTTATCAGAGAGGGGGCTTGGTGGTAATCTGGTGCAGGAGAGAGTCAGAGGAGCATCTGAACTCTTCTTATTGCCTCAGGGATTCCCTTTTTGTGCTTTATGTGTAACTTGTGCCTCTAAACCATTTATTTTATATAGGGCTACACAATTGTGGCAAAATGATAATCACGATTATTTTGATCAATATTGAGATCATGATTAATTATCGCGATTATTTGTTGATTTTAACCAAAACAAATTGTATACTGCTTTACTGCTTTCACATCCATATTGTGCTACATTCCTCTTATGTTGATGTTGTATGCCCGTTATCTACCGCACAAAATATTAACAGGGATTTCGGTACCTCATTACGGTGCCACTTAACTGTCTCTCTGATGCTCCAAAACAGACGGTAGAGGCAACAGAAACATTGCTGCATGTCACGCTAGTAAACACTAATAACACGTTACACAGCAGGTAATGTTAACGTTGGCTACAACAACCAACAACTTAATGTCAGAAGTGTGGACCGGCGCTGTCGCCGCTGTGTCTCTCCATGTTGCTGGGGAGCCGTGTGTGAGTGAAAGGGGGCGGGGCTGCGCGGAGAGTAAGAGGAGAGATCCAAACACAGGCATGGCTTTACAGAAGAAATGGTTCATGTAACAAAAACGCATTCTATGAACGGAATGACACATTTTTAAATATCGCTCGTTCACGCAAATTTAATTGTGGGAAGCCTAAATAGTGATTGTAATTAAAATTTGATTAATTGTGCAGCCCTAATTTTATACATATATTTCTTCCTGCTTGGTTGTTTTCTCCCACGTAGATGTGTCCGTAGTAGCGGAGGGGGGGGAGGGTCTATGACAAAGTGTGTGTGTGCGTCTGTGTGGGAGGAAAAGCTGAGGAGAATCTTCTTCCCGTCTTCCTCTCCTAGAGCTGAAACATACTGCAGGTTCTCCGTCATGCTTTCTGTGCTTGTCCCAACAGAAGTCAGGAAGGCAGATCGATATGAAGATTAATTATTGTGTCCAAGGCGAGGGCTGCACCAACAACCTGCATTTTTCAAGCCTCTAGTGAGTGTCCAAATTCTGCCCTTTCTGACGAGCGTCAAGCTTAAGCTTGTTAGTGTGGTCTCTGGACCGAAGCTGTGCTGAGAGAAAATTGGACCAGGCTCCAGGGGTAACGCGCTGAGGCTCAGTGCAACTTAGCACCAACAACAAGCAAACCAGGGGTCCCACAGCATTTCCATGGGCCTAATAGAACCTCCTGGATATTAGGTGATAGGTTAACTGAGAAATCTGCTGGGGAGGGGTACCCCAAACTGTAGTAGTACATGTTCCTCTTGGGCACATAAAATGCCTTAAATGAAACATTTTTTTGGATTGATCTGCTTTGAATGAGCTATAAAAGTCCAGATGATGTAAAAGATGATTTTTAGTCCAGTGAATGAGTTATAAATACTTAAATTGGAATTGAATCCCTATTTATACTGCATTGTTTTCATTCATTCGGCTTGTCGACATGAGGATTAATAAGTAGGTTTGTGCAATATACATTACCAGTGTGTTTCTAGCACATTGATAGATTGATATTGAAATTTCCAATAGGTCATGTCAGTAAAGTGTTTGGGTGTGGGCCAGAATTGCCTTATCAGGGAAACTTGGCCAACAACAGAATGATAAAATCCCATCCTGAAGTCCACTCAAGCATTTCTTAATGTTTTTTAAACATGTAGATGTGTTGAAATCATCAGATAAACTTGAATCAGTCGCAAACAGGTGTCTAAACAGCCCGTAGATAGATCAAAACAGATGATATAAAGGTTGTCAAAGTGCGTGCGTCTCTCAATCTCTCCATCAAAGAAGATTTACTTTAAAAAAAATCTATTTAAATGCCTATGTACTTAGAAAACATTCGTGTATGTCATGTCCATATATTGTGGATATATTTTAATAATTCCTTTTACTACGTCACCGTAGTAAGGTTTACTTGCAGGAGAATATCACTGAAATATGCTTATTATCGTTTAATAATATTTTACCAGAGATAAAAGATTGGCCATGAAAATAAGTCTGAATAGAATAGGACTGTGAAAGGGGAATCGCTCATGTATTTTTGTTTTGTTTTTGGCTGGGATTTCTATCCGGAGCATTCATAAAATACATGTTTTATTCAGGGTCAGTGGAGCAGCTAAATATTGTGCAGGACAGCCAGTCAGTTATTTGGGTCTTTGATTCTCTCCTCTCACATCCCTCTAATCTTGAACACTTCTTCTCTGCAAAATCTTTGACATTGTTCATTTACAGTTCATTTTCAGACCGATGACTTTGGTCTTATATCTCCCATCTCACCAGGAAATGATGAAGTAGAATAAACTTTGTACAGAGCGAGTCTGAAATAAGTTGGATATGTTGCATACTGTCTTGGTGGACACAAATGTCAACTGTAATGATTACAAACTGTAATTATGATAAAGGTTGTTTTTTCCTTTTGAGAATTTGATTTTGTGCTGTGGTTGTTTCCCTGTGACAGAGCATTATGCTAGTCACACTCTCTAGCTGGAACTTCGAGACACAGCATTCATTGCTACTATCTAGTTCACTGACAATCCCATTTTCAAATAACTGTTGGAATGAAGCAGTGAGCACCAACAACTGTGAGAACAGTTGGTGGTTGCGTGTGCACACGGATACTTGGATTTACCCTGTCTGCATGGAAATGTCTGCTGTTGGAATTGAGAGAACTCCACATCACTCTCCTCTACTTGTCAAATGTGTATTTACAGTTCGTTCTTAGTTTCAGAGATTAAAATTCATAGCAATGAAGTATTTCATGTCCACATATTGTGGATATATTTTAATAATTACTTTTACTACGTCACCGTAGTAAGGTTTACTTGCAGGGGACTATCACTGAAATATGCTTATTATTGTTTTAATAATATTTTACCAGAGATAAAACATTGGCCATGAAAATAATAATAGAAATATAGAAAAGGACTGAGAAAGGGGAATGGCTCATGTATTTTTGTTTTGTTTTTGGCTGTGATTTCTATCCAGAGCATCCACTGTTACTGTTGAGATTAAGGACAGGAGTTAAAAAGTACAAGGTAGAAGTGAAATAATAATGAATATTACTAATTGTGCTTCTTGATCTTAGCACAAATTTTAGGAGCTTCAGTTCTCAGGCTGTAACTGATGTGAGAATGAGGAACATGGTAAGAACCAGACAGCCACTCAGAGGCTTGGCACAGTGTGTGATAGGTGAACATCACTCAGCAAACTCAGTTTATGTAACACTTTTTAATAAGGTACACAAAAAAGGTAGTAAATTATTAGTTACTGTTTTTGAAAGAGTAACGAAAGATTAGTAACCCTTTTTCAAAAGGGTAGTTACCCACTCATTCGTTGCCCTTTTGAAAAAGGGTAACTACCCTTCTGAAAAAGGGTAACTTATCTCTAATTAACTAATTTGTTACTCTTTCAAAAACAGTAACTAATAATTAACAACTTTTTTTGTGTACCTTATTTTAAAGTGTTACCTCAGATTTGTTTATGTAGTTAGTAATCTGTCTGACATTACCATCTTGTTCTTGTCACACCCTTTCTTTCCTTTTTCCTCTCTAATCACATTAGCCATTCATAACAGTGTAACCACAGTCCCCAGTCTGGCGTGAGGAGAGACAGGAAAGAGAAAGGACAGAACAGATGAGTGGAGACAGCCAGATCATAGCCTCCTGAGCTATCCTTTGCATGATCTATGGGGCTTCATTAGATTGTGCTGTTTTGGTAATTAAACAGGGGAGGCCCACTCAGTAGAGTGTGGCTGTTGGCTTAGTTTCTCTCGCCTAATCTTCCCATAAGACCAGATAATTAATGGTGGAATGGCAGGAGTGCCCAAGGTCTTTCTGTTAATGGAAGGGATTCATCCTGTTTACTCAACTTACTTCTTGTTACCTTATTCAGATCTTGGCCAGGATGTCATCGCTGTGGTGGTCTATTATTTGAGATTTGGCATCTGTCCAGACGCCTAATGGCAGATGATATTGTGAGCACCCATTAATATTCTTAGCTAGGATTTATCCCTCATCCTAATTGTCTGACATTGATCATCATGTTTTGCTTTCGCACCATATTAAATGGATTATCAGTGTGCTGAAAGTTCAAGCATTTCAATTCCACCAAATCATCTAGTTTCAGTTTATGCAATGGATATGGCTTTTGATTTTCCATATCTTTACAGTTGTCCACAAAGCCCATGAAATGACCAAAACCAACATTAATATAGATTAATATTGTGTCCCCAATGCTCTCAGACCTCCATAACCTGTCTGTGGCCCCAACTCCATTAGTTCCTACTACTGAATTCATTGTTGAATTGTTAATAGTTTCTGCACTACAATGGATGTCTATGACACACACGGAAATAGTATGTATCCATATTTGGGAGATTAAAAATTCAAATAACGCTATCAGATAATGTGTGTGTGTGTGTGTGTGTGTGTGTGTGTGTGTGTGTGTAGATAGATAGATAGATAGATAGATAGATAGATAGATTTTTTTCTTTATGTATCTTAGTAAACAAATTTAAGGGATCTGCATTCAAATTGATTGTTTATGTTTAAAACAATCACTATTGGCTGATAAATATATTGTTGTTGGAACTCCTAAATATCAGTATCAGCTTTAAATATCCATTATCAGTCGGGCTATAAGAGTTAGTATTCATCATAGGTTTTGGTGTTTTCATGGGAATTGTTGACATCACAAAAAAATATAGAATATCACCAGACTTGCCCTTTTGAGAACACAGATGTAAATCTGTATAAAATGTAGCCTACCATATGATTTAGCTTAGTACTATTCACACTGATCGTGGATATTCATACATTTGATATAAATTATTGAAGTGCCAAGTGACTGAATGTGGTTTGTCACAAACAGTTGTTGGACATGTAGCCTGCAGGTAAACAAAGCAGTTGCGGAATGAGAGATATACACATGGTAGAAGTGTTCCTGTGGGCAGCTATCTGCTCACATCTCCCCTGGAGCGATATTTTGACAAAGGCTTCTGAAGAGCTGAGCTGTCAGCATCAGCCTTCTGACCAGACTCTCATTAGCCACCACCATCACCAAGAGAATGGGCGAAATGGAGACACCTCTTCAGCAGCACTCCAGAGAAAATGTCTTTTTAACTGCAAATTAACTTTGGAATAAAGGAGTTGGTGGGTGAGGAGAAGGTGGGGAGCACATTTAGTATTGTCTGGTGAAGTGGGCTCCCCTGTATGTGTGATATGGTACACAAATTCTCATTAATATATATCCTAGGTATAACCTAATCCCTAGGAGCTGTTTAAAGGTAAACACAGCAGTGTGGGGATGGGAGATATTCCCACGGTAGATTAGTTGGCTCCAAAATGGTTATTATGAATACTTTTTTTTTAACTTTGCTTTGAGATCGCAAAGCTTCTTGTCCTGGTGAGGTGCCCTAAAAATCATTTATGGAACCATAATATGAGTCAGTCATTGTTACTTGCTGTTCTGTTACTTTACTGCTCTGATCAATAAGGTGAGACATTTAAAGCACTCATTTCAAGGATGTTTGGTATGTGCTGGTTAGGGTACACTGCACTGGAAAGAATTTGATCCATTGATCCAGATCTGATGGAAGAATCTGAAGTAGATCTCAGACATGACAACTCTGCATGTCATCTCCTAATTTAAATTAATGTTGTCACCGTTAAATATATTGATCTTGCATTAGAGCCCTTGTTAAATAAAAAGGTATGATTCTTGTAAAATGAAAATGTATTTTGTTCACACTTTGAGGTCTATTTAGTCTCTGTTGTGGACCTTGTAATTATATCACCTTATCTTGATCAGCAGACGGGGTTTGTCAGCTGTCCTATAATTTTAAATGTTAATATTTACATTCTTGTATTCTTGGCTGTTTCCAATATCATGATTGAACTTTAAACCTAAAGATGTACAACAGGTGAAGGGATAAAAGCACATGTAGGCCACTTTTCCTATTTTCAACCCGATTCACAATATTTTTGTGGCGAGGGCATGAAACTGTAATATAACAGTGTCCTCGTCAGCTCACCCCTATTGGTACCTATCCAGGTAAATTACCTACCTATATTTCATTCTCCGAATATGCATTTAGTAAGCTGTAGCAACAAAGGTTATATCTGCAGACAAATTAATAATTCAGTTTCACATTCATTTGCATTGACAATCATAACGCCTCTGCAGCCAGTCCAGAAAAACTTGTCTTGGGACTCAACACCCAAGTGCCCTCATAGTGATCTCGGGTGACTTCAACCACATCACCATGACCACCGCACTAATCAACTTCACCCAGTATGTGAGCTGCCATACTAGAGAGGAGAGGACCCTGGACCTGCTGTATGCTGATGTCAGGGACGCATACAGCTCTTCCCCCCTCCCCCCACTGCAGAGGAGTTGAAGGCAGCTTGGACAGGGCCAACAAACTTAATCTGCTCTTTAACAGATTTGATGCTCCCGCTCCTGCCCATCCCTCCATTAACCCAACTGCCCATGGTCAGTTTGCCTACCAGCCCAGACTGGGAGTTGAGGGCGCCATCATCTTCCTGCTCAACTGCAACTACGCCCACCTGGACAAGCCGTCGAGCATGGTGAGGGTCATGTTTTTTTACTTCTCCAGTGCTTTCAACACCATCTGGCCGGCCCTGCTGGGTGAGAAGATGACAGCGATGCAGGTGGATCCCCCCCTCGTGTCCTGGATTGTTGACTACCTACCTGACTGGCAGACCACAGACACTGTGTGTCAGACAGCGTGGTCAGCAACAACGGGGCCCCGCAGGGGACTGTCCTCTCTCCCTTCCTCTTCACCATCTACACCACAGACTTGAACTACCACACAGAGTACTGCAATCTACAGAAGTTTTCTGATGACACTGCTGTGGTTGAATGTATCAGCAAGGGTGACAAGGCTGAGTACAGAGGTGTGGTGGGAGACTCTGTTACATGGTGTGAGCAGAACCATCTACAGTTCAACGTGACAAAGACTAAGGAGCTGGTTGTGGATCTAAGGAGACCCAAGGTACCAGTGATCCCTTTTTCCATCCAGGGTGTCAGTGTGGACATTGTGGAGGACTACAAATACCTGGGAGTGCACTTGGACAATAAACTGGACTGGGCCAGGAACACTCAAGCCCTCTATAGGAAGGGCCAAAGCCGTCTCTATTGTCTAAGGAGGCTGAGGTCCTTCAACATCTGCAGGACAATGTTTAGGTTTTATGAGTCTGTGGTATCCTCTTTGCAGTTGCATGCTGGGGCAGCAAGCTGAGGATAGCGGACGCTAACAGACTCAACAAACTGATCCGCAAGGCCAGTGACGTTGTGGGGGTGGATCTGGACTCTCTGTCGGTGGTGTCAGAGAGGAGGATGCTGTCCAAACTACATGCCGTCTTGGACAATGTCTCACACCCACTCCATGACTTGCTGCTCAATCGCAGGAGGACTTTCAGTGAAAGACTCATTCTCGCAAAATGCACCACAGACCGCCACAGGAAGTCATTCCTGCCTGTGGCCATCAAACTTTATAACTCCTCCCTCTAAGTGTCTGACACACAGAGACTTAGTGAGGTTGAAACTGGACAACATCTGTTTTGTGCAATAATACTGGCTTGAAATGTGTGCAATACTCTACTGCTACCATTATTATTGTTGTTGTTATTATTATTATTATTACTATTATTATTATTATTATTATTACTGTTCACCATTACAACTCCTTAATTATGTAAATACCGTATCATAACATTCCTTTAACTATGTTAATACTGTACATATCCACAGTCCTTATATTTCTTTATTTATATTTCTACTTGATATTTATATATACCATTTGTGCAACTGCAACACAGAATTTCCCTTCTGGGATCAATAAAGTATTTATGATTCTGATCTGATTCTGATATTGCATGGAAATCTCTGCATTTTGGGGTTTTGTGTCAGTCTGAAAGAAATCAAAAGAGTTAGTAGTTGTGTCAGAATAGTCAGATGCCATTTACATTTGTCTAGAGGCTCTCCTGCAAGGGAATACAAATGGAGCAGCTTTCACTTTAGATTTGGACAACTCCATGAGTTTACAGCATATCACGCATACATGATAAACCTTACTTTCCAATCTTTTACCACCCACATTAGAGATGAAGTGGCATCATGACATTCGGGATCATTCATTGGATATCTTAGTATTTTGAGGTTTTCAGACCAATGGTATGGAACTGGGTCTTGTAGTACAGACAGGATTAGGGTTCTTCTGCTGTGGTCCATCCAGAAATAGCACAGGTTGTGTGCCGGCTGCTCTGGGACTGAGTAGTTATCGGAAGGCTTCAAGGTATTTAGAGGTCTGACCATGTTGGAGTCTCACTAAGGCTGGTTCTATTTAATGAAAAGGTCTTTGCTAATCTGTCTAGAATTCACAAATCACCAGTACACCAGTAGATTATTTTGTCTATCCCTTAAATCTATTTGTAGTATTTAGTCTTGACATCCAGAGTCATTAACTTTAGACAATTGCGCCTGTTTGACATCCCTGTAATGTTCCAGATTGAAAAAATGTATAATAATAATAATAATAATAATAATATTTAATTTGTTTCTTGTCCACCTGTCTATAAACCATGCTTTTATATATATTTCTTTACTCCGGAAAAGACCTATTTACAACTTTGGTACACTAGAAAGTAAAATTTTGATGTAATTCCTGCGCCAATTCAAAGTGCTAGACATCCCGATTTTCTAATGAGAAACCCCAGAAATATTACTCGTGTCTTCGGAAGGAAGTTTTCATTCTGTTCATTAAATATCTAAATTGGGCTACAGGATAAGAACCAGGAAGCTTTGTGACTCACACTTTTTCATCAAGACTACAGAAAGGAATCAAGACCTGTCCAGATGGAATGAGCATCGCATGGCAACACTAATAATGTAATTTAATAATATCACACTGTACCTCGGTGATATTATTGTATGATCCAAATTGAATATATTGTTATATTTCTCCCATAAACAACTGATGGTGCATTATCATTGCTGCCAGATACCAGAATGCACCTGTCGAGTATGTTTAATTCATGAATTACATGAAGAACATCCGACAGGGGTTTTCTGAGAATGGGTGTAAGGTGTACTGTATGCCAGGCAACTGCTTCTCCTGTTAGACAAGTGCTCTATTGATTGAGAAGGAGATTGAAATTGATTGAGAAGGAGACTAAAAAGAAGGAGACTTGTGCAAGATTGCAAAAGGGTTTACACTAATTAGTAATGAAAAATCCAAAAAGTAACTAAATAAGGCTAAATTTATTTACAGGCGAATATCTGTGGTTGGAAACATGCATCGCATTTTTAAGACATGGACAGTAGCAAATACCGTAGTCTGCTATACAGTAGCTTCAGATATAACAATATAATAAAAATCGAATCAAGCAAGTGCTGCACTGTTAACCTTGCTTCCGATACTAGAAAGCATTTGCCCAATGCATTAGATCTCTTAATGGATATATGCTTCAAATGGAAGTAGGACTCTTTATTTCTTTCACTGTTTGAATGGCCTCTGCTAGGCTTGGTCGCCTCCTCTATAGCTGGATAAGTGTGATCTATGAACTGGCTAATTGCCTTTGTCCTGACTGTTTCCATGACCAGGCCATTAAGTGTCTTAAAATGTCATTTCCTGTCCTATTTCTGTGGTAGTCATCTGGGTGACTCAGCTACAGCAGAGAGGAATACTGTAGATGATAATAAGGCAATATTATTGTTTGGTTTATTTGTCAAATTATTGAAGTCCCCTAAGAGATGGAATGGAATGTGGAAACAGCTGGGAATGTATAAAAGGCCAGCAGATGGTAACTGAGCAATAACTCCTACTCAACTGTCCATAGCTACCGTGAGAGATTGACTCAACATGTCACAAATGCAGAGTGGATACATTATTGTTCACCCTCCAGTTTTGACCAATTGCTAAATACTTGACAGAACATGAGATGACTGTGCACTCACTGTACCTGAGCCTGCTCTTTTTTGCAATAAACATTTAAGTAGCAGATTTCTTTTCAAAGCTGAGAATCTTTTGTATCCATTAGGGGTAGACATACATGATAGGAAATACTGTAGGATTTGACCAACTGCAAGAAAGCAAAGGTAGTTTAAACACAAACGACAGTTTTTAGAACAACTACTTAAGATTTATATTTCCAAAAGGAATTTGAATTTGGCTTTGACACAGACACCCGAGTGACAAAATGTGTTCTATTCTGGTGCTTGTTGGCAAGGGAGATAAACGGGATGAGGACAGATTTGACAAAGTAAAGCTGTGATCAAGCATCAGTGGGTAGATAGAAGACAGTTCTTGAGTTTGTACTGACAGTATTTAAACTTGATTTTTCCAACTAATGTTATTATTAGGGTATGTGCTGCCACTTATAAATATGCAACTCTCTCAGAACACACATTTTGCAAGTCATTCATTAGGGCTGAAACTAACATTTAGATTTTGATTAATTCATCATCTTGTAATGTCAGAAAATAGTAAAGAGTGCCACAAGTCATCACAAGTTCCTAGAGCCCAAGGTGTCTTTAAATTGTTTTGTCTTTGTTTTTCTGTTTTTATAAATATTACTATTCTTCAGTAAACCTAACCTTTCAACTATGAGAAATATATTATTCACTCCCCATCCCAGTTAGTACCATTTCAGTGCACTTGCAGAGCAGCAACCCCACATTAAACTCCTTTTCAGCCTATCCACCTTTTAATGCCTTTGTTGATCATCTGTGATGTGGGAATCAGATTTCCACAAAATAAAAGTGTGCGTCCAGGTCTTAGTTCCGTCATGAAATCCTAGCATAGCATCTCTCTGGCTGGCTGCTGACAGTGTTGTCACCAGTACAGTAGAGGAGGTTGTACCAGCTTCTGATTCAAAAGTAGTTTAGCTTACATCAGCACTGGAGTTGCGAGCCTTTCGAGGAGCCAAGAGACGAGTCACGCTGCCCTGCTTTGTTCTGCACTGCCCTTCCTCGCGCTGTCCTCCGTTTCAATTACCCTTCTCTTCTTCCGTCACAATTAGTTTTGTGGTGAGGTTCCTTTTGAGACTTTTTTTGTAAAGTTCACACTTGGCCATGCTTTTGCTCCTGCATTCCTGTACAATGACGCAGCCAGAAAAAGAGTGCAGTGATTTGAATGACGACTCATGGTCTACTGATGACTCAAATCGTCAACTTTAAAGAGAGAGCCCTATTAACTATGAAACGCTACATTCATATATCATGGATGCTGGCTCACATTTAGTATTATTCTGTCTGGCTGGCAAGATGCATGTGTTTTGCATCATCTTCACTATTGTTATACATTACAGCTGACTGGTCCCATAACAAAATTAAAAATCCCCGCTACTGTATGTAGCCATTTTCTCCATTCTGAAAGAGTATTGTCAGAACACAAGCCAATAAAATGTAGTTTTGGGATAACTTAATTTGCTGATTGGAGTATTTGGTCTAATATTGGCAATAATCCCGCTACTACAGATACTATTTGCCAAACTCTTATTTTGAAACAAATTAATGTGAATGGTGCACACATCTTGCACGGCAATGTTAGTGTCTGCCTTCTGTGTGTGTGTGTTGTTGCCATTTGACTTAGCATCAGAATTTAATGCATTGCTATTCTTCGTACATTGTTATACTTTGCTTGTGAAGCTTTCACCAGGGGTCACATTAAAAAGATGATTCACTTTCCCTTTGTCACTGTTTTTCTCTTTAAATGAGTCAGAGCTTAGCTTTAGCATGCATCAGTGGAAACCCGAGGCATTTGAATAAATATAATAAATTATTGTGTTCCTAAGTGGGTGTTTACTTGACTGAGTGAGACCTGTTGTGACCCCCAAGCTCCCAACCTCTCCGAAGTAAAGCAAAGATGTTGTTTTGTGCTATTCTGCCCCTCTTTGCCTATTTGCTTTATTTATGCCTTATATTTCAGCGTGGAAGCTTTTGGAATAGATCCTTCCTGACTTGTTCCCTGGTCAGTACAGGATGAAGTTTCTCTTGCTTCACTTACTAATTCCTTTTGGCACACTAAAACCCCTCTGCCACAAACTCATCCCCTCCCCTTTTCCAGTGACAAAACAACAAGGGATTTCAGACAGTGAGTGCTGACATTTTCTGCTACAGTGTCCATTAGCACTCTCATGTGTGAATAAATAGTGTTTGTTTTTATTGCACTCACAGCTCCAAATGTTATCATGTCTGTAAAGTAAAGGCAAAAGGGGACAAAAGACAGAAAATTGCAAATCTTCATGTAAGTGTGGAGACACAAACATTTTTGTGTTATGCCATTTAAAAGACAAGACTCCTATGTCTACAATTCCACGTTGATTTTGAAGCCAAACAGTGTTGCCAAGTGTGGGTAAAAGAACAAGATCCATTCTTTTTTCAGTGAAATCTTAAAGGGGTATTCCACTGATTTTACACAATGAAGACCAGTTTACTTACCATGGTAAATTATCTGATTTGAGCTTGAGAATTAAGATCTCTTACAAAAAGCCTGCTTGACAAATTGGTAAGTGCCCATGTCTTTTGAATGTCATTTCCCTAGACTCTATTCACTTGCATTATGGGAAGTGCTTTGTAAGAGTTTGACTCATATGACTATAAGTCAGAATCTCTCGTAGGGATTATCAAGATATTTCAGGGTATATCTGCGATTAATGAGATGAATATTCTGATCAACAAGTGAAGGCAGAGGTGGCTGAAATGGCAGCAACAAGAACATCTGCAGATGAGAGCTGTGACAAGTGAAATCAAAGAGTAACATCATATTTATTAATCACAACAGAGTCTGCACATGCAATACGGCATACATAACTGTCAACTTTTGAGCAGGGAATCAGATTGGGTTTTCACAAAACTGTTTAAAAGTAGGAGCTGTAACTACTATAAGCAAGAAAGTGCCTGGACTTGCATACTAATCAGGGAATATATCAAGGTAGCATATGTGTCTCTGTTAGCAGTGTAGATCGTGAGCAACATCAGACTTCACAGTGAGGCCTTCAGCTTACTGGACCAGAAATCAGAGCTCCAACTTGTGGAGAATGACAAGTAGCCATCTGGTAATTCTTCTCTTCAGACCTGTATGGGAGCTACATCCCAAAATAGCATCAAAGGCAAAGTGTTGTCTTTTGAAAATGGGCTGTTGCATCTAGAGTGCTGAGATCTCGCTTGTATTGTCACTCATGGGGTCTAATACATTTGTATGAGGATACGATCACACTCATTCTCATTTCAGAGGGGAAAAAGACGAGACAAACAAAATATACGTATTAATTAACACACAAGGGAATAAGTCTTCTTATCTACTCTCCTTGAAACAAAGCACAGCCTCTAGGACGTTCTGAAGTGTACTGACAGGTTGTAGGCATGCTTTTCAAAACCAGACTAAAGCAGGGTTTGCAACGAAATCTGTGAAGTTGCGACTGTGAGTCAAGAAAACTAATCTTTTGGAATGGCTATTAATTGATGTTGCCTAATAACGCAAATGTAGCTGAAATTTGACACTGGCTGCAGGTCTCAGTCTTCCATACTATTTTAAATGTATTATCTTTTTACAGGTGCTCTAAGCAATGTTGGGTGACATTACTTCTTGTTGACGTTCAAAGTATTTTCAAACAAAACAAGACTAGCTCGTCCCTCCCTCCTCCTCATCCCGTCCCCTCCTCCTCCCTTCTGTGCTTCCGCCCACTGATCCCCCCCAACCCCCACCCCCATATCCTTCTTGTTGGTAATTGCCTGGAACACTGTTTGTGTATGCTTCGTGGTGCAGGTGGGCCCAGTTAAGTTTTGTTGCCGTTTGTAGACCCTGGGCTGTCTACAGAGGCCGTGTTTTTTTTACAGTGTGTTCAGGGGACAGGCAGCTCGCAGATAGTGAGGAGATGTTTGCTGTATGTGACAACAAATGTTCTAGCCTAAAACACGTGTGAGATCACTTAAAGCACCTTTAACAGATTAGGACATCAAACCTGTCTCTTCTGGCTTAATGCTCTTGGAAAATTACCACAGATTTTTATATATATTCGCTTAAGTATAGATGATTGAGGCAGAAAATTACTGAAATGCAAAATTTAAGAAAAGCCTGTTGCTTTAAGTCATTATGTATGTTGAGATGGTGACTATTGGTAACTCTTATCAGGGGTATTCAATTAAAATTAAAAGAGGTACAGTTGCTAAAATGTTCTCCCAGTAAAGATCCAAACCTTATAATGTCTAAATTGTATTCTATAGCCTACCACTACGTCTATCAAATACATATCATTCCAACAACATTTATTGTCACTTTTTAAAGTGGGATTTTTTTAGCAGACACATTCAGCTTGTATGAAAAACAAATACATTTCAAGTAAGAAAGAAAACATGACAAAATCTGAATAATATAACTAAAAAGTCCCTCTTTTAGATTTGTTTTTTTCTATTTCCTTTTTCTAGTGAGAGAATTTTACCTGTGATTGCACTGGTGGTGAATTGAATGAAGTTACAGTAGTAGTAAGCTTTACACAATCTTGTCTGAAAACAGATCATTGTTTACGTTTGTGTTTTGTATCAAACAACCACACCGTTAACAACACTTAAGGACTGAACTTCTTACTCCAAAAAGCAAATTTTTCTTTTAGATTAAACACTAACCTGTTTTATTTTTCCTATTATTAGTATTAGTATTTGTCATTTCCTAATCTCTGTCTAATTTGTTATTCTGTCCTTTCTCCTTTTTAGATTTTAAATTATAATTATATGCCTCAATATTTAAAATCTGAGAAGACAGAAGGGAGAGAACAAGAGGTTGTGTCGTGCGTCATTCCTGAGCAAGTAACTGTCTGTTTTTAACACAGAGAACTATATTTTGCACATAAATTACATAAATTAATTTTTGAACAGGAATTAACACTCGTACAAAATAATTTTGTTTGAGCAAACAAAAAACTATTTTGTGCTCAATAAATGTATTTGCATGTTTGCTATTCATATTAATGTGCAATAATAACCCCTCTCACGCAGTTTACTCATGTGCCCTCTCAAAAACTCTCTCAGCACGCAGGTAGACGCTGCTGTGCTCGGGTCACTTCTCCTTCGCTCTCAACCTCTTCACTCTGTGCGTGCTCAACTCTTGACACACTTGCTCAAAGTTTTTACAGCGTTACAAGTGTGCCACAAAACCAACCATTTAGAAAATTAAGGCTCATTTTTGATTGGCTGTTTGTCTCCAATTAGATTGCGAGTAGCAGGGAACACATCTACAGGTTAAAAGTCTTTGATACAAAACCTGCAGTGATTCCCCAGCAAGGGGTATTTCTGCTGTTGCCAGGGAGTACTTGAAAAGATTGTGGAGCAGTCTACCTAATCTCTAATAGGCTTGGTATGCAGGACGTTGTATGTGAGTTAATATGACAGGGCTGAGGGGGAACCTCAGACCAGAAAGGTTGGAAAGCACTGATCTACAGTAGTTTATATTATTGACCGACCGGTATATTACAGACATGCCTTAAAGTTGTGTTAATAATAATAATACCGTTAACCTTAATTTTGTTCGCCGAGGCAATCATTGGCTTGCAATGTAGCTATCCATTGCTAACGTTAACAAATTTTTGTCAAAAACCAGTAGCAGACTAACATTACTGGCAAGATATGGTAAATACATTGTAAAAATAAGGATATACTAATGTTACCAGGCACAGTGCAAACACATGACAACACTTAAACACCTCTCTGGTCTCCAGGGAAACCATATCTTTGCAGTAGTTAGCTAACATTTCTGCTTTTTGAGATAAGTTAGCATTAGCTAGCAATAGCTCCTTTGTAAGCTTATAAAGGTTAATAAAACACGGTATTGTAACCAAAGTATTACAAACTTAGGCCCACTGCCTTTCCTAGTGTGACATGTAGGTAGGCCCACTGCTGTTCAGTCTTGCATAATGACCTAACTTAGCTGCAGTGCTGCGAGGCCTGTTCAGATGCAGCCTGGTCTCACAGAACGTGAAATGTTCACAAACTGTTTTGTCGTATTACGTGGTGGTGGCACGGAATGTGTGAAAATTCCGTGTGGCCACAATGGAAAACAATGCCAAAGTAAAGTCAATGTGAAGATGGCCTAGCAGTAAAAGCGACAACAGGAGCGAGTAGTATGAAAGCCCAAAAATCCGTTGTTCTTTTCCTTAACCCAACCCGTCATCTGTATAAGCCTACGGCCGTCCCGTTCTTCTTTTCCATAACGCAACCCGTTATTGTCACGCCCACCCATGGCCTTTTTCTTAACTTAAGGGTCCGTGTTCATTTCATGGAATTCTTCCGTGGGCCCATCACGGAATTCTGTAAGATAAGGTTGTCAGATGACATGTCTGCCGCATTGAACGTATGTTATGCTCTGCTGCTGTGTGCTTTGTTAGCTAGATTGCTTTTGAAGGATGAGTCAAACTAACGTTAGTCACACAGAGAGCTTTGAGTCAAACAAAACAACAATAAAATACACACAAATATGAATACATTTCTGTGATATAGCTAAGTCAATAATACGAAATACTGACCAAAATGGGTTTTAATCCAGTAACGTTAGTCAAACAGCTCCACTGTAGTCAGTATATGCTGTACCAGTATCCTGACCAACAGGTATTGACTGAAAAAGACTGATTCTCCTAGATTTATGTTCCCTGCTACTTGCGATGTAATTAGAGACGAACAGCCAATTGTTGTTGTTGTCTCCAATTGTTTGGTTTTGTGGCACACTTGTAACACTGTGAAAGCGAAGTGAAGAGGTTGAGAGCGAAGGAGAAGTGACCCGAGCACAGCAGCGTCTACCTGCGTGCTGAGAGAGTTTTTGAGAGGGCACATGAGTAAACTGTGTGAGAGGGGTTATTATTGCACATTAATATGAATAGCAAACTCGCAAATACATTTATTGAGCACAGAATAGGTTTTTGTTTGCTCAAAGAAAATTATTTTGTACGAGTGTTAATTCCCGTTCAAAAAGTAATTTTATGTGCTTGCAAAATATAGTTCTCTGTGCTCAAAACATACAGTTACTCGCTCAGGAAAGAAGCACATATATAACGCCATGCATTTGGCTCCACCTCTTATTCTCTCCATTCTGTCTTCTCAAACAAAAGCTTTTCTTCAGACCACCTATTTTTCAACCTTGTGATGGAATGGACTGGTACATAGGACAGAAGGGAATTATGATGAGCAGCTGCCATCACTGAAACTGAAAACAAGATGTATCCTGCACTCAAAACATACAGCTACTCGTTTAGGAATGAGACACATATATAACGCCATGCAAATGAAATCAAGGTTCATGGACAAGCAGATGGTGCCAAAAGATGGTGTGATATACAATTTAAGCCCTAAAAGAACAGTCAGTCCCTGCTGCGACCTAATCCCATTTTAATTAGGAGGAATGACCTGCACCTTACTCTGATGGAGCACTCGTATTTGCTTTAAATAGTGTCTGTCATAGTGTTGAGAACTTCTATAAGCATCAGCTCAGCTACTTATTATCAATCCGAGTGCATCATGTGTAACCTCAAAGAGAGACACTACTTCAAGTCTCAGAAACATAGGTTTTAACAACTAGCAAACGTTTTCAGCAATTCAGTTGTCGAGCCAAGTGTGTGCTTTACAGATGACCATTCACAGCTGTAATGGTTGCACTCAGACACACACAGAGCTCTCCCAGCGTGTCTTTGTTAAAGTACATTGGAGCCAGCGAGCCTCTCATTAGCCATTCCGCTGGAACACAAAAACACATCGACATAGGCTGGATGTTTTCCTGACAGACTGCGAATAGCTTCACCAACCATTTACGGTAAGGGTGAGCGTTCCCAAAGTCATTAGCATTAGAGTGTCCATGCCGCTCGTAATGCATGCCATGCTGTAATGATACAGCAACGGCCCACATGGCAATACATCCTTTGTATTGCAGCCTAAATGTTAATATCTTGATCCGATCATACACAGCATGCATTAAAGTATCCTGTCTTTCAAAGGAGAGGCCAGATGGGAGAAATTCTGGGGCCTTGAGGACAGTATAAAAGAAAGGTTTCCCTTGGAGAAACCTACATTTTCACTTTATTTCCACCTACCACGAGAGGCTTGTAGATGTATTATTCCAACGTTAAATTGTTCTCAGAAGACATTGCACATGCACATGTAAGCTAACATGACCTTATCAACTGCTGTGTTGTCTTGTAACACACACACATTTGCTCAATGCATTGCATTAAGGGCATGGGCCTTTGACAGTAGAAAGCTAATTAATCTGTAAACCAAAGAGATTTAGTGAGTTTAATGAAATAGAGATGAGGGGATGGGATGTGAGATTTAAATAAATTAACCTTCAGTTAATTCCCTCAGGCTTGGAGAAATGAGGGAGTCTGAGGAGGCATGTTTTCCTTGTCACTGATCATATGAATAGTCATGATGTGATTATCGTGAGATAGTTAACCTGAACTTGTGTTTGAAGCACAACAGAAGTGAACTCTGAACATATTGACAAACTCAAATGTTCCTAGGAGTGGAAAACAAAAATAAATTGTCCTCCTTTCTCATTAATAACCCTTTGCATTTTGCCCTTTAAGTGTCGCAGTGTGTTCCATCTCCATATGCCAATGTATGTGTAGAGTCTATATCGCATGCTGAGTAGGGTCAAATTCGTAAATGCACAATGAGATGTTCCAATGCTAGCATTGTTTCAAAATGTCATCACAACATCAGGGAATATATTAACCTTTCCAAGCTCCCAACTGTAAGAACATTATTCGTTCTGCGTATTTATCATGATATTAACCTTGATTGGTGCCAAAATGCAGTATATTCTGGATTTTCTCACTTCTATATTGATTGGGATGCGATAACTTACTGTAATTGTAGAACAATTGGGATGCTTGCTCTATAGTCTTGTGTGTTTTCAAACTGCCATTTATTTAGTCCAGTTAAGTGTTTTTTATCCTGCATTTTCTTCTCATTGACACTTCCCTGGTTCTACAACCTTGTACAATGTGGAAAACCTGTGCAGTTCCCATTCAAAACGTACTTGTTTGAAGCTTGCCGATTGCTTGGTCTTTGGTATTTCTGCTTGTACCTTGTACCTCCAGAACCATTGTACCACAAACTTATTAACTGGATTCAAAAGCACTTACAGTAATATGCAACCCCACGAAAAACTACTGAGTTACGGTGTAATTCTACTAGGAAAATATTGTACAACTAAATGTACCTGACAGAGAAATTTTCCTGGTTACATTGCAGCTTCTGTGTAAAGTAGAACAGATGAACGTTTCTCGAGATATTCTAAAGACACACAAACATACACACATACTATGTCTACTATGTCTACATACTATGTCTATTAGTGATGCTAATATCTAAGCTAATAAAATGTAATTTCGATAAAAGACTGACTTATGTTATAATAGTATGCAATGTTTGATAACATAAACATGAACGCAAAAAGCTCTGCATTGTGAAACTCAATTTTAAACTAGAGTATTAAATATACTTTAGTTAATTCAATTTTTTTCAGTGTTTAACTTTATCATGGAACTATTTTAAGAAGCTGAATGAACACGCACAACCAGCCAGTGTCTGCAGATGAGCTGATTTGTGTGTATAGTACGACCACTATATAGTAGAGAGATCCTTAGTCTCTCAACTGTTGGCAGATCTTCATGAAAACAATCAAAGTTAACAATTGCATCTTGTACCACCTTTCCATGGGCAGAGGTCACTATGGGTAACAGTGTCACTGTGGCCACGTTATTTGCCATAATCAGTAAAGGTTGCACGATATATCAGTAGCCAATATAGTATTGTCTGATAAGAAACTTGGAACCTGGTTCAGAGTGGGAATTGTTTCCCTCTTTGTCTCCTCCTCTCTGCTCTTTGTTCCGCTGTCTGTTTGCGGAACAGCAAAACAAAGGCCACAGCAAAGCGAATAAAATAGCCTTTAGGTTGCAGGTTGCAACAATGCTTGCGTGCAATAAAAATCTGCCAATAAACTAGGCTGTACGAGAACTTGTTCAAACATGTTGAACAAGCAGAATATACAAGCTTAAAAAAATGCTACATTTTTTACCTGCAGTCAACTTGCTTTCCCCTCTTCATCCACACGCGTGCAACTCTAGAACTAATCCTTTATTGTCACACACTTAGTGGTTATAGATGCTGAAGCTTTTCCAGTCCAGGCTGCCAGCTTAATGGTCTTTTAATTTTAGTCCGTTTTTAATGAAAGCAGAGGTTTTGCTTTACCTGGTTGAAGTCTGTCACTCCGGATAAGGAACATGAGCAGATGGTGTATAAACACCCAGAGAGTTCTCCTGTTGACTAATGTCTTTGTGAAGTGAATTTTTCATTAAAGCCCAGAACTTGAAAACCTGTTAGTGATACCACCTGATGTTATATATGATTGTACTATAGTCAAAAATAGCACCTTGGCACATTGTCTGTAAACCATTGCTGACCACAGTTTGCGTGGGCAACAACCTATCGTCTCGGAAATTAATTTTCTTTGTTTAAATGAGCAAAGCCTGTGGGGTAGTGCAGCTGTCCAGAAAATGGCCCTGAGTGCCCACCACTTGTATGAGCTGCCTGTGTTAACTGCTCTTTGTCTTTGCTATAAATACACAGGAGGTGAAAAGCTTGGCTAATAGCCTCATGAGAATACCACAGCTGCTTGGCATTCTTTGCCATCCATTGCTAAGCCACATCAGTCAGACACCTTGTTTATACATCTGCTAAGGGCACTCATAACTTAATTCAGGTACATTTTTAGGAGGCTTAGAGCTCGTGCTCATAGTCCATGTTCTGCTGTTCTGATGACGCTCCAGTCTATGAATAGAGCAACATCTCATTTTATTGTGGTGAATAATCTTCAGCGAGACCTAACAGAGGTCTTGTGACTTTGTTTTATCAGTAACCTATAAGGTGACTAAAGGCTAATTTGGGATCTTTTTTGTAGACTTGCCAGCTGTCAAACAACAGGACCCGGACTTATAGCCTGTGACTGCCACTTTACTGCAACCCATAGCAGCCAGCTTTGCAGTAATTGCAGTGCAACATGATTTATTGATATGCTATATCTGTTAGAGCAGTCAATCTTCCTCTACAATACCATTCAAATTTCTTTCTTTTTTTAAATATTAAAATAATATTTGAACATTTAATGTACAGTATGTACATATACTGTATGTATGTATATACTGTATGTGTATATACAGTGTGCATATGGGTATATACAGTGTGTATATGTGTACATATGTACTGTATATGTCTATATATGTACTGTATATGGTTATATGTGTAAATATGTACTGTTTATGTATATATATATATATATATATATATATATATATATATATATATATATATATATATATATATATATATATATATATATATATATATATATATACACTCACCGCCACTTTATTAGGTACCCCATGCTAGTAACGGGTTGGACCCCCTTTTGCCTTCAGAACTGCCTCAATTCTTCGTGGCATAGATTCAACAAGGTGCTGGAAGCATTCCTCAGGGAGTTTGGTCCATATTGACATGATGGCATCACACAGTTGCCGCAGATTTGTCGGCTGCACATCCATGATGCGAATCTCCCGTTCCACCACATCCCAAAGATGCTCTATTGGATTGAGATCTGGTGTGGATCTGTGGAGGCCATTTGAGTACAGCGAACTCATTGTCATGTTCAAGAAACCAGTCTGTGATGATTCCAGCTTTATGACATGGCGCATTATCCTGCTGAAAGTAGCCATCAGAAGTTGGGTACATTATGGTCATAAAGGGATGGACATGGTCAGCAACAATACTCAGGTAGGCTGTGGCGTTGCAACGATGCTCAATTGGTACCAAGGGGCCCAGAGAGTGCCAAGAAAATATTCCCCACACCATGACACCACCACCACCAGCCTGAACTGTTGATACAAGGCAGGATGGATCCATGCTTTCATGTTGTAGACGCCAAATTCTGACCCTACCATCCGACTGTCGCAGCAGAAATCGAGACTCATCAGACCAGGCAACGTTTTTCCAATCTTCTATTGTCCAATTTCGATGAGCTTGTGCAAATTGTAGTCTCAGTTTCCTGTTCTTAGCTGAAAGGAGTGCCACCCGATGTGGTCTTCTGCTGCTGTAGCCCATCTGCCTCAAAGTTCGACGTACTGTGCGTTCAGAGATGCTCTTCTGCCCACCTTGGTTGTAACGGGTGGTTATTTGAGTCACTGTTGCCCTTCTATCAGCTCGAACCAGTCTGGCCATTCTCCTCTGACCTCTGGCATCAACAAGGCATTTCCGCCCACAGAACTGCCGCTCACTGGATTTTTTTCTTTTCGGACCATTCTCTGTAAACCCTAGAGATGGTTGTGCGTGAAAATCCCAGTAGATTAGCAGTTTCTGAAATACTCAGACCAGCCCTTCTGGCACCAACAATCATGCCACGTTCAAAGTCACTCAAATCACCTTTCTTCCCCATACTGATGCTCGGTTTGAACTGCAGGAGATTCTCTTGACCATGTCTACATGCCTAAATGCACTAAGTTGCCGCCATGTGATTGGCTGCTTAGAAATTAAGTGTTAACGAGCAGTTGGACAGGTGTACCTAATAAAGTGGCCGGTGAGTGTATATATATATATATGTATGTGTATATGTATGTATATATATGTATGTGTATGTATATATGTATGTGTATGTATGTATATGTGTATATGTATGTATATATATGTGTATGTATATATATATATAAATAATAAATAAATAAACAAACAATATGTACTATAATTAGATGGACTGTAATTGGAATCAGTGCTTTTAAAGCTTTGTTGATTAATACATAAAAACCCTCATAAAGAAAACTGCAGTGTTATTATTCATTTTCTATTTCACAGTCTGTCTGCCTACACTTACAGTACACTGTCAGTTCTCAGTGCTAATCAGTGATGTCTGTTGATGGTCTGAAGTTTAGAGAGAAAGGAGCTGTATTTCAAAGAAAAATAATTAAAGAATAAAAACCAAGAAACCTTGGCCTAATGAGAAAATGGCTCTGGGAATCTTTCCTCCCAGTTCTTTCTGCTGTCAGTCATGAATACGCTTTCTTTTTTATAGCATTATAACTACTACCTCGTAAAACTGCAGTTGTATTTGTGAAGGCATTTTTTTGTCTTATGTTGGATCTTTTGACCAAATAGAAACTTACAATCTCGAAAAACTTCCTTTAGCTGCTGAATGACACGATCATTTCTCATTGATTTTTAAAGCAGACTATCTTCAAGACAGGGGAACATGGAACAATGCTACTTCTCTATGACATTTATTTGTTGTTTAGCATTAAAACCTTGATCCTGTACACCCTCTTCAGATTCAGTTTGAAGTAGGGATGCACTGAATCCAGATTTTTGGGGTTCGGCTGAATACAGAATCCACTGGTAACTACAGTACAGCCACGCAAGCTGTAGTTCCAATGAGACAACCTGTAGGGGGACCGAAGAGGGAAAAGTTACATAGTGTGGCTTTAAGATTTGGCAGAATCCAAAACCGAATACTGAATCCTACTCCCATTTGTAGTCCATTAACACCATAAACGTCCACAGCCTTTAAAAGGCTTAGGGGTTGCAGTAGCTCAGTCCGTAGAGAGTTGGGTTGAGAACCGGAGGGTCACTGGTACGGACCAAAGTACGTAGTGTGTACTGCCAGGTGCTCTTGAGCAAGGTACCGTATCCTCCCCCCCAACTGCTCAGGACGCTGGTCCAGCTGGCAGCCCACTCACTCTGACATCTCTCCATTTGTGCATGAATAGATCCTGAGCATGTGTGTATTTCAGGCTGGTGTGTAGTGATTACTAACAAACAGAGTGTAAATTGTAAATTCCCCACTGGGGATCAATAAACAGAATACAGTATAAAATATTAAAATGTAACAACTTACACACTCTTTTCACATCGTAGTAAAGCACATTGCCATTGCCAGATGAGTGACTGTTTGGCAAATTTTTGAGTTCCATTTTCACTTTCTCACAGCCTACTGGATTGGACGGTCCACCTACTTAAACACCTTCTCTTGATCAACGGTGGAGTTATTAAGTTGACCAGTGTAGTGTGCCTAGTGCAAGCGTAGGGTTCGGTTTGGTGGGAATAAATTCTAAGGTTCGGCAGAAACCGAACCCCATCAAAAAGCCCAATATTTGGCCGAATTTGAACCCAAATACCTAATTTGAAGATACAAATCACTGAAGGTGAAAGGCATTTTTTTTGACAATTATGGTTTAGTAATGAAGTGGAATAGTCAGAGAAGCAAATTTATTTCTGAGGTTGGGGATATGTTAATGGTGTGCCACCATCTGGCACTTTGCCTGATTCAGATAAATGATAGTTCAGTAGTCTACATGGCCTCTATACAGTATGTTTCTCAGTGCTATCTTAGATTAGAAGAACACTGCTTACCACACACACACACACACACACACACACACACACACACACACACACACACATTTAACTGTAATGATGCACATTTCCTAAGGTTCGGCATTATTCATTGTGCACTGTTGGATTTATTAGCTGATACAAGTTAGATTGAGGATTATAGGAGAATATACAAATGTGTGATCTGTACGGAAAGATCACAAGTTTGATCCCCACAGCTGCCAGTCCACTATTAAAAAAGAAATGATTAAGTCATCATGTAATGACTCTCATATATCATGTTCTGCGCAGCAAACTTGATTACCTCCAGGCCCTGTAATTGGTGCGTCTTTTCCCAAAGGGCTGTTTAAATGATTATTTCAGATGTCTACTGCAGTACCATGTGATTTAACTGGGTATATGTTGAAAAAAAGTTTTTAAATAGTCAGAATGAAAAACAATTCTGATGACTTTGTATTTTTGATTTGGTCCCAAACCCAAAAGGTCTGCGCTATCATAAAAGACTAGGAAAATGAACAAATATTTACATTTATAGCCTGCTTATTATAACATTTTATCAAACTGTTAATCTTCAGCCTATCAATTAAACAATTAATTGACTAATCATTTCAGCTGTCCGAGATTTACAAATAATAATTAAGGTTGTTAGAAAAGTTGTATGTAGCTAGTATCTATTTTACATCTGGTAATTTGTATTGTGCCTTGATTATTAATATATTAAACACACATTCCTACACATTCTCCAGAAGTTTGTTCCTTATCCAAGGTAAATGGTGTTTTAATGGCCGACTGAGTTTCATTGCATATTATAATGGCCCTGTCTTTTCCTGGCCAACTATACCATTAATGAGGCATTCTGATAATGCATCCTTGGTGTAAGATTAGATCGCTTTCATTTGTGATATTTCTTGTATCCCATTCTGAGGCCACAGAGCATAAAGTTTGTCTCTTAGTTCAGCATTTTCATTTCCTTCATTTACTCTGCAGCCCTTTTGCCCAAATCCCCCACTTGTCTCTACCCAATCTTCCTTGTATTTATTTTCCTTATCCCCTGGGGAATGATACTCACTGACATCACTCCTCCTTCTGGCCAGATGTTGAAACTTAAACACACCATCCATCAGCCTACAGACAAACGAGTAGCACAGTAGACAGGGGCGATGACCTAGCAAAGATGCTTTTAATATACAGGCACACATGGAAAGAGACTTCGGTTCTAAGCAGTGTCCGCACCCTTTGTTTGCTGTAACTGTCCGATTACTGATTCTGATCATTGACAACCATTCCAAAGATCAAACTCAAAGATTAAATCAAGAAAAATGATTTATAGCCAAAAGCTGTTTTATTGAGGCAGTGTCTGTAAAATGTTTTTCTTCACTTTTGCTTCAGAACTTTTATACTGTATTAATGCTATCGCTCAAGAGCAAGATAAGGTATCAAAATTCACATTAATTGTACTGGATGCAGTAGTCATGTAGCTCTGCATCAGCTTTAAAACCCACATTTGAGTGATTCATCCTCTGCACCAGTCACGTTATATACCACATTCAGAAGTCTGGTTCTTTTATAGATCCATTTAAGAGGCAGAGTTTTGAAATTTTTGGACAAACCCACCACTATGAGCAAAAGTAACTTCTTGCCTTGATCTTGAACTGGAATGACACATTTCCTGTTGAAGTGGAGTGGTATTTCCTTGTCAGCTGTTCAGTACTGTTTTATTCTTTCCATGGTTTCTCCTGGCCTGTACTCATGGTAACTCATGCCATCAACTGAACGGCTGTCTCTTTCAAATTTAAACCATTGCTGTTTATTAGTGACCAAGTTAACATTGGCAGAGTAATGGATTTGTTTCACTCTTAACACTATTGGCGTTCATCGTTAAAAAATGGGACAGATGGATACTGAGTAGAGATTAACTTAAGGTCTGTGTGTGAGTTTAGACAGAAGGTCTATTTAGACTGCAGCAAATACAGTCTCCTCTGCCTAAATTGAACAAATCTCCCACACACAGGTTTAATGTATGTCAAGGCCCTTTTTCTCAGCATGTTTTCTGATTATAAGCATGCTCTTTGCCTCAGCTTACCGTGTCCCCTTTATAGACATGTCTATCTAGTTTCCCTTTGCATGATAACAGGAAATTTGAAAACATTGTAGTTTACATACAGTAAAAGCAGAGTAGATTTCTATCACGGATTAGACAGAAATACGCTGTTGTACTCTGCTTTTTCAAAGTTGGGCTTATTTTTCTTTGTTTTTTTATATCTCTTTTTTTTCTTTCATTTTCTGCGTGTTTGATTGTCTGTCTTTGTTAAGCTGCTGATCAATCTTTGCTTTTGACCGAATGAATTGAAGAAAAGAAAAGACACAGTTGACACATACAAACCTATAATCTCATTTGGTCCGGTCTTACATGGAAACAGGAGAATGCACCAAAACACACCTAAAAAAAACCTGTTGAAACAAAATGTAATCTTCATTTTGTAAAGTAGATAAACAAAGACCACAGATAGAATCCTTAATACTGATGTTGCTGTCGCTTAGAGCACTGAGTTTAATACTAACTGATTAGGGTCCTGTGGACCTCTGATAAAGCCACATCAGTGTGGGGCAGCTCCTGTTCTGTTGTGCAATAGAGGGATAAACAAATCTGTGCACAAAGAAATGTCATGAATTTTTCATGACTGTAGACCGAGTCTCCCCGGGACCCTGCTCTGAATTCTAAACAAATACACAACTCTTAAAGAGTGGAGAATAGCTGATACATTAAGCAGAAAACACGAGTCAAGTTGTTTATCAAAATTTAGACTCAGGAGCAGTCTTGACATTGTTTTTTGTTTTCATTACTTATTGATGTAAGTGTTCTTATTGTCTTGTATTCATGATATGACTTGATTCTGATATTGCAAGATATCAGTGAGCAAAATCAAACCTTGCTTCCAGAACGCCTTGGCCTCATTATACGGTACATTTGAACTATTATTTTTCTTTTAGACTATAGAACTACCTTTACATTCATGTTCTAATTAGGATGAGATGCTGTTTTTGCGGATGTACTGATTTCGTATGGAGCATTAGATTCCTTGTAGCATTCTTTAAGAAAACATTTTTAGTGTAATTTGCACATTTTTATTGTTAGTTTTGGGAAACAGTGTATGTGTTGGTTTGTCTGTGAACGCACAAAATATTGATTCAGAAGCAAGCCAACTAGTACACCATTTTGCCTCTACTGTGCCTGGGTTTCAGTACTGAAATATTCTAGTACATAACATAAAATCCTTTTGCTGAGTAAAGTAAAAATTCTTTTTAATAAAGTGATTTGAAAATCTACAATTTCCTGGTAGCTATGCTCTACAGAGATTCAAAATTAAAAAAACATTGCAACAAATGATTATTTTCTGTCTTTTTAACCTCCCGATTATTCGGTGAATCAAGTAGTTGTTGAGCTTTAAAACATTAGAAAATATTGAAAAATACCCAAGATGAGGTCTTTAAGTGATGTGTGTGTGTGTGTGTGTGTGTGTGTGTGTGTGTGTTAATGAAGCCCACAGGGTTAGGACATGAAAATCAAAGAAGCGATGGAACCGCACGTTGCTTTCCCTTTTTCATCTTTCCCAGTGTGGTCAGGATCCATCACTTCATTTACTATGATGTGGCTCTCTGTGTTGTCTGTGTCTTCCAGGACTCAACACTCTTCCCTTTGATCCAGCAACCAACAACGACCCTCTCCAGTTCAGCAGTACCAGTGGGCAACTGGTGTCAGAGTGTCCTCCTCTGGAAAACACCACCGAGAATAGCAAGAAGAGGAAGAGAGCCAGCCTGCCTCCAGGTACCGACAACAACTCCCTCACATGTATTGCACCACTGCTGCAGGCTTACACTGTGGTCTTAAATCCTCACTGTTTTGCCCTCAGCCATGTTGAATTTGAAATGCTAGTGCCCTCAACGCTCAACAGAGAATGCCTCCCTTCATTCAGAAAAGCTTTGATACAACATTATTTACCTTGGAATTCCTCTTCCCCTACCTGTACCAATATCAAATATCTGTGATGGGAATTGTTGCATAATCCCATCATTTGGTGACGGTATAAAAATAGAAAAGTGGTTTAGCCCAGTCTTTGTTGTTTTTGATTAGCTTGCCATGTTCTGAGGCTCTGGTTGTTTGGCCTGTTTGGAGGTCAGGCAGCTGCAGCAGGAAACTGCTCTTCTGAGAGTGTGTGCCTGACTGTCTGTTAATGTGCACCACCTGCCAATCAAAACTGCAAACCCTTCAGTTTACACACACACACACAAAGATACACACACACACACACACACACACAAAGATACACACATGTGTTTCTGTGTGCTATAATTAAACAATAATTTGAGTTAGTGGCTAGTAATGTGTCAAATTAAAGAAGGACTTTCTAATTAAAGAAGTACTGAAAAATGAATTGCTTTTTAAGTAATAGAGAGAAGAGGGCCCTTAAGAAGGAGCGGTATTGTTCCATGTTCTCTGCTTTCTTGGCAAAGCTAATTGGACTGAATTATTACTTCACATTAACATGGCCCTAATCAGCAATTCATCTTTTCTTCACAACTTCACGTCACAACTTCACGTCTTGATAAAGTTTAATTTCATTTTAATTCACTCACCATGTCAGACTATAATTTGATAGTTTTAGTGTACCATCAAGGATTATTAAACAAATAACCAATGTCTGACTAAATTACGGATTTATTTAAATGCTGTAAATTACACATTATGTGTAACATTAAAGGTCCAATGTGTAGGAATTTCTCCCATCTAGCATTAAGATCATGTATAGCAATCAATTCTCTCGCACCACACAGTTCAAAGTACGTAATATAACTACAGTAGCCTTCGCGCTTCAAAAAGCTGGTCTCATGTTCTTTTCAATATCCGTTTTCTTTTTCTGGGCGAAGAAGAAAACTGCTGTTCCTGAAATTTGGATTTTGAATATGCGTGGTCCTCCATGTTTCCTTCTTCAAACTTGCCGGGGGCGGGAAGCGTTGATACCCATTAGCAGCATTAGAAGCACCTATGAGGTTATCATGTGACAGCGAAAACGCAAAAGGCGGAGCAGTTTGTCCTGTATGTTCCTTACCGGCTAACATATTTCAAGATGGCGCATGAATATGGAGCGTCTACCCCAGTTCATACCCCAGTTAATGTAAAATTTCAAGCCAAAAGGAATACTTGGAATTGATGGGGTGGTAAATATTTATGAAAAAGGACAAGTTTGTGAACAGGCAACACCGATTTTGATAATAAACAACTAAACACGTTACACACTGGGTCTTTAAGACCATGTGCAAAGGAAACAAGATGAAGACACAAGATGAAGTAAAATAACAACTAGTATGCATTAACAAAACACTTGACTTTTGCTTTTTGAAATTCTTCTGATTAATGTATCAAAGCTGCAGTGTTAAAAGCTTTCAGGCCACTGAGACTTACTTAAATCCCTGGACTTCACTAATGATCCAGATCACAGATTATTGCAGCTTTTTAACCAATAACTTCAAGTGACTACTTGACTAGTGTGTTACAAAACCTTGCTAAAGATATAATCTCAGAACAGAAAATGTTTTGTTCTGTGCTAGATTATAATTTAATATGGGCAATGAGTTCTCTCTTGTCTGATCTCCTGCTCTATGTCAGTCCCAATATCAGTACAATCATGCAGGTTTTTCTCTGCCATTGTCTGATAATATTTTAGTATGTAGTAGTAGTAAGTATCCTATTGTCATACTTACACAATATTAAAGTTCAGAAAAGGCATTGACAGCAAGAGTAGAAAATAGAGGTATATTTGTGGCCGTCAAAGCCTTAAGATAAAAGCATTCCCTGTCTCGGTTAATCTGCACCAAGTTATTTATATCAGATGTAGTGACTAGGAGAACTTATTACATATTCTAATATTAAATAATGCAGGAAGCTGACATGGCTTCTTGTTTAATGCTATGGTGCTATTTAAATTGATTGTATTGTAAATTCTGCTGTGATGAGACGTCATTCCACACCTTAAAAATGTTTGTCTTGCTCTCCAACGACCTGTTTGCGTTGTCAACTGAATGTGTTGACCTGCCTCCATATTACTGATCAAAGAACTGACCACACTGAATGAACATTATGGGCCCTTTTTTAACGATCTAAGCGCACGGCATGAGGCGCCTGGCGCAGGTGCGTTTAGGGTGTGTCCAAATCCACTTTTGCTAGTTTAACAGCAGAAAGACGGGTCCGGGCGCATGGTTCAAAAGGGTTGTACTTAATTCATAGGTGTGTTTTTGGTGTAACATGCAATAAACCAATCAGAGTGTCATCTCCCATTCTCTTTAACAGCCAGTTGCGTTTGTACCTTGGCGCATTGCTATTATGATGGCGGATTTGCACTGTAGTATTTGTAACCTTTTTAATCTTTTGCATGTTTGTGTTCTGCTGCGCTCCCTTGTGTGTGTGTGTGTGTCTGTGTGTGTGTGTGACAAGCATAGTGTCTACGCTGTGCACGTGCCTATGCTCATTTTACTACTAATTCCCTGTTAAACTTCAATGAAAAGCTGCACTATTGACTTTATAACAGGTTTTTGTTGGTCAAATGCACAATCACTTTCTGCTGCCTCAAGATAGTAATATTCCAAGAAATCACCTAAACACACCTTCCTGTAAGCCCATGGGCACAAAGATGGGTGCAGGTGCATTTGCTATTTTAATGACGTGGGTGCTAGAAGGGAGACTGACAACTGCGTCGGTCTTAAACTAGCAAAGACACTTGCGTCAGGCTTTGCTTTGCTTTGCTTTGTGCTGCGCTGCGCCGGGTGCAAGAAAGAGCCCTATAAGTATATACTTAATCTAGCTGATCATGGTAGCGATTACAACTCAGTATTTCCTCTTCCTGCTGTGACCCATGTGTCTGCTGTTGGTCATTACGTTAATATGCGCACCGGTTACTCAGAGAAATAAAATAAGTCAGAAAACCTGTTTACGTCAGATTTATTAAACTGATAACTGGGATGCTCTTGCTGTTTTACTTCCTGCTGTCTGCACGGCCAGCAGCTCTCCTGCAAATAGACCTGGTGCATCTTTTTAACAGAGCGGAGAGCTGCTTCACATGCTTCTGGGACGTGCGGCACGTCTGGTGGATTATCAAGCATTGAGTTGAATGGCAGCGATGACTTGCGGTAGTTGCAGCACCTCCTATACGCAGCGCAGACCAGTGGAAAATAGGGGTAATGGATAGTTTTTTCTTATTACAATTGCCATTACACTTGATTACCTCTCCTTCTTCAAAACCAAGACTGACAGCCTCCATAATCAACTGGCCCATAGCTCCACCTCCCCCAGCCCTGGACCTCCATCCCCCTCCCCTCCATCCCACTCACTCTCTTCATTTACTCCAATCACTGAAACCAATGTATCCATCATAATCTCCAGCATGAAGTCTTCAACCTCTCCCCTTAACCCAATCCTCGCATTCCTTGCCAAGGCCTGCCTCCCCTCACTCTCCCCCCTCATCACCAACATAATCAACTCCTCTCTGGCCTCTGCCCAGGGCTCGGTTCTTGGCCCCCTCCTTTTCATCCTTTAAATGCTACCTCTTGGACAGATCCTCCTCCGACATGGCTTCCACTTCACTGCTATGTGGATGACACTCAACTCTACCTCTCCTCAAAGACCATCACAGCCTCCACCCACTCCACTCTTACAGCCTGCCTCACTGACATTAAATCATGCATGCAAGAAAACTTTTTCCAACTCAACTGCAATAAATCAGAGATTTGCCCAGACCTTTTCCCTCAAAATTGATGGCTCCAACGTTGCCCCCTACACCTGCATCCACAACCTTGAAACCATCTTCAATCCCACCCTCTCCTTTTGTGCCGTATGTCAACCTTGTCACCAAAACCGCCTTCTTTCACCCTCGTAACATTGCACGTCTCTGCCCCTCTCTGTTCACCACTGCAGCTGAAACACCATGTGGAGGTGTCTGCATCACCTCCAGACTGGACTATTGCAACAGCATTCTTTACGGACTACCAGACAAAATCACCAACAAACTCCAATATGTCCAGTACTCATCTGCCCACCTTCTCACCTCCACCTGTCGCCGAGACCACATCACCCCTGTTCTCCGCAACCTCCACTGGCTCCCAATCAAACACAGAATCAACTTCAAAATACTTCTCCTCAAATACAAAGCACTGATTAACCTTGCCCCTCCATAGGTCTCCGACCTACTCACCCTCCACACTCCCACTCACCTCCTCAGGTCCGCCGATGCAAACACCCTCAAGACCATCAGAACTAAGCTTCGGACCTGGGGAGACAGATCCTTCTTAGATGCTGCACCCACCCTCTGGAACTCCCCAACCACATCAAACAGTCAAACACCCTACCATCCTTCAAACAGGCCCTCAAAACTCACCTTGCTTTTTCCTGTTAACAGACTTTTCCAGTTTTCCCTCTTTGCCCACCGCTCCTGCTTCACCTGTGCTTATCCATGCACCTATGTGTCTTCCTTTTTTTCTCTTATTCTGTTAACTCTGCCAAAAAATCCACACACTTCACAAAGTATGACTGACTCTATATTTTCATTTAGTTGAGTATGAAACTGCCCCAGAGAAATACATCATTGAATATCATGCCCATTTGGTAGAAAATATTTTATTCAGTTTGTTTTTACTCTTTTACTACGGCATGTAAAAAAAAATGCTTTGCTTCTCTAACTTGGACCCAGTAAAATTTTGCATGTTTTCTTTTTAAACACTATACTGTTTGTATATTGTTTTTCTCGCTTGGAGATGATGCACTTGGTCACCGTCTCTGCTCTTTATCTTTTGGATTTTCTCCGTTTATGTGCACCCACTGTGTGTGTGTGTGTGTGTGTGTGTGTGTGTGTGTGTGTGTGTGTGTGTGTGTGTGTGTGTGTGTGTGTGTGTGTGTGTGTGTGTGTGTGTGTGTGTGTGTGTGTGTGTGTGTCTTTTAACAATCCATAATAAGGCACACTGCCAGGATTTTCCTTACTCTTTATTTTTTTTAAATCAGTTTTACAACACAGCCAGATATGGCCATTTCTCCTCAAGTCCTGCTGCGTTTAAGATGCAGGTGGTAGAGAGAATGGGATTTTGAAATGCTGTACATTTTTTTGTGAAACAGGATTTCCTCTCTTACAATGAATATAAATGTCAGTTTAGTAGCACCAGCACTAGGTGGATTTCATTATCTAGCACATTATGTTAATGTAATAATAATAAAAAATAATCTTTATTTGTGAAGCCAATCAAAACAAAGTGTTATTTGCAAGGCAAAATAGAAACAGCAGAATTAAAAGGTTTTATAAAGAGATCACCAATATTGGGGGAAAACAGGATGTTTCTGGTAAGCAAACAAGTAATGTGTAAATTGTGTTATTCAACAAACAGCATTGTATGTAGTATTTAGTCTAAAACATTCCTTCCTCATAAAACATTTGCAAATCATTTTTTTAAATCATTGTTTACATGTTTTCTTGCCAACAGTCTTCTTCTCCACTGCCTTTGTTGGCACAGTGCTGCGTATCTTGGCATTTTACTGCCACCCTTTGGTCAGTAGAATAGTGTGAAATCATTGGCAGAACTGTGCATCTCATCATTTGTATGTTTTGTTCATCTTGTGCAATAGGCGATGGACTCCTTTGCCATTGACAAAGTATGCCTTTTTTGTCTGGTATGTCACGTGACAAGTCTGTTGTGGTGGTCAATTGTTTCTTTTTTATGTCTCAGTTATTCCCTCTCCCTTTTAAACTTAATGCTGACTAATCTAAACCAAGGTTTGAGCACCCTTTGCATGGATCTGGATGCTGAGAAAGAGTCGCTGAAGTTATCGATGGAGGCAATGTGCGTCATAGCATTAGGCCGGAAAATGGACAACAATTAGCGTGTCCATCCGGGTGTTATGATTCCATCACTGACGATCAGAGCTTGAGCAGATACATTCCCATGACTACTACAGATTAATTTGTTGCTGTAATGAATGCAGATTGTAACCTTTCCTTCTAAAGACAAAGGGCAGATATTAGTGAATTTTTTTGTCCAGAATGAAAGGGGATGTAGAAAAACGGCTCCACGGTGCTACTAGACACAACAATCTACAGAGAAACTTCAAGGCTGGCATTGGTTTTGCAGACCTGGGAGTGCTGGGTTCCACAGCTGTGGTTAGCAAAGGTCCTGTAACCTTTGGTAATGAGGTGTGTTTTCACTGACTGCACACAGTGTTGTGCCTGCAGCATTCCTTAACTAACATCCTACACCCTTTGCAGTCTACTTTTGGTCAATAAGAGCACAAACAATCCAAAACAGTCTTACTTAAAGGACCATAACAACATTTGGGAAAGTTGGTCACATTACCTAAAACATATGTGACATGAGGACATGCATCTCTGTGAGAGAATCAATTCTTGGGAAACTGCACAGATTAACAAGTTTTCAACAAACATCTTTGAACAGTTTACCATATAGACTGCTTCAATTGGAAACTGCCTGTGTCTGTGCAGCATATAAATGTATTTATATGAAATAGCTCTTCCACGTAGAATGTTTGGCCTTTGGCTGAATGGGTTTCAAGTACACTTGTAACAAGGTTGTGTAACTGAAAAAAATATTGAGTAAGGGTCAGAACTGAGGCATATATTCAAACCTGAGGCCATATATATGGATTCGTCGAAAGCACTTCCAATGTCAGGATTCAATGCCGTAGTTTTAGCAAATCAAATAATCTCACCAAGTACTCTCACCAATCCAATCCCTTGTGCATTAACCTTTAGTGGGAGCTACGAGAGAGGTGTTACATGAAATGATCCTTAAGCAGTAAGGTTAAGGTCATTGTGCAGGGGAAAATAATGATACCTTAACTACCTTAACTAGAAACTCATGTCATGACATGTAGCAGTAAAGGTTTATCTGGATACATATTATTACATCCGAGCATTGTATGTGTCCTTGCGGCCTAACAAACGTGTTGATTACACTTTGTTAGATTTCCTACTTGATGCTTTACATCAGGCACCTAACTTTTCTAACTTTTCACTTTTCTAAAGCTGTTTTTATTGCAAGGTGAAAAGCTAGGTTTTGTTATGTATAATTGATTATATATTTATATATTTGTATTCACATTTGATGAGTAAGAATACAAGCAACACTTTCTCACATTCTGGGGCGAAATCTGTGTGGTCTGAACAATCGCTTAGGTCTTTCCACTTTACCCTTCAAAAGTAATTAATTAATAGGAAACCACAAGATCTAGTATTTTTTGCATGAAAATAATTCCACCTTTTTCTTGTAAATTTAAAGTACACATGCTTTCTTCAATTACTAAGGACACAATACTCATAAAAAAGCCTTGTGTTCTTTCTATATGCCTGTTAGTCACTGCACTTTTACAAGTGTGAGCTGTGATCAAGGTTTGTTTTTGAGATGCTGAAACCTTTTTGTCAGTACAAGATTTCCTATGGGATTGTGCGGTCCACAAGCCTGTATTTTTTACTCAGGCCTCCTGATGATGAATGGTTTTCAGTCTGACTGGCATTTCCTGTGTGGAGCACCAAAACCCCAGAAAAACTGCACTTCAGCAAGCTGAGTGGGGTTTCTCTTTTTGAGAAGGTTTTGCATAATAGTTTCACTTAGTTACACACACAGTTTCTTTTTAAATATTTTGTGGCTTTTTTGTGTGTGGAAGGAATAGATTTAAGCATGAAAACTGTAATGTGATTTCATTGACCATCTACTAGCAGGCAAATAGCTGCTGGAAGGTAAATAATGTAAAGGGCTACTTCAACTGTCAGGGATGACAGTCCATTTAAATTTATGGCTGGGAGGGAGGGAGGGAGGGGGTGCATGTGCGTGTGTACATACAGAGTGATTGCTGTTGGGAGATCTACAACTGGATGTCAGTCTTTGTGATGCTGAGGCCACACAGTGACACACAATATTTAGGCTGATGCTGATGGATGGGAGACACAGAATGACAGACTGAAGTTAAAAATGAACTCATTAGCTCACAAACGTGATGTCTGCAGGCATGTAGGGCAGTCTAAAGGGTACAAGTGTTCAGACTGGAAGGAGAAGCTACCTGCGTCGGCAGTACTGTACTGTATGTTTTGATTGTATATATTTTAACTCTAGGGGAGAATAGTGATTGAAATGCATGCCAAGCTCGTTATTTATCTGGGATTCCTCCACTTCAGTCAAAACATAACTGTCCAATTGTCTCCAGGGCTCCTTGGAGAGTGATAAGGACTACATATTCCCTGCATGTCTGTATGAACAATAGGTGCTCGCATAGGCACTTCTTGCATAGCATTTTTAGTATTTAGAAAAGTGCTATATACATTAGGGATAGTGTATTGTAATTATTTTCAATATCAACTAATCTTCCTATTTCTTCCTAGTTAATCAATTTATTCTTTTGTCTATAAAATGTCAGACTATGGTGAAAAACATCTTAATTTCGTGGTTTTGTCAAACCTAATGTCCAAAACCCCATATTTTCGACATCATTATATGCCAAGAAAACCAGCGAATAATTTTATCAATTATCAGAAAGGCTACTATTCAGTTGTTTCAGCTCTATTATACAAGAGATCAGATGTGGTAGTGTTATAATATGGCAATATCTTAATCATTCCAGGTTGCCTGTGATCCAGGTCAAAGTGGAGATCTGAAGTCTCAGCCCCTATCCACTCTACTGATCCATCACCAAACAGCGAAACGAAATTGGGCTTCATCCTTTATCCCTTTTCTCATTTCTCATCTCCATCATTTTTAATTGTGCTCTCTTCCTCCCTGTCACTCTTCTGCACGCCACAGTGGTCAGGGATTTAGTGCCACTTCACCCCATC